>CM043111.1:35337425-35957425 GCA_023701765.1 Hylyphantes graminicola | reverse complement strand
CCGTCTTGCATTACAATGCAATCTTCTTGAGTACTCCCTTTAAAGCTTGCAAACATTATAGTTAATTTAGGAAGATACAGTTCAAAATGTTTTGAAAATTCATTTTGAGCTTTTAGGACTGGTTCGTATAAATCTGTTTTTCTAATATAAGCAGACACAGTTTCATTAAAATATAAACTATATCGGGGCGTTGTAGCAAGAACTGAATTTTTGAACGCATTAATTGCCAACAAGTTTTTGGGAAACCCATTATGTTCGACATATTCCAACAAATCAATACAATAACTAGTAATAAATTCCCTTCCTTTAAAATCCAAAAAATCTGCAAACGATTCGAAATTGTAAATTTTTTTCCTCCAATAATGAAAATCTCGGGCTGTGACCCAGCAATCATCTTCAAATTTTTTGTATAATAAACCCATTTTATAATTGATTAGAATAAAATTGCTGTCTTGGTAACATTCTACATACAGTAACTGTTTTTTTAAGTTTCTCAAGTCAATTTGATCGAAACATGACTTTGTAATGGATATACAAGCTGAATTAATTACAACAAAATAGTTTTCTTTACCTAATTGAATATTGAGAAAGGGGTATAATCGAGAAATGTCATCCTGAGTCGATACAAAAGTATCTCTTGTCAGCATCATGACTCTTCCAACATTTTTAGCCTCTGACGTTCCAAATAAACAAAGAAAGCCAATATAACTGTTTGAATAGGCTAATATTTTTTTTGATTTAACCTTATTAGAAATTTGTAAATTTGTAAAATGCGCCATATAGGGAATAAATGGATATATTTGGCAGTTTGCTTCTCTATAAGGGGTAGACTTTTTTTCAATATAAATTTCGTCATTATGTCCAATTTCCCGTTGTTGATTTGAAACTTGTACATTAACCGTTTTATTAGTTGCGATAACTTCTTTATAAAATACTGTTTTTTTGGAAATTATATGTAAAATGTCACCATTTATAATTGAATTGACAACAATTACATGCTTTTGTGAAATTTCCCTAAAATTACGTGTTTTAAGAGGGATATACAAATTTTTAGTAAACAACTTATAAAATAAATGGCCCGGGCTAATAACAATTCTATTTTCTAAATTATCAATTTCAAAAGGTTCTTTGAAAACTTTTTTAAAATATACCTTTGAATCTACTGGAAAGGGACTTTCAAAAAACTTTTGCACATTGTCAGAGAAACTACCATCATTTAGTTTAACTTTTAAATCTCCTCTTTTAAAGCAATCTGTATCTTGAAAATACATTGTCAATTCTTGACCCTTTTCATTGGAATCATAACGGTACAGTCGAACCATGGACCCTTGTGAAATATGGGGATTAGTTACATCATTTGTAATAAAATATGGAATTTGTTTTAAAGCTCCATTAATAATGAAACAACATATTCCAATGTCTCCATCTTCAAACGAGTAATTCCCTTTGGCTAAATTTGAAACACTACTCAAATCATTAAAAACTTGTAAATTATGTTTTCGAATGGCAACGTCTAATTTCGATCCAATCATAATTGGCAATATATTATTTAAAATTTTAATTCTTTTCTTCCTTGCAAATTTAATTGAACAGGAATACACTAAACGATTCTGTATGCAATCTTGCAAACCCTTACCATTATAAATGAGTGTACAGTTTATACTTTTTAACAGACTTATGAATTTATCAACAATTTCATTATAATTTGTAATAATGTAATGAGTAATTTGATCAATATTCATTTTTAAACTTTAAACGTAATAATTTAACTCTATCAATAAAAGAATTTTCACAGTCTTGTTTGTAATAATGTACTGAATAAGCACAAGCGCTCAAAATGATTGTAATTAAAAAAATGCAGTATAAATTGACACTGTTAATAACTGGAATATAAGACTTGTATTTTGGACCAAAAACAGCAAATAAAAATTTTTCATAAGACATTATCTTACTTTTCCCCTACCATATATAAACAATAGTAACTAAAAAGAAAAAAAATATATATAATTTTTTTTATTATTATTTTTTATTATTTATTTATTCATTTTTTTATTATTATTTTTTTTATTTATTTATTCATTTTTTTATTATTATTTTTTTTATTTATTTATTCATTTTTTTTTTATTATTTTTTTTATTTATTTATTCATTTTTTTTTATTATTTTTTTTTATTTATTTATTCATTTTTTTATTATTATTTTTTTTTATTTATTTATTCATTTTTTTATTATTTTTTTTCCTTGAACATGATATCTGTGAAAAGGTTTCTGGCATGGACTGAGAGTTGTTGGCTTTAAACAGAAACAAACATTTTCATTATTACAAATTCTTTAATAACATGTAACTATACAAAAAAATATCTTAATTTACAAGTAAGTTCAAGACAATACCGTTCAACCATTCACAATCACAAATATTGTATTTCTTAAATTTTTCCATCACAATTGAAGAAATATCTTTTTCAATGTTAAATTCTTGAACCAAAAATGCAAACTGTAAGAATAGAATAACTTGAGTTTCAACTTGACCTTCCAAATTGTCATCAGCATAGGCCTTGAGTCTGTCTACTGCATCCTTCTTTAACGAATCATTCAGAAATAACACGTCAATGTCATTTTTGATTCTTTTTTGTGTAAAATATTTGTACAAGTTGTTTGATATTGGTTCTGCATTACTAGGTAATAATACTCCACTTTCCAACTTGAAAAGATTACTAATAACATGCTGCATATTCTCAAAGTTATCCATCGCGTATGAAAAAATATAATGATCTACAGAATTTATAACAACAATAATAATAATAATAATTTTTTAAATTTATTTTTTTAAAAAAAATTAAGTTTTTATTTTTTTATTTATTTAAAAAAAAAATTAAGTTTTTATTTTTTTTATTTTTTTAAAAATTTTTATTTTTAATTTTTAAAAAAAAAATAAGTTTTTATTTTTTATTTTTTTTAATTTTTATTTTTAATTTTTTAATTTTTTTTTAAAGTTTATTTTTATTTTTTATTAAGCTCTGTTTATTAAGCTCTGTTTATCAAGATTCTGTTACCCTAAATATGTCTAATCCCCGAACGCTAAAAGAGATATCATGCCGAATTGTAAATAAAACTGAACCTAGTAAACAGGATTTAAAAAATATACCTTCAACTCTAAAATTGGATTTAAATTATTCAAAAACAAGTATAATATGTGATGAAACATTTGAAATTGACGGAAAACAAGTAAACTACTTTTTTTCAAATGCTACTAAACAGAACAAAACTTGAACGTAATATTATTATTTAAAAAAATATAGTAAAGTAAATGAGATGTCAATTCAAAATATTCCTGACAATGTTGCAGTTAATGAACATGAAATAAATAATTTAGATGACCCAGCAGATGATTCAGATGCCTCAGTGGATGATTTAGTTAACCCAGATGTCCCAGCAGATGTCTCAGATGCCTCAGTAGATGATTTAGATGTACCAGCAGAAGATTTAGTTAACCCAGATGTCCCAGCAGAAGATTTAGTTAACCCAGATGTCCCAGCAGATGATTTAGTTAACCCAGATGTCCCAGCAGATGATTTAGTTAACCCAGATGTCCCAGCAGATGATTTAGTTAACCCAGATGTCCCAGCAGATGATTTAGTTAACCCAGATGTCCCAGCAGATGATTTAGTTAACCCAGATGTCCCAGCAGATGATTTAGGTATCTTAGCAGAAGAGTTAGGTATTAAACCAGAAGAGTTGGGTAACCTAGCAGAAGAGTTAGGTATCAAACCAGAAGCGTTAGGTATCCTAGCAAAAGAGTTAGTTAACCCAGTAGATGATTTAGATGTCCCAGTAGATGATTTAGTTAACCCAGTAGATGATTTAGTTAACCCAGCAGAAGAGTTAGGTGAGAAGTCAATTATTCCAGCAGAGGAGTTATATATCCCAGCAAAGGAGTTATATATCCCAGAAGAGGAGTTTTCTGCCTTATTTAAGACGGATGATTCAGGTAATCCATATGAGACGAATAATTCAGGTGACCAAGTTTATCCGGTTTCTCGGGAAGGTGATCAAATGTACAAATCGACCAAAGATAAAACAAAGCTTTTTGCGAGACGTAATGGCAGACCATACTATGCAAAACTAAAAAATGGCTATGAATATTACCCGTTGGATCAATCAACACAAAAGCAAATACCCATTGACGAAAACGGTTATCAATTATATGCTAAAAAAATTAATCTCAAATATTATCCTAGAAATGAGAACCTCGATCAATTTACACTTTTTTCTGCAGATGGAAAACCAATCTATATTTATAACCAAGATGATTCATTAAAATATCCCCTATATAGAACAGGCAATCCCATATATCCTCGTGATGCAAATGGCATGGAACAATATTTACCTGGTCTCGATGGTAAAATAACTATCGGTGAAAATATTAAAAACAATCACGTGTATGCTAAAAAGAAAACAAGTACAGGGAATGAGTATATAGCTTATTATCCACCTGATGGTCAAATTGGATATATAGACAGTTTTCCGATATATGTACATTACAAATACGATGTCGTTTATCCGACCGATAATCAAGGTAATGAATATTACTTGAAATATAAAAATTCTGACACAGATTCGTTTTACATTTTGGAAGGAATTGACTTAATTCTTTTACGTAGATATGCACGAGATAACCAAAAAAATGAAATATATCCCGTTGAAGTTACTGATGATAATAAAAAAATTCAAGTTTTTTTGCATAATAATTTCGATGGTTATCCTTATTATGCAAAAGATGCACAAGATTTGTACATTTATCCATTAGACGAGTATAATAACGAATATACTTTAACAATGGGGGAAGTTGTTGACAGATATCCCATAGGGTATCCAATCACTCATGATGGATATGTTATTATTCCGTCGGTTGAAGAGAAACCATTCCTCCTTCCTGAAGAACTTTCAGGTGGTGCACTAGTTGCAAAAGAAAATATTAGTTTTATATTGCCACGATATCCATCCATCGATTATTTAACAAATGTGAAATCCCCGAGAGACCATAGAAAAGGTCAGGGTCCCGCATATGTCAAAGAACCTTTTCTTCTCTGGTATACTACCGATGCGTCCGGAAATCAGCATTACCCCATAGACAAAAATAATAATCAAATGTATTGTGATATAAAGGATTTAACTAAAATATTTGCTGTACGCAACGGGGAACCCTATTATGCCAAAACTGCAGATGGCTCTGAATATTATCCCACTGTAAATGGTTGGCAAATTCTTTTAACCGTGAACGGAAAACAAAAATATGCCCAATTACACAATAAAAAGCAGATTTATCCACGTGAAGGAGATTCTGAAGACATTATCATGGAAGGCAATAAACCTTTATATGCTAAAAATGAATTTGGCCAATTTTATTATCCGGAAGAGGGACCAAGAATTGAAACTATTATAAATCAGAATTTCATTTATGAGGCAGACGGATCTGTAAAATATCCAAAAAGTAATGGTGAACCTTATTATCCTACGGATGGTGATACAGAATACTACGGAAAAAATCGCAATGGAAAGTATTCATTCATCTCATTTAATTCTAAAGAATACATATATGCTCGTAAATTTGATATTGAAACAGGAAATTTAATCGAGTTGTATCCTCCAGATAATTCATATGTTTATTTCCATGGAACAGATCAACCCAAGTATGCTTTAGATTCTTACGATAATCCAACTTTTCCTAAAAATGGCCAGGGCGATGAATATTATTTCAAACATAAAGGTAGTCAGGACGATTGCATATACATGGATGCAGAAAAAACCGATTTATTACGTTATGCAGTTGACCGTGATTTAAACCAAATTTATCCAAAAAAATTTATATCTTCCACAGGAACATTCACAGATATTATTTTAAACCAAAAGTATGCTGTGAATGCTAATGATGAATACATTTATCCCAAGGATGAATATAATAACGAATACACACTAAATGATGAAGAATTAAGTGACGATGAAAATTTTCCTTTGGGATACCCTCAAACTTTTGACAATTTTATAATTATACCTCAAAGGAATGCTGAACCTTATATTGTAGATACTTTTCAACCCCCTATACCTCCCACCTCCAAATTCTATACATTAGAAAGATATATTTCAAACGACTACTTGACCGAAATAACATCAGACCATCGAAAGTCAAAAGACAAGGGTATTCCATACCCTAGAGGGAACTTATACATAAAGCCTAAAAAGTTTACTTTAAAACTGCTACTTTTTATTTGTGCAGCATTCTTTACATTTATAGTGTTTCTAGTGTGGATGCTGAGAAGATGAACTAGTTTCTTTTTAAAAAAAATTAGAAATTATTTGATATTTATATTATTTTATTTTTATTTTTTAAATTTTATTTTATTTTATTTATTTTATTTTATTTTTTAAATTTTATTTTATTTTATTTATTTTATTTTTATTTTTAAATTTTATTTTATTTTATTTTTATTTTTTGAAGTATTTTAATTATTTTATTTTTTAAATTTTATTTTTATTTTTTAAATTTTATTTTTATTTTTTAAATTTTATTTTTATTTTTTTAAATTTTATTTTAATTATTTTATTTTAATTATTTTATTTTAATTATTTTATTTTAAGTATTTTAATTATTTTATTTTAATTATTTTATTTTAATTATTTTATTTTAATTATTTGATTTTATTTTTAAATTTTATTTTATTTTTACACGTTATGAGAACATTAAACAATCTACCAAATATTTAGCTTGAGTTTAAAACGAATAATATGACAAGTATGAGTTATTTAGAAGATAATGTTATTGAAAATGGCCAAGACAATATTATAGAAAATGGCCAAGACAATATTATAGAAAATGGCCAAGACAATATTATAGAAAATGGCCAAGACAATGATATAGAAAATGGCCAAGACAATGATATAGAAAATGGCCAAGACAATGATATAGAAAATGGCCAAGACAATGATATAGAAAATGGCCAAGACAATGATATAGAAAATGGCCAAGACAATGATATAGAAAATGGCCAAGACAATGATATAGAAAATGGCCAAGACAATGGTCAAGACAATGTTTTAGAAAATGAAGAAGACAATGTTTTAATTAGTGAACTAATAATGGAGCAAATGTTGTTAGAATTTCAAGAAAATAGCGACGATAATGTTGTAGATAATGGCGCAGGTAATAATTTAATTAATGAACTAGTTATGGAACAAATGATGTTGGAATTTCAAGAGAATGGCGAAGGTAATAATTTAATTAGTGAATTGGTCATGGAACAAATGATGTTAGAATTTCAAGAAAATGACGATTTTTGGGAATTTCCACTTGACAACATTGTTTCCGAGTCCCTAGATACAATTCAACCTTCAAATCTTTCAGCTTTGTCCAAAGAACAAATTGATTCATTGAAATCTGTAGAATTAACACAAGATGACTTGGAATGTTCAATTTGCATGGAAAATCTTAAACTCCATAGCAAAGTAAAACAAATACCATGCAACCATTTTTTTCACGAAGCTTGCCTTGTCAAATGGTTAAGACAACAAGCCACATGCCCAATCTGCCGCAAAGTTGTGAAAACAAATAAGGTGCATTCTCCTAGAACAAGGATGTGTTTACGAATTCCTATAATTTAAATTATAATTTCAATGAATTCTTTCCGATTATTTCTTTGTGTAATAAAGATAACAATGATTCCCATTTACTATCGTGCAGAAAATGATTATTTCATATCATTACAACCTTTTATATCAAAGAATCCAAATTTCCTTTCAGAATTCTTAAAAAAATATATAATAGATAAATTTCCTTCAACTGGAGTAAAATTAAAAATATCTCACTCATATATTGATGTTAACATTTGTACATGCACTATAGAAAATGATTACTTTAAATTATACGAATGTAGTGATGATGCAACAATATTTTGCACATTAATTGAATATTTTGAAAAAATCAATGTGCAAATGAGTGTGAATGATATGCAATATTTACTTTTAAGAACGTGCTTTTTTAGAAAATTTACTCTTAAATTAATATTCAATAATTTTTTTCATTTAACTATTCATTGTGATAGGCTAATTGAACACTTGTATGAAATAATTGGATTCGTGTCTGAGAAAAAATATGAAAATGAATATGTTTTACAAAATGTATATGAATTTATCAATTTACGAAACAATATAAATCCTATGTTTATATGTTTAAAAGGCTACAATAAATGTCAATGTTTCTCGAACTTCCAAATGACAGTACATGATCAGCATTTTTGGGAATTTAAAACTCTTTATGACAATTGTTTTGCTTTTGGAATTAAAGACGTTAATCGGGAGGAAGAAATGTCAATTATTTGGTATCTGTTTAAATATTTCGAAAAAGATAATACTATTGGAATACATTTAGATATAATAAATGAAAAATTAAATTTTTTTGTAGATTCTAAATTTGTAGGCACACATCCCTTGTTTACTAGAATAAATGACAAATTTCAATTAGTTGTTCCCTATGGTGTAGCTAGAACTAAAATAATGCGGTATTTTAAATATCCTAATAATCTTCAATATTTATGTTGTGCTAAATTACGAGAATTATCCAAAAATAACGAAAAAAGTTTTGTAGAAAATTTAAATTGTGCTCCTGGATTGAAAAAGAAAATTCAAGGCACATTTGATTATTTTCTTTAGTATTAATAAATATATGATTGTTTATTCATATATATTTAATCTATTATAACAAAATATATATGATTGTTTATTTATATATATTTAATCTATTATAACAAAATATATATGATTGTTTATTTATATATATTTAATCTATTATAACAAAATATATATGATTGTTTTAACTACATATATTTAATATTAACAAAATTAAATTCAACTCAAAATAAATAAAAACATTTCAATTAAATCCATTTCTAAATCTCAAAATAAAAACATCAAAATAATCCATTTCTAAATAATCCATTTCTAAATATTTCTAAATAATCCATTTCTAAACATCTAAATAAATTACATCTCTAAACATCTAAAAATAAAGAGAAATGTCATCCAATTGTATATTTAGTTGTAATGAGGTAATGTGCTCAAAAGATAATCTGTTTTCTTTCAAAAACATTATATGCCAATCCCATTTAAAAGAAATTTTTGGCTTAAAAATATTTGCCTTCAAGTCGGAAACGGAGACGGCCTCGGAGACGTGCGGTCCATTTCTGACCCCCGACGACCACTATAGTTTCGCCCCTAATACGGTCATATTTCCACACAAGGAATTTCTGGATGCTCACTTGGCGCCCAACGATAGTACAACGTTCGACTATACGTACAGTCTCAATTCGAGATTAAACACCTATTACAATAATTTGAAAATGAAGAGGTTGTATTTCAAGGATTTGAACACCTACCAGTACCACTACGAATTGATACGCAACTTATTCGCCAACGGCACCCAGGCAATCGAACTGACCAATAAGGCCAATGCGTCCAACATTGAACTCTTGAAGCACATTCAAGATCGCGTTTCCAGAATGAATCATTGGATTCAAAACGAACCCTACTATAAAAATTTTCAAAGAATGTATTTGAAATCGTTCAACGGAGACCCGGACATTTCGCTCGACAATCTGCCCCCATTTATCGGCTTTATGGTGTACAATACAGTGTTTGACAAGTGTTTTTTGCCCCTCGATGGATCGGCCCCTCTCATGTGTTATGCCAATTTGACTTATATGAAAGACGTTGGTCTGGTGACTGTTCAAGAAGTCAAAAACAATATACCCCTCGTAGTTATCGGCGAATTGAAGACAAATTTATCTTACATTCAGCACAAGACCCACCTCGAACCCAAACAAGTTGTCGTGAATCGCCTGAGTACCAAATCATTTCCCGACACTAATCGCAGTTTGAACGTTATCAGTTCAAATAACCGGTTTTGTAAATAAATTATTTATAAATAAAAAGGTTTTGTAAGTAAAAAAGTTTTGTAAATAAAAAAAGGTTTTATAAATAAAAATAAATTAAGATTTGTAAATAAAAAGGTTTTGTAAATAAAAATAATTATTGTAAAGGTTAAGGTTTTGTAAATAAAAAGGTTTTGGAAATAAAAATAATTATTGTAAATAAAAATAATTATTTGAGGTTTTAATTATTGTAATAAAAAATTTAAAATTATTTAATATTGTAAATAAAAATAATTATTAAAAATAAATTAAGTTTTATAAGGTTTTAATTATTTATATTGTAAATAGATAAAAATATATTGTAAATTTAATTATGTAAATTTAAAAGCTATTTAAAATTAACAATGAACTATTTAATTATGAAAACAGAACTATTTAAATTTTTAAACAAAACATATTACATTAATCAAAACTATTTAAATTTATAAACAATGAAATATTTAACTACAATGAAACATTAAATATATCAACTACAATTTATTAACAAATGTTTATCGTCTTTTTTGATACATTGTTGTAGCGTAAGCAAATGTTTAGCCTCGTCCAACGGACACAAGACTGTAGTATAAAAATTGTCATGCTGACGAATCTTTTGCACCTCGTCCACGTGAACAATAAAATAATATTGTACATAGGGTTTGTTGTCACAACCGACAAATGACACTTTTTTGAAATCTTTAATTTTGTATCGATCAAATTTGAGTCCAGTTTCTTCTTGAAACTCACGCATAGCATTCAACCAGTACCAAGACAAAGTTTGATATTGTTTAGATTTCTTATCCAATTGTCCATGTGGAAAATCATATTTATCCTCAAATGTCTCGTTTTTGAAAAAACGATAACAGTCCAATTTAATTGCCGGATCTTGTTTAGCTAAATAATTTTCCATGAAATCTTTAATATTACAATGTTTCTTTTTTTCCATTAAATACTGCTGGAAAACATAGGGGAAATTCCGTTTAATAAGAACGACACATGTTTTTTTGACAATGACAACGAGGCCATAAGAGTTTTTGTATTTATGAGGCATAGCTCTTGTATTAGGTAGGAGGACATATGAGTTTTTGTACTCTTCAGGCATAGCTGGAATTGGGCAGAAAACTTTTTGTGTTTCAATAGTAGTAACTAAAAAAAAAATATTTAAAAAAAAATATTTAAAAAAATAAAATAAAAAAATATAATAATTTTTTTTTCCTTCACGCATTCAAAGAATCTTGTTTGAAAAGTTGTGGCTCTCTTTAAAGAAAATCTAGTGATTTTAAAAACATGTTCAAAGAAATAAAAAAATTCCTAATATTTTAAAGAAAAATTGCGTGTTTTAATATATTCCTGGCTCTCTTTAAAGAAAATCTAGTGTTTTAAAGTCACGTTCAAAGAAATTTAAAAATTTCCTAAAATTTTAAAGAAAAGTTGCGTTTTTTTAATAAATTCCTGACAATTTTTTAAAAATACCTAACATTTTTAAAACTCGACTAAAGAAATCAATGAGTCTGAGCTAGCGTTTGGCTTCAAAAATTTTTCAGAAAAAAATTCTCAGGATATTAAAAAAAAAAAAAAAAAAAAAAAAAAAAACAATATTTTTTTTTTTTTTTTTTTTTTTTTTTTTTTTTTTTGCTTCAGACATTCAAAGAATCTTGTTTGAAAAGTTGTGACTCTCTTTCAAGAAAATCTAACATTTAAGCTGTTTTATAAAAACTATCTTAATAAAAAAAACACTCGCAAATTTGGTTAACGTTTTTATTACAAACTAATAAACTAATAATTTATTAAATACATATATTGCTATAGCGGAACCGAAATATGCAGTTAAAAATGTTTTTATGTAATGTGTATTCCAAAAACTAGGAGATGAATAACATTTCAATTGTATCGGGTTTACAGAAATTACAACCATTCGTGCAATAGCTTGCCCATGAAATATTTCAACAACCTCATTGCCAGTATTTTTCAAGCAAACTTCCAAAAAAACACTCAGTGTCATTATAGGATTTTCAATTCTAACATTTTGACGAAAAAGTCCCGGCTCATCCACTAAATATCCCACTTGACCTTTGGGAAACTGGAAACTCGTCTGTGTGTTTAAACTTGCACTTTGACCAGGATACAATAAAACTTTATCGATTCCACAATATTTCACTTCAATATAAGAATATCCAGTGTTATTCCGCACCTTTGGATGACAAATGGTTGACTTTGTTGGGAAATATGTGACTTTACTACTAAACATTCTGAATGTAATAGCCTTATTTATTAAATAATAATTTATTTTATATTCTTTTTTAAATAAATAGTAATATATTTAAATAGTATCTATTGAAATATAGAATATTGAAATGGAAAATATCTAAATATGGAATATTGGAATGGAAAATATCTAAATATGGAATAGTATCTTAAATAGTAATATATCGAAATTGAATATATTTAAATAGTAATATATCTAAATGGAATATTGAAATTGAAAATATCTAAATGGAATATCTATCGAAATTGAAAATATCTAAATGGTAATATATCGAAATTGAATATATTTAAATAGTAATATATCGAAATTGAATATATCTAAATGGAATATCGAAATTGAAAATATGACACTGAACCAGATTACTTATAGACACGAGATATCAAAAACTTAATCTAGAAGAAAAAAAAATAAAAAATTTTTTTATTTATTTATTTATTTATTTATTTATTTATTTATTATTTTTTTTTTCATTTGTAGTTTCTTATAAATTCTGTGACAGTGGACTGTGGTGTTATAATTGAAGTTTGCTTAAAATAATAATGGATACAGAAAATATTGAAATAATTCTTCCTCTACACAGTTTTGCCAACCTTGTGAAATATGTTCCAGAAAAAGAGCGGCCTGCATATGTTATAGCTAAACAAATGAAACTTAATGTTTTTTATGAATTTGATAATTCTCAAGCGTTAAAAGTTGAAATTGCTCAAGAAGCCGAATTTGAAACTCCAGTAGAAAATGCTCAAGAAGCCGAATTTGAAACTCTAGTAGAAAATGCTCAAGAATCCGAATTCGAAACTCTAGTAGAAAATGCTCAAGAATCCGAATTCGAAACTCTAGTAGAAAATGCTCAAGAATCCGAATTTGAAACTCCAATAGAAAATGTTCAAGAAGTCGAATTAGAAAATCCAGTAGAAAATGCCCAAGCCATAGAAGCCGAATTTAATAATCCATTTGAAACTCTAATTGAAAATCCAACTGAAAGTGCTAAAGCCATAGAAGACGAATATCAAGCTCCATTTGAAAATTTAGATGAAGCCGAATTTGAAAATTTAGATGAAGCCGAATTTGATAATCCATTTGAAAATTCAGCTGAAGTTCCATTTGAAAATCCATATGAAAGTGCTCAAGCCATAAAAGCCGAATATGAAGTTCCATTTGAAAATCCATATGAAAATGCTCAAGCCATAAAAGCCGAATATGAAGCTCCATTTGAAAATTTAATGGAATTTAATGAAGATTTAGATGAACATCCATTTGAAAATCCAACTGAACATCCATTTGAAAATCCAACTGAACATCCATTTGAAAATCCAACTGAACATCCATTTGAAAATCCAACTGAACATCCATTTGAAAATTTAGATGAACATCCATTTGAAAATCCAACTGAACATCCATTTGAAAATTTAGATGAACATCCATTTGAAAATCCAGCCGAAAGTGCTCAAGCCATAAAAGCCGAACATTCACTTGAAAATTCAGCTGAAGCTCCATTCGAAAATTTAATGGAATTTAATGAAAATTATCAAAATCTGGCAAATTACTTTGAAACGTCTTACATTCCTCCTCACAAAAGAGGTAGAACCACATATAGAGATTTAAAATTGCGATTTCCAGAAGGGCATTTTTATTCTCCCCATACTAACCGTTTATTCAAGGTATACCATGATAACGGAGTTAATATTTCAGAGTTCAAGTTAAAGTCATGCTACGACAAATGTAGCAAAGTTGTACAGTGTACAGACAGTTTTTTTAAAAAATGGAAATTCCTTTTGAATGAATTTAAGGTATTGAGAAATTCAGAGGTATACGTTACTGAAGATGGGTTGTACTTTATCATGAAACGTGAAAAAGGCGGAATTTGGTTAAAAGGTTACAAGTTGTACAAGTTTGAAGAATTTGGAATGTATAGAAACAAAAGATTTATGGTTAAAATTATTAACGAACGAAAGATTGTCGTGATCGATAAGACCCGTGTTTACAATTGTTATAATTTGGTATATGAAAATTTAAATGCATTTTATAATATTTATATACGAGATGAAATTCCGACCATGTACGTAAAAAGAGGTTGCAAAACATCTCTGCTTGAACGCTACAATGAATAAATTTTAAACTATTATAGATTGTCTTTTAAACTATTATAAACGTGCTACAACTATTATAGACGTGCTACAACTAAATGTCTAAAGAACTGCTAAATATTATACTTGAAGCGCTTTTTTCTCAAAATGTATATTTTTTTAGATTGTAAAACATCTCTGTTTGAGCGCTACAATGAATAAAGGGTAATGGATACTTGTATGATTTGTGATTGTCCTTTAAACTATTATAGACGTGCTACAACTTTTTTAGATTGTGAACATCAATTTCACTTGCGATGCTTGTATTTAAATAATGATTCTAAATGTCCAACCTGTCACAAATTATTTTCTAGAGATGACTTGAACCTTTTAGCAAATGTACAGCACTTGTTTGGTGTTCAAGAATCTGCAGATTCAGGTTATGAATCTGTTTAAAAAAATGTAATAAAATTTTTTTAAACTTTCCATCTTATTATTGTTTTCAGATTTTTAAATATCATTCTTTCAAAATTTCCATTATATTAAACTTTCCATCCTGTTCTTTCAAAATTTCCATTATATTAAACTTTCCATCCTGTTCTTATTTCCATCCTGTTCTTATTATACTTTCAAAATTTAAATATCATACTTTCAAAATTTAAATATCACACTTTCAAAATTTAAATATCATACTTTCAAAATTTAAATATCATACTTTCAAAATTTCAAGATCTAACCAATATCATTCTTTGAAAAATTCCTAAATTTAAATTTCATTCTAATTCAAATATCATTCTTCAAAAAAATATAGATACCTAATAAATTTAAATACAAAGAATTTTTCCAATTTATTCTCCTTTACTTACCAAGTTTTTAATAATAAAAATAAAAAATATTGTAATTATGAATATTTATTTATCATAGAAAAAATACAAAAAGTCAAATCATACAAAACTTGTAGCAAAAAATAATTTTACAAATCGTTATATAGAAATAATAAACAGCAAATGCATTTCATACAAAACTTTAAGCAAAAAAAAAAATAATTTTACAAATCGTTATATAGAAATAATAAACAGCAAATGCATTTCATACAAAACTTTAAGCAAAAAAAAATAATTTTACAAATCGTTATATAGAAATGAAATATAGTATTACAAATAATATTTACAAATCGTTATATAGAAATAATAAATGTAAAACACAGCAAATACATTTCATACAAGACTTTAAGCAAAACAGATAATATTTTTAAAACAAATAATATTTACAAATAAAACAGATAATATTTACAAATAATTTTAAAACAGATTAATATTTAAAAATAAAACAGATAATATTTTTAAAACAAATAATATTTAAAAATAAATCATATAAAATTTAAAAATAAATCATATAAAATTTAAAAATATATAATATAAAAATATATAATACTAGAAAAAAAATATTAAAATATCTTACAGCCTCGGAAATTGTAGTATGGGCATATACAGTCTTGAGATTCTTCTGGGAATAACTCTCGGCGGCATATTGGGCAGGTGTTTTGGCTCTTTGCCCATTCCATAATACAATGACGATGAAAGATATGTCCACATCGCATTTCTGATGTCACAATGGCGTTGCTTCTACAAATGGCACATATTCCTGCATTGTCCCGACGTTTGAACAACAGCATATAATGCTGCCATCGGCAAAACTGTTGAATTTTGATTCTTTCATCTTCTTCATCAACCAAAGTTGGAGAACGTAAATTTATGAAAGTGTTCGTCATGTACACGTTGACAAATCGCCCACTCGGCAGTTTGGCGTATACGCTGGCATATTTATAATTGTAGATTTTATGAATAATCCTGGTCATTTTAAGAACGAGTCTGAAACTATGCAAACTGGAATAGGAACTGGAATAGAACGAGTCTATACTCAGAAATGATATACGTAGCTAACTGGAATAGAACTATGCCAACTGCAAATGGAATAAGTCTATACTCAGAAATGATATACGTAGCTAACTGCAATTGGAACGAGTCTGGAACTATGCCAACTGCAAATGGAATAATACGCGTAGAGCAGAAACTTGAATTGGAATGATCTGCGTAGAGAGGAATGGAACGAGTTTATATACACTTTTCATCATGACGTCATCGTGACGCGTTGGGAAAGATTATAACGGGTCAAACAAGTTATCGATTAAATTTTTGTATTTGGCATTTGTAGGTATACTTTGCAGATATCCTATAATTTGACTATTTTTAAATTGAAATCCTACACTTATTATTAAAGTATTATATTTATTGCTACTTATGATAATTTCATTTGCCGGTTCCACAATATCAAAAAATTCTTGAGGGGTATAAATTGTATTGTTACGTCTAAATATCTTTCCATCATAATGATACGTTTTGGTACATGTGTCCAAATGAAATTTTAATACCGAATGACTAGGAAGATTATAAAGAATGTATTGTTTCAAGAAATTGTAATATATGCTTTTGTTTATTGAAACTCGATCCGAATCTTTATATTTATACACTGGAATAGGTTCCATCTTTATTTATACTCTAAAATGAAAAGATTTTGTGCCATATTTTTTAATAATATCCATTGAAATTACAAATATTTTTAATAATATCATAAAACATATTGAAAGTATCAAAACACATTGGAATTATAAATATTTTTAATAATATCATAATACATTTATCATAATACATTGGAATTATAAATATTTTTAATAATATCATAATACATTTATCATAATACATTTATCATAATATCAAAGAAACATATTGAAAGTATAAAGCATATTTAAAAAATTGAAAGTATTATAAAGCATATATCAAATTTGAAAAAATGCATATATAAAAATTGAAAGAAGCATATATAAAAATTAAAAGTATCAAATAAACATATATCAAGGAAATATATATAAAAATAGATTACAACGTTTGATTGGAATAAAATATGAAAAGTTTTATTCTCTGCATGACATGTCATATTTAATTCCAATCAATTGTTGTAATCTATTTTTAGCTTTAAAAACACTACAACCGATTTTATAACACTTTTTACATTTCCTTCTCTGAGCATGTTCACGATGGAGTCTTACTGGTATGCTTAATGTATTGCTCAATTTTTTACACAAATATTTTCCTACTACAAAGAGTTCTTTTATGTCCATAACATTAATACATCTTTGTACAGCAGAGACCCAGTTCTTTGAATATGGCAACGTGATATTATATGTGGCACTGGCAATGGTAATTTTTTTAATTTCTTTTGAGGCTCCATATTCTATTTCAAGAACTCCAAGAAGGGGAAATCGTGGATAATTAAATGTGAGGTGAGAAGTTAATTCTGGAATCATTACTAATTCGGGCTCTGGCTGGTTTATTGATTCGGGCTCCATCGTTGATTCAGGTGCTGGCTGGTTTATTGATTCGGGCTCCATCGCTGATTCAGGTGCTGGCAGGTTTATTGATTCGGGTGCTTGCTGGTTTATTGATTCGAGTCCCATCGCTGATTCGGGCTCCATCGTTGATTCAGGTGCTGGCAGATTTATTGATTCGGGTGCTTGCTGGTTTATTGATTCGAGTCCCATCGCTGATTCAGGTGCTGGCAGATTTATTGATTCGGGTGCTTGCTGGTTTATTGATTCGAGTCCCATCGCTGATTCAGGTGCTGGCAGATTTATTGATTCGGGTGCTTGCTGGTTTATTGATTCGAGTTCCATTGCTGATTCGGGTGCTTGTTGGTTTATTGATTCAGGTTCCCTCAATGCTTCCAATACTGCATCAAAAGGGGTCAATGGCTTAGCAGCCAATAGTGACCGTAAAATAGGATAACTGCATTCATCGTCATCCTCAACATCAAAGACCTCTGGAATCTGTGTTGTTTTATCCATATCTTTTTAGGAAACTACGAAATCCTAAAGCTCTCCAGGCTTTTATAACTCTTAGATAAAATAAAAAATAAATTTTTATATGACTCACGTAAAATTTTTCCTTTGAAATGTCAAATGACTCACGTAAAATTTTTCCTTTGAAATGTCAAATGACTCTTATAAGCGCAATCCCTTTGAAATAAAAAAAATAAACTTTTATATGATTAATGACTCTTGTAAAATTTTCCCCTTGAAATGTCAAATAAATTACATAATTAATGACTCTTGTAAACGCAATCCCTTGAAATGTCAAATATATTACGATGATTGATGACTCTTGTAAACGCAATCCCTTGAAATGTCAAATAAATTACATAATTAATGACTCTTGTAAACGCAATCCCTTTGAAATAAAAAAAATAAACTTTTATATGATTAATGACTCTTGTAAAATTTTCCCCTTGAAATGTCAAATATATTACGATGATTGATGACTCTTGTAAACGCAATCCCTTTGAAATAAAAAAATAAATCATCGTGACTTTTGTAAAAGCAATTCCCTTGAAATGTCAAATATATTACGATGATTGATGACTCTTGTAAACGCAATCCCTTTGAAATAAAAAAATAAATCATCGTGACTTTTGTAAAAGCAATTCCCTTGAAATGTCAAATATATCATCGTAACGCGTGACTCTTGCAAAACTAATTTCCTTAAAATGAATTATTTATGTAACACGTGACTCTTGCAAAAGCAATCATGTCAAATGAATTATTTATGTAACTCTTGCAAAAGCAATCATGTCAAATGAATTATTTATATAACTCTTGCAAAAGCAATTTCCTTTAAATGTTAAATGAATTATTTATTAGCGACTCTTGTAAAGCAACTTCTTAAAATGAATTATTTATGTAACTCTTGCAAAATCAATTTCTTTAAAATGAAACTCTTGTTTTCTTTAAAATGACAATCATAAATCTTGATGACGCAAGCACATACTTAAAAAAAAAAATAAAAAAATAATAATATAAATAGAGCCGAGAAGACGTAAAACAGTTAATAGTTTCTGTATTGCACGAATTATATTTAAATAGAGGGGGCTTTAAAAAATTTAATTCGTTTCATTCGCTGCGCTCTTTTACTCATTAAATTTTTTTAACCCCTCTATTTAAATATAATTCGTTTTTTAAAAAAACTTTTTAACGAAATATTTTAAAGAGTTTGGTAGGGAAACTAAATAAGTATATATTAATTTAGGAAGAGCTTAAATTAAGTTTTTGATAGCTAAGTTTTCGATAAATTTGAAACAACAGGCATTTTAAATTTTGTTTTATTAAGGTGGTTTAAATCCGAGATGAGCTGTTTGATAGTATTATTGTTTACCAATTTGATATGATTATATTTACATTTGATGTTTTGTATATTCTCTTTTGCCAAATTGAACAGGTTTATAGAATTTGGATTATAATGAATTGTTAACAAGATGCTTAAATTTGGGTATTTCCTTCTCAATTTTTTTAACGTTACACCTTTGGAACCTTTTTGTATTCTGACGGCATAAAAAGGGTACCTTTCATTGGGCACATGCTTATCAATTAATAAAAACGTGTTTCGTTTTGAAATCGTACTGACTTTTGGTGAAATGTCTTCTTCTACATTTTTATAGTTTTGATTAATGCGCATCAATTCCATATTTTTCGCTTGCAGTTGTGCATTTTTCGTAGCAAATTGGTTTTGATATTTTTGACCAAACTCACAAGATATCCATTGAGCCAGATGTATTAAATATTCTTGTCTGACATAAGTTCCAGATATTGTTTTGCTATATATATATTTACCTCCTCTTTTTATAATTAGAAAATGATTTTTAGAGTCTCGATTATTATAAAATTCAATTAATTGTTTGGCTTGCTTATTTCGCAACCATTGGTTGATATCTTTGCCTCCGTCCTGACAAAACTTGGTTGCATTAAATAAATTTTTCGATTTATCAATAATTAACTCGAAACCACCGTAACATCCATACCAATAATTGTCAATGATGTGTTTATGACAGCTATCACTTAAGGTAGCCATTTTGAATTCTATATAAAAAAAATCTATTGTTTGATTGAAAATGTTTGATCAGCCTATTTTCACTTTTGGGAGTAACAGAAACCAGCTGGCACAATCTCAAAACTTTTATCTCTGAAAACTCACAACTAAAAAAAAAAAAAAATTATATATATATATATATATATATATATATATATAATTTTTTTTTTTTTTTTTTTTTTTTTTTTTTTTTTTTTTTTTTTTTTAGTTGTGAGTTTTCAGAAATCAAGTTTTGAAGAAGAGGGGAGGGAGGGCAACTGACTCGAATGATACAAAAACGTTTATTTATGAGGGATAAGATAGGAAAGATTAAAGACTCAAGTTTATATTTACTCAAGTTTAAATTTTCAACCACTATATATTTATGAAAAATAAACCATATAATTTTTCATTTTTTTTTTTTTTTTTCAATAAAGCTCTTTAATCGTTTAAAAAAATGAAAAATTGAATTAAAACAAGTTAATCCAATTTTGTCTGTGATTCTTTTAAAAAATAAGATATACATCATCATGAGTACCCTTAGTGATATCTGCTACGAACACATCATTGACAGTTATTGGTATGGATTATACGGAGATTTTAAAATAATTATTGATAAAAAAACAAATTTATTTAATGTAACAAAACTTTGTCAAAGTGGAGGTAAAAATATTAATATGTGGTTGCGAAATAAATTTGCCAAAGAACTAATGGAATTTTATATTAATAAAAACAGAGAAAATGGTGATGCAAATTTGAATCATCATTTTATAATCATAAAAAGAGGATATAAAAATGAAATATATAACAAAATTATCTCTGGAACCTATATGAGACAAGAACTTATATTGCATCTAGCTCTTTGGATATCTTGCGAGTTTTATGATAAGGTACATCGAATAGTTTTGCTACATTTTCG
This sequence comes from Hylyphantes graminicola, assembly GCA_023701765.1. Lineage (NCBI taxonomy): Eukaryota > Metazoa > Arthropoda > Arachnida > Araneae > Linyphiidae > Hylyphantes > Hylyphantes graminicola. The sequence continues at coordinate 35,936,264 of CM043111.1, read as the reverse complement.
TAACGAATTTAGTCAAGAATATCAAAACAAAACTCAGCAGCTAACAATGAAACTTAAAGAAGTTGAAAAGGAAAGTGCGCGACTACAAGCGAAAAATACAGAATTAATGCACATCAATAATGACTATAAAAATGTCGAAGAAGATATTTCACCAAAAATCCTCACCAGTTCAAAAAGAAACACATTTTTATTAATCGATAAAGGCACACCCAATGAGAGTTATCCCTTTTATGCTATCAGAATACAGAAAGGTTCCAAATATTTAACATTGAAGAAATTGAGAAAAAAATATCCAAATTTAAATATTTTATTAACAATTCGTTACAATCCAAATTCTATAAACTTGTTCAATTTAGCGAAGGAAAATATTCCAAATATCAAATACAAGTATAATCATATCAATTTAGCGAGCAATAACACAGTTAAACAGCTAATCTCTGATTTAAAACGACTAAACAATACAAAATTCAAGATACCTAATCGGAAGGAAAAAACCATTTAGTCTTTTAAAAAAAAAAATGTTTGGTAAAATTATTCAGTCATTTATTTATATTAATTAGAAAATCGATAGGGTTCGGAATGTCTTCCCCTACATATCCAATTGTTATGTCTTTGTCCATTTCCATAATATCTCGCAAATTAATTCGGTCATTTATTTATATTAATTAGAAAATCAATAGGGTTCGGAATGTCTTCCCCTACATATCCAATTGTTATGTCTTTGTCCATTTCCATAATATCTCGCAAATTAATTCGGTCATTTATTTATATTAATTAGAAAATCAATAGGGTTAAGAATGTCTTCCCCTGCATATCCAATTGTTATGTCTTTGTCCATTTCCATAATATCTCGCAAATTAATTTAGTCATTTATCTACATTAGTTAGCAAATCGATAGGGTTAAGAATGTCTTCCCCTACATATCCAATTGTTATGTCTTTGTCCATTTCCATAATATCTCGCAAATTAATTCAGTCATTTATCTACATTAGTTAGCAAATCGATAGGGTTAAGAATGTCTTCCCCTACATATCCAATTGTTATGTCTTTGTCCATTTCCATAATATCTTGCAAATTAATTCAGTCATTTATCTACATTAGTTAGCAAATCGATAGGGTTAAGAATGTCTTCCCCTACATATCCAATTGTTATGTCTTTGTCCATTTCCATAATATCTTGCAAATTATCATAAATATAAATACATTTGGGTTCGTTTGCAATGCGTACTGAATTAATGCCATTTTTAAACATCATAGTCATCACTTCATCTTTTGTCCATTTGAAAGACTTTGGATTATCAGTAATGAATTTATTATCCTTCATGAAAGAGCTCAAAACATGAAAAGGTTTGCTTGTACGTTTGAAACACATTTCCGGTCCTATACATTCTAAAAAACCCCTTTGGTCTAAAGCAAATATCATTCTAAAACAATTAGAGTTCTCATCCTTAATCCGCAATTCCATCTCTATGTCTACATTCAAGTTGGGAAATATATACTGCTTCATAAAGGAGTGGTAATTTACTGGAGCAATCCAATAAAAATCTCGATCACGTTTGAGGTATACTGGGATAGCCATGGTGTTCTCAGACCTCTCAAGAGATTGAGATTTTAAAGAGAATGAATCTAAAAAAAAATATTTATTAATATTATTATTATTTTATTTTTTTATATTTTATTTATTTTATATTTTATTTTTTTATTTTATTATTTTATTTTTTTATTTTAAAGATTCATTCTCTTTAAAATCTCGTTGCAATGTCTTTCTACAAATTGAAATAAATAAATCAAACGAATGATAATTGTGTGCTCACGGAATAGTTTTAAAATATTGAAAGTTGAAAAATAATTAAAGAGTAAAGAAGCGGAGCGTATGAACGAATTAATTATTTTTCAACTTTCAATATTTTAAAACTATTCCGTGCAAATATAAACTATTGACCGTTTGATTTATCTAAAAAATATTTCATCATAATAAATTTTAAAAAAAAAATAGTTTGATCAATAAAGACATTTATCCTGTATACAAATCTTTTATTTATAACAAAAAAATTATTTGATTATAATATCAAAAATTATTAATGCTATATACAAAAATAATAGAACTAATTTCATTCAAAAACAAATAATGGTATATTCAAAAACAAATAATGGTATATACAAAAATAATTAATGCTATATACAAAAACAAATAATGGTATATACAAAAATAATAAAACTAATTTCATTCAAAAATTATTAATGCTTATACAAAAATTATAGAAGTAATTACATTCAAAAATTATGAATGCACATAAATTTGATTATCACACAAATATTATAAATACCATAACTTTTATGGCACTGGCAATTTGCAATCGAAAAGTCGATCTAAAAGTAAATTTCCTTTTTTATGCAAATCTTCAATTTGTGCATCTTTCAGTTTTAAAAGTTTAACTGCTTTTGCTAGTCTCTCCTCGACAAATGACAGCCGATAATTGCTTTGGTATACTGCTCGGCGGCGATGTTCATTCAGACGTTGTAGGTATCGTATTCTCGCTTCCAGCACTCGACTCGTTGGCTCTGTCGAAGGATACGATTGACCAAACGGTCGAGATGACAATGGGATAAATTCTGTGGTGGGATGTGACATGAACCAAGAGTTTCTGTTTTGGAAGAGTTTCTCGTGAAAATTGTCGATAATGTCTGGTGACAAACTGCCGTCGGCACGAAATCCCTGGTAGAGAATCCGACGATATAAACACTGGTGACGATGGCGAAGTCCCGACAAGAGATTTCCGTCTACCCGAAAATTACCATAGCAGTACGGACACGAGACTTTAGTGTCGAGACCATGTTGTTCCTCCAGATGGTCGGATAACTGTGACACTTTTACTAGCTCTCCATTAGGAAATGGACACAGTTCGCAGCGAACCGAGAGAGTGCCGTGCTTCATGATTAAAGCACTCTCCCAATTGTATCGCTGAAACTCTGCTTCCACCGACTCGAGTGACACTTGTTCCATCTCTTACCAGTAACTGACAAAGAACCCGCTATTGTAACTTCTTATATAGCCGTTTCCAGCAGGTGGCAGCACTAAGTTAATAATTAATCTTGTTTAAAATTTAATAATTAATCTTGGCGGTGTTATTTTTGAAATATAATAATCAATCTTGACGATGCTATTTTCGAAATTTAATAATTAATCTTGGCGGTGTTATTTAATAATTAATCTTGTTTGAAATTTTTGAAAATAAAAATGTGTCATTTAATTATATATATTTTGAAATTAATTATATAAACTTGGCGGTGCTATTTTTGAAATTTAATAATTAATCTTGTTTGAAATTTAATAATTAATCTTCTTTGAAATTTAATAATTAATCTTGTTTGAAATTTAATAATTAATCTTCTTTGAAATTTAATAATTAATCTTGGCGGTGCTATTTTTGAAATAAAAATATTAAATTTATCTGCTTATGAATTAATTTTTATTATCTTTAAATTTTTTAAACTGTTTTGTGTAGCAAACAATTGACCGTTTCATATTTTCAAAAATATTAAATTGACCGTTTCATTTTTAAAAATATTAAATTGACCGTTTCATTTTTAAAAATATTAAATTGACCGTTTCATTTTTAAAAATATTAAATTGACCGTTTCATTTTTAAAAATATTAAATTGACCGTTTCATTTTTAAAAATATTAAATTTATTACTTTATAATAAATTTTACATTATAATATATGAACAACTATCCAAAACTATTAAATTCAAAAATATATGACTACAATGACTACTATAAAAAAATATATGAACAACTATCGAAAACTATTATCCAAAAATATATGACTACAATGACTACTATAAAAAGATATATGACAACTATCCAAAACTATTATCCAAAAATATATGACTACAATGACTACTATAAAAAAATATATGAACAACTATCGAAAACTATTATCCAAAAATATATGACTACAATGACTACTATAAAAAGATATATGACAACTATCCAAAACTATTATCCAAAAATATATGACAACAATGACTACTATAAAAAAATATATGAACAACTATCCAAAACTATTAAATTCAAAAATATATGACTACAATGACTACTATAAAAAAATATATGAACAACTATCCAAAACTATTATCCAAAAATATATGACTACAATGACTACTATAAAAAAATATATGAACAACTATCCAAAACTATTAAATTTAAAAATATTAAATAAACAACCATTAAATTCACAACTATTGATGAATTAATCAGTAGTAAATACTTTTATAGTTTCATTAAAGTCATTAGAATATTTTTTTCCCTTGACGTTACTTCTAGTCTCGTTCAATCTCGCATTCTGCCAGCCTCCTTCTGGTTTTACAAATCGAATATTCTCAAAAAACCTTACCCTTACCAAATCCATACACCCGCATTTACAATAATTGACTGCTTTGCATTTTGAACAGGTCGAACCACGAATAACACAATTAGGAATCTTAATGCATTTATTTTCACAACAATGTGTGTTCTCTCCTTCATATTCGACAACTTCTAAAACTTGACCACTGATGCGAATCGTTTTGCTATTCGGTAACATTACATCTTTTCGATGCGTAATACAGTTACATAAGCAAGCTCCTGGACATAATATGCATATTCCGGGTCTCGGCTGGCTGCAAAACAGGGGACAGCAATGCGTATCGTGCATATATTTCATATAGGTGACGCAATCACACTTGCAATAGCAGTAAGATTTGCATTCTTGACACGCCATGCCGTCCACATGGTCTTCCTTTTTGAAAATTGGAAAGCATTGCAACTTGCAACAGTAATGTCGTATGTCTTCTTCCAAATTTATAGGATTTATAAAACGATCCAAACTCATCTTTATCCATTTAAGGTGATTTATAAAGTCTTTTAGTTCACTTTTCCACAGACGTCTCTCTTGACGGGGCAAACTATATATTGCATTGCCGATGCGATCCACTGAAGTTGTTAAAATTGTTTCTTCTTCAGAAAAGTTGCACGGTTGTTTACATTCAGGATCGACATCATCTTCAGAAAAGTTGCACGGTTGTTTACATTCAGGATCGACATCATCTTCAGAAAAGTTGCACGGTTGTTTACATTCAGGATCTGAAGTTGTTAAAATTGTTTCTTCTTCAGAAAAGTTGCACGGTTGTTTACATTCAGGATCGACATCATCTTCAGAAAAGTTGCACGGTTGTTTACATTCAGGATCTGAAGTTGTTAAAATTGTTTCTTCTTCAGAAAAGTTGCACGGTTGTTTACATTCAGGATCGACATCATCTTCCATGCAATCGGCACCGAGTTTTAAAAGCATTGCATTTAAACTATTTTTCAAGAGACTCCATTTCTTTTGAAAACTTTTAATTTCCCACTTCCAATAAGGATGTTCTTGACGCGTTTTTAAATCTAATAAGACGCGAATAAAAAATGCTTGTATTTTAGGAGTTTCTTCCTTTAATATGTTTAGTAACTGAGTATTATCCATTGTAAAACGAAATGCTGGTGAGGGACTCTGAGCATCTTTTGTAGACAGAGACTACAAAAAAAAAAAAAAAAAAAAAAAAAAAAAAAAAAATTATTTATTTATTTATTTATTTATTTATTTATTTATTAATTTATTTTTTATATACATCCTGTCTACAGAAAATGTTGGCAGTCTCTCTCCACGAGGCTTGGAAAGTTTCTGTGTCATGAAAAGTTTCTGTGTGGTCTTTTTTTTTAAATGTGTGTGTTGTTTTAAAAAATACATTTGAATAGTGATTTGTTTTTAAGGAGAAATTAAAAAATATATAAATTTAATTTCCACACAATAGCATAAAAAGTTTAAGATGCCAACATTTTTTTATTACGACTATTCTTTAAACGTTTTATTTAAAATCAAATCGGTTTGAAAAAATAAAAATAAAATAATTTTTTTTATTTTTGTAAATTCTGTCTATAAAAGTCGTGGCAATCTTTCTACTGTACTCACATAAATTTATCAGTTTAATTTTATTATGGATGATCAGTTTAATTTTACAATAGATGAAATTCAATTGTTAAATACATTAAAGGAAAATGCCACTAAACTGCAAGCATCTTATATTCGCGTCATGTCTGATTTGAAATCTCATCAGGAGCATCCTTATTGGAAATGGGAACTTAAAATGTTTCAAAGGAAATGGTCCAGATTGAAAAATATATTGAATATTATGTTTTCAAAGCTCGGTGGCGATTGTATGAAAAAAGATGATAAGGATTTAATTTCTTCATGTGACAAAGAAGATGATAAGAATCTAATTTCTTCATGTGACAAAGAAGATGATAAGAATCTAATTTCTTCATGTGACAAAGAAGATGATAAGAATCTAATTTCCTCATGTGACAAAGAAGATGATAAGAATCTAATTTCTTCATGTGACAAAGAAGATGATAAGAATCTAATTTCCTCATGTGACAAAGAAGATGATAAGAATCTAATTTCTTCATGTGACAAAGAAGATGATAAGAATCTAATTTCCTTATGTGACAAAGAAGATGATAAGGATTTAATTTCCTTATGTGACAAAGAAGATGATAAGGATTTAATTTCCTTATGTGACAAAGAAGATGATAAGGATTTAATTTCCTTATGTGACAAAGAAGATGATAAGGATTTAATTTCCTTATGTGATGAAAAAGAAAATTTTGATTACTTCTTACAATGCATAATTACAGAGATGAATAATTTTCCTTTACTTTGGCGTGAAACGAGAGAATTTCGATACATCCGCAGTCATATCTATAAAAGTTTTTCTCGTATTTTAAATCCGGTAAATTTGGATGACATTGATTATTGTTGTAGACTAAAATGTCAACCATTGCTTTATAATGACGAGGATTTTAACGAATTCTGTCAAAAGTGCAAATTTCGTGATTTTGAATACCAAATTTGCTTTTGTGATTGTGTCACCTATATGAAATATATGCACGATACTCATTGTTGTCCCCTGTTCTGTTGTCAACCGAAACTCGGAATATGTATATTGTGCCCGGGAGCCTGCTTGTGTAAATGCAAAACGCATCGAAAAGAGATGATGCAACCGAATAGTAAAACTGTTTGCAGGAATCACAATGTTTTGAAGATGGTCGACTATCAGGGACCGGAAACGCATTGCTGCTTAAAAAAATGTTTTCCAATCCCTGATCGAGTTATTCGTGGTTTGGCATGTTTCGAATGTAGAGCAGTCAACTATTGCAAATGCAAATGCGACAGTTGGGAACGATTAACAAAATCAAATGCGTACTCTGAATTGGTAAAACCGGCTGCGAGATTGAACACAGAGGTGACAAACGGGTCGGGTCATAAATCATATATGTCGGACACAACAAAGGAAACGGACGGGTCGGGTAATAAATCATACATGTCGGGCACAACACAGATTTATCAGTTTAGTTTTACAATGAATACAATTCAATTGCTAAATATATTAAAGGAGGAAGCTCCTAAAATGCAAGCATCTTTTGTTCGCGTCTTGCTAAATTTGGAAACTCATCAACAGCATCCTTATTGGAAATGGGAAATGAAAACGTTTCAAAGGAAATGGACCAGTTTGAAAAATTGTTTGAATGCGACACTTTTAAAGCTCGGTGGCGATCGTATGGAAGAGGATCTAATGTCTAAAGAACCGTTTCGTCAAAAATCTAAAGAATCATGTGATCTAACGTCCAAAGAACTGTTTCGTCAAGAATCTCAAGAATTATGTAATCTTGAATCAGTTGTTAGAAAGATAGGTACTTTGACAGTTGAAGAGACATATTTTTTTTATCTGGAATCAAAAATTTTCAAATCTTCCTTTTATCGCATTATTATAGCGATAGATACTTTGCCATTTGAAGAGAGATGTTCTTTTATACGCGAATTTGTAGAATTTCGAGACTTGTTCGGTCGTATGCGTAGAAGTTTTTATCGTTTTAGATATCCGGAAAATTTAAATCGCATGCGTTACTGTTGTCCGTTGAAATGTATGCCATTTATAGAAGATGAAGATGACTTAGTAGCCACATGGTGTCAAAAGTGTAAATGTGGATGGTTTGCATACCGATTTTGCCATTGTGATTGTGTCACCTATATGAAATATATGCACGATACTTGTTGCTGTCCCCTGTTTTGCTGTCATCCGAAATTCAAAATATGTATATTGTGCCCGGGCGCCTGCTTGTGTAAATGCATTACACATCAAAAAGAGATGATGCTACCGAATAGTAAAACTGTTTACCTAGAAGGTAAAGTTTTGGAATTGGTCTATTATCGAGGAGAGGAAACACATTGCTGTTTAAGAAAATGTGTTCCAATTCCAGATAGAGTTATTCGTGGTTTGGCATGTTCGAAATGCAGAGCAGTCAACTATTGCAAATGTAAATGCGACAGCTGGAAAAACTCGAATTTGGATTCTAGATGGATAAAACCGGAAAGGGGTTGGCGGCTTGCGAAATTGAACACACACTTAGTTTAAATTTATTTTGACCACAGTAAATTGATTGGAGTTATTTTCTTTTTTTGTCTTTACATGTTCAAACCGATTTGATTTGATTTTAAATAAAACGTTTAAAAAAAGTAGTTTTCCATACAATGTTATTAAGAAAAAATTACATTTTTAATATACATCTGTTATTAACTAAACCGATTTGATTTGTATTTTAAATAAAACGTTAAAAAAAAGTAGTTTTCCATACAATATTATTAAGAAAAAATTACATTTTTAATATACATCTGTTATGAACTAAACCTATTTGATTTGATTTTAAATAAAACGTTTAAAGAATAGTCGTAATAAAAAAAATTTAATATACAAAAATCCCCCAGACAATGTCCGGGTTTCATGAAACGTCAGAAATCTAAATCGATGTTTTTAAAATTAAAGTTTCAAAAAATAATTTTGAATTGTGTATTAACATCCAGTTTTTTTATTTAAGACACCAAAGGGTAATTATATTTTTATATTTATAATTTTTAAATATATATCCAAAAGTCACTAACAATATTTTTTAATTTCATTCAGTTTCCAAAAAAAAAAAAAAAAAAAAGTTTTAAATGCTTAATTAAAACAATAAATGAAATAAGTTATTAAATTTTAAAATGCCATATCAAAAATGGCAATCTTATTATTAAACCTTTAATTTTTTAAATACTCAATTCCAATGTGTTTTACAATTAATTTTTTTAAAAAAAACTGATGCACTTTTTTAAAAATCTTGAAACTTTTTAATGTACATGTTTAAAGAAATCGATAAGTCTGGCTGAACGTTTTGGTCAAAACCAAAATTCAATTTTTGAAAATGGCACCATAAATATGAAGGTTGTCGAAGCATAGTAATCTGCACTTTCAACCAACTTTCTTTCAACCAACTTAAATCTTTAAAAAATTCATTATTTTTAATTCAAACATGTAATTTTAATTAAATCTTTAAAAAATTATATATTATTTTTAGTAAAAAAAATAATAAATAAAATTTAATTTTTTCAGTCATTTCAGTAAAAAAATAAAAAAAATTATTTTTTCAGTAATTTGTTTGATAATAGGAAAAGTTTTTTGACTCTGGAGAACATTTAACATGCCTTACAAGCCAACTTTCAAAGATTCTGATGCAAATAGCTTACACAATAAATTCAAGTATATAAATACAAAATATAAAGATAAAAAAATATCATGTCCAATGTGTTTGATAGCCATTAAATTGTGCAATTTTCCGAATCACTTAAAGGAGTTTCATGACATTAATTCTCAACGCCAATGCTGTTTTTGTATGGGAAAGTTTACTTGGACTTATGGTAAAGCCTCGCGCTCTTCGACTGTTCTATCGCATCGTATTGAATGTTTAAAAAAAATAATTCGCGTTAACAAAAATTTTTTTCAACCACCAGTTAATTCTCAAAGAGACAATTCTCGACCAGATCGTGGCAATTCTCGACCAGATCGTGACAATTCTCGACCAGATAGAGACAATTCTCGAGCAGTTAATTTTCAAAGAGACAATTCTCGAGCAGTTAATTTTCAATCTCCAGATAATTTTCGACCAGATGATTTTCAAAGCGGCAATTCTACAAGTTTAGAACAATCTGTTTGCAGTGTGTGTTATAATTCTCTAAAAACTGGTTTCACTAAAAATATGGGTGGACACATAAAAAATCCTGATTGGGAACATTTTTATGAACCGTTTTGCGATTTATCCGTTTTTGAAGATCATGGAGAGGAACATGTCAGGTTTACGGAAGAGAGTGGTCTAGGATCTGTAATTTATGACATATTTAAAAAATTTAATTCTGGCAAATTTACATTTTATCATATTATGGTCCGAGCTAAAGTGTATGATACATTTCTGGAATTGGTTGATAAAACAAAAGTATTTGGTCTGCCATACGAATGTCTCTGTGCTTCGGGCCATGGAGAGGATCGGCATCACAAGCACATGATTGTCATGGTCATTAATGATTATGTCGGTCAACTTGTCACTATTTGGCGGAAAATTAAAAGCGGCGGAAAGAATAAATTGAAAAAACCAATTACGAATGAAAAATACCTCATGAATGTCATTTTTTACGTCAGCACGCCATATGCTCAATGCGACGGCTCTATAAATAAAATCATTACTTCATCGCACATGGGTTCACATTACTTTATAAATAGGCAATTATATGCGCATGCAAAAATTGCAATGGGCTGTTTATTTGCAAATGGACATTATGACGTCATTGACGATAATGCCAAAATTAAAAGTGTCGAACCATTCCATCAACATGTTGTAAAAATTGATAGGAAATGGAAAGTCGAGATTAGGCATTTGAATTTACAGCCACAAAATTGCATTATCCCCTTTGCGAAACCTTATCGTCTCGAACATGTATTTTTTTGTGACGGACCATCGGTTTATATATTTGATACTATAATGAAACTTGCAAGAACTGATTGTCTTTCAGAAATGGATTTCGATGAATGGTATAACTCACACTTGAGACATAATAATATATTTTTAGATTCCATCTTGTCAAAGTATTATGTTTTAAATAAAAGTCAGTCCAAAACTATGAATCAATTGGAAAAAGTTAATAAAAGATGGAAGGAAAAATGCGATTTGAAAATTAACGAACATAATTTAAAAATTAGTAATCATGAAAAGAAACATTTGGAAGACGAACAGAAAATTATTGAATATGAAAAGATTATTAGTAATCATGAAAAGAAACATTTGGAAGACGAACAGAAAATTATTGAATATGAAAAGAAACATTTGGAAGACAAACAGAAAATTATTGAATATGAAAAGATTATTAGTAATCATGAAAAGAAACATTTGGAAGACGAACAGAAAATTATTGAATATGAAAAGAAACATTTGGAAGACAAACAGAAAATTATTGAATATGAAAAGATTATTAGTAATCATGAAAAGAAACATTTGGAAGACGAACAGAAAATTATTGAATATGAAAAGAAACATTTGGAAGACAAACAGAAAATTATTGAATATGAAAAGATTATTAGTAATCATGAAAAGAAACAATTGGAAGACGAAAATAAATACCTCAAAGAAGAAAACGCATATCTTAAAGACAGAGTGAAATACTTGGAAGAACAAAACAAATATTTTCAAGAACAATTATGCCAGGAAAGAGAAACTACACGAGCAATGCAAAAGATATTTCATGACGTAGTTGAAATGCAGAAATATAGCAACGAACAAAGGGATATATTACATAAGGAATTGAGGCAAGTTGAAAGGGAACGGGACCAAGATTGTATAAAAAGATTAGAGCGAGCTTTAACTATTTCAAATATGATATGTAATGAATTGATAAGAATTCATAATAGTTTTGATGAATCTACTAATTAGTATGTAAAATTTTTTAGATTGTATATTCTAATTAGTAGAATTTTGTTGTATTATAATGAAATGTTTTAATTAGTAGAATTTTGTTGTATTATAATGAAATCTTTTAATAAACTACTCGTATTTGTTTTAATTGTATCAATTCACATGAGCAGTGTAAATAAATAATTGTTAAAAAAAAAAATATGTAGTAGAGCAGTGTAAATAAATAATCGTTAAAAAAAGATATGTAGTAGAGCAGTGTAAATAAATAATCGTTAAAAAAAAGATATGTAGTAATTGTTTACATAATGTAAAGAGATGATTGTTCCTATATTGAAAATTTTTGAAATTTAAAACTAAAGTTTTTGCGTAAAATCCTAGTTAATTGTCTGTTTTGTGCTAAACCATGGGTAAGAATACACTCAGTTGACAAAAAAGCCAAACATTGAACCCTTTCAAAAATTAACAACTTGTTAACAGATACTGTGCTTTTTATGTTTAAATAAATTTATTTAATCGTAGAACGACTGATGATTCGATAAGAAGAAAAAATTATAATCTCTAAAAGAATCTCTAAAAGAAATATCAACGCAGTTATTTAAGAATAAAATAATCGTTAACAAAAAGTTTAACAGCTTTTTTTTATTTGGGAATCTCTAAAAAACATATCAACACAGTTATTTAAGGAAAAATAATTATTAACAAAAAGTTTAACAGCTTTTTTTTATTTGGGAATCTCTAAAAAACATATCAATATTATGTAATCAAGGTTAAGCAACCACGCTCAAAAAAGTCATAACGTTATTATATAATAAATTGAGAAAATTATAACGTTATTATGTAATAAATTAAATTCTAAGCGATAGCTCAAGTATAAAATGTCATAACGTTATTATATAATAAATTAAAAAGTTATTTTTAACAGACCCTAAAGACACTGTTATTATTTTATTTTACATCCTGTATTAATTTATATTCTGATTTTGTAACAACCACATATAAGTTTCATTTAAAATAACTTGCAACTAAACTTGTGTAAGGAAACTTATATGTGGTTGTTACCATAGATATCATAGTTAAAGTAATATAGTGGCAGATCACGTGACCTCCAATGCTAACGACGGGAAGCTCAAGCAATAAAGTCAGCGTTGAAGGTCACGTGACATGCCTGTGTAGTACTTTAACTACTATATTTGTGGTTCCTAGCTACCAAGTTCAGTCGATTGGCGATTCAAACGCTTGGACTTGAAGAAGAGAAACCGCTTTTATGACGCCAAGCAGACAGTTGCAGGCGACCGCCTAATGAAATCAATCGCTTCTTACCGTGTACTCTTCAAATGTATTAGTTTCTCATCTAAGCAGGTGAATCATTTCAAGAATCGTGTTTAGGTTTTTTTTAATTATAGCCTTACAATTTGAAAATTTCCTAATTAGCATCTGTAGAATTTCTATTTGTCAAGTAAATACGTGAAATATTTAAAAAATAACTCTGCATTTTTTTCAAATGAGGATTGACACAGAAACAAAGGAGACCTCCTTTGTTTCTGTGTCAATCCTCATTTGAAAAAAAATGCAGTTTTTAATTACAGATATTCAACGTATACACATTTATTTAAAAAAAAATCTCATTCAATATTAATTGAATAGGCTGTTTCATCCACTATTCAATTAATATTGAATGAGATTTTTTTAAAATTAAGTGCGCACACGAATTTAATTTTGAGTGTAGGAATCCATGCAAAGTTACTAATTTTCGAATCGTAAATTAGCGACTAAAATTTAGTTATTAAGGGGGAATGGGCGCGTTTGAATTGGGTTTCCAAACTCTAGTGCCTATAGGAAAAAATATTTTCTTTGCTATTGAATATTTTTACAAATTTTTTTTTAATGTATATATCTTCCCAGTTTTTGCAAAAATAAAATTTGGAAGCAATAAACAAACTTTAATTTTGCATAATGAGGCTTGTTATAAATTTGGAAGCAATAAACAAACTTTAGTTTTGCATAATGAGGCTTGTTATAAATTTGGAAGCAATAAACAAACTTTAGTTTTGCATAATGAGACTTGTTATAAATTTGGAAGCAATAAACTAAAGTTTGTTTATTGCATAATGAGGCTTGTTATAAATTTGGAAGCAATAAACTAAAGTTTGTTTATTGCATAATGAGGCTTGTTATAAATTTAGAAGCAATAAACTAAAGTTTGTTTATTGCATAATGAGGCTTGTTATAAATTTAGAAGCAATAAACTAAAGTTTGTTTATTGCATAATGAGGCTTGTTATAAATTTGGAAGCAATAAACAAACTTTAGTTTTGCATAATGAGGCTTGTTATAAATTTGGAAGCAATAAACAAACTTTAGTTTTTCATAATGAGGCTTGCTATAACTTTGGTTCTATTAAAAAAAATAAACAAACTTTAGTTTTTCATAATGAGGCTTGCTATAACTTTGGTTCTATTAAAAAAATAAACAAACTTTAGTTTTGCATAATGAGGCTTGCTATAACTTTGGTTCTATTAAAAAAATAAACAGATTTAGTTTTGCATAAAAAAACTATATTTAATAATATAACTAATATTGTATCCTGTTTTCATATAAAAATGTAAAGATAGTTTTTTTTGTACAAGTTGAGACATTTTAAAGTAATAGTAAGTTTTAACAAGAGTACTTACCGATTTTGAAGATCAGGTCCTTCAATCAGCCGGTTTTTCTCAAACAGAAACTTCTTTTAACAGATGTATCCATTTTGCAAATAAATTGTCTGTCAAGCGCCACACAAGCAGCACTCAATAAATTGTCTGTCAAGCGCCACACAAGCAGCACACAACAAATACTTGAAAAAAAGTTCGCTTGTTTTTCATAAATTGTCTGTCAAGCGCCACACAAGCACCACACAACAAATACTTGAAAAAAAGTTCGCTTGTTTTTCATAAATTGTCTGTCAAGCGCCACACAAGCAGATCGTCTTGCACAAATATATCTTGCACCAACACATGGAGCTTAATCACAACTATGAAATTATAAAATTCAGTCTTACCTATATATGACCACTTTTTCCTTGAAATGAGGACATCATGAATTGTAAAGAGTTTTAAGGAAATTCCCTGTCATCCAGGGTTGTTTGACAGATGAGGCCATTATTGCATACGAACTGAACATTAAAGTTATACCTTAAAAATATATACTTTTAACTTGAGTCCGATTAATTATTAATGGGTTATTCATTTTGTTACTTTTAATACAATTGAATGAACTATGTCAGTTACTTTACAAAAAAATATTTCAAAGCAAAGTGAAAATAGTTACTATTTCAAAGCAGAGTGAAAATAGTTACTATTTCAAAGCAGAGTGAAAATAGTTACTATTTCAAAGCAGAGTGAAAATAGTTACTATTTCAAAGCAGAGTGAAAATAGTTACTATTTCAAAGCAGAGTGAAAATAGTTATTACAAAAAAAGATATGTAGTGACATGCAAGAAATGGCACATTTCCAAATTTTTATTGTGAAATTCTGATAGATGGAATTTGTATAAAATGTAGTGACCTGCAAGAAATGATAACGGTACATTTCCAAATTTTTTATTGTGAAATTCTGATAGATGGAATTTGTATAAAATGTAGTGACCTGCAAGAAATGATAACGGTACATTTCCAAATTTTTTATTGTGAAATTCTGATAGATGGAATTTGTATAAAATGTAGTGACCTGCAAGAAATGATAACGGTACATTTCCAAATTTTTATTGTGAAATTCTGATAGATGAAATTTGTATAAAATGTCAGACATTTATTATTTCATGCTAAATTATGGTTATAAACACAGTGAGTGGAAAAAGTAATGAAACAATGGCGCCTTAAAAATATGAACAACTTGATAATATTTTTTTTAAAAACAAATACTGTTTAACCCTTTCCTCACTGAAGCGCCCCAAAAAGCCCGAACAACTAAGGAAATTATTTTTTTAGATATCGATACACAGGGTTGGGGTTTCGATAATTAATTCCACAATATTGGAATTATGGTTTATTTTCTCAATTAAATTATTTTTATTTGGGAAACTCTGAAACAAAAGTATAAAACAATGTTTTGTATAACTTGTGCATATTTTAAAGCTAATCAAACACATTCTCACAAACATGCTAGAAAAAAAGGTCGATCAAGAAAGTCAAGACGTTTTTTTTTTTAAAAAAAAAATACAATTCTGAGCTTTTGTTTGTGAAATTCTTCGAATTTTTTAAACTATAGCTCTAGTATAAAATACCAAATGATTTAGGTTTTATGCTAAATCATGGGAAAGAATACAGTGTGTAAATAAAAAAATCGAACGAAATACCTAATCAAAAATTAACAACTAGTTAAATTTTAACAGACCCTAAAGACACTTATATTATTTTATTTAACATCCCAACCTGCATTGACTAAATAACCTTCATTTCAAAATTTCAAACCCGCTCTCAGTAATTGAAATGCCATTTCATGTCCATTAATTATTCTTTAAACTTCCTCAATTTAAGGATGTAACGTAGTTATTATCCATGCATTGCCTTGAAATGATTGACTTGGGATGAATAGCTTTTATTCAGACTTACAAATCTCGAACCCACTTGCAATTTTTTAAAACATCATTCATATATGAATACAATACAATACATTACAATAATATTTCTGTCAAAAATAAAGGTTCGTTACCTTGTCAGAAGATTAATCTCACATGGTTTCATTCAGATTAAAAAAGTTTCCCTAATTGTATAATGACGTGCTTCAATTCCAGTTTATTCAGCCAATAATTTATCCTCAAATGCCACTCACAAACTCAATGGGTTTGTCTTGTGATTCGTGTTTGCGAATTTCCTTATCCAGAGAAAAAGTAATCAATTATATGTATTTCAAACTGCTTGAATGTCAAAAACAACTTGAAAAGTATATTCATTTATCTACGTTTGTGATAAATGGTTATCCTTCAAATGTCAGGCATTATGAACTTTAATAAATGAGGGTTGAAATCGCATTCACACTAACCTTAGATTTGACGGGTTTTAATTATAAAAAAAAAATAATGGGGGGGGGGGAATTGCTACAATAAATTGAAATAGCCCAATGTCATTATTTGCTGTTTAAAGTGTGTTGGGGAAAGATTTGCGCTTTGCCCGCTGAAGAGAACCTTTGGATTACACTAAATCTCTCTTCCCCCCTGAAACTCCAACAAGAACTGTGCTGATTACTGAGACGGACCGGTAAGTTAAAAATTTAATAAATTCAAAAAATTTTAACTGAAAAGGGTCGTAAACATAAATAAATTGAATATTTTTATTAGAAATTTTTTTTAATAAATCAGATGTCTATCTAAAGCTCTAGTGCGACGATAATTCAAACCAAACCATATTTTTTATTGGAAATTTTTTTAATAAATCAGGTGTCTATCTAAACTGACTGTCTAAATCTGGTGTAGCTCTAGTGCGACGATAATTCAAACCAAACCATATTTTTTATTGGAATTTTTTTTAATAAATCAGGTGTCTATCTAAACTGACTGTCTAAATCTGGTGTCTACCATTTCATTGATACAATTTTTTTTAAACAAAATTAATAATTTATGAAACCTTTGACTATTTAAAAATGTTAGTATGTAAGTTTACATTTTTAAGTAAACGCGTTAAATATTAGATAGCTAACAATGCCTATTTTTGTTTTCAAAAATGTGGGGCCCCACATTTTTGAAAACAAAAATAGGCATTGTTAGCTATCTAATATTTAACGCGATAACTAAAAAAATATGTTTATAATTTAAACAATGTTATTATCAACATATGTTAATTAGGAATTAAAAAACCGTCCCAAGATATATGGTTTTTAGCTTTTGCGTGAATGTCCGTTACACGATTTTGAAATTAAAATGTGGAAGACTTGAGCCATTTTGGCTATAAAACATTACAATTATTATATGCTATGAAAACGGGTATTATTTCAGAACAAAAGTGATATGAATTCCAGATTCGCGTTTCGATTCAGTGACCTCGCAAAAGCAAAACAAAACTAGATGATAAAGATTTGAACGAAAAGTTGAAAAATATCTGTTTAAAATAAATTCTTTATCATCTAGTTTTTTTTTTTTTTTTTTTAAGGGGCGGTTTTATAATCGACCAGTCAAGCAACCCAAATAGTTAATTTTGAATTAAAAAGTAGTCGCAGATTCTATACTTGCAATATGGGTTCGATAAAAGCTATCAATGAAAAAATCCTTTGGGGTTATGCGAAAAATTATAATATTTGGTTCGCTCGCTATTCGGAGTGCTTATTTCAAACTATGTCAAAAACAGACGTTGATTTTTTTTTAATAATGGGGTTAATATTAAAAAAAAATGAAACACCTTTCAAGAATTAACTCTCTAGCACATTTTATTTAGAATTACCTTCATTTAGAATTACGTTAATCAATTATTGCAATACGTCAATCAATTATTGCAATACGTCAATCAATTATTGCAATACGTCAATTGCAATTATTGCAATTAAGTGGTCTAATTTAAAAAATATATATAAGGTAAAATAATTAGTCAATAGTTTTTTAAAAAAAATGTTTAATACATTTTGTTAAACCCATAATTTAAATTGTGTTATAAATTTTATACACTATGTCAAAAATAATTAAAAAAAAAAAATGTAATGAGTTTCAGTAAAATAATTTAACAAATATTATGAGAGTTATTGGCGACGGGCATATTTTAGAACCACAGTCACACCTGAATAGGCACTCAACGCAACCGTCAAGGGCGACATCGTACTGCCTATTTCTAGTCTCATGTAAGATATTTAATATACACTATCCTAAGAAAATTTGGTTTGAATTGGTCATCATTTCCGGCTGTCTGTTTCTAGCCTACAATTATGAAGTGGTTTTAAATTAACGCTGCCAAATAATCCTCTCGCCATTTTATCAAATTTTAAATTGTGGGGGGCACACACAAAACATTCAACAACAACTTTTCCAGCTCGCCCTTACTAACCACAATAATTTAATCAACTTTAAACGAAAAAAAAAATAATACATACAACTTAATTCGTTTTTAGTCAATAAAGGCATATAGCTTTTTGTAAATTAAGAAGCGTAAATATAAAGTCACTTTTATCGTGAAATCATCACGTATTACTAGCTATAAGTATATATGAAAAAACTTTTTTTTTCAAGTGCAAATGTGGTATAAGTCTTTACGTAATGTTTAATTAGTAGGTTTATCACGTACGGAGGAAACGATTAGTGTTTAGGTAATCTTGAAGATTTAATATAATGGTTTGATATACCTATTAATTCAAAACGTTTAACATCATTTTGAATTTGGTCTGCAATATTAAAGGGAACATTACAAAAGATATTTTTACCTCGCATAGAGAAAGAAAGTGCACCCAAGGTGAAGGCGGGAATCGAACCAGTATCCGTACTGCTATTGTAATGTTTTGCGATCGAAACTACTCGGCACCATATATATTGCCTCAGTTTTTTTTTTGGTCAAGGTTCAATCTCTACCTAACTGTAGAATCTTTTGATTCAGGTACATTTCGACAAAACTGATGTACATTTCTATTGCAAAACGTTTAATGTGTTTTCAAATATTCTGCTAAAAATTTTAATAAACACTACATTATTTAAAATGAGATTCAAACACGAAAATTCCATTTTTCATAGTTACTTTCAATAGTTACAGAAACTAGACCAGAAATTAAACTGTTTTGATTTTTCGTAGTTACTTTCAATAGTTACAGAAACTAGACCAGAAATTAAACTGTTTTGATTTTTCGTAGTTACTTTCAATAGTTACAGAAACTAGACCAGAAATTAAACTGTTTTGATTTTTCGTAGTTACTTTCAATAGTTACAGAAACTAGACCAGAAATTAAACTGTTTTGATTTTTCGTAGTTACTTTCAATAGTTACAGAAACTAGACCAGAAATTAAACTGTTTTGCAAATTACAAAGCGAATACTTTGGTTCATTTTCGTTCTTAAAGTAATACTTATCATTAACAGAAACACATATTTTTAAGGTATACAATCTTTTATTTATAATAAGATATAATTATCTATGTTGTTTCAATAACTACTCTAATTGTTTCAATATTCATATCCAAATTACACAAAGTACCATTTAAATAATATAAGGTATCGTTTTTCATATGCAAAATACATAAAGTACCATTTAAATAATATAAGGTATCGTTTTTCATATTCAAAATACATTAAGTATCTTTCCATATCCAAAATACATTTTGTATTATTTAATGTTTTTTTTTTTGTTTTTGTCTCATTTTCTTCAATTTTTTATCCAAGCGAAATAATTTTTCATCTAATTTTTTTATTTGTTTTTCTCGCTTCTGGATTCTTTCTTTCACCTCATCTATGTCTGCATACAAAGTTCTAAAAAAAATAATAATTTTACTAAACAATATTAACAAGGAATTCTAAAAGAACTAAAATACCCTAGTTACTTAAATATTTACTAAAATTCTTTTCATAAAAACTTAGGTTCGTTACAGTAAGTGACATCAACAACCGTTTCTACATTAAATTTATATAATTGGAATAAATTTCACTAAACGCAGCATCCAGTTATAATTTCAACTTCTTAAAACCTTTTCATTAATTTCTTTATTGTCAATAAACTAAATATTACTTATCGCACGCATGATTCATTTGCAGTTATAAATAATATTTAGTTTATTCGCAGAACAAAAATCATAAAACTACTTCAAAATTCACTTAAAATAGGAAATGTAAATAGGTTTGTAACAGAATCTAACACTTAACCCGCTTCCACAGGTTAAAAAAAGCACCAAACACAGCATTAATTTTTGACACATCTCACTTTTCCATAGCATTTGTAGTTAAATTCAGCGATTTAAATGATTCGAAATTGAATTTTTAATACTAGTATACAAAAAAATAAATAAAATATTTACGTTAAATCCTCCTCAAATTCGATTTCAGAAAACGACGAAACTCGGGCTTGGTCGATAAACTCTATAAAAAAAATTAGGAATTAATTTTCTTGAGCAAAAGTCATTATTATATTTTAATAAATACGGTTTTAAATTATCATAATAATATGACTTACCCATTTTTAGTATAGTAGAATGGTTGAATTTAAGTTTTTTGCTGCTTTTTTTCACAGAGAAATTCACTGTAAAAAAACAAATCACTTATTAAAAAGATGCAAATCACTTATTAAAAAGATACAATTCATTTATTAAAAAGATACAATATATGTATATTTAAACATTAGATTGGGACGACAAGTGTTCTTTGGCTCTGGTTGAAGCATTAAGGTATCCGACTATTTTTGACACTTATTTTTTTAAATTAAATTTTAATACTTATATTTTAAGTATTTTTTTTGTTTACCAACACAACTACTACTAATAATAAGTCACAATTTTTATTTTAAATAAATATATTTTGTGTAATTTAAGATTTGTAAGTAAATTTCTCTAAACTTTATAACTAAAAAAATATTTAAGATTTTTTAAAAAATAATAATAAGTTAATGAATCTTAATTAAGTTATAAGTTGTCGAAGTTAAGTTAAAGATTTTTATGTACTTTTATGATAGTAAGTGTTATAATTTTTATAATATTGCATGAAATTACTATGTCTGTAGGTCTATTTCCTAGATAATAGTATAATAAATATGTACAAAAAAATTTGAAAACATTCGGTAAAGTACTTTTTGAGAAATATGATTTGTCTAGAAGAAAAAGTTAAAAACT
The DNA here is from genome assembly GCA_023701765.1 of Hylyphantes graminicola. Taxonomy (NCBI): domain Eukaryota; kingdom Metazoa; phylum Arthropoda; class Arachnida; order Araneae; family Linyphiidae; genus Hylyphantes; species Hylyphantes graminicola. Next base: position 35,914,654 of record CM043111.1, on the reverse strand, counting down.
TTCATTTTGCAAAAAATCAATTGAAAGTTTGAGGTTACGTTCAAAATAATAGGAAACCTTCTTTTTAGTACGTAAAACATTCTTCATTTTCATGTTTTTAATTTTAGATCACAATTTTCTACTAATGGTCTTTTCTAAAGGATTTGAATGTCGTTTTCGTATAATGGAGTAAAAATGGAATTCTAAAATATTTACCGCACCAACAAAATAAAGAGAGTTTTAAAATCTTAAAGAGTGGTGCTTTATTTTAAGATTATAAAAAAAATACGTTTTCAATATAGTCGGATACCTTAACACTGGATTTCTATAAGTAGTTCCCGAGCTTGCCTTCCGTGTATATTCTTCACCGCCATTCGTTGATGTTGGGTCCATGGAGATTTATGAACTGTCAAGTCAAGTTTAGCCGGATAATCCATCTTTATCAAGGGGGGGGTCGCGATTTTATTTGAGAGTTTATGTTTGTTAAAATTATGTTGGTTGTCGGGACATTCAGCTTTGAAAATTTGGCCAGGAAATTTTCGTTTTTTAGAACAGAGGGCACTAATTTGTTAATAAGTTTCTTTATGATTTAGGGTAGCTTAATAAAGTTAAGGAAGTTATTTTTGTGCGTTATAATTTTTATTTAAATGTATTATTTTTTTTCAAATTCAAATATATAGCACGTTTCAGTTACTGGCAAATTTATTAACGCTCTATAATGTGTTTCGGTATTATTAGAACTATAATAAATGCGCTTTCTCAATTTCCTATTTTGCAATCTGACACTAAAATCATTATAATTTGAAAAATAACCTTGTTTTAACATTAATTGTCGTCTATAGTTAAATAGAGTACATTCGTATGGCACTCTATTGCAGGCGAGGAAGCAGCAAAGTTTATTAATTTTTAAATTTATGGTTTGTATTTTAATAGCAGTATCAATATTATTAGCTTCCAATAATTCTAACAGACATTTATATAAATGTAATGAATTTATAACTAAGTCGTCGTCATTTCGCAATAATTTTTCTGGTTTTTTTAATAAGTAATGACAGTAGTAGCAATCATTTGGGATAAATAAATCAGGTTGATTATACATGTCGGAATGCATATCCGTTAAATGGTCTTCACAATCTCGTATTTTGATCATTTGCTTACAATATAAACATTTAATTTCAATATTAAAAACTTCCATTTCTAGTAACATTTTTCTGCGGTATATTGTATGGTCGTAGCATTCTATGCGATTTAAATGCCTATCAAAATCCATGATTATAAATTCATTAAAATTTTTTAGAAAGGAAAATCCAGCTTCTGACGGGACAATTATTACCTCCTTGTACGTAACTGAAATTAATAAGCAAATTATTAATTAAGCAAATTATTGCACCATAATTTACAATGCTTTTTTGGTAATTTTTTATTTAAATATAATTGATTTATTTTAAACGGTGTTTTTCAATTAAAAAAAGGGAGTTATGCTAACACTTGTATCATAATCGAAAAAATCCTTTTTTGTGATTAATTTATAATATTTTTCTTAATAACTATTTTTCTTGTAATTTGTATGTAACTCTAGAGGGTCATTGCATGTATTAGTTCAAAACGAAGAATTTAAAATCACAACGTTTTTTAAATGTCTGTCTGATGGTAAGTCTATGGGGGAATACACTTCGCTTATAGGAGTGGATTTCACTCCTTTGTTAACCAGGATCAAAAAACTAAACATTTTATTAAATAAGAGGAAAATTTAATGAGGGGAAAAAGAGAATGAAACTAATATGTTATATAAGTATTAAATGGTAATTTAAGGCAAATTTTTTTTCTATGATTAGCTAAACTAACTCTCCGCGGTCAAAGATACCTGCTTTAACGGTAAGTTTTAAAAAAAAAATAAAATGTTATATTTACCCTTTGGAAAATTGATTTCCACTTGAAGATAGGAGCAATTCCAAAATATAAAATAATGTAGTATTTTTCCAACTATTTATACGAAATATTAAGGTGAACATGTCAAATTTGACATGTTCAAATTGCTTTAAAATGGGTCTTTTGTCATGCCTATATGGTATGCTAAAACACTTGAACGAATTATTCTTTTAGGAAATGACAAATTGCTTAATCTTTTACAATCTCAATTACTGCAATCTCATTAAACAAAATTCAAAGTGTCAGAAAGGATAATTATTTATCAAACATTGCTATGCGTAAAATTGCTTAAACCTAAGGTCACATGTATATAGACAAAGAATGGTTTTTTAAATATGACATATACATATTATTAACGACTGCCATAATCTCTAGTTATTGACAGTTATTTCGCTAGTAGGTCATTGTAAAAGTTTTATTCTGTGAAATTACTTCAGATCGTGACCTTTTAATTGATTGTGTTTTGTACGTGACGCACGAATGCTTCAGAGCAAAAACGGGATTCTATACCACTTTGCTATGAAGCATTCGCGTTTTTTTTATATGTGTTTCTGTTAATGATAAGTATTACTTTAAGAACGAAAATGAACCAAAGTATTCGCTTTGTAATTTGCAAAACGTGTAAATTACATTTATTTATAATTAGAGCTGAGTTTTTAGAATGGAATTTTTGAAAATTTAGACACATATTTTTTCAAAGAACCAATTATCAATTACATCTAAGTAACTACGAAAAATCAAAACAGTTTAATTTCTGGTCTAGTTTCTGTAACTATTGAAAGTAACTACGAAAAATCAAAACAGTTTAATTTCTGGTCTAGTTTCTGTAACTATTGAAAGTAACTACGAAAAATCAAAACAGTTTAATTTCTGGTCTAGTTTCTGTAACTATTGAAAGTAACTACGAAAAATCAAAACAGTTTAATTTCTGGTCTAGTTTCTGTAACTATTGAAAGTAACTACGAAAAATCAAAACAGTTTAATTTCTGGTCTAGTTTCTGTAACTATTGAAAGTAACTACGAAAAATCAAAACAGTTTAATTTCTGGTCTAGTTTCTGTAACTATTGAAAGTAACTACGAAAAATCAAAACAGTTTAATTTCTGGTCTAGTTTCTGTAACTATTGAAAGTAACTACGAAAAATCAAAACAGTTTAATTTCTGGTCTAGTTTCTGTAACTATTGAAAGTAACTATGAAAAATGGAATTTTCGTGTTTGAATCTCATTTTAAATAATGTAGTGTTTATTAAAATTTTTAGCAGAATATTTGAAAACACATTAAACGTTTTGCAATAGAAATGTACATCAGTTTTGTCGAAATGTACCTGAATCAAAAGATTCTACAGTTAGGTAGAGATTGAACCTTGACCAAAAAAAAAACTGAGGCAATATATATGGTGCCGAGTAGTTTCGATCGCAAAACATTACAATAGCAGTACGGATACTGGTTCGATTCCCGCCTTCACCTTGGGTGCACTTTCTTTCTCTATGCGAGGTAAAAATATCTTTTGTAATGTTCCCTTTAATATTGCAGACCAAATTCAAAATGATGTTAAACGTTTTGAATTAATAGGTATATCAAACCATTATATTAAATCTTCAAGATTACCTAAACACTAATCGTTTCCTCCGTACGTGATAAACCTACTAATTAAACATTACGTAAAGACTTATACCACATTTGCACTTGAAAAAAAAAGTTTTTTCATATATACTTATAGCTAGTAATACGTGATGATTTCACGATAAAAGTGACTTTATATTTACGCTTCTTAATTTACAAAAAGCTATATGCCTTTATTGACTAAAAACGAATTAAGTTGTATGTATTATTTTTTTTTTCGTTTAAAGTTGATTAAATTATTGTGGTTAGTAAGGGCGAGCTGGAAAAGTTGTTGTTGAATGTTTTGTGTGTGCCCCCCACAATTTAAAATTTGATAAAATGGCGAGAGGATTATTTGGCAGCGTTAATTTAAAACCACTTCATAATTGTAGGCTAGAAACAGACAGCCGGAAATGATGACCAATTCAAACCAAATTTTCTTAGGATAGTGTATATTAAATATCTTACATGAGACTAGAAATAGGCAGTACGATGTCGCCCTTGACGGTTGCGTTGAGTGCCTATTCAGGTGTGACTGTGGTTCTAAAATATGCCCGTCGCCAATAACTCTCATAATATTTGTTAAATTATTTTACTGAAACTCATTACATTTTTTTTTTTTAATTATTTTTGACATAGTGTATAAAATTTATAACACAATTTAAATTATGGGTTTAACAAAATGTATTAAACATTTTTTTTAAAAAACTATTGACTAATTATTTTACCTTATATATATTTTTTAAATTAGACCACTTAATTGCAATAATTGCAATTGACGTATTGCAATAATTGATTGACGTATTGCAATAATTGATTGACGTATTGCAATAATTGATTAACGTAATTCTAAATGAAGGTAATTCTAAATAAAATGTGCTAGAGAGTTAATTCTTGAAAGGTGTTTCATTTTTTTTTAATATTAACCCCATTATTAAAAAAAAATCAACGTCTGTTTTTGACATAGTTTGAAATAAGCACTCCGAATAGCGAGCGAACCAAATATTATAATTTTTCGCATAACCCCAAAGGATTTTTTCATTGATAGCTTTTATCGAACCCATATTGCAAGTATAGAATCTGCGACTACTTTTTAATTCAAAATTAACTATTTGGGTTGCTTGACTGGTCGATTATAAAACCGCCCCTTAAAAAAAAAAAAAAAAAACTAGATGATAAAGAATTTATTTTAAACAGATATTTTTCAACTTTTCGTTCAAATCTTTATCATCTAGTTTTGTTTTGCTTTTGCGAGGTCACTGAATCGAAACGCGAATCTGGAATTCATATCACTTTTGTTCTGAAATAATACCCGTTTTCATAGCATATAATAATTGTAATGTTTTATAGCCAAAATGGCTCAAGTCTTCCACATTTTAATTTCAAAATCGTGTAACGGACATTCACGCAAAAGCTAAAAACCATATATCTTGGGACGGTTTTTTAATTCCTAATTAACATATGTTGATAATAACATTGTTTAAATTATAAACATATTTTTTTAGTTATCGCGTTAAATATTAGATAGCTAACAATGCCTATTTTTGTTTTCAAAAATGTGGGGCCCCACATTTTTGAAAACAAAAATAGGCATTGTTAGCTATCTAATATTTAACGCGTTTACTTAAAAATGTAAACTTACATACTAACATTTTTAAATAGTCAAAGGTTTCATAAATTATTAATTTTGTTTAAAAAAAATTGTATCAATGAAATGGTAGACACCAGATTTAGACAGTCAGTTTAGATAGACACCTGATTTATTAAAAAAAATTCCAATAAAAAATATGGTTTGGTTTGAATTATCGTCGCACTAGAGCTACACCAGATTTAGACAGTCAGTTTAGATAGACACCTGATTTATTAAAAAAATTTCCAATAAAAAATATGGTTTGGTTTGAATTATCGTCGCACTAGAGCTTTAGATAGACATCTGATTTATTAAAAAAAATTTCTAATAAAAATATTCAATTTATTTATGTTTACGACCCTTTTCAGTTAAAATTTTTTGAATTTATTAAATTTTTAACTTACCGGTCCGTCTCAGTAATCAGCACAGTTCTTGTTGGAGTTTCAGGGGGAAGAGAGATTTAGTGTAATCCAAAGGTTCTCTTCAGCGGGCAAAGCGCAAATCTTTCCCCAACACACTTTAAACAGCAAATAATGACATTGGGCTATTTCAATTTATTGTAGCAATTCCCCCCCCCCCATTATTTTTTTTTTATAATTAAAACCCGTCAAATCTAAGGTTAGTGTGAATGCGATTTCAACCCTCATTTATTAAAGTTCATAATGCCTGACATTTGAAGGATAACCATTTATCACAAACGTAGATAAATGAATATACTTTTCAAGTTGTTTTTGACATTCAAGCAGTTTGAAATACATATAATTGATTACTTTTTCTCTGGATAAGGAAATTCGCAAACACGAATCACAAGACAAACCCATTGAGTTTGTGAGTGGCATTTGAGGATAAATTATTGGCTGAATAAACTGGAATTGAAGCACGTCATTATACAATTAGGGAAACTTTTTTAATCTGAATGAAACCATGTGAGATTAATCTTCTGACAAGGTAACGAACCTTTATTTTTGACAGAAATATTATTGTAATGTATTGTATTGTATTCATATATGAATGATGTTTTAAAAAATTGCAAGTGGGTTCGAGATTTGTAAGTCTGAATAAAAGCTATTCATCCCAAGTCAATCATTTCAAGGCAATGCATGGATAATAACTACGTTACATCCTTAAATTGAGGAAGTTTAAAGAATAATTAATGGACATGAAATGGCATTTCAATTACTGAGAGCGGGTTTGAAATTTTGAAATGAAGGTTATTTAGTCAATGCAGGTTGGGATGTTAAATAAAATAATATAAGTGTCTTTAGGGTCTGTTAAAATTTAACTAGTTGTTAATTTTTGATTAGGTATTTCGTTCGATTTTTTTATTTACACACTGTACGTGCTCGTTAAATCAGTTAGGTCCGAAAGTCGTGTGGGCGGTCATTACGCAGTTTCCCATGGGTACATGTTTCCGGAGACTATTTCTCTCCACTTCAGGGACTTGTCTAAATTGTGGAGGTGGCGCGTGATAGATGGCAGCTCCATTTAAAATTGGAGAACTAAAGCTGTATTATTGAGACATATATTAGAGAAAATTCTGAGGCTAACTACAAGAAGAGTCTTCGAAAAAAATAACACATTTAGCTGGATCATAGTTTACTAATCAATGAATTCACTAATCAAAAATTGAAAAAAAAAAAAAGTTTTTGTTACGTCCTAAGTAAACATCCCACATTTATGGAAGTTCGATATTTCAGCTTTTAAAGAATAATAAGGCATTTTTAAAATACCTTTTTAAATTTAGGTAAGTATCTCCAACTTGAGAGGTATGCCGTCAGCACCTTCTCAGAGTCTATTGTCAAGTACAGAGTATTATAAGGAACCCACTTCAACTAACTAAACGGGGTTTAGTGACATGAATTCATCAAATACAGTGAGTAAAGAAAATTTTGCTTTAAACAGTACTAAGTTCGAAATAGGTCGCTCCCTAAATAATCTGCTTTAGTATTATATGTTATTAGTCATATGCTTATGTAAAACTGAATGTGGGCCTGTTTTTGAATCTGTATGAAATCCGGCTTACTTGTCTAGAAATGTGGACGTAATGTAGTGGTTATAGGATCAAAATACACTTTAATTTAATGGTTAATAATAGTTTAAAATTTTACCTTACATTTCTATCATACTTTTAAAGTGCAATGAACTAAAAGCTAATATATATAAAAACATGTGAAATTTATAAAGGCATAAAGTAAATGTTCATAAAAATAATCGAATAATGTCGAGATAATTTTTGAACCATATATCAATAAATATCTAAAATATGTATATATACACACACACCTTTTGTTCATTACATTCTCTGAACTATAACGAGCCACCATGCAAAATAATAGACTGTTATATTGAATACATTTTGAGGTAACGCGTATTCGGTATGGTAAAGTTATTGTAAAAACAATTCTTCAGAAAAAAGGGTCAAAGTAAAAATTTCTAAAAAGGCATATAATAAATGCACTGTTTGTAAAATAAGAGTGTCGCCAAACTGAAACTGAAAATTAAAATTTTTATTTTGGTCTTATTCTAGCCAATAAGTTTTTAATGTTTGATTACTTAAAAATGGTTCAAAACACATAAAAAAAAATGTTTTTTAGGCCTAATTCCGGTTTTGGTTTGCTACCTTGAATATTTCGAAAACCACATATCTAAACTTCTACACAACGGGAACTTAAAACTAAAAGCAGATTTGAAAATATACATAAAATACTAAAATTAAGAAATAAAATAAAAAACATTAAACATTTTCGTCGAAATTAACGTTTGAAGTGTTGTCGGATAACTTAGTGATTTAAAATTTAAAGGGCAAAAAATTGGAATCATAACTTTTGAATTAATTTAAGAATATTTTTTTTTAAAGTTTTAATTGTAAACAAAAAGGTAAAATCAAATTTTAGACTTCTTAGAATGCCAGCGTGAAGAATTTAGGGTCAATTTATTTTATTTTTCCACGTTTTTTCATATTTTCATTCAATTAAAACCAAACATTATTAAATTCTTCAAAAGACACGATTATTCCAACTAACGATAAATAAGTACGAGTTCAACTTAGTGAGAGAAAAAATCGGTAGCTGATGATACCAAATGGAATCATTGGGGGCGAAGTGGTTTAAACCATGCATTCCCCTAATTGTTTTGAGCAGTGCATAATCGATCTAATGGAAATGAAACTGACATTCATTTTACCTAAAATTCTGGTTAAGGTATAAACATAACAATACATTTATGTATCACTCATCGCTTATCTGACCTCACAATCTAGCTGAATAATATAGTGTTTACAAAATGCACTAAAATAGGTGTAAAGTTAAAAGGGCAAGTGCCTTAAAGTATTTCGCAGTACTTTTCGAAAAGTGCTGCGGTCTGAGCCATATTTGACACGCACAGTACGATGCCGCTTCTGCTAAAATTATACATCGAACTAATACCATCACACGGATTACCATTTTATAGAAGAGAATTTACTCTACAGTGTATGTACTAAAACATTCACCAACAAATGAAACCATACAAACTTACAGCGAAAAATGTGCTAAAGCTTCGGTACTTTCCCTTTTTTCACAATATTTATTTTTTAAGTGTAGCAAAGTTTAGTTCCACCAGTTTGTAAGTAGATTCTAAACTAAAAAAACGTAAAACGAACTTTTTTCAGTTTACACATTTGTAATATGCTTAATTTATTCCAGCGATTTTTCGCGAGGACATGCTAGTACTGGATGGGATGGGGGAGGCAACTCCAGATAATTTTGATTTTTCCCCAAAAATGTCGGCAGAAAACCAAAAAAAAATAACAAATTAGTTACTTAAATTACCGTTTAATTACTTTTCGCACCGTTTAATTTTTTCTAGCCCAAGATCTTTATTTAAATAATTTTAAATATATAAATATTTTATCATAAATCAATGATGGTAAAAAGATTTCGTTTTATATTTTAAAAGTATGCATAATAATTTATCCAAAGTGTTCACATAAATAAAAAGATATATAAATACTACATCTTTTTAATTCTCTTGTGCATGACTACCGAGAAACTGAATCTATAAATGGAGTTTTAATGAGCCTTTTAAATAACAATGCATAAAAATACTGTTTTAAATAAGGTATACAAGTAGCACCAATATTTTCTTTTAATACATATTAATATTTTTAGAACAATATGATTTCGTGTTTGATAGTTCCTAAATTAATAACGTGTGTGATTAAACTTTTGTTCCGTCAAACAATGCTGATTTAATCTGATACGTTACTGAAACTTCTGCTCTTTTAAGAAGGGGAACATTAATTATTCATATCAAACCTGAAGTTGAATGCATATCACTTTTAATTACTATTTATCTATATAAAAGTCAATTACGTCACTAAATACATGTTTAAGCCAAGTAAGTATCGAATTCTATGTTGAATACTTCTACTTAAGGTTTTTACAAGAAAACGAACTTTGGAAATGTATTTCATGAAAGTACTGTTTTCAGTAAATGTCTTACAAGAGAATTGGTATCATTGAAGTAATGCGAATACATTCATTTGGTGTTTAAGATTGTGGAAATTTTGAATAACGTATTATAAACGGTATCGGTTTAATTTTAAACTGTTTCGGTTGAATATATTTATCCTTTAAGAGAAGAATTAATACAACCACGTACGCCTATTAATTTAAAACCGGGGTCAAGTGAAGATATCTACACTTGAATACAATGATTTTTATGTTTTTTTCACTATGATCAGTTGGACTTTTATTGCGAAATAGACAAAGGCGAAAATATCTTCAAGGAGTCTACACTCTTTACAACCCCTGGCAAAAAGTATCCGATCACCGAAAGCAGTGCCTACGATGCGTTCATATCAGTCGTCATTTTTTTTACAATTTTAATATTTTTTTCAAGCCTTTGAAGGTTTTTTGTGAAATATGACTAAATTAGTCAAAGAATAATAAATATAAACGGAAAATAAAATTATAGTTAACAATTTTCAGGAGAAAATACATTGAACCATGAAGGAAAAAAGTTTCCGATCATCCCTTTGTGAGGAAAAAAGTATTCGATCAAGTCACTTTAATATTTTGTGGGCCTTGATTACTGCATTTAAACGCCGAGGCATGGATGTGACAAACTCGTGGCATAAATTTTATGTAATTTAACCTCAGCTTACCTTAATGGCTAGGTAGAGTTCTTCCATATTTGTTGGTCTTCTCTTATCATTGTTTCTTTTCATAACATTCCAAACATATTCTATTGGACTGAGTTCCGAACTATTTGCAGCCCAATAAATAATCTTTATTGAAGATTTCCATATCGATTTAAGAAATTCTCGACCAGTTTACTTCAATGACATAATGCGTTATCATCTTGAAAAATGAAATAGGAGGAGTCTCCAAACCTTTTCCTCGATGATAGGAATAAAAAAAATGTTGTAAAATGTCAATATAACACTTTACAATTAATAGTTTGCAACACTATAACATTTTACCGACTCCTTCGGAAGTCATGCAACTCCACACTATAAATGAACGCTGGTATTTGGTTTTAGTTTTGCGGCAATCCTTTTTGAACTTTTCAACCGTTCTCCTCCTCAAAGATTCCACCACTTTCTCCAGTTCCTAAGCATATACGAGATTCGTAACTAAAAATAGCCTTCTTCCAATCATCAGAAGACTAGCTTTTATGTTTCTTGCACCAGTGCAGATGACTTTTTTTATGTTTTTAGTCACATATGGTTTCGTTTTGTCTTTACAGAAGTGAAATCCTTTATCGTTTAAACGATTTCGCACTGTACGTGCACATACCTCTACTCGATATTTCGACCACTCAGTATAAAGTTGTTTCAACGTACAACCTCTCATATATTTGGCAATATCAACCAATATTCTGTCCTGCCTACGTGATGTTGCATGTGGGCTACCGCTTAGAGGAAGATTTTGACATCATTAGTAGAGCGATATTTTTTCCAAATTTCCCCGCAAATGGTACTTTAACATAACGATAAAGGATTTCACTTCTGTAAAGCCAAAATGAAACCATATATGACTACAAACGTAACAAAAGTCGTCTGCACTGGCGCAAGAAACATAAAAGCTAGTCTTCTGATGATTGGAAGAAGGTTATTTTTAGTTACGAATCTCGTATATGCTTAGGAACTGGAGAAAGTGTTTTAATCTTTGAGGAGGAGAACGGTTGAAAAGTTCAAAAAATATTGCCACAAAACTAAAACTAAATATCAGCGTTCATTTATAGTGTGGAGTTGCATAACTTCCAAAGGAGTCGGTAAAATGTGTTTAGTGTTGCAAACTATTAATTGTAAAGTGTTATATTGACGTTTTGCAACATTTTTTTATTCCTATCATCGGGGAAAAGGTTTGGAGACTCCTCCTATTTCATTTTTCAAGATGATAAAGCATTATGTCATTGAAGTAAACTGGTCAAGAATTTCTTAAATCGATATGGAAATCTCCAATAAAGATTTATTGGGCTGCAAATAGTCTGGAACTCAATCCAATAGAAAATGTTTGGAATGTTATGAAAAGAAACAATGATAAGAGAAGACCAACAAATATGGAAGAACTATGCCTAGTCATTAAGGTAAGCTGAGGTTAAATTACATAAAATTTATGCCACGAGTTTGTCACATCCATGCCTCGGCGCTTAAATGCAGTAATCAAAGCAAAAAGAGGACCCACCAAATATTAAAGTGACTTGATCGAATACTTTTTTCCTCACAAAGGGATGATCGGAAACTTTTTTCCTTCATGGTTCAATGTATTTTCTCCTGAAAATTGTTAACTATAATTTTTTTCCGTTTATATTTATTATTCTTTGACTAATTTAGTCATATTTCACAACAAACCTTCAAAAGTTTGAAAAAAATATTAAAAATGTAAAAAAATGACGACTTATATGAACGGATCGTAGGCACTGCTTTCGGTGATCGGATACTTTTTGCCAGGGGTTGTATTTAGGTAAAACGTTTGGCAAATATCGATAAGTTAATTCATTTTAGTTACTTAGAAATTTGAACTCGTGATTACATCATCATTCTTGATCTTTTAAAATTATGTTTGATAGTGATTCGTATTTTAAAACATCGTTTCTTTCTCCTTTTTTGCTGAAGTTTTTAAAATTTACAAAATTTTTATTTTTTACAAAGTTGGCTCAAATCATGTGCAAAAACAAATTGCAATTCGTTTAAATTGTACTTTCTGAGCAATTCCTTAGAATGAACTCATGTTTGAATAGTTTATAAATATTAAATACACGAAAACCATTTTAAAAATTTCATTAATATATGATGTCTGTGTCAACTACCAATGTACATTTACACGCAAATGCTTGTTTGCTAGAATCAATCCTCAGGTGATTTTATGATACACTTGAGTGCTAGAAAGGATTTACACGCAACCGTTAGTATCCTTTACAATTAAGCACCGGTCATCCATTAATCAGTTATACTGGAAAGCACTTATAAAGTTCTTACGTTTATTTTCCCGACATGATAAATTGATGACAAAGTTGGGAACACACAGCTAATGCGTCTGATAGTAAGTGTCAGACTTATTTTATAAGAGTTTGGAATGTAATAGATGTTTTGTTAATAATGATTGAATAGAGGTCTATCACACGTCAGAACTTTTTAAATAGAAACTGCCTTTAGCTTTAAACTTTAACATATGAAAAAAATTCTTGTAGATTGTTTGTACTCGTGATTTGATGTATAGGCACGATGCACTTTTCGACTAAACATAGTTGTAATTATTTTTGGGACTTTTGACATTTATTATAGCATCGCCTTGCTCGTGTTAATTTAATATTAAACTTGTATCATTAATGTGAGTCATTTTACAATAAATATTTCTTTTACTTTTGATCTTTTCGTCTTTCTTCCTTTTCCAACATTACGTGGGTTCCAATTAAGTTAAACAATTTTTTCCACACCGTTTATTTAGTGAGATTAAATATTGCTTTTTGATAATTCTTAAACCTTCGAATTATATCATGCAGTTTTATAAAAAATATTTTTGAAAGTGTTTATTAGTTACACATTTCTTCATGATGCTGTTTTTCTCATCAAATACATATGTTTAATTTTAACGGCCATTTTGGGGATAAAAATGTATCATAGCTTATATAATTCTTGAAACTTTAACAACTTATAAAGTTCCATAAATGCACTTATAACGTAGCATTAAAACAGCATTAGTTTAAACAGGCGCCACGCAACTGCAAAGTTTGTATACTTTTATTTTTTATGTAGAAAGTTGAAGTCTATTACATTTTTTAAAAACATAAAGTATTTTATCCAACACTTTATAAAAAAGCAAAATGGATTTTAAATATTTTGTCACGCATGCATACATAACAATTCCAAAAAATTAAGCAGTAGATAACGTTAAAAAATGGACTACCAATTTACAAAGCTATTAAGTAAATTGTTTAATAATCTTATATATAAATTCATGTCACAGGATGATGGCAGCACTTATATGATCGCACTGTGATGCTAGATAAGAAGGATATTTTATAGTGTAGCACATTTCAGTATAACATCCAAACATTAGCATACTGTTTTATTGTAATAGATCTACTCTTTCTGTACTATTTAAAAAGGAAGAAATGTGTTGTCAAGAAAAAAAAAGTTTAATCTTCTCTAAAATAATGTTAACAAGTTATTATTTACTACATGATAATAGGCCTTGTGTTTCCAGTTATAGAAAATGCTTCTACATTCCACAATACTTTTTTACTAATGATTTATCCCCCCCCCTCCCCTCTAAGAAAACAAAAATCAATGCTGCACAGAATGTTTGAGGCAAAAGAAGATAATGTTTTTACAGATAAGTTAAAGGATTTCTTACTTGAAGCCAATTCATTTCCTTTTCAAAAATAATTATGTAAGGCGAAGAAAAGTAGCATATGTGGCTGACGCCTACGGATCCGAACGAACCTTCTCGAAAATAATTAATTGAAAGAGTTCGTAAAATATAGCTTTAAAGTTGTTTCAGACTATGTAGATGCAAGAATTTTCTTGCATGTCATTTATCATTCCATTTAGAACGTATAGTGTTTCAAAACTAGAAAACATCATGAATAGTTACTGATGACGAAGTTTCTGGACAAAAACGTTTTTTTTTTGTCAAAGGGATCATAACAGCAATCAAATAGAACTTTAGTTAAATATTGTGCTAATTTATTTGTTTTATTGAAATGCAGTAAACTTACTGATGCATAAATAATTGAAGATAAGTATATATTGCTGAAATTGATAACTTTTAATCCATAATTTTGTGAAACAGATTAAATAGCCTTAAAATTTCTAAAAATAGAAATCGGAAATGCTAGTCATTTTTTCAAAAGTAGTCATTTCTGACATAAAACTTAAAAAGTTAATGAAAATTTTTATAAGCTATTAATTTCAATGCTCAGTCATTATTACTAATGTTTCTTTTTTTAACGGTGGCGAAACTTGAAGATTTAGTGGTTTACAAAGGATAAAAACGAAGAGAAAGTACTTGACATTTTCTAATTTCATTTGGATTTATAGGCTGAAAAAAGATTATGAGAGCTAATAATAATTCGTAATTATTAAAACTTTAAGATGAGGTTAAGTTTCATTTTTTTTTCAATTTTGTTACTATTTTATGAGTTCAAATTAGTTTTTTATTGATAATTGCATTTGATTATAAAGTATGATTAAAGCAATAGTTAATAAATATTAAAGACATTATTGCCTACATCAAGAATTACTTTATAAACTGTAACTCTCTCTGTCTCTTATTATATATTTTGCCTTAACTGGAATTATAATGAAATGGCTCGTTAAGTGGTTGTTATTCAAAACTATAAAACTAATTTTATTGACTTCAAAGTTAATATATTATTATTATTATGGTCTTTTTCCTATTTTTTTTATTATGTCTTAGGTAGATTAGGCAAAGACATTTTTCGTTACATTTTCTTTGAGTATATTTTTTATTTGTAACTACTAATGTCTCTAATCATTTTAAGACAATCTACATATTCGGATTATATTTCATGAACCTTTTTTTTCTTTCAGTGATTAAAAGTAACTATATTTTTAATAACAATTGAAAACGGTCAAAAAGATAATACTTTTACTATTACAGTAAGAATGACTGGGTGACACTATAAGGTTTCCAGAAATGGAACCGCAATATGTTTAAAGTGTATTAGTATCGTAAACACGGATATGTATTTGTTGGGTTTTTTTTCGTTGTACGTTCAATTTAGCAGGGTCAACTCAATGACAGAACTTGCAAAGGTAACCTCCATTGCGCGACGCCTTTACCTATCGTGAGCAAGTTTTTTTAAGGTAGGCGAGTACCTAAAATTCTAAAATTTGTACTATTACTTCAATCTTTTCCAAATTTGGCATATTGATTTCAAATATAATGAACAAAGCTCTTGGGGAAATTTTTTTATTTAAATATAATTGATTTATTTTAAACGGTGTTTTTCAACTAAAAAAAGGGGTTTACGCTAACACTTCTCGCATAAAAAGTTTTACATTAATTTACCTGAAATTTTTTACAGATGCTCCTTCAATATATATCGGTGCCATGAATCTCTAACATCTGGTCTAAATATACAAGTTTTTTTTAAAAAAATGTCCAAGTGTAAGTTAATCGAAAAAATATTTTTTTTGTGGTTAATTTATATCATTTTTCTTAATAACTTCTTTTCTTGTAATTTGTATGTAAATCTAGAGGGTCATTGCATGCATCAGTTCAAATCGAAGAATTTAACACGTAATTAATGTTTATAGGATGAAAATTCAATGTGGTAGACTTGTTAGCGTAAACCTTTTTTTGTAGAAAAACACCGTTTAAGATAAATAAATTATATTTAAATAAAAAATGACTAAATAGTATTATTCATTATATTTGAAATCATCATGCCAAATTTGGAAAAGATTAAAGTAATAGTTAAAATTTTAGAATTTTGGGTATTCGCCTACCTTAAGGAAACCCAGAAACACAGCAATTTATCAACTCTAATAACTGTAAATATCTAATTTATCTTTGATAAGAATTTGCAACACAACCCATTATTATGATTCTTAACATAAATATTATTATGAAAATCGTTTTTGGTTTCCACACGACGGTTATGACGTGAAAAGTACACTGTAAAAAACTGTGTTATGTTACAGATAATTTCTGGCAGGTTTGTCACCGGAAAATATCTATCATGCTACTGATAAATGTTCTGACAGAATTTTCCCGTATCCAAGCTATATAAAAAAATATTCGGGGCAAACCGATTTTTCTTCTGGTGTTGGGTAAAGAAAAAAAAAATAACAAAACGTAAAATCACAACCCGTATTCGAACCCACGTCAACGGCATAAGAACAAAGCACTCGGACGAATAACCCATCGCAGACACGTCCGTACTTTGCTTTGTCTTGCCTTGAGACTCCTTACGCCTCAGTGGCCCATGAGGCCACGAGCTTCCTCCACCCCTCCTGGTCTGGTCAGTCCATAATTTGCAAATCCTAGCTCGTTTCTTTCCTTCAGTATCATCTGCCGAAATGTCATTTTAGGTCGGCCTCTTTTTTTTTACGACCGTCAGGTGCCAGTGTCAAGGATATTCTTGTTGGATCAGTTGGTTTCATTCTGAGGATGAGTCCAATATATATACAACGTATCTTTTTAATCTCGCTTAATAGGACGGCTTTTTAGTTTTTAAGTACTTTGTACATATCACATTTTCTTTTCGTAATCGCACAGAAGAAATATGTTTTCTACATGTGTAATCTGCATCAGTGGTTACAGATTTATTTGGTTTACAGAGAAAAAATGCATTTTTTACATGCTCAGAATGTCATTTTATAAAATAAAACCAGCAGGAGTTTAAGGAAACTGAAATTGTTGTGTAGGAAAATAACAGAAATTTTTTTAACTGATTTTCACAGTGTAGAAGGTAGTGCAGGTATACTTGGTCAAGAATTAAATTAAAATTTTTAATTCATTCCATTAATTATTTATCAATTTTCTATCTGCATTGTATTGGAAATTGCATTTTGCTATCTATTTGTATTCAATTGTAATGTTCTGAATCTAAAAAAAAAGTGTCAAATTTTGTTTCACAATAAAGTTATTTCTTTTTAAAAGAAGTATTTCTCAACTTCTCTTACTTTCGTTCAATGCAAGAAAAGCAATACACAAGCAACACTATTTTAAATATTTACTTTAAAAATATTTGCGTTTCGTTCATTCTTGAGTATTTCCTATTAAAGATGCATTTTCTATCTAGAAAACAAATTCAAGTGCATTTTGGGAAAGTGGCTCCTGACAGCTGCAAATGATCAATGACTTCTCGACAATGCAGGAAGAAATATCTTACAACACACATAAAGAATGTTACGTACTTAAATATGCAACATAGTGAAATTGTAAACACTATAATTTTTAAGAATAAAATGGGTAAATAGCCATTAAAGAATGTTTCTTTGACAGATATGTAGTCTTATAAACAATTATCTAGTTTAGGCAAAATCATTTTAAAAATTTGATGGTCCCGCTTTTGTGTTAGGTCGTTAAATTATCATTGCCCATTTCTGTCGGTAGTTACTTATTTTAAAAAAAATATTTCTTTGTAAACGTGCTCTTACCATAAATATTTTATTTGTTTTTTATGGGTCTTTCTTGAGTTGTAAAATTTGGTGCAAACATTCACTCTTCGAGCTATATTTTTTGGGACTTATTCTGAAAATAAATGGTACTAAATATGAGAAAGTAAATTATATTACAATAAACGTTGCTTCGTTAGGAAATTTATCAGATCCATTAATAGTTAGTTTTTAAATTAAGAAGGTTTCAATTAATTTTCAAACATTTATCTTGAATTTAAACAGTTGAAATACAATTTTTTTTTACATTTTATAAAATTCTTAAGAACTGTTATAAGCATTAATTGACTTATTGATATAAGTGTATTTTTTATATTTTGAAGTAAGTTTCTTGCAGTAAATTTTTATTTAAATAGTTATTCTGTGCAATTAAATATTGGACAAAGAAGAATATCCTGGAACTATTAACGAAAGAGAATGATTACGCTTTGGGTGTTCAGAATATATTTTTTAAAAATAATGCTGAAAAGTTTTATTTTAAAATGTCGGTGTACATAACATTTATTAAAGTACTTACGTATAATTGCTGTAATTTAAATTAATTATAACAGTATATAATTGCTAATATTTAACTTCAATATTACTTAATTATAATGGCTGTGCTGTTTTTCGTAAGTTCACTTAAGATATTCAATTTCTTACAAGAAACGTTAATAATATTAGAAAGTGAGCAATTTGTCATGAGTATCCTAATATGTTTTGAGAATAACTTTCAATCAGAAAAAAAAGTTTATTTTTCTGAGCAATTACTTAAAAACATTTACTTTCTATTGAGAGAAAAATTTAAGATAGTAAGAAATTGAATGTCAAAGACAAAATTGCAAATGGTAAGAAATTGAAATTGTTTATTTTTTAGTATTTTGTCCAGGAAAATAAATATAAATTATTTAATTCAGATCATTCAATATTTTATTTTCGAAAATAACATAATTAAAACTTGCATTATAGAAAACTTTTTTGTACTTGCATTTTATTCCAAACCTTACATACCTAACCATCGCCTTGCCACCCCGGTGGCTCAGTCGTTAGGATGCTAGCCTTTGGAGCTGCTGGGGTCGGGCTCGAAACCTGGTCAGGCATGGATGTTTGCGACCGTCAATGAATGTTTTTATTTGTCTATGTGTCATTCCTTTCTTTGTGACTGTACAAATTCTTTCCGTGTCTGTCCCACTTGACGAAAACTTATAAGCGGTTTTCTGAACAAGCACACAAGCTGGAATATATATGTACCATACCATAAACCATCGCCTTTAATTATGAACTATATACATTGTATTTAATAGCATCATCCGATCTTTATAGCATTCATTTACTTTTTGAAGAACTTAAGTTAATCCTCACAAATAATGGAGTCTATGATTTGTTTCGAAATCATTTATATAAGTTGTTCAAACATAAATTTACCCATACTAACTTCATTGCTAATGGACAAAATTGTAATACCGACGAACTATCGATTTATGCGGAATTATCAAGCCTCAGTTATCACTATTTCAAAACAATATTATTCTAGAGCTTAAAATTGCTATATAAATGTTATAATTGCCTAATATTTGGACATATTGAATGGTCTTAGGCGTACCGTGGCAAATATTCCCGTCTTTCTCCAAATTGAATAAACAATTTCCGACCTACCTTTCAAAAATACAAACGCAATTTAAATACTATCAATTTTTTCTATTATATTTTTCAGAACAATAAAATAAGTAAAAATATTTTGGTTTTGTATATCAGAGGTACAACTTTATAATCTTCAGAAATCTTTGTACGTATATTGTAAAAAAAAAAACATGCCTTTCCAATTCTTACCATAGTAATTGATATTTTTCAGAATTTAAATATATTTCTGCAAACTTTAACTATCATTTAAGTCTTTCAAACTTCTTTGAAATTATTTGTTTCTTAATTTCGACTCCAATTTTTTATACAAAAGAAATTATAACAATCGCAAAATGCAGAAATATAGACTGGCTTAAAGGTAGTTGATGTCTGGTCTCTATTTATAAAAATTGTACACTCCTAAAGTGAAGCTAAATTTGTTAACGTATTTTCGTTTTAGCTTGCTAACAAGCAACAGATATAGCTGAACAAGAAAATAATCATTTCTTGTTTTTCTACAAAAAATCTAATTTCACTCTGTAAAATGTGAATTTCAACTTCATTCGTGTCGTTTACATTGATTTATTGTAGAAAATGTTATTAACGTTAGCATGATTTTGAATGTAAAGTTATAAAAAAAATCAAGAGTAAGGTACAGATTTAAAATTATGTGAGGAACCTTGCAAAAAATTCAGTGTAACCCTCCACAGACTATAACAGCATGAGCATTCATAAATATTGTGAAACAAAAAAAGTTTATGAAAAAATTTCTGATTCTATTAAGTGGCTTTGAATAGTATGTACAATTTTATTCTTCAGTAAGTCAATATCCTCGAATGCATTTATAGACTGTTTTACATAGTCGAATTTTTTAACCTTACTACGATTTTTATTGGGTTTAATTTTCCTAATTTTTTGTGCAACCGTACTTTTTTGGGGGAGTATCATTTTACTCAAGCTTTGTGGTGTAACATTGTATTTAACCAAAAATTTTACACTGTAAGGATGAGAAATTATATTTGAGGAAATTCATTTACGTTTGGTTTTCAGTGACATCGGTACTTTTAATTATAAGTAACATTGCACTTCATTAGATATTTCATTAACATTGCACTTCATTAGATATGCTATGTAGAAACTAATATTTGTAAAACGAGTGTTCTAAAAATTTTAGTCAATCTAAATTATGCTCCAATAGACACTTTTAAAATTTATTAACAACAACAGTCAACTTAAATTACAGTGCTAAAAGTGCGTAAAAAATTCAATAACCTTCGAGATTTCTAGCAGCTATTAATTCAAACACTATCACGCGAATGTTACTTTTACCTCCCTGATAGAAAAGAAGGCCAAGACCCTTAATGGCCCATTTGAAGAGTAGTGAAGTATTCAATTAAGGTTCACAATCTTATATGTTATTTTCCATTAAGTAGAGAGTACCCATTAATCAATTAGTTTTGAATATACTTACGAGATTAGTCTGCTTCTTTCTCTATCAACACCAAAAATGATGGCGCCGTAGAATAAATAAACTACTGCCACATGAAATAAGTTGTGGAGACGCTATAAATACAAATACTTACTTGACGACCGATAATGGAACAGGTACGCAGTAAGGTTAGTCCAAAAGTTTACTAATTTTTAACAGTCTCAAATAATTATCAAGATTCTTTTTGATTTCTTCTGCTGTCTTTGAATGTAAAACATAATCTAGTAAATCATTCCATTCATTGACAACTTGTATAAATAATATTTTTTACCCCCTTATTTGAAGCAGGATGTTTTTTATAATTTTGACATTGTGTATCCTGGTTTTATTATTTTGGTTCAGCCCTAAACCATCAATGTCTCCTTGCTTGATGAATTTGAATAACTGAACTAAATCTCATTTTTTTCATATTTTTCAGAGAATATACATCATTAAAGATCTCAATTTTTTTTAAATAAATAACCGATGAATAATTAATACGTTTAGTAGACTTATTCTGAAATTTTTCCAGCTAACCGATATATTTTCTGAGGCTAACCAAACTGAACAGCATAGATATGTGGAATTTCCAATCCAATATACATTGACAAAATAATCTCCTTTGATTTAGAAGTGATATTTTTTTTAATATATCCGAATATTCCATTCTCTCTCCCATTTTCTTTGGAATAGTTTCTTACTCATTTTAAAATATTTACTTATTGAATCAACTAAATCTACTCATTGCCTTGGATATTTCCCCCCTGTAAAGCATAACCAGTTTAGAATTATTCTTACCTAAATGCATTTGTTAACATTGAGAGACTTGCTCTAATCATGTCTCCCACTTAGTAATTTTCGCCCTTAATATTAAAAGTAGTAATTAAAGTTAAGAGTTTAGTCCCTTATAGGAAAAGTTTGTAAAGAGGTGTAGAATGTCATGTAAACAGAATTTTCAATGATCTTCAATTGAGATTAAAAGTTGCACGATAAGGCTAAAATTTTCTTAAATGTAGTGTCAATCCAATTTTCTAATCAATTCATAAGGAAAAGCTAGCAATCGAAAATGTTCTACCTTATTTTAAAATCTAATAACTGAATTTTTTTAAAAATATCAATTAGTTTGTGCAAACTGCAAATGAGTTTAATCAAATGCTACATTATTGTTAAATAAGTGTGTATTAGACAAATGAAATGCAACGAAATTACGTTTGGGGACAAAAAGTAGTTTGGTATAGCAAAATAGTTTTATTAAATTAGTTAGAAAACTGATCAAGAGAATCAACTGTTTTCTCTAAAAAAGGTTTGATACTTATTTGACATTCATTATTTTTCTAATTAAATCATTTTTTCCAAATTTTAGTGGTTAAAAGTAAATACATAAACAAAATTTATCACTTAAAGAAAAAATACATTTTGCTACAACATTGTTTGTAAGATTTTTTATTTCCTATAGTCAAAGATCTATGGACATTTAGCTAATATTTCATTTCGCTGTTAATAATTACATAAACGTTTTGTTATAATGCCCTATTGTTATTACTTTAAGTTATATTTTAATTGATGAATATTTTAAAGGTTTTACTTTATGTACGTTGTCATTTCCCTAAATAAATATATATATTTGGTTCCATAATGTGGTACTTGTATCCATAATGTGGTTTATCCCTATCTTACTATAAACTACACTTGTGAAGTTTTAAAAGGAAATTTTACTTTTAATATTTTCGTTGTTTAAAACTATGGACAGTTTAATCCATATATTATGATCGTTTGAAGTTTCCAGATCAATTTAGGCCATTTTGAAACTATCATTAAAAAACCTTGCTGGTAAGTCTATTATTTCGCTCATAATTAAAAGGAAATTAAATTATGTTATTATTTTTAAATATTTAAACTTTTCTTGTTTGCACTTAAAAAAAATCATTTATAACAATTTCTTGGGACAATTATTTTTTTACTTGCGTAAACATTTACATTTTAGCATACTTATTCATTAAAGAATTTAATGAAATTTATCCGTGAAATCTGGTTTCAATAAAAATTATTTGTCCAGTTTCTATTTTTCATAAACTTGCTGAAATATATAAATAAAATTTTGATAAAATGCCCAGCATTTTCTCTATGTAGCGACGGAAAAATATTTCTTGAACGTAATCCCTGGAGATAATATTTGCAGTTTTCACTTTTTCATGGTGGCGAGCTTAGAGTTTTCTTTACTGTGGAAATATAAGTGCATTGTATAATAATGTGTTTCTTATAATACAAAACTCCATGAGTCACCCAACGTCAAATGGAGTAACTTTGGCCCTGAAGGGTAACATTGGCTCCAGCATAAAAACCTAGTACTGACTTTCGCTTCGAATATGTTTCTACTCTTAGGTCCAGGCAGAGTTGCCACTATTCGAAAAATGTAGGAATATTTGTAAAGAGCATATTTAATGAGAAGTTATTAGTTTAAAAAGTTTAGGTCAAAGATCCCCTTTTCGAAGGCACTCCAAGTCTTAATTAGAGACAACGAAAATATATTGTGTCTGAAGATAACGTAAGACTTTTCCTTACTGTAATAGTGTTGCTTTCTTACGAAAAATAATTTATTTATGTGAAACATCGACTGAGTTGCTGATTGGAACTGGCAAGTATAAAAGGTGTAATAGATAAAGAATATACTTTTGTTACACAGAGTGAAAAGTATTGAATACAAAGCAAAATCAGAAAATACAATGTTATGAAACACTATTCATACAAAAAAATATTGTGCAAACATTTTTATAATTGTATAATATATACTGAGTATTATGTTGATTACAGTAAAAAGTAAAACTATCAACACTTAAATTTCGAATAAAAGTTGAAACAGAAATAGGTACGTAAATTCACAGCGACAGATTTTATTCTAAATGTTTTTTGTTCCGTAATTAAATTAATAGTTTTCGGTATGGATTGCATTTATTATTTTCCACTAGCAAATTTATACCCGTACTTCGCACGGATTAAATAAATATCAAATCTATCCAAGTATGTGTACCATATAACCTGTTATAAAATCATAAACTTAAGTTATTCTCTTCCCACTCGTTATTAAGTAAAAAATCTCAATTAGTTGCCCTAATATTCTAAAATCAAAAATACGCTGTAAAATGCACTCATAAATGTCATCACAATTCCCTCATAATTACATAAAACCTTTTAACTCTTTTGGCTCGTTTTGGGAAATAATTTGGCGAGAAAATAGATATAGCTACAAACACACCCATTATACATTTCTAACACAACGACTTTATCACAACAAACCAGCTTATAAATTATTTTTAAAAACATTTTGCCCATTTGGCGAGTTTTAATAAATAATTTGGCGAGATTGGCAGCATATTTGGTGAAACAATAAAGACATAATATCGTTATATGCAGCTCTAGTGCGATGGCCTTTATTAACCATCATAGTTCAGTAATAGCTTAACAAACATTTTCCTCATTTGGCGAGTTTTAATTAATGAATTGGCGAGATTGGCAACATACACATACATACAAAACTTCATTTTTATTATTATAGATTAATTGTTGCACAAGCTGGCACAAATCAATAAATATAAATAATATTAAAAAATATTTTGCTGTCCAATGGTATGTATATTATAACAAATTGCATTACAACAAATGTTATTAATAAATAAAATCCAAGGTCTTGACCTACTCTTAATAAATACTTTTTGCTCATTAAAAATATAAAAAATCATTTACAAGCATGCCAAAATATTTTTACAAAGCAAAATAGTCTAGGTCTTCCAACTAAACTATAACAAAATTGGAAGGAGCAATTGTGCTTAGTCATGAAAGCATGCAATTTTTCCGAAAATTTGACAAACTACAAGCTGTTAGTGGTTCCAAATTCGTTGACTTTAAAAGAAATGCTATAAATTCCATTGTACACTTTAAGTAAGCTACGTGAGAATAAGTTTAATTTATAACATGGGGCCCGGGAGACTGATTAGTTTTGACCACTACGTTGACAGTCTGCACGATGTCACGGGTGCTGGTTCGATTCCCGCCTCTGTCTTGGGAGAATATATCTTTCTCTGTGTCAGTAAAAATTCTTTCCGCATCTCTCTTACTTGAAGAATTCTTCATGAGCATGCACACAAGCCGTAATATCTATGTACCTACCTTTAGCCTAATTTATAACATACTTTTCATTAAAATTTAACTAATATTTAATTTTTTATCAACTATTATCTATCATTTCTCCATACTTATGATAAATTTTAAGAAAATATATTTAATGTTACTAACATTCCCAAAACTTTCGCGCTTAAAGTTTTTTTTAATGTTTCAAATTGAATTCAAATCTGAAATAATTTTTTATACAGACCACAATGGTTCCATTTTCATTTTATTAATATAAAAATGCTGAAAACCAGTCTTGGATACATTTTCTGCTTCATTGATATGGAATACATGCTCCGAGTTCTTTCACTTCACTAACCAAATCTTGTATTCGATAAAGGGTTTATTGACTGGAAAAAGTTTTATTCCAGTTTTTTAAAAACTCCATGTAAAAGATTTTGAATCCTATTCCTAAGCCCTTAACAATATTTTCATAGTATGAAAGAGTAGAAATGTCCTAAACCTACTATCGAACGAGTGAAACTCTATCTAAATCAAAGAATACATGAAGAGTGGTAATTCAATAAGAATCCAATGAAGCCATTTCGCAAAGCAAATCGTCCTTATTAACAAAACAAAGCTTAAATATGCAGAAAATTTTACGTGATTTTTCTTAAACGTAATGTTTCCTTCGAAAATGTACATGTTTAACGAGTCTTTAACTGCGCGTTCTCAAAGCCGATGCCGATTAATTTCGCGTTTAATTTATCCAATATCTAAAAATACTTTTATTCTATGTTTATTTTTAAAGGTTGTTCGGTTCATGCTGTATTTTTAAAGTTTTAAAAAAAGATTTACCCCCCTCCCCCCATTTGAAGATATTATCTACAGATAAAAGTCAAAGATCAACTATAGCGTTATTCTTACTTTTGTATAAAGGTGAAATAATTTATAAATATTTTTGAGAAAAAAGTACAAAACTTAATTGACATTGAAATATTAAATATAACAATTACCTAAGTACCCCTACACAAATAAACCAAAAGGTAAATTAAATCAAGCCCCTTGGGTAATTAACTTGTTTATTGTCCTTAACCATACACCTTATTTACCTTCTGAAAAGGATTTCAATTTTTACAAACAACTTCGTGGGGCCAATTGAAAAGTATTGATTCACAAATTATAATTTTAAGCAATTTATTAGAGCAATAATTAGAGATTAACACGATTTCCATTTAAATAGAAAACAAGTGAGAATCGATTAGTAGTAATTTAGGAGATTTTCGGGCTGTTTCCAAGCAAAGGAAAAGTATACTGGTATATAAATAAAATCCAATCAAGAAAAACATCTTTTGATAACATCCCTAATCCCTTCAATTTTGATAACGTCATTAATCTTTCACTTTTCTATTGTTGTTCTAAGCTAATTGTTGCCTGATTAATATTGTATCTAATAGATTCAGAACTATTATGTATTCAAGAAGGTAATCTAGTTTGGTTATCGAATATGCTAGAACAGCATGCTCATCAAAAAGACTTTCGTAATTATTGAGCACTTATTTTTTGTACTTATACATCTTTCAATGAACTCATTTTCTATGGTCGGCTGCATTACTTGGAAAAAATGGCGAATATCATACTATTCCCTGATTAGGAGCATACCGTTAATGAACTGAGTGTTAATTAAGTGAATATTTTTTTAATTATTGTTCCTGGTCCAACTTCATTTATAAACTTCTATAAACTTGAGTCGGGTCTATTCTAAAACAAATTTGGCGTGACACGACAACTTATTTTAGTTAATTCAAAAAGTGAAAGTTCATTGCTGGTGAAATTGCCTTGTTACGTAATTAAGCTATTTTTGGGTGTTTCCTTAATTAGCTGCTGCCCTCCATTCCTAGTTTATTTATAATTGTCATACTTCTGCTGTTACAAGAGTAAGAATGCCAAAAATTTAATCAACTACAACTCATTTTAATTAAAGCCAATCAGCATATGACATTACAAATTTATTACTATTAACTCAGGATAACTTTTATGCGGGTATTTAACATTGGAAACTTATTTAGATTTGATGTTTATATCTGTGTCCTTTTCATCATCTGCATAAATTTTTCGCAAGTTTGGGCTAATCAAATTGAAAAAAAGTATTACTGAAATATAGGTATGTTTAGACCTTTTTTTCTGAAGTAATTATATATGATCGGAACTTTTTCACAAAATACTTTCAAATAAAAGAACTTAATATGGTACATGCAATCGTAACAATAAAAGGTTTTATGGGTCTAAGACTAATCACCCACCTTAGAATTGGTCACTATCGAGGTATGAAAATCCTAGAAGATGGCAATAGAGCTTACCTTTTCCTGCTGTAACTGTGATGATGCTCTAGTAACACCAAAACATATTTTTGACTGCCCCACCATATTAAAATTATTGGCTCAGCTTGGGGAATTCCTTTCCTTTTACACCAATCTGTACTCTGGTAACATCACGAAGATTCTCGGCATCTTATCTATACACTGTAAAAAAACCTGTTGTTTTTACAGTTAAAAACTGTCAACTTTGACTCCAGTTAATAACTGTTTATTTTACAGTTTAAAACTGTAAATTTTTACAGTTTAAAACTATCATTTTTTACAGGAATACTGTAGTTTTAACAGGGAGAAACTGTTTTTTTAGCAAGGAAAAACCGTTAAATTAGACGTGCAAAGAGTCACGTGATTGAGATCATCGCTAAGCACAAATACCCAATACTAGCCCTCACGACCAGTAATCACTTCGGCGCAGGCGGATCAGTATTAAACTCGTACGCAAGAGGTTCCTGGATCAAAACCGGGCCAGATCTATACCTCTTGCTTGCGAGCCCAATACTGTGCCGCCTGCGATAAAGGTGGCCCACTTGGTCACTAAGGCTAGTACAGGGTATTTTATTTTAACAGGGAAAAACTGTTAAGTTAACAGTTTCCCTGCTAAATTAACAGTTTCTCCGTGTTAAAATTACAGTTTTAAACTGTAAAAAAATACAGTTTTAAACTGTAAAAAATACAGTTTTAAACTGTAAAAAATTACAGCTTTAAACTGTAAAATAAACAGTTATTAACTGGCGTCAAAGTTGACAGTTTTTAACTGTAAAAACAACATGTTTTTTTACAGTGTAGTTCTCCCCATGGACACGATACCAACTAATCGCTTAATTCGCGGCAAAGGGTTTAAGGGTAACAGTACCCTTGATTAAGGGTTTAAGGGTAAAAGTACCCTTGATTAAGGGACTGATTCTGTTACCTGAAAAAAAAAGACATAACTGGAACCCTTCCAGATCTTTTGGTCTTGCTTATCCTGTGAAATGTGTCTCTTTTAAGACTACTTTAACAAGTCTTCTTTATGCCTGATGTTACTTCAGAGCCTCATAAATATTAATTGTTCCAACTTTCGATTCTTCTTCATTTATAGTTCATTCATCATTTGCTATACGATCATGTAGCCTTTTAAAAACCTAGTTTCATCCCATATCGAGTGCGTGACACACAAATATATTTTTTAATACGTAAATAAATATTTGCATTATAAAATCCTTCAAACACTTTCAGTAAAAAAGAAAAGATTTCTGGGTTTCCAAATTAAATATAAAGTATCAAACTAAATAAAAAAAAACTTCTTAATTTAACTCAAGGTTGAAAAACACTTTAAAAACACGAGATCACGTGAAACACGAAACTTTTCTTACTCTCGAGTTACATAGTTAGTTACAAGTGTGTTTTCATGTCTGTATGTACTTTAAAAAATTACAAGTATACATAATATATAAGTTTATGCTTTCTTTAATGGTGAAAAGGAATTTTTTTTTCGATTTTTTTTATCTAAGGAACTTCGTGTTAAAAAAAATAAGTGAACCATCAAATTTCTCTCTTGCCAACCTTTTCAACTTGTGGTGACATTTTTAGAGTGTGTCTTACAATGATTTAATAATTTTTTTTAAAAAATTAATGTTGCTATCAATAGTTCAATAATTGTGGATTAACTTTTGATTCCTTTTATTAACCTCATACTAGAGCCACCCGAGGGATTTTAATTGGAAACAATTTAACTTTTAAAAAGTTTATATAATTTTCAAATAACTATTTAATTATACAATAAAGCATAATTTCATTTATATATTAACTATTGAGGGAAATGCAGAGAGTATTTATCTGTAATTTCTCACTTAAAAATTGGGCAAATGCAATGTATATTGATTTAAGATTTGTAGAGAACATTTTCCTTCTTTTACATAAACTTATTTAATTAGTAACTGTTTGATGTTTAAATGCTATTTAAATTTAAAAAAAATGAAGTTGATTAAATATTAAATGTAAGCAAACAGCAAAAACTATCTTAAACATATAAAATTTAACACAAATTGATCTCTACTATTAATGGTTAGGTTAGGCTTGAATTATCGTCGCACTAGAGCAACACGAGGGCTATTGGCGACGGGCGTCGTATTTTAGAACCACAGTCAGGTGACGAGCCTACACCTGAATAGGCACCCAACGCAACCGTTAAGGGCGACATCGTACGCAGCGTTAGGACTTTGAAGGATATTTAACGTGCACTCCCTTACACGGGGTATTATTCGTCGGACATTTTTGGCTGCACGGGCCGTTTATAGGTCGGCAGCTATTTTGGCGATGCCCGGACCCGAACCTGGGACCTTCCGCATGCTAAGCGAGTGCTTAACCGACTGGGCTCCCCAGCCCCTATATTCGTATGAACTATGAGAAGTAGAAACGGGAAAGGTGTTAAAAAAAAAAAACATTGACTCAAGAAGTAATTCGGTTAATTCTAAATTTATGCGTGCTTTGTCCGAAAGTTCGGATTATTTCATCTTATAGAATTAATATCTGAACAGTTGTGTTTTGTTTCCAAGGAAACTGAAAGTAGAAATTTTTAAAATATATTTATTTTCTCACTCTAATATATATTAGAAATTGGATGACGTTAGTATGATGTCACGTTTTCAAACAGAATAAATGATATTTATTTTAATTGCATAGCACAAAGTTGTATTTCGTTGAAAGTAAGCTTTGATTTATAAAAATAACCATCAAAATTACTTGATGAACATTTTTTTAAAGACGACATATTCACAAAAGTTTAAATTTAGTTCAGATAACTTATAACGTGATTTTATTTTCATTTGGTGCGAGTTTGTTAGTTTTGGGAAGTTTTAATTCTTAACTACATCTATGATAAAATCGGATTGGTCTTTTATTGGCGGTCGTAGAATTATGAAGTCATATCGCTGCCTGCAATGCGTATCAACTTTTATTACAAAAGTATGAATTTGTTTGTAATATTTGTATGTTTGGGAATCACTTTGAAACGAAACGCCAATCTTCAAATTAAAACCGCTGGTCATGTCATAGATAGCCGTTTAATGCATTATTCAAAATACACGCGTGCAACATCGTCGGGTACATAAAGTTAGTTTAATTTATTTAATGCTGTAGAAATGCAAGAAGTTCAAAAATGAAATTATAATATTTCGTTATTATTAAAGGAAGGTTATATTTTATATAATTGGATAAGAAATGTTAGTAAAAAATATTTTTACTCTCTTAATTTTTTTAACTGAAAAAATGCCTCTTGTCCTCTTCTCCAAATTCAGTTCTATCTGTCGGATTTCCAAATTATTTTGTTTTCTTAGAAAGGAATGACGTCAGTGACCTATTTTTTTAAAAAAAATTATTCGTCTGTCTTTTAGTCTGGAAGAACATCTGTCTACTTGTCTGTTAACGAGCTACCCATTCAATTATCATCAAAAATAGAATGATCTTATAAAACACTATTGCTATACCAACTATAGCATGGGCAATTTATTTTAATTTAATAAATTGAGGATCATATATTTTTGTTGCATGAATTAGTAATGGATATCATTAAATGTACCGTAATTTAATTTTCTAATTATTCATTTTTTATTTCCTAAGAAAGCTGGCAAGGTGGGTTATTTTTAATTAATATTTCTTCATTTATTATTTTCACATTTGGAGATGTGTTGTTATTGCTAAATATTAAAGTATAATGAGGGTTTTTTTTAAAAACATTTATTAGGAATGAGAAGTTCGCATCACTTAAGGAGTTAGTGACTTCTTCTAACGCCCCAAATGTCGTGTTCACGGGTTGGGATGAACACGGCAGGATTTAACCAAAGCAATTTTACATAATTGTTTTTTGAACTGTAAATAAATGTAGCAAATTTCTCAGAATAGTAATTTAATTTTCAAAAGAAAAATAAGGAAATTTGCCAATTTCGACCCTTAAAAGTTTAAATTACAGCTAAATGGCTGTGCTTGGCGATATTTTGTTCTACGGTGCAAAACACTTCACTTTGTTTACTTTGCGATAGATCTTAAAAAATAAGTCGTAAAGGCCACAAACCTTAAAATAAAGACAAATGTAGCTTCATTCACTATTGCCCACGAAGCTTACGCAGCTGGTGTTTTTGTGGATTGCCAAACCAGGCCGAGACAATTTGTGCATTTAACTTTCGTGGAGTTCTGTAAAAAATGTCAGAAAGACTTCAGTTCATTAGTAGAATTCTTTCGGTAACCTTCATTTCGTAGTAGGTAAAGCTGGCTTTGTACTAAATTCTGGTCTAACTTAGTACATAGTGTCTGGCTAACGAAGCTGCATTCATTTGCATCAAAGTAATATGATACATGAAAATATCTCCAATAATCCCCAATAAATATTATCTAACTACGAATTCAATCTACTATGATTTTTGTAATAATTATTAAAAAGTAAGTAATGATTGAAATATTGCGAGTTTTGTATTTATGAGAAGATATTTAAACAATAATATTTTTGGATGACCCTAACAAATTTCCACATTATTTTTTCAAAAGTAATGTTAATTTTAAAAGTAGGCATATAATAATGTTCGATTTGAGTAAATAATAAAAACAAAGTATTATGTAAGGGATTAGAAGAGTATTTTACTTTACTGGGTAAGAGTGACCCATAAAATGTAATTGTTTTCTTTAATTTTGTTAAAAACACAGTACTTCATTAGCAAACAGTCAAACCGCGTTTCCTCATTCGGATACAAATGTTTAGGAAACACAAAAAAATTAAGTACTTAAAACTATCGTTATAAGACACCAATTATTGCTTGTTTAGTTTTCATACTGATTAGTAAGAATGTTTGTAGGCATAAATTACATGAACTTAAAATCAATATCAGAAAATGTATATCCCAACAAAAACATCTCTGTAAAAGAAGGCCAAGTTCTTACAAAAAAAGGTATGGCCTTCAAAAGAAGTGAAATCAACAAAAAGACCAAGTTCAATGGAATTTGCTGAGTTAAAGTTCTAGAAAAAATTAAGCCTGGACAACCAAAGATTTGAAAACAAAAAAGGATCAAGTTCAATAGAAGTTGATGAGGTTATAAGCCCCAAAACATTTTGTTTTAAGATGCAGCTTAGGTCCAACACATTCTTACTAGCTGTTTGTGTAACTTGGCCAATACGCATTGTGAATATGGAGTTGAACCCTTCGTACCTGGTTGAATTTCACCTCGGGGCGTTTGAGTAAGTCTGTATTTGATTTATCCTTAGTTAAGTGGTAAATGACACGAACCTCTCGGGTGGAAAGGAGTAAAATAGTAGTCGTTCCATATGCGTTGCAGGTAAATAATAAAAAGTTTTCGTTTGTTGCCAGGATTACCATCACACTTAGTTGGTGATACATATCTGAATGAACATTTAGTTGTTTGCAACTGTTGAAGTGTTTTAATAAGATAATCGTTCTATTTCCTTCAAGAATAGTCAGATTTTCGATATTTTTAGTCATGATCTGAGCAGACATCCAATTTAATTTGAAATATTAGATACTGCTACGGTGAATATTATTTTTTTAGACTTAAGATCCGATATTTTTTCTGCATCTTAGCAGGTATGTGCAACC
The DNA here is from genome assembly GCA_023701765.1 of Hylyphantes graminicola. Taxonomy (NCBI): domain Eukaryota; kingdom Metazoa; phylum Arthropoda; class Arachnida; order Araneae; family Linyphiidae; genus Hylyphantes; species Hylyphantes graminicola. The sequence goes on along the minus strand of CM043111.1, from coordinate 35,881,751 downwards.
GATTCCCGTCCGCCATGAGCAGAGGTTTCGCCTTCCAAATAGCCCTATTCATCTCTCCCCGGGGTTTTCACCCTATCTGGGACTTACCTTTTGGGAGGACTCTTACGGCTCCGGTGAACATATGTTGCGTACGTCCCCGTCGAACAATAACTGCAATCTGTAAATAAATGTAGCATGTCATTAGTAACCCTGAAAAAAAATACTTGTTACAGACAAGAACAAGGCAGTGCTCCATATATTATAGTAAAGCATAGCGGTTTTACTACAAGATTCAAGCATTGAAAAACGAGATGCTACATTTACTTACGTGATCTAAAGAAATGCTCCAATCTCCATCGACTGTTGTATTGATCTATTTAAAATTTTGAAAACATTTTTTTTATTTTATTTGATTATCAAAAAGGTTTCAGCTGAATAAGGAAAAAGACATGTTTTTTCAATTGCAAACAACATTTATTAGTATAAAAACACTAACAGAAATGCAATAATATCGAACATATATATATATATATACATAAAACTACATAATACAAACTAACTAAATGTGTAAACTTTATACATAGTTCATTATTAAAACACCACAGCACATTATTGTTCTATAGATATACACCACATAGCCATCACCACGTATAATACCACTAGGATTAACCATTTGATTAACTAGGGATAAATCAAATACAGACTTACTCAAACGCCCCGAGGTGAAATTCAACCAGGTACGAAGGGTTCCACTCCATATTCACAATGCGTATTGGCCAAGTTACACAAACAGCTAGTAAGAATGTGTTAGACCTAAGCTGCATCTTAAAACAAAATGTTTTGGGGCTTATAACCTCATCAACTTCTATTGAACTTGATCCTTTTTTGTTTTCAAATCTTTGGTTGTCCAGGCTTAATTTTTTCTAGAACTTTAACTCAGCAAATTCCATTGAACTTGGTCTTTTTGTTGATTTCACTTCTTTTGTAGGCCATACCTTTTTTTGTAAGAACTTGGCCCTCTTTTACAGAGATGTTTTTGTTGGGATTTCACTTCTTTTTGTGAGTGGGAACACATAGTGATGTATAATGAATAATGTGTTTAGTGAATAGGCAGTATCCTAATAAAATAAACATAGGATGGAGATTTACACTGCGGCGAGTACAATATTTACAATTCCTGTTTAAAAGAAATATATATTGGTGGCAACAAGCAGTAAAAATAGTTTATAACTTTTTAAGTATATTCTGCAACAACAACTGAATTAACGTCGCACTAGAGCTAAAACCAAACAATATCTATAGTGAAATTATTTCCTGTTCTGACTGCTTTTTAAACAAGAAGTTCTAAAAGAACTAAAATAGCCTACTGATGTCCTGTCACTTTAATACTCACCGAAATTCTTAGAGAATAACAAGTAGGTTTGTAATAGTAACTGTCACCTGGAACTGCTTCCACACAAAATTTATACACCTTAGAAAAAAATAGCCAAACACAACATTTAGTTGTAATTTAAACTTTTATAAGCATGCCTTTCCAACAAAAAAAAAGAATTTTTAAAAGTGGACGATTAGAACCGAAAGAATGACAAACTGTTTTATAAAGGACAGACGGACAGAAAAAAGTACAGACAAAAAATCAAAAAGTTTGAAATATAGGTGTTTGATGTCATACCTTTCGAACAAAAAAATAATTTTTAAAATCGAGCGGTTAGAACCGAAAATATGACAGACATTCTTATAAAGGACAGATTGACAGACGGACAGAAAAACGTACCGACAGACGGACACAAAGTATGAAATATGATGCCATAACTTTATAAAAAAAAGATTTTTTAAAATCAGACGATTAGAACCGAAATTATGACAGACCGTCTTATAAAGGACAGACGGACAGAAAAGCGTACAGACAGACGGCCAGATAGTATGAAATATAGGTCTCCGATATCATTTCTTTCTAACAAAAAAAGAATTATTAAAATCGGACGGTTAAAACCGAAAATATGTCAGACCGCTTATAAAGGAGATTGACAGACGGACAGAAAAACGTACAGACGGGCGGACACAAGGTATGAAATACAGGTCTCTGATGCCATACCTTTCTAACAAAAAAAAAAAAAAAATTGAAATCGGACGATTAGAACCGGAAATATGACAGACCGTCTTATAAAGAACATACGGACGAAAAAGCGTACAGACAGACGGACAAAAAGTATAAAACATAGGTCAAGCCTTTGATATATGTCATTTCTTTCTAACAAAAAAAATGTTTTTTAAATCCGATGGTACTGTTTGAAAGATTCTGTTCAAGAAATCGTCACTTGACCACGATTTAAAAAATACGAGAATCGCCGCCAATAACCCTTATGTAGCTCTAGTACAACGTTACTGCAAGCAAAATCCTTAAAAAAAAACATTTGCCCATTGCGAAGCATTGGTTCCAACCATTACTCATATGTAGTCCTTGTGCGATGTTAATCCTACCTCCAAACAACCAATGGCTCTTTATGAAACATGGTGCTGGTTACCAGCTCAGGTGCTGCACTTGAAAACCATTCAATTTAGTCAAAATGCTGATTGACACATTAAATTAGTAATATCGTGTGCTAAATCCCACACATGAAAACCTTTAACGTATCTGAAGGCAAATAACTATTTGAATTGTTGGCGACGACACGTTTAATCGCCGCTGGTATATCAGCGTATGGAGAGCATTGCAACTGCTTATGAAAAAGGGCGCCAATCAGTTTACGCCCAACCCCGGGTAAAATCTTCGATTTTCGGATTTTTCCTGTTATATGCATGCTCTATTCTATAAGTGTTCCAATTTTCGTAACTCCATAACAAGCCGTTGTACCTAAACATTATGATCGCCCGTCAGTCAGTCAGTGAGTCAGTGAGTCAGTGAGGGACAAATTTGTCGTTTTTCTGGTTCATTTATCTCTGGCTTAAATGAATTTCGAACGCTGGAATTTTTTTTCTAGGTTAAGTCTCACTAGGACACCCAGAAAAAAGTCTAAACTCGAATCTAAAGTGCGTAGAAGAAAAGAACTGGGTCTCCAAAATTATGCCGAAATGGTCCCAGTAAAGGATAGTCAGTGCCGCCTTCGTTATGAACTTGGCGATGCACTGCCGTGCATCCAGATGAAATTTGGAAAAATCTCGTTGTGGTCGAACTCAAAGGAGAAAACACGCTTTGAATATTTTAACAAGGATAAAACTCTTTTTGAATGGTAATAAATGACGCACTCGTTTAAAGTTTTAATTCTATATCTTCACCTAAGCAGTCACATACTTCTCGACTGAGTTCCCTCATTGCTTACAGTTAAATAATTATTTGTAATAATTTCTTTCTAGCATTCTCCGGTTAATTTTTAACACTCTTAGCCAACCATTATTTTGAAATCTGATCTACTCATTTTTCTTTTCAACTGATATTGCGTGACTAAGAGGATGTGTTTGAAAGTTAAGTATTTTTACAAGAGATGCATTAATGCCGTTTTAAAGAAGTTTTGAAAATGACTGTCCCTTGACATTTTCAAATTTGTAGTTTTTAAATTCGTTGACCTCGGCACGTTTATGGCTTCACTTTAAAGAAATTATTCATAGATAAATATTGATTAAAAAAATGATTTCTTATCAAAAAGTTAAATTCAAAATATGTTTTTACTACATTTTTATTTTGGACTAGCATTTTTATCATTACTTTATTTAACCGAGCTAATTAAAACACCATCTATCAATTATCACATTTTCAAGTTTAAAAAGAAATCCGTATAGAAATTCTACCAAAAATTGCATCTTTATTGAGAGCAATTTAATTACTAATGCCTGTATAAATCTGTATACATAAAAGGCGACTTCTGTTTGTCTGTTTGTTTGTATAGGACGCGAAATCTTAAGAACCACGCAACAGATCGTCACGAAATTTGGCACAAAAATTCATCTCATCTCCGAAACAAACATAGGCTAAGAATTGTTTGGATCAGAACATTCCTTCTATTATTTTCGAACGTTTTAAGGGAAAAAATACACCGCTTTCGCTCAAATCCGATCATTTTTTTCCCTTTCGTGATGCCATTCAGCAGAAAAACTTAAAACTTTTAACGAAAATAATTGAAATTGAAAATATTTATTTTGTTCTGTTGCTAAATTCATAATTTCAAATATAATTGATATGTTTCAAGTGACGTAGTCCAACTAGTCTCATTTCCAGGATTTATTGTGTTTATTGCGTTATTTAATTAAGGTCGAGAGCTGAATGGGTGTGTTGGTAGCTATATCTTTTCCTTGCCAAATTCGCAAAAAAGAGCCAAATGAGCTAAAAAAAATGTGATTTTTATGTATTTAAAATTTGTATTAATTTACGACGACTTTATCGGTAAATTGTAGAGCGTTTTTAAAATTTTGAATTTTTAAAGTAATATAAGTAGCAGGATTCTGTACTTCATAAAGAAAAGTAGCAGCAACATAAGCTTATTATTCTATAACTGATTAAGAGATAGATGAATTGAACTGACCTATATAAATAATGCAAATCATTTGCTGTTTGCTGGAGTAGCTTATTTTTAATTTTTGCTGTTTATTTTTTACTTAAATATGTATTCTTTTTAAATTGAGCTTCTTATCAAAGGTATTTTTGAAATTAATATTAATCAGTACTATATCCAAGATGGGTAATTAAATGGAAAAAATTACTGGATAATCTTCATATCTTATGTAACTCAAATGAAAGAAAAAAAAAGAGTTAAATTGACTATTAAATTATTGTTTCACCTCTACTCGTGCAACGTCGGGTACAACAGCTAGTATTTTTATATTTGGGAAGAAGGATTTTTATTTTATTTTTATACAAACATAAAATACTTTTTGTACGAACAATGTTGTTATATTTGAAATGCATTCTATACGGAAATCGCATACATAATCAAAACAGATTATATATTGCCTTATCTTATAAACTCGGCAGTTTTAGAATTTCAGGGCTTTGACCATGTCTGGTTCTGGCTTGTCCTGAGTTAGTGACGCGTGTAGTGAGCTAGTGACAGGTAACGTACCACAGACCTTTTCCGTTAGCATTCCTAAATTTAATATCGAGTCGATAAATCAAAGTGATCCTACAATAACCTGCGTTGTATATATGTGCATAGTTTTAAACTTGTTTAATATATTTTCCATTTTTTTAAACTTTAATCTGACAGATGGATTGGTATGCTCATGCAAACGTTTACCATTCTTTTTTAAATATTCGACATTCTTGTAAACTTATACTGAAATTTCAATTTTGTTGAGTATATTCTGAAGTATTGAGTAGATTCTGAATGCGAAAAAGAAGTTCTGCTGCCAAAAACTTTTAAGCATTTTGATATGAACTGTAAATACACAGCATTTTTGCAGCACAGCATCTTCTGATGTACTACGGCCTTGCAGCCTTACTGCCTTACGGCCTTAAACACACTCGGTTTACCTGTCTTGACCTTGATTATCATTCCATTTCAATCACTCGAGTATTCACACTGGATCATGGCTGACAGACATGTTCTTGAAAATTACTGCACACATTGTAGGGCTGAGAATGCAGCACCCATGCTGTAAAAGTTTAAAAGTAAGAGTTTGTACATAGAACTTGAACATAGACCCAAATGAAGAAGGAATGAAGATGTAAGTTTAATGTGAAGTTTAATGAACATGTATGTGTTTAAATTTTCGTTCTAGAAATTTGAAATTAAAAGAAGATCTAGAATTTTTGCGGTCTCGAATCTTGTCTAGAAATTTGAAAAGGAATGGTAAATGTTAATAAGTGAACGTGAATTCTTCAATTTTATCTGTGAAATAAACGACATTGATACCCTTCAATTTATTTATTTATGAAGTAATGGTAATACTCTTAGCCTATGTTTGCCGGATGTATTTTGTTTTGATCTTTTATATTTACTTTAGTATTTATATATAATTTTTTAACTGTATTATGAATTTTCTGCAATGGCCGGTACGGGTTTTTGCTTCCCCTTGGCCATCAATGTATGTTTTGCCTTTTTTGTATATATAGTTTGTAAATAAAAATTCAAATAAAAAAATAACAAAAAAGGTCAAATTTTAAGAACAATAACTGAAATAATTTAAAGGTTAGTTTTCACTTTTATTTATGAAAAATAATACAATAGTAATCTTATGAAATACCATTTTACATTAGTGTAACTCAGAACCACTCGGAAAGAGAAAGAATTTTAATATTTTTTGTTTAAGTATTTAAAAATATATTATGGTAAACGCAAAAATCTATATCTTCCGATGATAATGTTGTCTACCCCTTTATTCCGCATCCCAAAATGAGTTTGAAAAACATTTTACTTTTCATTATATCTTCTTTTTTTAGTTGTCAGTATAAATAAGAACATGAATAACTAGATTTGACAGGAAAGAAGTACTTTTTTGGCCATAGAATCTACTGGTTACTGAGCACTGTCTTACTTTAAAGAATCATCGACGAACTTTTAATTCAGAAAAATAATGCATTTTTAAACAAAACTTTCACTTCAATCTATTACATTAATAGAACTACGAATTCGTAAAAAGTTTTGAAATTCTATTAGCAAATTTGCATCACATTCGAAACTCTATTCTGATTTTAATTTTAATTGTGATGGATTAGTTTATCATGCAAATTAAATTCTATATGTGCATTTTAAACTTTTTTTGCAACTATAATCAATATATTTGCATTCTCAGACTAAATAGTAAAAGCGAAAGTATAGTTTTTGTAACAAAAATTCAGAAATTCATGATTTTAATTCAAAACTTTCTCGTCAGAATGCATAGCCCTCAAGGACAAATACATGTTATATTAGTACACCTAATAAAAAATCCATCGGTAGGGAAAGGAAGGGAAAATCGTTAAAATGTAATGCGCCTGTGTGGGTTCGATAAAAACAACTTTTGCCTTTACTGAACAGCAAAAGAATTTCTTACGTACTTTTGTAAAATAAAATAGACACGTTGTGGTAGTTAAACATTATTTGCCAGAACTCACTGGATTGCTTGTCCATACGATATGGTTAACGATCACATAAACTTATACCATTAAATAGCTTTACAATCGAATAAAAAAAATTAATAAATAAACGGGCTAAGAAATATATTTGTAACAGTAAATGTCATCTAGAACTGCTACCATACAATATTTACCCACCTTAGAAAAATCCATCTCACCTAGCAATTTATATGTAATTGAAATTTCTAAAAGCTGAAAGGTCATACTTCATTATTTTTTTTCAATTAAATTAGGTACTTTTAGTTTTCTGAATTTATTTATCGATTCACAGAATATAATTATAAAAAAATTCTCGAGTCGACATTTGGCGCGTCTTAAGATGCCGGCAACGCCTACTCCAGATTGCAAAAATAAACGAAAAAATCGTGCCGTTAACGCCTACTCCAAATTTTCAAAAATAAATGGAAAAACGTTAGTTTAAACTAACCAGCTATTTTTTCCAAAAACTGAAATAGATTGTCACTTTTTTATAAACAATCAACAAATCATATAGACCAAAATGTTATGTCGTCACTAATTTTTATGACATAAATAAACTATATTTTAAATAATATTTTTAGATGAATACGGTTTTCCATTATTATATTGTCGATGTGCAAACTGCGATTTATAAGACTAAAGATTAAGTTCGATAGTACTTAAATGTAGTTCTTTGACAAACAGGTAAACAAGTGCCCATGTCGGTAAAGACCGACTAAAAAAACTTAAAAATAGGGAATATTTACTTTTTGATAATAATTTTTATAAGTATTTAAATAATAAATAAAAGGCTATTTTAGTTCTTTTATAAGTTTTTGTTATATAAACGTAATTAAATTTTATTGCTTTTGGTAGTTTTTCTCAAAATAAAACCTTGACAAAATTTATAAGGTCGGAGAAATAGCCGGTGAAACTTGAATTTATGCACATTTGTCAGATTGGAAAGCAATTACAATGCAAAGTTTGCAAATGTTTTGTTATTGTGACACTAAATAATTAAAATTTAAACTAAATTAATTGAACTAAATACCACATAAAATTTTAATAATCTCTAATGATACAAAAAGTGTAAAGTCGTCTATTTATTGTGCGGGATATGCAAATTTAACTTGGGACTGAGCAAGCAGGAAACATAAAATTCAACCTAACAACGCATTTAGGGCGACTTTAATCTTCTGCGGTGCTATTGATAACAATGCAGGATAACGCCAGGATCAGTGTTGTTCGTTCAATAAAAGCTTGGTTTAAAGCAGTTGAGGTCCGCCTGCTTGATTGGCCATTCTAGAGTTCGGATTAGAACGCAATTGAAAATGTGTGGAAAGAATTTGTGTATTTTTTTTATAATGATACTGACAGTATATCGACGGACTATGGGAATTGAAATAAGGGTGTTACTGTTCAGTCAGTAATATTGGGATAATATAATTGGATTTAGAATTATTACCAAAAGATAACATATTTAGTTATATTAACAATATCAAGTTAAATTAACAATATCATTTTTTTAAAAGTATATGTATCAAAATTGTGTGTGTCCTTCTATTGCAATTTACTATTTCTATCGAAGTTAATTACGTGAACGAAAAAATATCTGATAACCGAAGATATAACCCAGTCCTCACCTTTTTTTAGATTTATAGTATAGGGTTTCAAACAATAATTACTCACTAACTTATCTTCTTCGTTATCAGAGTCATTTACGATTTCCTCTTTGCAAAGTGCACTAACTTTTTTCTTGTAACCGTTATTGGTTTCGTACTTTTACCTTGGCAATCTATTGTTCTGTTACGATAGAAACTAGTAAATTTTTAAGCAACTTTTTCTTTTTGCTTGGTTTAGCATCCGTCTTTTTCTTATCACTTCCAACTGCTCTTGGCTTGAGAGCTTCTTTAACCGGATAATCAATTAGGATTGCTGACTTCTCTTTTCTTTGATTTTTTCGAGCCAAGTCTTGGTCTCGTATTCTCAAATGGCTTTAGGTGTTTGGAAACCCAATGTGACAGACCATCGAATGTTGTTTGTACCAAGCCTCAATTGCAGAATGGCATTTTTTATTATTTTGGAGTCTAACTTGGTTATGTTATTTTCTACCATGTTGTCTTACTACTGTCCTGAAGGGGCCTAAGGAGGCCAATGCTCTTCAGGGTCTGTAGTGCCAGTGATTATGATGATAATGCCTTACCATCTGTAAAATATAGAAATGTTTTAAGTTCTGAATAATCTAAAAAATTAAGTCATAAAAGTCATAAACGGGCATGAAAGACAGGACTATATGGTTGTATGCCTTAAGACATGAATCTGTTACTCAGTTAAACGTTAAATTGCGATTTATTTTCAAGTTGAATTAAAGCCGCACTACACGTGGGTAAATAAATTGTGATTTGCAAAACAAAATAACTAAAAGGTAAGGCAGGCTGTTCATACAAATGGCAGTTATCAAAAAAATTTATGCTTTTAATATATCCTTTTTAAGATATTTTTATATCCCTAACTGTGTCTTTTTAGTTTACCATATGTTTCGATAGGGGGGGGGGGGGGTCAACACAAATTTTATTCGCGTTAAGTAAAAAGGGTTTTTCTTTTCGAAAATCAGACAGAAGCTCAATAGGCGCTAAAAAAAACGTGACGATTTCACCAGTCGTAGCAGTATCAATCTGCTATGACTATTGGCGTGCCAAGTTGTAACCCGTTTTGAAAAAAGGGCACTGCGTAGTAGTGCCTCAGGCTAAAACGTGACCCGGTCTATAACCTAGTAGTCTAGAGGGTTTGAACACGCAACCCATTACGCAAACAATCTGCAAACTGTACCGGGTGCGGTTTCGATTCCCGTTTTCACCCTGTCAGTAAAAATTCTGTCTGTGTCTGTTTTACTTGACGATTTATAGGGGCTGAAGAGCCCAGTCGTTTAGGCATTTCATAGAATATAAAATTTTACAGGTTCGGGTCCGGGCATCGCCGAAATAACTGTCGACTTATAAACAGCCCGTGCAGACAAAATGTCTGACGAATGATACCCCGTGTATAGAGAGTGCACGTTAAACATCCTTCAAAGTCTCAACGCTGTGTACGATGTCACCCATAACGGTTGCATTGGGTACCTTCTCAGGTGTCGGCTCGTCAACTGATTGAGGTTCTAAAATCCGACGCCCGTTGCAAATAGCCCTCGTGTAGCTCTAATGCTACAATAATTCAAAACTAAACCTAAACGAAGGTTTACAAGTGGGTCTCTGTATAAGCAAACAAACCGAAAATTACTTGTACCAACATACCTTTCCTAGTAATCTCTACCTCTAGATCTCTTACATATTGTAGTAGTTTGAGGGGGTTAGGTACGAAAAAAATGGCGGTTTTAATAGGCTAAGTTATATATATACTATCTCGATAAGTATTAATATTAAACAATGTTCATAGTGATCTGTGAATCATTATTGAAAAGCATTGTCCAACAATTAAATTTTTTTAGAAAATCCTTAAGTTTCTATTATATTCAGTCACAATCAATTGTTTTGTTTCAATAAAACAAATGCCGAGAAATATTGTCGTGAATATTTTTCAAAAATTTTTTACTTACGTACTATATTTGAAAATTCAGAAAATAAATTAAATTAACACATTAAACCATGCATATTTTTTTTTCATTCGGTTGCGAGTTTTATCAGACAGAAGACCAAAATATTACCAAAAAAGAATTTTTGGAAATGAGTTTTTTTTAATCTCAGCCTTTTTTTTCTTCCTCTACGCTTTATGTTAAGTCTTGAATTGAATCAGCAAAATGTGTCGAGTAATTTCTCATTATTTTAGACATTATTGTTTGGTTTGGACTAACCCTCTGTGGAATACGAGGAGGTGAAGGTTCACCAGGTTATGAAGTTATAAAACAGCACACATTTTTTTCAAAAAGCTCATAGAATATCCGAACGAGTTTTAAAAAAGGATTATAAAAAACTATAAGTCTGCTACATTTATCACATGAAAACAAACATTACTAAAAATATTCTCTATACCAGAGAAATGTAACTTAGAGAATATTTTGTTTCCATTGGATTAACAAAGAGAAACTTTGGTTTGGAGGGTTCGGGGTTCTTTAAAAAAGAACTACTTCACATCATTCAGAGTTTAATGTATTCCAACGGTAAAAGAAATTTAGAATATTTTTTGTGTGTTGGGGGGAAAATTTATACATATTAACCTTCAAAACGGAGTTAACTAATTTAATATATAGAAACTTTTCCTCTACACGGTTGGAAAATCTCACATATCTTTTGTCTAAAATCAAATTTGGTGATAGAATTTGTGACAATATTATATTTTTTACATAGGAATAATATTAGCTTTTAATTAACACCCATGCTAATAATAGACGCAACATTACAGTTATGCGATTCAGAATTGCATAAATCCAACCAAACTACTCCTTTCAACCAGATTTAATAAATGCGATTGATTAATCACTAGATTATGACTTAGCCCCATTCGACACGTTCATTCATATAAAGCATGATAAATTATCCCTGTCCAGGCTGTGAAATTGAAGCTTGAAATTATATTGAGTGTTCACATGCATATCATTCAGTAAGTAATTAACCCCATTGTTAAAAGCACTGGAAAGTAAACAGCCCACTAATTATTTGTAGTCACAACAATGTATGGAAGCTTTTGAGCGATTCTCAAATTACCAAGATACTATAGGTAATTAAATGCAGATTTACTGTAATTATTGTAGCCACAAATTTGAATATTAGCTAGCATATATATTCAATAAGTTAGTATATATTTTAAAACACTTGTTGTAAAGTTACTCTATAAAACTAAGCACAATATGCTACCTTTTGCTTTATGGTGTCATAAAATCCTTCGTCATAAAATCGAGTAAATCATAAAGCACAATACCATGTATATTAACACCTAAAATAAGTAAAAAATTAGTTGCAGCGTTGTTTTCACTAAATTTATCATGACATTTTACCATTTTACACATAACCATGACACTGCTGTAGTAATATAAATGGTTACTTTTTAAAGCTTAACATTTTACATTTTTTATGATTATATGTTTGTTATAATATTTATAATTGCTGATTTTTTTGAAATGTTTGCATTTATGATGAGAGCGCAATTTTATTTGAGCACTCATTCATAAAACTTTCCTTTTGTAAAAACAGGATAACTTCCACATTGCAGGAATTATTGATATTTTTTTATTAACTATTTTACATTCATTTACTAACTAGTTAAAAATGCACTTAAAATTTTCGACAAGAAATGAGTTTTCTCATAGTTACTTTTTAATAAACATTTTTGTTTACCTAGCTGGAATTATTATTAACAATTCAGTAATATTTTTTTTTAATTGGTCTGAAAAAACAATTTAAATAGAAATTCCTTTCAATTAGTACCAAAGTAAGCTTATACAATACCCTAATCTGAACAATAATTTTTTATGGCAGCGAGACATGAGCAATAAATAAAGCAGAAGAAAACAGAATGCTGATATTTAAAAGAAAGATACTTTGTTTAATCTTTTGGAGCAGTTAAAGAAAATAACACATGGGGAAGTCTATATAATCAATAATCTTATATAGAAGGTTCCAATAACTTGACACACTAATAGTTGTCACATCTTACAGAATTAGATGGCTGGGGCACTTTTTTGATGGGAAGGTTCAGACCCAGTTAAAAAATTGACATTCTCTCGGATTGAAGCTACAAGGAGAATCTTGAGACACGATGGTTGGACAGTGCAAAAAAAAGACTCTTGGGTAAGTTGGGAGTACTAAATCTGGCTGCAAATTATCTTACATGGGAAAAGCAAATTGAGAAAGCTTTAGACTGTATTAGGCTGTAGCGCTGACGAAGAAGTAGACTGCAGTAATAATTTTAAAGATAATATCTAAGTACTAAGTTAAAGTTTTAGAATTATTGAAAATGTTGATAGCTGTCAAAATTTATAATTCGAAGTTTTTGCTTCCTTTCACCACTGTCAGAAAAGCTGGTATTCCATAATAATAATAATGGCAATTATTAAAGAAGCCCAAAGATAGTAATATTAGGTTGTTTTATTTGTAAAAACTAAACATATTTTAATATATATTGTTTATTTGATATTTTCGTTTGAATTCTTCTATCAATATTTAATTTTTAACAAACATATTTATTTATTACATGGTAAAAATTATCGATAACTTTTTAACAATTTCTAAGTGTTATTTTTTAACAGGCCTGGATGGTCGAGTGGTTTGGCCCATTACGCTAGCAGTCTGCGCGATGAAACGGGTGCGGGTTCGATTCCAGACTGCACTCTGTGTGCGTACTTCCTTTCTCTGTGACATTAGAAATTCTTTCTGTGTCTGTCTTACTAGACGAAGGCTTATAAAGAGGGTCTCTGGTCAAGCACACAAGCTGGAATATATATGTATCTACCTCTACCAATATTTGTTTAAATGCAAATATGTTCCAAAAGTGCCTATTTTTAAGTCTACATATATTTTACTCATGAAATAAAAATCATTTAAAGCATATGACATTTGCCATTTCTTTCCAATTAAGAATCCAAGATTATTATTTTTTTTAGCTTTGGCATTAATTGGTAATGAAATTCGTATCTTGTGCAAGCCAGATTGAATAATTAGGAGTTTGTGCTCGAGAAAAGAACATTAATAAGAATATTTTCGTAGTTAATGTGACTAATCAATGGTAAATGAATATAGTAAATTTTATTCATTTTCGTTGCAAATAACAAGTTTTTTTTTTAAAAAGAAGTCAGACATCTAGTTTGCTTATTTGGTTAAAAGTTTTCCTACTTGTGATTGCTCATACTTTATACCCTTATATGAATCATATGGTATGTGTTAGGGTAATTCCACGGCAGAAGAGTCCAGGACTGCAAAAAAAAAATAATTTTTCCCACGATTGTATCTTTTATATTTGCTTTAGAAAGGTTTGAATTTTATTTTTTTCGTATCATCAACTATTGTTGTTTCGTCTTTGGCAACACAGCGGCTTCAAAATGGCCGCTTTGTTTCGAAAACATGATCTCGTGTTTTTGCATCATTTTGAATCCTTGAATTTTCAGATAAGAAATACATTTTATCAGATTTTTTGGTAAAATTATTAAAATACACTATCAGAACTATGTTAAAACCACATTATTATTTGGCATTTATAACTAAAAGATATTTAATTAGGAAGATAAAAATCTCCTTTTTGAATGTAGTGTCAGTCACGAAAAGATATAAAAGTTCCCATAACTTTTTAAAATAAGGCTTTACTTCAAAAATTTTACGATATTTTCTTACTATAGTAACCTCTGTGTAATTCCAACCGTTTTAATTTCAAAATAAAAAACATTTTCTCTATTTATAACACATTTTAGATTTGTAGTGTCAGTCACGATGTAGTGCTAGTCACAACTTCTTTTTGATCTAGATGTTTTAGATTAGCTAAATACTTGTAGATTTCTTATATTTTGATAATTTTGATTTAAGATGGCTATATCAACAGCTAAAAGGAAAAAAAGAGCAAAGGGGGTGTTTTTAAGACGGGATAAATTTTTAAAATCTAAAGAAAATGAAAGCAAAAACCATTTTACGGACAACACTTCAAATGAAGGTAATACACCTCTATTGCAATCCTCCAACCGTTTGACAACCTTGTCCGGTAATTCTCTTCCAAAAGTCATGGTCATCTTTGAATTCAAACATGGTGAAGGACCAATTGATGGACTTCGAGATACAGTGAGGAGGGGATAAAGGAAGTCACACTTTCTAAGAAATTTGACCCACATTTTGCTAAAGATTTTTTTCACTTTGCATAAGAAATCTGCCCAAACATATAACTATTATGCATTTCTGACAACTGTGTAAAGAGCAAAATAGGTAGATTAAATTATATATGCCCATTAAAGGAAGTTAAACCTTCCAATTCCTAGACACACAAAAATTGCTTCGTTTTTTTTTTTAATTAAACAAATGCCTACTTAAAACAACTGCCAATGTTTCATTAAATCCCCCAAAATACTACACGGTTAATTAAACAAATTTAAATGTTGTAAAAAGAAATACCTCTCAACAAAATTTTGAAAATGAACGTGATGCTGGAAAAAGAGCTTTATTTCCTTTTGTAGTTAAATTATCGTTAAATATTTTGTGAGCAAATGTTAAGTAAAGTTGCTTATTCAATAAAACTGAAACATCTGCAATGGTCGGGGGTCTTTTTGCGTGGCCTGAGAGGGAAGGTTTTTCAGAAAATGCTATTGGAGAAAGAAGTAAGAAACTACCAGAAATCAACTTTAGGGGACGTTGTGTAACTTTGTCTAACTATATTTTTTTACCATGTACGCAATTTTTAACTTACTATATTCAAAACTATTTACATATGTTATGTTATTATTGCCTAAATTTTCCATTTCTGTGTTACAATTCACATGATGAAGTATGCCACAAGTTGAATGTAGTGTAAGTCACGCACAAAAGTGTTAATAAATTATTTCCTATGATATTTCAATACTTATTTGCAATTAAATTATTTAGCTTTAAACCTTATAATTAAAATAAGCACTGGTAAAATGATGATTTACTGCATCTTGAAGAAAAAAGTAGAGTTCAAGAAATTACCAGAAACCTACTTTAGAGGACATTGTGTAACTTTTTCTAACCATAATTTTACCATTTATGCAATTTTTAACACTCCTTTTTACAAAATTATTTACATATGTTGTGTTATTATTGCTTAAAATTCCATATCTGTGATACAATTCACAATGTAGTGTCAGTCACGAAATGAATGTAGTGTCAGTCACGCACAAAATCGTTAATAAATTATTTCCTATGGTATTTTAATACTTTTTTGCAATTAATATATTTAGCCTGAAACCTTATACTTAAAATAAGCAGTGGTAGAATGCTGATTTACTGCGCAATCAGAAGAAATTAGAATTGTTCTGATAGCCAAAAATCTGCGAACTTTCGTGTAGTGTCAGTCACATCAGGACATTTTTATTATTTTTAGTTAAATATTAAATTAAAAAAAAATTCAATGATTGCTAAAAATACTATATGCTCAGGGGTATACTGACACACAATATTTTTTTTCACAAATAAAAAAATAATTATGAAATATGCAAACGAAGTTGGTTAAATTGTTCTGATGTAGTGTCAGTCACGCGTGGAAATGCCCGTTAATATTTTCCATTATCTGTCTATTTTTATTAACTGCACCCAAAGTTGGAGCATAAATTTTAAACCGAATTAATGAATGTCGGAAAATTTTATTGGGGTAATTTTTGGAATAGAAAAAAAATACAAAAGACCCTTATGTCTCATTTTAATGACAAAAAATTAATAATTTCTGTAAGGTTGTCAAGTAAACCGGACATTTCACCAGAGAGAACCGCAAGTGCCTACACTAGAGCTACGCTATGCTACCAACATCGTAGCTGGGCTGTGCTCAGGTCATGGCCCAAAGCCGACGGCACAGGGGGCCCGGAAGGCCGAATGGTTAGCATCGCTGCCCAGCTGTCTGCGCGCTGTAACGGGTGCGGTTTCTATTCCCCCCTTCGCCCTGGGTGTACTTAATTTCTTTGTGACAGTAAATCTGTTTTAAACTTTGTCTTACTTGACGAAGGCTTATAAGCTGATCAAACACACATGCCGGATTATATATCGCACCGTACGCGGAAAAGAAGCCCATCGCGAAAAAGACCATTCTTCAGGAGAGCCGTTTAACGTTTTCGTAAAATTTCAAATTATCACAAAATCGTTCCAAATGAACCTAGATCAAAAATATTTGGCATGGATATCCGTTTTATGAGTATCAAAAGGCATGCATAGACATTTTTTACTTTCAATTTGTCTTTGCTGAGATATTTTTAACAAATTTGTTCGCGAATGAAAGACCCATCTACAGAGGGCATTGTTCAGCTAGTTAACGCGAAGCGTTTTGGGAAAACTCAAAGTTTGACCATAAGTGAATTATTGAATACCACAGTGGCTTGGATTGTAGCGCTTGCAAATTGACGTGCAGCTCAAGGAAACCGCCACAACTGCCTTTTGATCATTGGCGGCAACATTTTATGAAAAGGGTATTTCAAAGCTTGTTTACTGATATGACAAATACTTTAATCATCAAGGTTTAGAAATAAGCAGTATTGTATCTTACTTTTGGTTAAAAAAAATCTTTTTTGTATTTTGACCCGTCTTTTTGTTACAATAATCGGAGGTTGAATAAAAAAACCAACCCTCGTATCATATAAGGCTTGTATTGAGTGGATTAGATGAAGGCTTGTGGTTGGTGATCTCTATGTGTTAATTATTGGAATTATAGTGATCTAAATATTTCAAGAGAATAAGAATAAAGAAACATCTAAAACAAATTTAATTACGAATTTTTTTTCTGCAAAATGCATTGTCGAACGGATCAAAGTGAAAGTTAAAAAGAAAAGTTTAAAAAAAATATCTGAGGCAATATTATAAAATTTAATGTCATTTTTATAACTTTACTTTTTATGAACTATTTAAAACCATAAAATTGGAAAAAAATTATTAAAAATAAAAATGCAAAGTTTCTTTTAATAAAAAATCGCGTAAAAAGTTATATTAATTAACACATTTCTTTTGAACAAATAAAAAGATTAAATGCCTCCACAAAATTGCTTTAAAATATCTTCTATTCAAGCATCCTTATTTTCTTATATGAAAAAGAAGGAAAAATATAAAGAAGGAGAAAGTTAATTTTTAAAAATGAAAACAACCAATTAAGTATAATTAAGTATACTTTAATTATAATAATTGTTTCTTGTACGTAATGAAGTTATTTGATACCTGAAATAAGAAGATTTTTTAAAAAAGTATTTCAGAAAAGGAGTTACGACTAATTTAATCTTAATCATACGCAGTCTTATTTCTTTGAAGGAAAACTTGTTTGTTGGGAGTAATTAAAAACAAGCAGTCTACGGTTATTTGTTTCGCTTTTAGTTTAGATTGTACAGACACTAATTTTCTTAATAAAGTTTTGGTTTACGGAAATTGTCAAATAAATTCATTTTGATGTCTTTGGCTGTGCACATGCACTTTTTTAATTTAAAAATGTTATTTATATATATATTTTTAACTGTGTGGTCTTTAAAGTAATTTTTATTGAATTCAAACTATATGTACCCAATAAAAAATAAATTCGTTTAAAATAAAATTTAAAAAATAAGTTTGAATATACGTTGAATACGGAATTGAAGTGCAATAGTATGAAAATTGTCTATTTAAAGATATGATGAGAAGTTCCAGATCTGATTAAGAAATCATATCGTAATACCTTAAGAATTAAACATATAGCGAAAAATTGCGAAACATGTCGATGAAACATTTTTTTATCTTAATCCTATTTCTGTAACAAATTGAATTCTTCTAAACGCGTTGACTGTCTGACTAGTTTATAAGAATTTTCCTTTTTAGGAATGTATTAAAAATTATTTCTCGTAATTTTAAACTTCAAACAAATTTGGCTTCTTCACGTAAACGAAAACTCTTATTTGTTGTAAAACAAAAATTTCTAAAGGAACTAAAATAGCCTGCTTTCCTGTTAGATTTGTAAAAGAACTAAAGTAGCCTACTTCACTGTTCAATTTTTAAAAGAACTAAAATAGCCTACTTTCCTGTTATAAATAATTTCCTGTTACTTAAATACTTCCTGAAATTGTCATTGTAAAAAAAAAGTAGTTTTGTTACAGTAACTCCACGTAAAACTACTTTTTCCTAAGACTTACATTAGAAAAAAATGCCAAACACAGCATCGAGTTTTTATTTAAATTTTTTGAGCCCAAGTCAGCTATTTTCATAATTTTTCTTTCACAACATAAATTGATATTATTTATCGTCAGCTTAAGTTATTTGCAGTTCGAAAAATAATAAAGCAGATTTGCTTTTTCAAAAATGTCAAAAGCTCCTTAAATGAAGCCATATTTTTAATCTTGAAAAAGTATCAACATAAAAATGTGTAAGAATCTGATATTTTTGAAATATTTATTAACTACAAAACATTAAACTACTCCAAACTGCACGCAAAACATGTAATACCTTACAGTTAATTTAGTAAAATTAAACGAATAATGATTTAACCACATAATTCTAATTTTTGTGACGTCACTCGCAACTGATTTACGACAAAAATGATTTTTCTCCAAATATTATTTTTAAAATTAATAAAGGTACCCATGCCATTGTGGATGTGACAACCGTGACTTAAATGACTAAAAAATAAATAACAATGCCAATTAAGTGAGTAATTGGCCGAGAAACTGTAGATAATGACCGTCCAGACCTACAAATAGAAGTATAAAAAGTGTAAAAGATGGGTCTCTGAGTACATAACTTTCTAACAAAAAAATATTTTTTAAATTTCGTTTCCGGTCAAACTTTTGAAAACTTCAAAACCTTTTCCAGTAGAAAATGCACACGAAATGTGATTATTTTATTAGAATTTAAACTTTTAAGTAACAAAAAAGTTTAAAAGAATTAAAAAAAAAATAATTTTAAAAATCGGTCCAGGCCGCAAATCGACCACTTTCCAAATCATGACCCTTAAACGAATAATTCTTCACAAAATCTACAAAAACAAATCCCTTAAAGATATACTTCATATTTTAGAGCTTATGCTCCAACCTGATTTAAATTAAGATAATTACTATCTAGTTGACCTGAAAAAAATATATATGATGATAAAATATGTGTTTACACATGACTAATCGTGCCAGTGTGGTGTCTCACCGATTTGCGTATTCTTTTGTAAGTAAATCCTTATTAAATTACATTTCTTTATAATAAATGTTTTTTTTTTAAATTAAAGCAGTATTAACGAAGCATGTGAAACACAAAATCGACTCATTTTAATGAACATAAATAAATAAATTCGATGGTAATAGAATGTCCGACAGAATTGATTTAGTATATTACTAAGAAGGGAGAAGTAATAAGAGGCAAAAAGTCATGAATTTCTTTAAAAAAATATGAAAGAATTTTTATCAAATTAAAGTCGTATTTTAAAGCTATCACAGTAATTTTCGTTTCGTAAATGTTCAATATCATACGAATAAGAGTTAGCAAAAAGTTAGAAATAATTTTATGGTAATCGAAACTTAAATTAAAAAATGCAAATAATCATTCATATTTTAAAATAAATGTATTTATTTCAATAGCATAAAAAATGCAATAATTTATTATTAGTAATTTTTCAAAATATGCATTGAATGAATATTTTGCTGACTATAATTGTTTCTGCTATAAAATAACTAACATTTAATCAAAATGAATAATCATTTATTTTTTATAACACAACCCCCCCCCCCCCCCCCCCATTAGAGGAGAAGCAATATATATCAATTTTCAAAACGTGTAAAAATCCTTACAATTTAAATTATTCGACATATTTAATATTTTAAAAATAGTTTCATTAATACTGATAATATTTGTTCTGAAAGTATTACACTTGATAATGTCTGCTGTTGTTGTTGTCGTGCCAACGGATGCTTTCCTATGGAATACTTCATTAGGTCTAGAAAAGTTAAATGTATATAAATTCTTATAACGTAAAAGTTTTGAAAAGACGTCATAATATATTTCATAATGAGGTTCTTTGATTATTCGTATATTTGGCCTAAAAATATGCCACAAGATATACCATTTTCTATTATTTAAAAAAAAATGTACGTAATTTTTCATTTGCATTTAAGCATGCATTAATGAATAATGGAGTTTTAATACTGTTTATTCCTTATGATGCTATGCTTTTTGATGCTTCCTTTTTCTAGTGGTACTAAATATCCTTTAGTATAATTAGGGCTTGAAGGTGATAAATTGTATATTGTTGTTGTACGAACTGAAATGAAATGTTGATATGAAATGTTTTGCTTATTTTTAGAGCTAGAAGTGTTACATATTAATCCATCGAAAGTTACAAAAATTCAGCAAACAATAATGAATAATAATTGAATTTTCGAAATAAAAATTTAACAAGCCAAATTAAAGAATTAATACTGTGTTTGTCACTGTTTTTTTAAGTAAATTAAATATTTTGCAAATTTAAAATTTGAAAGTGTTAGTGCCAAAGCTTAAAATTTCATTTTCAGTATATGTTGTGGTAATTTTTCCTGTGTTTTGAATCTGTTGCTTAATATTGCCTGTTACTAAATATTTATTTTAGTTTAATTAACTCATTAAAACCTACATTTATCATTTTAAATAGAAAGTATTGCAGTCTGCTACGGTTAACGTTGCCAAATTAATTTGTCTAAACTTTAATTTGCAGTAAATACCTTTAGTATAGTACTTATTTTAGGTATGACGAAATGTTTTTAAAATATTTCCATGAAATTATGAAATTTAGAAAAAATTCTACACATAAAAATGAATGCCAAAAGTTTTGTAGCTCTTCTTTCTTCATACGCTGCGTTTATTTATATACAATTATTTCATGATGGCCCATACATTTATCTGGTTTCTAACAAAAAGATAGTATTGTAGTAAATAAGTTCAGAGCCTAAATGCTATCCTAGGATAAGATGACCATTCTCTTTCTCCGCAAAACGTAGCCTTTGCTCAAAGCAGTAAATATTATTTCGTCTCCATTTAAGGAGTGTTCTTTACACATGAACAGGAATGGTTGATAAAGGGTAAAGTTAATATTATGTTTGGGTTAGTAAACCAACAATAACCAAAAACCTTGTTGAATTGTGTCTAATGAATTTTATGCAACATTATTGTATAGCATTTAATATGTACGTTTTTTAATTAAAAAAATTATTCACGAAAGCGTTTTAGGAAAATCATAATAAAACAAGAAGTTCTTAAAGAACTAAAATAGCCTACTTTCCTGTTACTTAAATACTTACTAAAATTCTTATCTTGAAAAAACTAGGTTCGTAACAGTAAGTGACATCAACAACCATTTTTTAAACATTAAATTTATATAAATTAAAATAAATTTCACTAAACACAGCATCCAGCTGTAATTTCTACTTCTTAAAGCGACAAATCAATTACTTTCATTAATTTTCTATCTCCAATAAAATAAATATTACTTATCGTCCGCATGATTTATTTGCAGTTATAAATAAATATTTAATTTTTCGTAGAACAAAAACCAAAAAACTACTCCTCAACAAACATTTACTTGCTAAATTCGGCTGGTTTCATTTATTTTATTTCGAAAATTAAATAATTATTACTTAAATCGTTTGCAAAAATTTATGTTTCAAAGAATAAATATGTAATATTCCGCGCTTTTAAGTAAAATGAAAACAATTTATATCAACAAACAAAGATCTCGTAGTGAAATATATATTTGACGTCATCTTAAATTTATAGATGTCTCAAAAATAAATTTATTTTAATTTATTGTCTAAAAGAATTAAAGTTTCTCGAGCAATTGTTACGATGGCAATGGTGATTTAATTCTAATAAAAATGGCTTTCTATGCTTTTTAAATGAGCATTAAATTTTGAAGTTTTTTAAATAATTGAATTACTTAGAATTCGAATTCTTTTCTGAAATTTTCAATGTATTCTAATTTTAATGCGCTGAATTTTTTTAAGTAACTCACTTGTCCGTAGCATTTGTAGTTTTCAACCGCTATTTAAATGACTCGAAATTGAATTTCAATGCTAATTCAACGCGAAATTTGTCGACAAATAGTAGATTTATGTCCGTCCTATCGTACAGACAGACGGACAAAAAGTATGAAAGTTGGGTGTCTGAGGTTATACCTTTCTAATAAAAAAAGAATTTTTAAGATCGGATTGATAGGACTGATTTTGGAAAGGGGGGGGGGGGGACATCGACCGCATGTCAATACCTACTTTTTAATTTTTTTAATTTTTCAAATTAAAAAAAAAAGAATAGTAGGCTAAAAATAACTAACACAAATAAAAGTGTTTGTCTCTAAAAATTAAATTCGAATTTCTGAATTTCTAACCAAGTTTTTACCATAAAAGGTGAAACAAATTAAATACTTTATTTTGGAATTTATTTTTGTCTTTAAGTAAGTATGGTTTATAAAATTATGGCCTTAATTTGTGGTTATACATTAAATCCCATAAATAAATACGCAATAATGTCCAATATTTTTCGTTTATTGAAATCAATTCGTCCCAAAGGAAAGGCCAAAAATGCGAAAGGCGAAAGCAAAAAAATGGTGAAGTGAAAAAAGCACTGCATATTTTAAATGATTTTCTAGCTGAAGCAAGCTTATACTGTTTCAGGTTTCCCTTATGAGAGATTTTTAAGGACAAACTCATTACGACTGACTTCAAAATTGCCTTAGGAAAAATATATATTGTTTCAGAACAAAGATATTTTGATATGATTAATAGATATTTATAAATATGTTTTGCTATGTGCTCCATTAAGGAAATATTTTGTTTATCAAAACTAAAATGAAAGGACTAAGAAAACTTAACTAAGAGTCATCAGGCGAAGTGTTGATAAGGGTCATTTGGGATTCGATTTCACTTGGAAATCTTTAAATATTACACCACGTACACGGATATGATGCAGATCACAAAACAAGTTATAAATAAGCTATTAACCATTACCAAAGAGAATGAAATATTTTATCTTCAGATCTATAATGTGAAACATATTCAAGTTTTAAAATTTTGTTAAAATGAGTAGGTGAGAGTGGGGCTAAACCGTACAGCGGGGCTAAGACGTTCACCCAATTCTTTTTGGGTATGGATTTTAAGGTTGATTCTAAACTGATTTAGTTGACAACAGTAAATTTTATTTTAAATATTCATTTTAAATAAATTTTGTCATGAAATTAATATGGTAACATAGATGTAAATGGATATAATTTATTTTTCAATGTTTTTAAAAGAGCAGACTGTACCAGGCAAGTATGTGCATGTCCGTCCAGACGCACTTAAGACTAACAAAAATTATAAAATATAGTAATTTAATATCATATCTTTCTAAAAATTATTTTTTAGGATACGATGGACTTGTTACGGGGTTACATACTAATAATTTGGCTTCAGAACTATAAAAAAACAGCCATCTTTTAATAATATTGAATGTAAATCAAATTATAAATATTATTTTCAATATACATGATTTATAATAAACAATATAAAGAAAATATTTTCGGTATTCTTATTATTGCAGCTTTAAACATCATAATGCCATCAAGCCAGAAAACTAAAATAATCCTAACATAACTATTATTAAGTCAAAGAATACCTAAAACTAACGTTTAAAAATAAAATGTCCCCAATTTATCACTTACACGAAGTTGTAGTTTTTATTTTCTTTTTTTAGGAAGTTCAATACAATGAGCTTACCTCGGCAATTTACACCTTTTCCGAGAAACTTTTTCAAAGCCCTTTTGTCCTCATCCTGGACTTATTCTCATACTTTTTTTCTTCCCAATACACTTTGCTCCTCTGACTGACTTGTCATTTCTTTCTTTATGAAAATAAAACCACTTATTTGGCTCAACATCTGTGGATGATTTTATTTTTTATCTCCTTTTGGAGTTTTTTTTTCTTTATTATCAAAGTTTTTATATCATGATATCTATCTCTACTCCACTTACTCATGGGGACATTTGATCCAATTTTGGATTTGGATTTTAAGTTTAAATCAAAGTTGAGAGGTAAGTATAGTTGTAAAAGAGACATAAATCAGAACAAAAACATACAGTTTATCTCACAAGTCAATAGTATATAGCCTGTAATTTTTATTTGTATATATATATTTTAAATAAGACATATACGAATTACATATTATTTGTAACCATTTTTTTTTAATTATACATACATTGCCAATTTACCATGAAAGTTTTAGTCCTATTTGGCATTTTAAACGAAATTCTGCTTTAGGAAATAATTTTCCACAAACATTTGAAACATTTAAATTTTAAATAAGATACGGTACGTATATAATATATTACACACAATATCGTAATTGAGTTATTTTCCCCGAAACATTTAGTAAAACAAACACATCTTCAAGAGCAACAATGATCAAATTCAGATTTAGTTAAAATAAACACCAGTTTTTATTCTTCTTCTACTTAGTTTGAGTTCTTTTTAATAAAAAAGCAGTTTTTTTTAAAGATTTTATGATATTTTAAATAAAAAAAATTATAAACTATTATATTGGACGAATGCAGATAAAAATCAATTTACAATATTAAGTAGGTGCACATTTCGAAGGATTTGCTTCTTTTAAATTTCCCTTGCCTTTGGAGTTTACGAGCAAAAAATTCAGTAACTATAAATAAACCCTTTTAAAAGTAACTGCAAACTATAAATTGATGTAATAGCAAGCAATAAAAAACTGTGTCACATTGATGGAGGAAATAAGACCTTTCTAATTTTTTGTATCGAATACTTCAAAATAAGAGTCACTCAAATACTGTAATGATAAACATATTTTTCTTGAAAAGATTTTTTTAAAATAAATATTGCAACAGCTTTTACAAAATACGATATGTTATGAAACTAAAGCTTTGAAAACCTTTAATATATTTTTAAAAAATATTTTTAGTATAAAAAGTTTCTTTATAAAGTGTTTACTAAAGTTCTCTTGAGATATTTGACATTCTTTTTTAAGATCCTTTTCAAGAATTATTATTTCAATAAACCTAGCTGACAAGCTATAAATAACTTTTCAATTTTTCAGAAAAATATTAAAATAATTTCAAAAGCTCTAAGAATTCACTTTATTTGGTCAGAAATTTGTTATGACACGAATAATTCGGTAACTTTTTTATGCTATAATTTCATATTATTAATTTGAAAAAGTTAAAAAGAATTTGAAAGAAAAATTATTTTAGAACAGTCAAAACAACAACAAATCTATGTTAACATACACTATTTACATGAAAATGGGGTCTGTATTTTGTTATAATCGAAGAAAAGTAAGATTTACATACTTAAGTGTCGAAAAACTAATCCACATTAATCAGGTTCTTCCTCTAATTTAGTATTATTATATTAAAAAATTTCACCGATTATTAAGAGGACTATTTCTTCAAATTAAATATAAGGGATTCTTTTTATCTTTATTTGTAATGTAAAACTTTGGTGCAACGACACTTATGCTTTATTTGCTATTAAAATAAAAAAAAATAATTAAAAGAAATGTTTGGTGAACCTTTTTTTTTTTTTTTTTTGGTAAAATTTCTGTTTCCCTGTTGAATCCCAAGGAAAAGGGTTTTTGTAAAGATTAATTAGTCTTTATTTTTGTACAAAACATAATTAAATTGGTTAAAGCTGAAGTAAAAATAGCGAAAATTTCACTATGAACTTCTATGAAGTGACAATACAACAAATAACGAAAGTTACAAAGGAACAACATGTTTAAAAAACCATCATTCAATTTAGCGTTAAAAACATTTCGTTGCATTTGACATTTAAAGAAAAAACTATTATAAGTTAATATATAAAGGGGAGTGAGTCTGTTAAATTTTTTTAACAAAATATATATTTTTGTTTTATTCAAAAGGAAACTTTCATACTACACTCTTAAAACAAAAGAGTGACATCCACTCCAGTTGGAGAAGTGTATTTTCGACACCGTAAAGGCATGCATATTTACTCAGACTGAGTTAAAATCACTCGTTTGGAGTGATCCTGTCGGAGGTTTAACACACAAAGGATCCACTCCAAAAGGAGAAGTGCATTTTCCAGTCTGGAGGAGTGAAATCCACTCATACTGAGTTAAATTAGGAGTGTTTGTTTTAAGAGTGTAGCGCATGATATTTGAATGTATCTTTAAAAAATTCGCTGATCTTTACAATTGGAAGAAAGTAATTTTTTTACAAAAATAGAATGTAATCTTTTGTTACCGGATCTAATACTCTTTGAGTCAACTTTCAACACGAATTTCAATTATTTTATTTCTCTTTCTCATGGAAATAAAGTTTTTTTTATATTACGTTATATAAATGAAACTACAACTCTGAAAAAAGGGTTTATTAGATGATGTTTTTGTTTAAAATGATGTACAGTGTCTCCTAAAAGTGATTCTACATACATAAAAATAATGATAAAAAAAACTCACTATTTGCTATTATATATTTTTATTTTGACGTACAATTTTTCTCTATCATATTTAAACAGTTCAGAAAGAAGCAGTATAGAATAAATTTAATTTACAATTTGAATTATTTTTTATGAAGATGACAGTGAATAAAGTAGCATGAAAAAAGCGTCACAAAAGTGTCGTACAATTTAGAAAAACATACATTAATTTAAAAATTTGGAATTTTTGATAATTGTTTAGTTGTTTTTTTTAGGATATCATTTATTCTTTAGAAAAGCTTTTAAGCGTTTGGCCATAGATTTAACTAAAGTTTTGGAAATTTGTGCACCAATCTTGTTTCATTCTTCGATGATTACTGCTTTTAGATGAAGATTTGATTTAATATGTTGACTTTTTATTCTCACCTCTAATTCTTTCCATACATGTTACATCGGGTTTAAATCCTGTGATGGAAGTGGTTGGTTGGCATACATATATTTTCAGGCTTGTGTGCTTGCTCAAAGAGCCGCTTATAAACCTTCATCAAGTAAGACAGTCACAACACACACACTCACCATGCACACATATACGTGACAGATGCTGCCATCTATATAAAATTTAGACACGTCCCTCAGGAGAGGGAAATAGTCTCCAGGAGCCTGTACCCGTGGGAAACTGCGCAATGACCGCCCACAGGACTTTCGGACCCAACAGATTTAACGAGCACGTACTCCGCATATACTCGGTGGGTTTTCAGCGACCAGGACCCGATCGCGCGACCTTCCGATCCGTAGATCGAGACACTGACCACAGGGCGCCTCACAGCCCGATTGAAGTGGTGTTTTAAGAGTTTGAAGGTAATGATAGAGGCCACATAGACAAACATTCGAGACCCTGTTCGGGATCGTTGTCTTGTTAATACACGAAGTTGTTTAAAATTAACAAATTTTGAGTTGACACATTTTAATTCCTCTTGAGAGTTGACATATAAACTCTAGTATCCATTTAACCAAGATGAATCCTAAATTGCCTACTCCAGCCACTGACTACATTTAAGTACTATTGTATAAGAATCATGGTTCTTTTCATGCGCTTATAACCATGAATATGTTACACAATCACTTTCGTTAACAATGCAATAAAAGTTGTCGCGCCGTATAGTGGCTACGAAGCTGCCGTGTGGGACGGGGTTCGAATCCCAGGTAAGGCATGGATATTTGTGTTGTCCTCAGTACATGAGTAGAACTACTCGTTAAATCTGTAGGTCCGAAAGTCCTGTGGGAGGTCATTGCGCAGTTTACCCGTGGGTGCAGGTCGTCTGGAGAAAATTACCCCTCCCTTCCAGCGACATGCCTAAATTGGGGGGGTGGCGCCATCTCGGAGTAGAAGTCAGACATCCGCCCTCTCATGGGAACTCAAAGCCTTGTGCCAACGGATTTGCAACCTTTTTTGCCTTCCACGCTACGGCCTGGTAACACACGACAACAACAACAATAAAGGTAGATTTCATATACTTTTTTGTGCGTTTAGAGTTATTTATTCAAGGCATAAATAAATTACCCTAAAATCTATTGCATTCTAACCATCCAATATTTCCCTAAAGGAAACCACGCACGAATGTGCATTTTTTTAAAGTAAAGACACAGGTTTGGGTCCACAATTCAACGAACAAAGATTTTGGAAATTTGTATGTTATTGACGAAACAAAAATGTGTCCAATTTTATCATAAAAAAAACAGTGAAAGAAATCGGCGCTACAAACAACTGTTATTATAATAGAGCAGAGAGCATGAATGACATATTTCTTGTTGATTAGCAATTTATTCTAATGTGCTAAATTAAAGGTTTAATTAATTAATTAAAAGTTGTTTAAAGTTAAAAAATCAGGGTATTTGTTAATGAACATTACTTTATGTTAAACTATTAAATTAAAATGAATAATTATTGCATTTTAATTGATTTAAAAATAAATTAACGTAAATCAAGTCAACAGTAAATAATTTGAAAAATGTGGATTTTTATGATAGGATTGGACTTTTATAATTGGAATTTTATAATTTTATAAGGAAAAATTCATTAGCTTTTTTCTGAAAAGTAGATAGAATGTAAAACAATGCAGGCAGGTTTATGTTTAAAAAAATCTTTCATTTAGGGGTTATTCCTCAGAAAATTTGCAATTTGAGGAAAAATCTCGAAAAAGGTCTAAAAGTTTTTGAAACTTTGGATTTAAGTTACACTTAGAAATTAAATTGAAACTATAGCATCGTGACATATCTTAGCATTATTTTTCTCATTAAAATTTAATTTAAAAAATTTAACTTTCCTCTTACAAGACTACCTTGCCACGGACGATAAATTATAGGTTTTTGATTACATTAAAGATATTTCTTTAAAATAATGAAATATATTCCATGTGCAGTTTATTCGTATAAAACTAAAAATAAAAATATTTTAAAGTTCATTTTTATAAACGGATCGATAACGAAATAACGAATAAATTTTTAAGGGGAATTTATAATAATTATTTATAATGCTAACCCTTTTTTTCGTCGCTTAAGACTGCTTCTATTAATTGATTTTATGATTTTTAAATATATTTGCAGAAATAAACACTAATTTAAAGAATGTTTCTTCGAAATAACAAGATAGTTAATATATCAGCTGAACTCACTTAATATACGCATAGTAAGGAGTTTTTTACAGTCAACTTAGCAAACTACTTAGCAACTTAGCAAACAACTTAGCAAGCTGAGTTTGATAATTTTTTCTTTAATTTTCTGTGTCTTTTACTTTTCTATATGAAGTCATCTCGGTAAATTAAGAAAATCATTTTCCATTGTTATTTATTTTATTTCTATAAGTTATCTAGACTAAGCACAAATATTTAGTACTACATAGCGTAGTCCAGAAACAGTAAAAAATAAGCAATAACATCCATAGACAACTGATCATGTCTGTAGACTTACATAGTCGAAGGACGTGATGTCCACAACGTGGCAAATTACATGTTTTATCCTTTTAAAACATGTTATGTATATACACAACGATCCAAAAGTTTTAACAATGGCGTTTTTTAGCTGTAAAATTTAACATTGTGATAGTAGAACTATAAAACATACCTAAATATATTTAAAAAAATATTTTGAAATGCTATAATTGAAACATAATTGCAAAATTTGCGATAAAATTTTTTTTTACACAAAATAAGATTTTGTATGATCGAAAAGTTTAGGCACAAATACGAGATTAGGCTAATTTAAATTAGATAATGGGGCCTAATTTCGCATTTGTATTGATGAATTATGTATTTTTTATATGATAAATTAAATCCGATGAACCGATATCCAATGAACTAAACACATGTAAATATTATACAGGTTCAATTTTACACCAAACAGACAATATAGCCATTTAAAACCTTTATTCGAATCATGTTTGCTTCAAATGTACAATTTTACATCTCTTAGTACAAACCTAATGTCTACCAGTCTATCACCTAAAAGTTTTGGCCCGAATTCGTAGATTTAGAGACATGCATTAATCGATTTTCTTGATGAAAAATTGAAAAATGCAGTCTTTCCCATTTAAAATCACAAAATAGCAACAAAAATTCTTTTTTGCACTTTAGTGCAGTGCAGCGATTTTCACCTCTTCAAAACTAAAACCGGTGTTTTCAAAAGTCATTTTTCAATATTCGGTTAAACTGAACGGGGGTTTAAATAGCACTAAATAGACCGTTTAAATTGTAACCGGTTCAAAGAAACAGGCTTTTCCCAAGAATCTTCAAACTTCAGTATAAAGAAGGACCTTTGCAATGGTGTGGAGTGAGTTTACGTTAAAATGTCCTACTTTTTATGTCGTTTTTGAAGAGTTGACTGTTTCTGTATTGTAATAAAGTGCAAAATAGAAAATTATGTCGCTATTTTGCGATTACATCTGGGAAAGACTGCACTTTTCATTAAGAAAATTGGTCAATGCATATCTCTAAATGCAAGAATTCGTGCCAAAACTTTAAGGTGATGGGCTGGTTGGCATTCGGTTCGCATTTAGAGATGTTAAATCGTACATTTGAAGCAAATATGATTTGAATAATGATGTAAAATGGCTAAAGTATCTGTTTAGGGTAAAATTGAAGTAATATTGTTATTAAATCTATTGAGTTCACCGGATATCGTTTTTTGATTTCTCACACAGGAAAATATAATTCATTTACTAAACATTAAGCGAAACTAGGCCATTATCTACTTTAAATTTGCATAATTTCGTATTTGTGACTAAACTTTTAGATCATACAAAATTTTATTTTATGAAAAAAAATATAGCAAATCAAGCAATTATGCTTCAAATATACCATTTCAAAATATTTATTTAATATATTCAGGGGTGTTTATAGTTCTACTATAACAATTCTAAATTTTACAGCTAGAAAACGTCACTAAACTTTTGGGTTGCAGTGTATCTGAGACATGAGTTTAAAAAATCAAGGGGGGGGGGGGCTTTTTTTTCCTAATGCTGCGCATAAATAAGTAAATATAAACATTTGATTGGCTTACCTAAGTTCTTTTTTAGCCACAGACGTGATGCACTCATTGAACTTATTGAATTCACTACCACTTATTGAATTCAATACAAGATTTTGTTCATGACCACGTCTGTTACTGCAGTCATTGACAAGCAATGAGTAGTTATTAAAATTAATACAGATTTAAAAATAAAGATAAAAATTTCATTAATATTTTCCCACAATGTTTCATTCTTTAATTCTCTAAATTAAAAAAAAGCTAATTAATAACTTATACAAACTGCCAACACCATTAAATTGAGGGTTCAGACGTATCGCTGATGTGTCATGACACACTCTATGGACTAAAAAATAGAATAGAAAAACAAGATCATACTAAATATTTCTGTTATGTAAGAGAAGGAGGGGGAAAAGGAGGATAAAAACAAGCATGTTTAAAATTATATCATTAAAAAACTACTTTTTAACTAATTTCATAGAACTTTTTTATAAATAATATACATTTAAACTGTTTAGATTTGAAGTATATAGATATTTAATTTTTCCCCACTATATGCTTTTAGATAGCTTAGTTTCATAAACTCATTTTCCCCAAGGGTTGGGGAAAATGAGGGTAGCTCAAATTTAAGAGTATAATGGAATCAAATGCCATAAATATAAAGAACAAATTGAAATAAAATCATTCCAAATGTTCCTCTACACTTTTTTTCAGAAAAAAGTCGAATATCGAAAAAGTAGAGTATCTAGTTAAAATAGTATTGTCCACTACTATTAAATTGAGGTTCTGTAATGCATTACAGATTGCACTGAACTTTACAAAATATTCTTCATTGTCTATTTCTGGAAATGGTTAATGGTTTCCCATATTTGATTTGCCTTAGCATTTCAGACGATAGTTTGTATTATTTAGTGAATTAATGGCAAACAACTAATTGCAAGTAAAAATCTTACACATGGCATGTTCTTCTGGACATATTCTTAAAGGTACATTGTTAAATTAATATATCCAATTAAATTTTAGAAAAGCTTATTAAATAAGTGTTTTAATAACACTGTATATTTTAATTATATAATTAAAAAAAACATCCTCCAACATAATCCAAATTAAGTTAATTCCCAAACAAAAACTGCATTACATCTCGCAGCCATAGCTATGCTTAACCATACCCTACTTTACCCCACAACCAAAAAGTAATTATTAAGATTGGAATTTTTCTTAGCTATTTTTGCAGAAATACTCTGCAAGAATTCGTTTATTACATGTAAATATGCAGAGCGCAGCATGTTTTATAAAATAATAAAGCTTTTAGGAGTGAATTCTAACAGCTGAATCATAATTAGCTTAACAACAAGAACCTCAATAAATTAATGGTGTTGTCAGATCCTAAATACCGAATAAAAGTAATAGCAGATCATCTAAAAATATTTCACAGAAAAAAGTATGAAAACATTTTAAATGTAAAGTGGAAAAATATAGATATTTAACGTACCCTCATTTTCCCCATACCACCATTTTCCCCTACCTCAACCTAATTTATAATCTGTTTCTAAATTTTTCTCAAGTTATTTTGTTTTTAAAAGCCAAAATTATTAACGAAAGTTTTTGGGGACAAGAATTTATAATTTTTTCCGATATTGACCTTCACGTGAAACATTATATTAACGATGGTTTCATAATTTAGTTATTTTCTAGAAATAGTTATTTTCATTCTCTTAGAAGTAAGGCACTTCAATCAGAGGTAGCAGAAATAGTTTAAAAAATGATTAGATATAGTTTATTAATAAAACAATTTATAAAATCTACAATATACATATTTATATATGTGATTGTAATGGATATGGAAAACACACCAAGAGTTTGGTGTGTAATTTCAACGAAGCTTAGTTATGTCATATTTGCAAATGGGTTAACCTATAAATATCCTTATTTCATAAAATTTTTAAACTATTTAAAGAAAGTGAATAGGCTTTGAGAGTCACGAAACATGATTTTAATAAATATCCCAAGTGTTGGTACTATAAAGTTTCTGTTCCAAGTATCAACATTGATTTTCCATTAAGAATTCTTTGGAACTCGAGTGTTACGAGAATTTAATGACTTCAACTTTTAAACTTTTTGCTTTAATCGTAACGCTAACAACTTAGACGAGGAAATCATGTGAGAAATTTAACGGCAACTTAAGCCTTCGTAAAATGCTGATTTCAACTTAAAAATTATGAAGTATTTTAATTATCTACAAACTCTTAGCTTCTCGGCGCAACAGCCCATTAGTGGGCCAAGGCCAGCAGTGACCATATCAGCTTATGTGATTAAGAGGACTCTGTGGTGCGGGGCATATGTCCCGGTTAGGTAGTCATTGGTCAACCTCGATATGTATTTCGGAACAGTTTTTTTTAAGTAAAATGTTTTATATTAAAGGCTTTTTTAATGATTTTGTTCAAATTGGAATAAGGTAACTTCAATTTCCGGATATCAGGTTTCTTTTCGGCGATTTTCTTAACCTTTGTCAGCAGAGTTGCGTTCTTTTCCAGATTCTATTTTCGAAATTTCTAGAATTTTTTACGTTTCAAAGTTTATCGTACTGTATTAAATGACAATATATAGTTGTTTTTGAAAATTTTCGCTTTTTTAAAAAATGTTTGAAGACCATATTCTCGCGTCTTCAGGCATCGAAGTTATAAAATTGTACAATATATTTTCGAATAGCATTCGATAAATGAGCTAACATGGCAAACCTTGCAACAGCACCAATCAAAATCATATGAAGAGTACAAGGGAAGAACCGCTTGATTTCCTTAGAGTCTTTCCGTAATTGTGCCTGCTTGGCTTACGTTGGCGACCGAAAACCGGTTTTACTTTCGGTTCTTCATTTGCGGCACAAACGTGTGCATCGTATGCACTTATCTCTGGCATGAATCAGGGTTACTGTGAATGATACACAAAGCATATAACCAGTTTCTTTAAGCCAGTTTTGGCTATTTCTCGCTATCATCCCCAAAGAGGCTATTAAGGAAACCCTTCTACGAAATGAAGCGGTTCTTCCCGTGTACTCTTTATATATTATTTTTAAGTGTGAGTGATATACTTTCTGCTGGTAATGCACAAATTTGCAAGTTACAAATTCTTCGCATTAGCCTAGAAAATCGCATGGTCTCATTCTTATCGCGAAAACGCTTTAAATGACTAGTTATTCTGTTAATTCAACTTGTTTTCAAATTAAATTGGCATAAATCGAGTTAACAGTAAAAGTTTAAAAATGTTTAAAGATGTTTAAAAATGTTTAATGTTGAAAAGTTCAATGTATGAAAAGTTTAAAAATGTTTAATGTTGTTTTTTCAAAATTAAAAAAACTTTTAAAACTTTGAAATTTTATGATCAAGTGAGTAAAAATTCTGAAGGCAATAAAAATAAAAACTGGAAAGCAAGCGTCAAACACATACGACTTTGGAGTCCCATTGTCAGAAGAGGCCCATGGTCCATCTTGTACTGTGTTAATGGTTGCGTTGGGTGCCTATTCAGGTGACGGTTCGTCACTTGACTGTGGTTCTAAAACACCACGCCCGTCACCAATAGCCCGCATGTAGCTCTAGTGCGATGATAATTCAAACCTAACCTAACCAGCATGGACTGTAGTGCCAGGAAGTTAGAGTAAAAATTCACTTGCTGTCTCTAAAATTAGAGAGGGGATATAGTTCTATTTTAATACATACACTGGTTTGTGTTTATTTTAAATGTTCTTCAGTCCTGTCAACATTTAGGTAAATGATATTTAAAAAATTTAATTATCTTTTCAAAATGATTATTTATGTCATCCTAGAAACACAACATAACGTATCCTAAAAAATATTTATATAACAAGTGTACAATTGTTAATGAGATAGAAAACGTAGGGTTTCTTTTCCGTTTTATTAACAAAAGAAGCGAAAGAAAAGAAGATAAAAAAATTGAACGTCTGGAGTAATTATTTCTAATATTTTTTAATTTCTGTTTCGGAATTTTGAATTGATAAATTGAAACAGAAAAAATAATAAAAATGAAATAACAAAGTAAAAAATTCTAAGTGATTTAAAAATAAGTTAATCTTACCTTCAAGAAACTAATAACTTTATAGAGTTATCTAATATTCTTGATAAAACTAATATGTTCATACAAATTCAAAAGAGCCATACATTAATGTAGTTTCTTAAGCATTACTTCCCAAAATATCGAACAAAGCGTAATGTAATATTTTATGAATTTATCCAAAAATTTAATTTAAATGTATTTTTGAACTTTGTAATTAAATTATAAGTTTTAAGCAAACATACGTTTTGCTTCAATGGAAATACTTTATTGGACTATAACACCTAGAACGGAGTTGGTGACGTTTACGTTGACATTTTCAGTTCATTACGACACTTGGTTAAGATTCTGAGTTAATGAGAAATTCGATGAAGTGAGAGGAACACGGCTCAGTTTTAATTACAGTGTTAATATCATTAGGCAGACTTGGAAAATCGTAGAGTTAATTCCAGCAAACTCATTAGTAAAGGTCTTGTTCTCATTTATGCATATTTGAAGTAAAAACATTCGCATTGACCGAATAAAATTACATGAATGTCGGGAGAGCAAATACAAATGGTGATTTCCAAGTCGAAATTTTGGCCCGAAAAGTTTTTATTGAAAGTGGGAATTGTCACAGAGAGAGAAATATCAAACAAGTAAGCTGAAAGTAGAAATTTGCTCAAATTTGCCTACGTTCAGATTCAAACATAAAAGAAAAACAACCTTACCGCTGCTCGTACGGTTAACATTTAAAAGTATTGCACTTTTCATTTCTTTTGTTGAATCAGCATTAGGATATTTAACTAGTTAAGGCTTGTGTCAGCTTTGAGCAAGCGCATATGCGCAACTACAGTATTTTTCAAACAAAAAGGACTAAAGGATTATGAAAAAATAGCTGATTTTTTTAAAGCCAGTGTTGAGTAGTTGAGCAAAAAACGTTCTTGTTATTAAATAAATGTAAGATGGAGTATATCTTTGGTAAAGCATTGGTCTTGAATGACCAAGCACAAAATATCGCTCTATAGTTGAACATGGCTTGTGTATACTCCATTAAAAAAAGTTTTATTCTATACTAATTTGGAAGCAGAAAATTTAAGTTGCACTGTACTCATTATTTCATGGTGCAAGTTTGCAAATATCTTTTATATTTTAAGTGCGAGTATAACTGCGAGTGGTGAAAAAATCGTAAAGGGATGGAAATGGGAATATTTCCATGAAGTCACGCACTCCTTGTTATTAGCTCCTTGCTAATCTGCGATTTCATTGGTTGTTTTGTTTACTTTGACTAAGTGTTGAACCAAGCCAATTTTAAAATACTCAAAAGCAAAACTAAATATAATTCGTAATGCTGAAGAAATCATAAAGTAAAAAATATCAAATGATAACTTTTAAAGTATGTTTAATGAGTTCAACGAAAAAGAAGAAAAAAAATAATAGTTAGAAAAAATACGAGAAGTTTATTTTTTAATTATTTAACGGTGGTTTTACTGGAATTTAGCGGATCTCTGATCAAGCACACAAATCATAAAATATAAGTACCAACCTACGTAACTACCTTACTTTATTTTCACTTTTATTGACGGATGACGTCAGGCCCATGTTTTGTCATGGCCCATAGGTTTTCAAAACCTGTTATGGTCTTTCAGTGGTTAATGGATCCCTTATATTTTGAAAATATTAATTTAAAAATAACTAACTAATATTAAAAAAAAATAAGCCTGAGGTACATACGTAGTTATTTAAGGAAATCTATTTAAAAAATTAAAAAATTTAGGGAAGTATAAGTAGATGTTTCACGTTCCACAGGCAGTTAAACTCTTCATTTTATTATTGTAGATATTAGTACTATAGAAAATTTTGTATTAATTATACATTAGGGCTCTTAAATCCCATGTAAACTGAAATCATTATGTTCGCTTGCTTACATAGAAACAAACTTCAATAGAAAATATTGCGTAACTTTTTAAGTAATCTATGGTTCAATTTTTAAAGTGCAACTCTAATAGTATATATCACCTAAGGATACAAGAAAATCGAAACAGATTGCATCAAAATCTGTCTAAAATCTTCCAACTCCTAGTAGATAAAACTAAAAGTGAACTTCAGGGCAAAATAAACAAGTAGATAAACCCATAGTATTTTTTAGTTTTCACAAAGTTAAGAAATATCTTTTATTTTAACGCATAGTGCAAATCAACTATCATTTTTTTTTGTTCAAAATATCCCTTAACGTTTCACTACCCACGGATAAAAAAGTATTTCCAGATTTTACTTTTTTCGATCATTTTCCACTTTGTCAAATACTAAAGTCTTTCTTAAAACCTTTAAAATACTTTATAGTATCAAAGCAAGCCATTAGCTATTTTATTCTAGATGCGTCCTGCTACTACAATATCAATTGGTCAGCTTTTAAACACTTAGCCTCGACACTTTTTGGGTTCCTCAGAGGCTATGCGAACATCAAGTTAAAATAAACTTTTAAAAAGTACGTCGTTCAATGATACTTTGTTGAAAGAATGAGACCATTCATATCAATTTATGTTGTTGTTTGTATTTTTTTAAAAATTATTATCGCTATCTATTGGTTTTCACACTCTCAGAAATAACACTTTTATTTTTGACGATTCATGAATCCTCAAGCCTCATTTCGTTAATGTTGATGATTTTTTTGTCAAATTATCACGTGAATTTTGAATAAACAGGAATCATCACTTTTACGATCGTGATTTGACGATTCTGTATCTTGATTTTGAGGATACTGAATCTCATTGTTGTACTCACATGCTCA
Source organism: Hylyphantes graminicola (assembly GCA_023701765.1). NCBI lineage: Eukaryota > Metazoa > Arthropoda > Arachnida > Araneae > Linyphiidae > Hylyphantes > Hylyphantes graminicola. The sequence goes on along the minus strand of CM043111.1, from coordinate 35,843,378 downwards.
AAATGACAAAATATTTTTTTAGATTAGACGACATTCAAATACTCATAAAAATGACGATTCAAATTACCTCACTTTGAGGAAATGAAAACTCGGAGCATTTGCCAGTAACGGAATCGTCAAAATTAAGAAAAATTTCGTCGCTTTTGATCATTCATTTTAGAGAGTGCATTTGTTTTATGGTAGACAAAAAAAATTATATTTGTACATTAAAGTACGAAAGACCTCCGGGGAAATTTTTTTAAATATATTTTTTCCTATTAAATGTAAATTTTTTCATTTGATTTATTTTGAAGTAAAGATATCACTGATTTCATCACATGTTTTTCTACATTTAGCAGTACTACTTTTCCAAAAAGTAAATGTACTTTTTAGGACCAAGTGGTTAAATGCATGAACTTTGAGCTGGAAAACGTGCCTGATATACGGTGAATCGATGTACATTTTCGGGGGTGTCTGATACACTTTGAATCGGGGTACATTTTCCCAGTCTTCAAAAAAAGTAAGGGACAAATTTTTCAACTGATTTATTTTACATTTAAAATTTATTTTTACTATATTTCATTGTAAAATAAATTGTCCAACACATAATATGGGCAAAAATTGAAAAAAAAACCTAGTCATTAAAACTTTTTTTGGAAATGTTTTAGTAAAATCCTTTATCACATAAATCACTTTGAATTCAATTGAATACCGATTTTAATAGATTTAAGTGCAAGTCAAAAATTTTAAAGAAAATGTTCTAGTTTTCACCGGTTTTGAGACATCACACAATCTATCACTAAGCTCTTTATCTTCAAAACCGCAAAATAAATCAAATTGATAGAAAAATTTAATATGGTTGTGTACATTTATGTATCTACATTTTAAGTTTTAATTGCTCCAACATAGTTTTCTTGACGATTGAGTTTATTTGCTTCAGACTGGTAGGGAGGCAGGAATATTTTAAAACTTACCAATTAATGAATAAATATCTTGATTCTATTACCTACACAATTTTTTTCAAAGTTAATTTATATAATTGATTTTGAATTAGATTTTTTAGTATTTGTTTTGCTTTTATAGAAATTTTTCATTCGCTGTGAAAAAAGTGCTTACAAAGAAATACTTTTATAGAATTTGTGATTTTAAAATTAATGCATCAACTCTTTGGGACTGACAAACGGCTAAAAATCCTACTTATTTACAGCACATAAAAATAAATGATTTTTTTCCCTTGTATACCATCCAAACTAGAAGGATGACAAGGAAAGATCGTAAATCTTACTAGACGGTAGAGGATCAATATTTATATAATACTCGTATAACGATAATAAAGAATCATTACACAAACTAAGAATTAAAAAAGTTATTTTTTTTTCACACATAAAATCGTTGTTCGAACAAAATTAGAAATTGTTTATTGTTATTTAAAAAAAAATAACCGCGACTATAAATATTTGTCTATATTCTTTCAAGCAATAAAAAAGCAACATTGACACAATCTTAGCTTGAAAGTTAGGTAACAAATAACTTCTTCCTTTAGATTCATAGTTTACAAGGTTTCCAGTTTCTGCTTTGCGGTAATCATAATATCGGTGTAAACAAAGCTCAATTACAATATTATTTCAAGTTCTATTTCACTGATTGGCCAGAAATATGTTGAAGAACATGTTTTTCTAAAACCTGAATATATATATATATATATATATATATATATATATATATATATATAAATATATATATATATTTATATATATATATATATATATATATATTATATATATATATATATATATATATATATATATATACATATACATATACATATACATATACATATACATATACATATACATATACATATACATATACATATACATATACATATATATATTATATATATATATATATATTATATATATATATATATATATATATATATATATATATATATATATATATATATATATATAGCATATGTAAGACAAAAAAATACTAGAAAAAAATATAAAAAAATATGGAATTAAACCAAAAGATAGTGGGAAGGGCCATTTCATCAGGAGGTAAAACCCTAGACCACTATAAAAACAATACACTTTTCTGTTTTGGGAAATGACAGAGTCAAAAGAAAGATCCCAAATTACCTCGAAGTGCATTGTGGAGTATCCAAGATAAAACAGAATCAAAAATTAAAAACACAAAAACAAATATAAAATAAAGCAGAGGAAAATAACAACAAACCTGAGACTTCGGAATTAGCCGCCAAATTCACAAAAATAAAGAATAGACTATTGACAGTTACAGTGTAAAAGGGATGCAGTTAAGGAAGGAAAAGGGGCAATTGGTAAAAATTATGTGACGTCACAGGAAAAATCATTGTAGGTACTTCTTAATAAATTTTGGAGGAAAATTGTTGTTGATGAGTGTACGTTGGAGGTCAAGTTTTTGAGAATATTTAAAGTTATCGACATTGCAGATGATATTAATGCGATGTAGGTGATTTATAATACAATTTCTATAGATTTTAACAGAAAGGTTAGAATTCCAAGGAATAAGTCGAATAACATCAAAATTAAAGTCATTACGTTTATCATAAATGTTGGTGTTGGCAGAGTTATCTGAGATCTGAATATAAATATCTAAAAATTGTAATGAAGAGGTGGAGCTATTGGTTTTTTTAAGGAGAAGTTCTGAAGGGTAAATTTTTTGCCAGAGATGAATAAATTCAGGATAATCAAAAACAACCAAATCGTCGACGAAACGGAAAGCAGTAAAGTTTAATAAATTGTAGTTTTTTTCAAACCAGTGTAAAAAAAGATTTGCAAGGATAGTTGAAAAGGAACTACCTTGTGGTATTCCATTAACTTGTTGGTAGATTTGTTCACCATTATAAATAAAATTATTAAAAATGCAAAAATTAATGAGCTTATTCCAATATTCCTGACTAATATTTAGTAAACTATTGTAATCATGATAATAAGCAGTGAGGACATCTTTTAGGTGGAATAAAGGTAGGCTAGAAAATAGATCTTTGAAGTCAAAAGTGTCTACAGATTGAATATTCTTGTTATGCAAGTGCTCTAAAACAGGTTTATTGTTGTTGATAATCCAAGTAAAGCCTTCATTGACAATAAAATGGTATAGTTTATTCAGCAAATTAAAAAAGATGTCACCAGGTTTATTGATGTAAGTGTTGGAGCCACAAGTTATAAAGCGAAAAGCTAAAGGGTTTTTATGGAATTTAGGAGTGATGGTAACATAGGGAAATTTAATGGTGGAGTTGTTAATTTTAAAATATTTATTGAAGGCAATAATCTTTTTACAGACACTTTTGTAATCTAATTTGGAAAGTTTGTATGTGTCTGATGATTTTAGCTCATTGTCAAGAAGAGACAAGTACAGGTCTTTACATATGAAAGCATAATTATTGGAGGCCTTGTCCACTGGAGTAATGATAAAATTCTTTTGGATGTGTTTGATAGAAGCATTTAAGTGTTTTTGGTTGTAGTGAGAGAAATCAAAATTATAAAAGTTGTTATCTATGAAGGTCTGAAAATGTTCAACCACACACAAATTAACCACATCAATTGCAATACCTCCAAACTATTTCATTCTCCTAATTCCAAAACTACTCGTGGAAAGAGAGGTGGAAGGAAAAAACGATCACCGGATATTATTGACTTTCAGGATGTTATTTTTAATTTAGAATCTAATTTTCTTTTGGACTTTAATTGGAAGGCTATTAAAAATTTCATTTTTTCCCTCAATAAAAGAAATAGCTTCACCTTTTTCAATTCTCTCAACAATCTCACCTTCAAAAATACACACTTTAAAATTTTGGTCTTTGACTTATTTAATCATAAAACCTCGAAAATGACCGCTCCAATTAAGAAGGATAAGAGATTCTTTACATTTGATTTTTTACATCCAAGTTACGATCATTTCAATTTTCATAATACTATCAATAATATTTCCAATTTCTTCCCTATTAAGAACCTAAATATCTCTAAAGCTTTTAAATACACAACTCCTTTTGGCAGATCTATTTTCAACTATAATGACTTTTGTTCAAATACCATCTCTCACCGTAATACCATTAACTGCTGCTGCAAAGACAACAATTTTCCTCCAAAATTTATTAAGAAGTACCTACAATGATTTTTCCTGTGACGTCACATAATTTTTACCAATTGCCCCTTTTCCTTCCTTAACTGCATCCCTTTTACACTGTAACTGTCAATAGTCTATTCTTTATTTTTGTGAATTTGGCGGCTAATTCCGAAGTCTCAGGTTTGTTGTTATTTTCCTCTGCTTTATTTTATATTTGTTTTTGTGTTTTTAATTTTTGATTCTGTTTTATCTTGGATACTCCACAATGCACTTCGAGGTAATTTGGGATCTTTCTTTTGACTCTGTCATTTCCCAAAACAGAAAAGTGTATTGTTTTTATAGTGGTCTAGGGTTTTACCTCCTGATGAAATGGCCCTTCCCACTATCTTTTGGTTTAATTCCATATTTTTTTATATTTTTTTCTAGTATTTTTTTGTCTTACATATGCTATTTTGTTTTTTACTGATTATGGCAGCTTCAGCGCCTGTTGGTAAGATTCTTTATTTTTGTATTCCGTGTTTAGTATTTTCCATTGCTTTATGTATATATATATATATATATATATATATATATATATATATATATATATATATATATATATATATATATTGCCACTTACCACAAAGTAGAAACTGGAAACCTTGTAATATATTAATATTATTTTGATATCCTTTACTATAAAATAAAAAAAGGAAAACCTGAAGTTCCGATGTTTGTTAACAACTTTTTTTGTTACTTACTGTGTCTTTGGAATAAAGGATTTAATATGTCATTTTGTCTGAAGTAAATGAGGATATCACTGCTTTTTAAAAATGGGACATTAAATTCCTTAAGGCTAAAAGTTGGAAGAGTGTCAAATAGTTTCCGAACATCTTTTTCAAATGGCGTGAAGTTTTTGTGATTATGCATATTTTCTTTTAAAGTAGTACTGTGTGACATGTTCCGGAAAACATAGTGATGGTTTCAATGACAAAACATAAAAATAGTTTGCTGTTATGTTATTGATGTTATGCTTCTTGTTATGTTATGCTTCGATAACATTTTCATGTGTAACTTTAATATTAAAGTCATTTACATCTAAAGCCGGCCCGCCGGCGCAGTGGTTAGTGTTCTAGCCTTTGGAGCTACTGGGCTCTGGTTCGAATCTCTGTAAAGACATGGATGTTTGTGCTTGTCAATAAATGTTATTATTTGCCTATGTGTTTGTGTCGTCCTTCTTTGTGTGTCGTTTGTGACTGTGTCTTCTGGCGAGCTGGGTAATGGGTTATAAAGCCTACACTTTCCCTTCTAGAGGGCGCAATCACTGTCACATTTACATCTAAATGCTTTTCGACTTTTTTTAAGAACTACATTTCTTCAATGTTTGGACAACTTAGGATAGGACCCTTGCCTTCTGCAATACTGAATTCCAGGCTCTCTGATTCCTGGCCAGACCGCCCCCCCCCCCAACTAATTTTGTTCTAATAAAGTTCTACATTTCTACTTAACGCAATCCATCCTTTGGGTGCCTAATGGTCGGAACGAGAATATTTTTTTTGTCCCCATAAGCTTATAAATTATTAAAGAACTTAAAACTTTGCCTGAAGACTTTGTTCTGTTTACCTAAATTAATTACTGAGTTTACATTAAAATCAAATATTAAAAACTCAGTGAACTAATAAACACATCTACTTATATAACAAAAAATATAAAAACTAAAAATCTTAAATGTAGAATTTGTATATATTTTTTATATGCTGATAAAATGTTGAGATGAATAGTAAAAAAATCTTCAAAAATACTATATTGTTGCGAAGATTTCTATCATTTTTATTGATAACCATATTTTAAAAAGAATGTTATCTTACACATGATTAAAATGTAAAAACAAATTTTTGATTCATTTATTCTCGCAAGTTTGACATAGATGCACTGTAAAAAAAAATTCAGGAACGTTACTGGGAAATAATGGGTGGCTGAGCTGCCCAATTTTTTTACCAGTAATGTTCCTGGAATATATCAGTAACCTTCCCCAGAAACATAGAAACAATCCCACTTAGAGCCAGTAACTTCTCTGGAAAATACCTGGAACCTTTCTGGAAAATAACTGGAACTTTTCTAAAAATACCCGGAACCTTTCTAGAAAGTACTTGGAACCGTTCTAGAAACTGAGCGGGCACAAAATGTGACTTTGGACTCCACAGATTTAACGAGGACGTCTACCCCCGTCTACTCGGGCCCATCCTTCACGAATTGGATTTTCTACTCTTTCCCAGTACAGATATATTCGATTTATAGGATGACTGGCAGAAGGTGGGATTCGAACCCCCGCACTCTTGAGAAGACTGAATCCTGAGGCGGATGCCTTAACCACTCGGCCACGGACAGGCCTTCCATGAACTTAGTTATAACAACAACGTTACAAAACAACTGAATTTGAACATGGCGGCGGTTCTTAGCAAACGTTGCCAGATTTGAAAGGGAAAACCTGAAAATCCCAGGAACTTATAACGAAGCGATGGATACTTGAAAAAGCCAGGAAAGTTCCTGGTACATATGTACGGAAAGTAAAGGAAATTTTTTACAGTGTGTTATAAATATAAATAAAACCCCGGATTCTTCATAATTTTCAAAATCATTTTTTACGATATATTCTCAATATTGTTAGTTTAAAGATTTCTATAGAAAAAATAAAAAAAATAAATATAGCTATTTAAGGTAGGCAAATACCCAAAATTTCCCAAAATTCTAAAATTTTTACTATTGCTTTAATCGTTTCCAAATTTGGCATAGTGATTTCAAATATAATGAATAATACTATTTAGGCTTTTGTTTTTATTTAAATATAATTTATTTATTTTAAACGGAGTTTTTTGTACTAAAAAAAGAGGCTTACGCCAACATGTCTACCACATTGAATTTTCATCCTATGGACATTTATTCTGTGTTAAATTCTTCGTTTTGAACTGATACATGCAACGACCCTCTAGAGTTACATACAAATTACAAGAAAAAAAGTTATTAAGAAAAATGTTATAAATTAACCACAAAAAAGAGATTTTTTTCGACTAACTTACACTTGGACATTTTTTTTAAAAAAAAACTTGTATACTTACACCAGATGTTAGAGGTTCATTGCACAGATATATATTGAAATAGCATCTGTGAAAAATTTCAGGTAAATTAATGTAAAACTTTTTATGCTAGAATTGTTGGCGTAAACACCTTTTTTTAGTTGAAAAACACAGTTTAAAATGAATCAATTATATTTAAATAAAAAAATTGCCCAAAAAGCATTGTTTATTATATTTGAAATCACTATGCCAAATTTGGAAAAGATTAAAGTAATAGTAAAATTTTAGAATTTTTGGTATTCGCCTACCTTAATTACCTGTTAACTTTATTTTTGCAAAGAATAATAAAACCATTTCATAAAAATGATATCCATAGGCTTTATACGCTCAATGCAAAACATCTGTATACTATTTGCATTGAAGAAAACTCTCTTTAGGACGAGACATTTTTTTTTTAGGACAACACAAAATACAAAACATTTAAAACGTTGAATTCTGAAGAGTTTCAAGTTCTGACAAAAAGTCTCTCGCCATGGCGGACACTAATTTACACACATTCTTTTAATCACTTCAGTTCACACAAAAAATCAGTTTTTACGAAAAATAATTATCTTCAATAAAGTCACGTCATTACACGTCATTTATACGCTCAATGCAAAACATCTGTTAACTTAAGCCTTCATATGTTTTACCAATTACGTATCGCGGTCATTTGTACGTTGTAAAGAAAAGAAAATCTATACACTGATAACTCACAATAAAGATTTTCCGGGTCGTTTCAAACAGAAAATGTGAGAAGGGAAAAAAAGATATTGAGTCGTTGATAGATTTTTGGTAGTTAGTTAATGGGTATTTTAGAAAGGTTTATATTTATGCTATAAAATATCCTGTTTCTGATATTAAATTATGACTTAATGGCAATAGTGTTGCATTTCTGCATCATAAATATATATGGATAAACCTTTCTCCAACAATGTTAAGTATTTTTATTCAATTTGTAAATGTCGTTTTGTTTAATGGGGAAGTTGCATGGATTTCTAACTCATTTTCCAGGAACAATATTTTCAAAGACAACTCTAATAATTAATATATATTTAAAAATAAATTAAACTAGTTTGCAATGGAGTTAAAATAAGAGAGACGTCACTTCTGGTTTAAAAAAACCACTAACTCCTCTCAATCCTTTTGTCGTGGATTATTAGGCTTGTTTTGAATTATTGAAGATCGAAAAAAAAAAGCATTTTTAGGAAAAATCGGTATTCTAAGTTACAGTTACCTTAATCAAACTTTGTAGATTTCTTATGGTAATTTCAATTGATCCAACAATTTATTTGGTTTGAAATATCTACGACACACTCTAGAACGTTTTTAAACTAAAAACATTAACCGGCTGTTCCCATTTATTTTCGAAATCCTTTTTAAATTAACGGGGTTTTTTTTCGCAACAAAAAGTTTGAAAAAGGTTGCATGTTTTTTTAATGAAGTACATGCAAACTGTAGGAACGTTTTTAGAAGATTCACCACGAGCATGAATCTTAATGTCATACTCTATTTTTAGTCATGCGAGGTTCTTTTCTTAAAATGTATCTTAAATCAACAAACGTATTTCATTTTTATAATCACTTGAAAGCAAATCCTTACATTTATTCATTCATGGTAATTTTAAACAACCTAAAAAACGTTTCAATAACGATCGAAAAACACCCTCGATGTTGATTGTTGGTGGAATAGGAGCTATTTTTAGCTTATTTTTCAATTTGTAAATATAATTAATAAAAAGAATGAAAAAGTAGTTAAAAGGGGGATTACAATGTCTGTATGCCCACACCCTTCTAAAATCGGTTCTATACGTCGGATCTTAAAAAATATTTTTTATTAGAAAGGTATGGCCTCAAATACCTTTCAGACACAAGGAAAAAAAGTATTAATACTTTTGTCCGTATGTCTGTACGTTCGAATGGACATCCGTCTACTATTTTTCGGCAAATTTCGCATTGAATTACAATTGAAAAATTTTATTAGTTATTTAAATAGCTGTTGCATTATCAACAATAGAATGAGAAGCTATTTACTATTAAAATATTAATAAATGAAAGAAAATTTATTATATGTGTTATCAGTTTGAATTGAAGTCATAAAATGCAGACCAATTTGATTCTTTGATTGTTCTGTATCTGTTTACCAAGTCGTTAGGCATTATATTTATTGCATGAAAATGAGGTTAAATTTAATTTACATTTCCGATTTTTTATCGCACTTTTCGTAGTTAAGTGTTTGTTAATAAATAATTATTCTTCGAAATGCAAAAATAAATCAAGCTGATGATAAATAATATTAATTCAATTTGCGAAAAATATAAATGATGTGTTAAAAGGGTCCTAAGTGACATTTACTGTTTTAAATCTACTTGTTTTCCTATAAGTTCAGTAAGTATTTAAGCACCAGGAAAGAAGACTATTTTGGTTCTTTTGGAACTTCTTGTTAAAAAAGTTTTACAATCTAGCAAAACCAATCAACAGCTTGTCAACTGCCAATAAGGGAGAGTGTTGTACCTCGGGACAATTTTTACATTTTAATTTTTTTCTTCGATAATTACAGGCAAAATAAAAATTTAAAAGCAGCATTTCAACACACCAATATATTCCTCTATAATATATTTTTTTTAAATTTTGGCAGCTTGAAATTAAAATATTGCCACTCATTTAAAGTAGAGAGGATAAACTGTCCCAAGGTACAATAGGATGTTGTACCTTGGGACATACTTTATAATTCAGTCAATAGTCAAACACTTGAACTAATTTGTGTCAAGAAACAAACTTTATTGTTTTTTCAAGGAAATACACAAATAAAACTTCATAATTCAAGAATAATTTAAATTATACAGCAAAATTGCAAGTCCAAATTATTTAACATTATATGAGGATACAATATGCTTTACTGTCCCAAGGTACAGCACACTACATGGTTTAAATAAAAGCAAGATGGTGGCCAATCTAAATGCATTATCATTATTTTCTCATAACCAAAATATTTTAAAATCTTTTCTTTTATGAAGAAGATAAAATGCAGTTGACTTTTTGTAAAAGTACAAAGACAAAAATTATATTAGAATGAGAAAAATATTTACTTTGGGGTAATGAAATATTATTTTTTGTCGCCAATTCATCAATTCAATGATGCTAGTGTTAAATTTTATTTTGATGATGTCTGTTGGTTAAGGCTACTATTAGAAATAAACAATGTATGAATATTGCCAATAGATTCTTAGAAATTGTCAGAGTACCAAGGTACAAGCGTCCCAAGGTACAACACTCTCCCCTATATATGTTATTTACTTTCGTTATTTTCATTTAAGAATAAATATGCCACAAAATATATTTTTAGTTACGAACCAGAGATTAAATTACAATAAATTATTTTTCTTACTTCTTTTGAATGTGTTGTATTCCTCAATTTATCAGCATACACTCCAGATAAATGTACTATATAGTTTTTAATAAGCTTTTCGAAAAACTTGATAAGGGTTTTCCCGGAAACAAAATGCCTGTTTGAATGATTGATTTCCTTTATATTTAATTAAAAAGAAGAATGATACCTGTACAAAGCTTGATTATTCGGTTAATATTCGTATGCAGAAGATAAATAGTGTTCTACATTTTTTAATCATGATCTTTGTAAAAAAATAAATGAAAGAATATACTAAAAATATTTTTTTTTCATTCAACATATGCATTCTACTACAGTGTACTATCGATTTAGAATATTTATTCAGAGGATATTTTCACTAAACACCACAATCGATTCTATTTAAAAGTTTTTGTATGGAACTTATTTTATAGAGACTCTTTCAAATATTTTTATGTTAAATGTTAAAGAAACGTTAATGACTACTAATTAAACCCTAAATTTATTATAGAAAAAAAAGTACATAAATAATGGGCTTCATGTACTATGGGAAGGGGTAGGGGTAGGGTTGATACATATATAGTCCAGCTTTTATGCTTGATCAGAGACCCGCTTTATAAGTCCTCGTCAAGTAAGACACAGACATAAAAAGAATCTTTACTGTCACATAGAAAGGAAGTACACCTGGGGCAAAGGCGGAAATCGAACGCGCATCCGTTACAGCGCGCAGACTGCTAGCGTAATGGCACAAACCACTCGGCCCTCCGGTACCCACATATATTTTATATAATGATTTCTTATCATTTAGATAGATTGTGGCCATGAGTAACCACAAAAAAGGAAAAAATAGTGTTGACTTTCATTACAAAACAATTTGTTTTCTCAAATTTTACAAGTAGTGTTGCAACCAAATCATGCACAGATGTTGCCAATGTTGGGTTAATTTCCAAAGGTGTTGGGTCATTTGTAGTGGTTTGTGCTGGGTCTGAATAAACAAGCTCCAGTGTGTAAATCAAGATCAATGATTTATTTATGAGCTAAACATATGAATTACATATCTACGAGGGAGACTCATTAAGGCAAATGTACGCTACGCAGAGACAGGGATAAATGAGAGGATACCTGAGGTCAAGGGAGGCTGGGGAGCCCAGTCGGTTAGGCACTTGCCTAGCATGCGAAAGGTCCCAGGTTTGGGTCCGGGCATCGCCAAAATAACTGCCGACCTATAAACGGCCCGTGCAGCCAACAAATGTCCGACGAATAATTCCCCCCCTGTAAGGGAGTACGAAAGGTCCCTGGTTCGGGCAGCGCCAAAAGAACTGCCATATACCGCCCGTGCAGCCAAGAATGTCCGACGAATAATACTCCGTGTAGAGTGCACGTTAAATATCCTTCAAAGCCCTAACGTTACGTACGATGTCGCCCTTAACGGTTGCTTTTTGGGTACCTATTCAGGTGTTGGGTCGTCACTTGACTGTGGTTCTAAAATGCGACGCCCGTTGCCAATAGCCCTCGTGTAGCTCTAGTGTGACGTTAATTCAAACCAAACCAAGCCTGAGTTCAAGAGTCAGAGATTGCGGGATGCTGGTTGGGCAGACATCTTTGGCATGGGACGCTCGGAGCTGGCTCGGATTCGCTTCCGAGTTAGGAGCGTTGTGGGTAGGATTTCTCCTGCATGGAGAACGCTGTATTGGCCCAGGGTTCTCTCCGAGGACGGAGGCTGAAGACCGAAAGCCCGCAGGTGGTGATGAGGTTTCCCGCGGTCCGGTATGGGGGTGGGGAATGGTGGCCGCGCATGGCCAACTTCAATAGCAAGACCAGAGAAGTTCTCCGAAACATGAGTGTAGACGGAAATTTTGACGTCACTGTTCAAAGTGCCGAGAATTGAGAAACTAGTTAGGACGCATTCGGAACCCTAAAAATGTGGTCAGCCGCGAACGTGTGGTTCCAAACAGGTTTCGAGACAGGTTCTCTTCATCTTAGAAACAACGTCCGCGGCGGGACTAGGACTCTCGGGATGGGAGATATCGAGAGAGCATGTGTCGGAGATTTGCAGGCCTACGAGGCAGAACAATTAATTATCACTTTCACAGTTCTCCAGGTGGGTCTTCTTGCCCTTTGTCTATCAAGGGTTCCATTGAGGGGCGGTCCTGAAAGTTCCCCTTCTCCGCATAGATTAATGGAAAAGCCAGTAGAGATACTCTGACCCTCTGGCCTCCTACTTACAATTCCCAGATATGGTGACGCATGTTGACCTGTCAGTCAAAGTAATTGGTAAAGATGTCAAGTGGGTCACCTTTGGCAGATGTTATAATCGCCTATTATATAGCTCGTTTAGCCAGAATGTGAGCTTCGAAGGCATTTTCTTCCCCCACCTCGCATGTAGTTTTCATCGAAATGGCGTGAGCGTATTTTTTCCCCGCCCTACTTGCGTTTTAACTGTTAACCTCACATCAGAACCTCAAACGCGTTAGGTTTAGAAAAGCGATGTTCTCCTCGTTTCCTAGAAAATCAAGCGAAGGGATGGGGAAGAAAGGGTTTTCGAAGCTCGCCTAGTAAATAGACAAGGTATAGCGATCTTCAGCTGTGTTGGAATGACACAAACTTGAATTCTTAAGCCATTAACACAATTCTTGAATGATATTTAAATTCCTGTTAAAGTTTGTCTAAGAAAACATGAGAGCTAAACTAACTAAGCATAATACAATAGTTACTTGAGAAGTGAACTTCTGGGCTGTATGTTTGAAACATTTTTTTGAAAGATATGTTTTTTACATACTCGCTAAATCTAGATTATAAAAAATAAATTCATGCATTCTACGACTTTTTAAAACTTTGACAATTTTAATGATACAAGTGCAATAAATTTGCCAACATACGACTACCTAACTGCTAAGGCCAAATAAGAACAAATCTACTTAATCCGACCTACCTTTAACCAATTCTTTATTCTTTGTGCTATGTAAACGCCTGATCGATATACAAAGAGTCTGCATCAGGGGATCAGGGTATTTCTATTTGAGTAAGTTTCAGTGACTCGTAAAGTCAAAAAAAAAAATTCTTCAAGTGGCATATTAAAGGCCCAAAATAACTGTAGAATATTCCTTTATTTAAATGGAAAAAATGAGTGTTTTTGAAGAGGTTAAAGGTTATTCAATGAGCAGTTTTAACGTCATGAAAGGCAACAAATCCAGAGTATTGGAACTAAACTTATTTTGAAAATAATTTTATTTAATTATTTCAAGTTTTAAATTTTGAAGGAGTTAAATTAATGTTTGACACACACATTAATTACCATGATACATTACTTTTTCATTCATTATTTATTTTAATAGAATAAATAACCTAGAAATGTTTGTAAATGTGATGTAAAAAGTCTCAATTTCTTCATATTACAAAGATAAATATGCTGTTTTTCTTTTAAAAGTAAAACATCAGCTTAAATATTAGTTAAAAGTTTAATTTATAAATATTTGATTTGCTTTATAAAACCGACGTTTAACAAGTGTACTCTTAATAACGGTTATTTTGTTTCATGTTAAGTTTTATTTTATACCAATTGATCTCCTCTTAACTGGTCAGCACCCATCAGGATATTATAATCATCTCCCATTTCAATAACAGCATGAGTGATTGCCGACTGTATCCAGGCCCTTACAGGAGTTAGGTTAGTTTATTATTAATACTACATTAGAAAAACATAATTTCTCATATTGATATGAAAAATAAATAATTTTAACACACATATTAATTATTTCCAATAAAAATATCAAAATATTTATTTATAATAAAATTATAATCAAAAGCTGGTATTTTTCATTCAATAGTAAAATATCATCTGAAACATTGATTGAAAGTTTAAAATATATATTTTATAATAATTAAAGATTTTTCAAACGAAACAATGCTTTATTTAAAGCATTTCCATTATATCACGAATATTCTTGAACATAAGTATCGATGTCGCGCTTTTTATTCTTAATACTGAATGGAAGGATGTTAGCGTCATTTCATCTTTGGTCAATGACCCATGTATTGCTGGTTAGCCCCCATGGAAATGAAAAAAAAAAAAATCGAAAATAAATATCGATATATCGCTAAAAAAAAAAAAAAAAAAAAGTGGAATTGTATGATGTTTGGCAGTGAGGAGGGAGTTCGATGGTATTATGGTGGTACTTTTTTTACATTCTACATGATTGATGAGTTTTACCTTTTTTTTTTCTGATTTTTTTTTTTTTTATTTTTTTATTTTTTTTTTTTTTTTTTTTTTTTTTTTTTTTTTTTTTTTTGTTTTTAGTCACGAGGGTGGTTTTAAGGTTTTAGGTTTTTATATTTGAACTTTTTTTTTATAGAGATATAAATGATATAATGTGGTAAGATGATATTAGTAATAGTAAATTGTGTGATGTGAAGTGTTTTTTTATTTTTCGAGCGATATTTTTTTAATTTTTATTTTTTTTCATTTCATTTCATTTTTTTTTTTTTTTTTGACCGACCAGTCACGACACGAGGGGGGGGGGTATGGGTGGTTAAGGTTTTTTTTTGATTGATTTTTTATTCGCGCTTTTTTGGCCGCGATATTTTGGCCCGCGATATTTCGGCCGCGATATTTTGGCCCCAAACCCCCCTCCGATGTATGGCTATACAAACATTCTTACATTGCACTAATCAGCTGCCGGCAGTGTTATGCTTGTGAGAACTTTGAATAAATATTAGCTATTTGAGGCCATGTAGTAATGTCTCCATAGAACGAACCAAGGCATAGCTGCTTGGAATTGTTTTGGGTTTCAAATATTAAGGGGAGTCGCGCGGATGGTTCTAAATCGCCCACGTTAATTTACCTACATTAAGATATAAAATTCTCAGGACTTATATGCGATATCATTATACACTTTTTTATATTTTTTTCCTTACATAAATCTCTTTGATTTAAACTGAGAATATTTCAAAATATGAAGAAAAATACTTTTACAATGATTTTTTTTTAAATTATTAATTGAAAAACACAAAATGAAAATAATTTAAAGTTATATAACTTTTTTTCTAAGAGATATTTAAAACTCATCAGTTTAAATCAAAGAGCGACTAATGGAGAATGAATAACATAAAATGTTTTTTTTTTATCTTTTATAGTTCCTGAGAATTTTTTTTATATTTGTTGGAAAACTTTATATTTCAGGAAACGCAAAAGAAAAGTAAGGTTTAGGTAAGAACTGATACCCCTAAACAGATGTCGATAATCTTGGTCTAAGCTGTAGACAAGAACGAAAATCAGAAAATAGACAATTTTGATCCAAACACCAATCCGACACCCCTCCTTCTTCTTAAAGCAATTTGTTTTTAACAAGGATTCATTTTTCGAATTAAATTCGGATTTTTCTACAACAAAATCCAAAATAAGAAAATATAAGTCTAATTATTACGTCTACATGGAATTTAAAATTGTTGAAGTTTATGTGTGTAAATGACAAGCCGACGACTGTTGGTAAATACATTAGTAGAGCAAATTATAGCTAAAACGTTTAAGAAAACGATAATAATTAATCAGATTTGTGAGAAAAAGGTACTGCAAAATGTGTTATTAAAAAAGCTTATTTGCAAACAATAAATTAAAATCAAACGTACTTTTAAACTTTTTCCATTACTGTGAACATGGTATTCAGAAATTATCTTCAACTTAGTGCAAGAAGCGTGAGAGGATTCATGAAGAAAACAACTTAGATTATTAGTGAAAATAGTTTATATGTTTGTACAAATTTTACATGTTTCGGCAAGTCTCATCACCTCAAGTTCGCCTTTTTCAGAAAATACACAACACACACTAACGGTACACGGTTTCACAACTTCGAGCCATCGGCCGTTAGTTTGTGTTGAGAATTTTTCTGAAGAAGGGTGAGCTTGAGACTAGACAAATCATGTTTAAGTTAGTTTGCATAATCGTCGCACTAGATCTACATGAGGGCTATTGACGGGATATTTTTTTAGAACCACACAAGTGATGAGAGCCGACACCTGAGTAGGCTCCCAACGCAACCGTTAAGGGCGACATCGTACGCAGCATTAGGACTTTGAAGGATATTTAACGTGCCCTTCCTCTACACGGAGTATTACTCGTCGGACATTTTTGGCTGCTTTGGCCGCATATGGCAGTTCTTTTGGCGTTGCCCGAACAAGGGACCTTTCGCATGCTAGGCGAATGCCTAACCGACTGGGCTCCCCAGCTCCACCAAATCATGTAAAATTTGTACCAACAAATAAACTATTTTCAACATTATCCTACGTTATTTCCATTGTGAATCCTGATGATGAACATGGTGTTTGTTTTTGCAAGCTTACATCGAAAATCAATGTAATTTTCTGGCCATTCAACCTACATAAAATTGGATAATAGATATTTGAAATGATGATTGCTTTCAAAGTTAGTGAAATATGAAATCAATTTGAAGTCATTATAAATCAGTATATATTAAGAAATTCAACAAAACAGATGATAAATGTATTAACATATTTTAACGCACTGTTGCAATTTACTGTTCAAATGAATAACTCTAAAGGTTTAAAAAAATCTATGAACAAATTTAGTTTGATGCTTCATTTATTGTGTATTTATTAGTATTTATCTGCTTTTTCTTTTAAAAAAGTGACTAATCCAATGCATTAACTTGACCAACGAAATTGAAGAGAAAAAAATTAGCTTTTACTCAATTAATAATTATTCCACACCTCGAGCTTCATCTTGAGTATTTCAGCTGGTTGTTAAAAATACAAAATAAATTTTATTTTCAAATCTATCTTCATTTTTATCAAAAAGGAAGTAAGTTGAAATTGCAGTTTTCTTAAAATAATAAACTAAACAAAAACTAAGAAAATGCTATAAATTGAAAAGGAACACAATGTCTTATTCCCCATAGGTATACAACTTTAAAGAAACTTTCCTAAAATGAAGTAAACTGTGGCGGTATTTGCCCAATGGCTAGAGGCTCTGACTTTACGAAAACATCAATACTCATTCTAAGTTCTGGAAAGATTAAGACATATCCGTCTAACAGCGACCTCTACTGGTTGCCAAGGATTTTTGTTCAATTGACTTGGTTCGTACTAGACCGTCACTTTTAGATCAATATAACCCAACAGTTAGTTCGGTGGTGCTCTCTATTTTCCCCGTCGCTGGACTGTTTAAGGATCTTGAGAACTTTTCACACGTGGAAAAAGGTAGATATTTTCATATGTGTTTTTTAGAAATTTTATTCTGTCATCTTTATTTTAATATTAGAATTTATATTTGAAAGTTTCAATTTTTAAATAGTTCTTGTAACATTTAGGTTTCTCATAAAACTTTTTCGTTCTCCTAAAAACATTTCTTCTTTGGTTCTTTACCGCATTAAAATGTAGATTATTTAAAAAAATATATATATAACATTTGGTAAAGTATTAAGAATTGCTTATTTTATATATTAAAGATTATTCATACTATATTCCCTATATTTTACTAGTTTAAATGTCATCATTCGCGCGAATCTTTAACCTTTCTTAAACTAAATACATAATTTGGATAAAATTGTTTATTATGTGAATGGAATGAAAAATATTTATTTTTTGTTTGAGTGAAATGTGTATGCATGAAATGTAGGACTGACATTTTTTTCTATGCTTTGATTTATTAAAAAAAAACAAGTTGTTAATTTCATAGTAAAGAAAGTTTGGGAATAAATGAATTTTCTGACACATACTACAATATTGATATTTTGTGATAATAAATAAAAAATAAAAACATATAGTTTCATTTAAAACTATTTTAACATTTTGCCCCACATAAATCCTGTGTTATCAAAGTTTTAAGACCTATTATATTGATAATATAAAGTTGTTTACTAAGTTAAAGTTGTGTTTTAATATTTAAAGTTGTTAAAAATAAGTATTACCATAGATACCCATTTATGAAATTGCTGAAGACAATATTCACATAAGGTTTCAGGTTATGAAGGAAAAAAGTTAAAAAAAATTAAGATGAAGACGTGTATTCTATATGCTGTACATTATGTCACCCATTTTTGGTTAAACTGTGAGTTTTTAAGGTTTTAGGATTAAAAGCAAACTTACGTTGAGCCTTATGGAATCGAATCTTTAATAAGCTGGAAAAAAAAAACGTAATTTTTTTAGTTAAAACTAAAGATATAAAAGATACTAGGTTTAATTTTGCAACATAAAACAAAACCAAAGCTTTTGAGAGAGACTTATTCCCATGGTTAACTTATCGGTAACGTAGCAGAGTAAACAAAATACTCTATTCTATATACTAAAACCAAATAGTATATAGAATAGAGTATTTTGTTTACTCTGCTACGTTACTGATAAGTTAACCATGGGAATAAGTCTCTCTCAAAAGCTTTGGTTTTGTTTTATGTTGCAAAATTAAACCTAGTATATTTTATTGCTGAGATTTGAAACTTTATATGAATAAAATTAGCACAACTTTTCTACAATTTAACTAATTATAAATAAAAAATCAAATAGAGATACTTTTCATTTATAGTCTTGTGACTTCTTCGAAGCGTAGATTATCGAAGTCGCGGTATCAAAACTGATGTGAAAGGAGTTTGTTTTTCACTTACCCTATATATTTTTTTTCATTTAAATACAACTGCAAAAATTTTCGACAAACAACAAGTCAATTGCAACAAGCTAAAATTTCCATATCCTACAATAAATAAGGTTTTTTTTTGTATTTAAATCAATTAATATTTTAAACTAATGCAATAAAAAATGAAAAAAAATCTAATTTAACACTTTTGATACCACCATTTGATGCATAAAATTTCAATAAAAGTATCAAAAACTTGAATTCAATAAATGCAGGATTTTTTTTTAATTGTACTATTGCCATACATTTATTTTTAAGTTCAACTTTTTCAAAAGGATACGTCACAAAATTTGTTCATAAGTGTCATTCCAAGTGAAACTAATTTACAAAATTATATATTATTCACAAATTTTGAAAAAAGACCATCACAAAAACTGACAAAGTATTTTTAATTATGTTCTCTGCAAAACAGCAAAAAACCTTTTTAACTGATACCTTATTCCTCGCTTTTTGAACTATTGAAAAATGGAAAAAGTGCTGTTTGTTAATAGTGTAAAATAATTCCCAAAAGTGAATTTCCAAAAGTTTTCTCACAACATTACTTCTTTTAGTGGATTTAGATCTTTAGAGTAACATATAATTTAACCCACTAATGAGGTGTTCAATTTTTATGGCTTTCGTATTTTTTTTTTTTTTTGGCGACGTGTATGCAAATTACGGAAACACATTAATTATGCGTAGCAGTTTGTATGGGGTGAAAATTCTTTTAGGCTATTAAGTGACGTTCAACACTTTTTTTTAACTTAAATACTATACATTAATTTTATTCAATTAATTACTTTGGTGTTGGGACAAGAATTTGACACAATTTTTTGGAAAGGTGGGTACTTGATTTATCGTCAAAACAGGACCTGACATGATGACCATTTTTTTTATCGAATTGACATGATGACAAATTGGCAGTCCTCACTTTGCTTATTGCAAGATTTACATTCAAGTAACGAACCTTGGTCAAGTGAAGAAGTGGACGCGTGCTCGGGTAACGCATGACGGGCAACACATGAAAAATTAAACTATTCATAAGTAAACTTAAAACAATAGACGACTTTAAAAAGAATGTCATTGTTTCAAAATTGAGTATGTCCATGTAAATAATTGTCAATTGTGTTTCATGATAACTTGTGAATTTTTTTTATATTTTTCAGTACATTTGCAAATTATAATATGATGGGCATTATATAGAAGTACCTACTTCTAATAAGGGAAACCTAAAG
Source organism: Hylyphantes graminicola (assembly GCA_023701765.1). NCBI lineage: Eukaryota > Metazoa > Arthropoda > Arachnida > Araneae > Linyphiidae > Hylyphantes > Hylyphantes graminicola. Next base: position 35,822,976 of record CM043111.1, on the reverse strand, counting down.
CACTTGAATATGAATGAAAAGTTATTTTGTTTGAAACTGATTATGTTTGATATTTCAAACTCGAAAGCCTAGGATCGCCTTATTTAAAAACAATTGCTGTATTTTAAAATGATAACATCGATTTACTCCGATTTTAAAAAGCACTTTTTCTCATTAAAATCCATCTGAATTCATTTTAGTGAATTTAAAACCTTTTTAAATCGTCAGCCTTCTTGATAATATTACCTGAAATCCTTTCATCATCAGTAAAAAGGGGTAAAACCTTGCGTGATTAAAGACAGTTAAAACCAAAATCAGAAATACATCAGAACAAAAAGAAGCTTAAACGAGATATTTTAAGTTGTAATTTTGAAGTCCTCAATTGCTGCATAGGAAATTTCCTGAAAAACTACATATTTCGTGATAAGTCAGAACATTTATCGAAAATAATCGAGATATAAATAATCTTAAAAAGTATATTTGAACTATTTTATCACAAAAAGGTTAAATTTTTTGCTTTGTAGGCTAATTTTAAATGCAAAACCAACAGTTAAAATAGTTCTGAAAAAAAGTTAAACAAAAGAAAACAGTTAAAATAGTTTTTTAAAAAAAGGAAATATTTATCTATAATATAAAAATTGAACCATTTCGAACAATTTGGAATATTTGGTATTAAATCTTTTGCATCAGGGCACATATCACGATACATTTCTAGTAAGACTTATTGGGCTTCAAATGCTTAAATGTGTCAAACAGATTTTATTTTTTTACCTCATCTCATTTTCTCCCAAATCATAATAAGCCATAAAACCCAACATATTGCAGAACTTAATTAAAGGCTCGAGTATAGAAAATTAGCTAAGAAAAATAGTAGCTTTGTTCTTTAATTGAGTTGTACTTTTTTAATGAAAAATACTGTTCCAATTTTTTCATAACCTATATAAATATTAAAAAGGAATTCGCAATTTTATGAAATAATATAAAATTTGCAATAGATTATGAATAAAAAGTAGATAGTTAAACTCTTACAATTATTTGTAAGAAATGGTGAAAGACATAAATATGCTTCTTTTGTTTTAAAACAAATTACTTAGCAAAACTTAACGTCTGTTTTATTTTTCAGACTAATATATGGAAAACTTGAATTGATCATAAAAAACAACACTGAAATGCTTCTAATAATCGACTTTCACTGACCACATGGCGGTGTTCTAATGTCAGCATAACTCAAAGATATCTAGCAATCGTGGTGTAGATAATACAAAGTACTTTCATTATAAAAACAGCAACACCAAAATGGCAGGAGCCACCATGGACCTTGGCATGGGCGAACCAGACTCATACGCCATGACAGACTACTATTTCAACTTCACCAACGCGACTTTCAACGACACCCTGGGCTACCAAGAACTTCCCTATTACCTGACATTCAACGAGGACTCCGTACGAGAAGTAGTTCTGTACTGCATAATGTTTGTCATCGCAGCCACGGGCAACATCCCCGTATTCGTCACGTTGATTCGCAACCGCCACCGTAAGTCCAGGGTCAACTTGATGATCATGCACTTGGCCCTCGCCGACCTCATCGTGACCTTCGTGATGATCCCTCTGGAGATAGCCTGGAGGTTCACGGTGGAATGGGTGGCCGGGAATGTCGCCTGCAAGATCATGCTGTACTTGAGGGCCTTCGGGCCGTATCTGTCCTCCATGGTATTGGTGTGTATAAGTCTGGATAGATATTTCGCCATTCTGCACCCTCTGAAGGTGAACGATGCCCAGAGAAGGGGAAAGATCATGCTCGGATTTGCCTGGACCATCAGCATTCTTTGCAGCATTCCTCAGGTAGGTGTCTTTTCACTATCTATACACTCTCAGAATAACACTTTCATTTTTGACGATTCATGAATCCTCAAGCCTCATTTCGTTAATTTTGAGGATTGTTTCGTCAAACTATCACGTGACTTTTGAGTAAACGCGAATCCTCACTTTTACGATCGTGATTTGACGATTCTGTATCTTGATTTTGAGGAAACTCAATCTTGTTGTACTCACATGCTCAAAACTAACGAAATATTTCTTTAGAATAGATAACATTCAAATCCTCATAAAAATGACAATTCAAAATTTCTTCACTTTGAGGAAACGAAAACTCGGAGCATTTGCCAGTAAACGAATTGTCAAAAATAAGGAAAATGTCATCGTTTTTGAGCATTCATTTTTAAGAGTGTATGTTGATGATGAGTCTGTAAAGGCCTACTGGTTGATTGAAAAAAAAAATACTCAGACCCACATTAATTAGTCCTACTTTTCTTTTATCATCATCATCATCATCATTATCCAGGGCACTACAGCCTTGAGCAGGCCAGGGCCGTCCCAACGAGCTTTTGACATCGTGATCTACTTTGGGCCACGGCTCTAATCCTAACCCTCTAGCTTAGCTCACGATCCTAAGGTTCGTAGGTTTTCCTCCACTGCATCCAGCCATCTAGTTGGTGGGCGACCTCTTCTTGCAATTCTGTCTGGTTTAGAGAATGTCCCCTTTTTGACTGGGTTTTGAACTTCCAAACGAAAAACGTGTCCCAGCCATTGAATATCGGTTTGACTTAATTACTTTTACAATGTCCGGTTGTTTGTACTTTTGATATATCTCATTATTATATAGAGTGCGCCATACATTATTTTCACATACTGCTCCAAATATCCTTCATAGAATTTTTCTCTCAAAGATCATCCAATTATTCATTATTACTTTATTGAGTTGCCAGCATTCGCTGCCATATAGGATGACAGGTCGTAGCAGTATTATATATGTTAATTTTTGTTTTTGTACTTAGGTGTGTGCTTTTCAGTTGACTTTTTAGACCAAAGTAGCATTTGTTTGCCATTGATAGACGACAATCAATTGCAGTATTTAAGTCGTTTTTGCTTTTAACACTTTTCTTTAGTTTGAAATATTTTATGTTTTTAATACGTACATTACATCTCTTTATAATTTAAAACTGCAGTTAACATTTCAAGGCTACCCAGAATCTCGCAAAGCTCCCGTAGACAGTAATGTTAAGTTAGTTCCTTTTTAGAACGGTTTTTCTGAGAATTTATAGGACGTATTGGTGTAAATTCTTTTTACAGTGGTACATTAAACACTTTTAAAGACTTTAGCATGGTAATTTGTAAAATTAATACTTAATTGCTGAGAAAAAAAATATATGTCAAGTATAAAAAATTGCAAAAACAACAGTTTTTCTCTTTAAATTTATCTTTAACTTCTTTGTTAAACAGATTTTGCTTTTTTAAAACTCATGTCTATGTGTTATATATGTGTTCATAAAAATGCCATCATTCCTGCTATTTTGGGTGTTCTGTACCCATTTAGAAGCCTCAGAAATCTTTAATATAGGTGCATGTTTGTTCAAAACTCAATTAAGAAAAACGATAACAACTTGAAACTTACACACAAACTAAATCTTACAAAAAACGCGTTTCAATTCAATGTTATATTAATTATATTAATTATAAATGGAAACTAAGCATTTAGCATCCAAACATATTCACAGTTGACACGACCACAACTACAACGGATATTTCTGTGAAACAGCACTTATATCATGGATGAAAATCGAAGGGTTTAAATATGAAGAAAAAACAGAGGAACATAGATAGCATTTTGTCTGGCATTATACGTCATTGGGTATATTATATTATAATATCGGCTTCTGATAAAAAAAAAGTTTAACAGTATTTGAACAATTCTTCAAAGTTCCGACTATTAATACACTGACACACAACGACCTCTAAGGTATTTGAAAACTACGTGGCGCAAACATGAACCAAAGCAAATGATAACTTGATAACCTTCAATTAAGAATATACCAATTATACTGTTGACTTAATTAAATCGGATCTAATTCCATTGATACGCATTGAATATCCAAGATTTAAAAAAAAATTCTTTCAATATAAGTATTGGAGACATATACAAGCATTAAATATTAGTAATATGAGTTATCACTTAGGTATTCATGCAGAGTTCTACACTACACACATATTGCCTCAAGTTTACCAAAACTTCAAAGGGTTTCAGAACAGTGACCGTTATTGCACTTATACACTATTCAGATATTCCCAATTCGAAACCTGGCAACGCATTAGAAGTGGTGGCTGGTGCTAAGAGAGCACTTATGAGGGGCAGGGCAAGCGTGATATTGGATGAGGGTGCACTTTATGCGACAATCACTTTGAAACAGCCAAACCTTATTAACTGCAGAATGGGGTAATGAATTCACAAGTTGTGCCTGAGATACCCACATTAGAATACGCAAATTTAATTTGCATTACATCCATTTTAAATCATTTATATGCTACTTTGTGTCTTTCTCACCTACATCTGGCCTGTTGGTTTTAAGATTGGCTGCTAATAATGGACTTCCCAATGCATTGGGAAGCCGTCAATGCATCGGGAGTTACAACAATTCAGCTTTCCACTGACGTCGAAAGCAGTGGAAGCTCAAAGAACATTTGACCTATATCTGCTTAGTGTGCCCTGTAACAACAAATGCGGAAAAATTCTTCAATTTTTCAAACAAATAATGTGGAAATCGATAGAAGATTTCGAAAACCATATTCCATCAAAAGAAGTAAAAGACATATAGACTAACGTTGTTAAAATAAGGCTCTTATACATTCTATTTTGAACGACTATGTATACTTACTCAACAAATGAGTCCCAATGTATTTGCGTGGAAATAATAGTAAAATAATATAAATACATTGATGTCTTTAGGTTTCCAATTTACCGACTTTGGAACGTTTATTTTAATCTTAAAAATATTTCGATACAACAAAATACCTATTTGTATTTTTTGTGCTAAAAATAGCTGGTTTGCATGATCCTCTATATAAAACAATGTTCATGCATGGGTAATTTAATCCATTATTTATAACCTTTATATACATTAGAATAGATAAAATATACTTACATAAAATAGTACGAGACTAGTACTATTACTATTCCGAGCAGAAAATATCCCCTATCAATAAATAATAGTACTGTATGTTGCGATTTAGGTATTCATGCATAACTAGAACTCGACATACGTATTGCTCAAGTTTGCTTCAAAGGAAGTATAAGGTAATCTTTATTAATCTTAAAAGAGTTATTCAGATAACATATATATGGGAATCTGACAGTGCATATTAAAGGTTGTGGCTAGTGATACATACTCTTTATAGAAACACTTTTAAAAATAAACTTATGTTTAAAATATGTTTTGCAAGGAATAAAAATAAAATATCACTTAATATTTTATAAGAGGTACATCAATTTTAATGCTTGTTGAGTTTCGCAATTCTAAGCTTGTTTTGTATTAAGTCCATTGTAACATTTTTATGCATTTCAAATTTGCTTCTGAAAAAACTTAAAACTTATCTTTTTTAATATATACTATAATCAAATAAAAAATAAAAAAATTACAACACGTCTTAAGTTTTGCTTAATCCTCATGCTATGTCATTTTTATACAAATATTCGGCTGATACGTGTAATCAAAAGCTTAAAAGTGAATTTACGGTCCTCTTCCAATAATTCATTTCGGTTCTTAATATTTCAAATAAATTAATTGCTAACATGAACGCATACTAAAACTTCCCCTTTAATGGATGACATGTCTCATGAGATTTTTGACATATATTTACAAATTGGTATATGTTGCCTGACCATAAAGCATCTTGGAATTCTCCCATGTAAATTTCTAGCAACACAATTTGATTTATGTTAACTTATAGATAGCATAAGATGTAAATTTCGCAACACATTATGATGAAATATTATTACATTACATGAAATATTTACACAAACAATTGCTAAGTGAGTCATGAAAACTAGATGCCTTCATGCTCCGTAAAGTTCACCACAATTAATTAATCATCAGAGTCAAGTATGAGAACATGCATTAACCATTAATTGGTTTAATTCATGATTACACTGTTTCAGCCAGAGTTTAACAAACATTTGTGTTTAGCCGATGTAGTTATTAAGATGGTACACAATGTGATGCAAACTTTATTGAAGCACAATTGATTGACGTATGAACATGACATCGGTTAGATTCATAGTATATATTTCAGAAATATTAATCGGTTTACAGAGTTAAGTGAAAATTACAATAAGATTTTTTTTCTAGCATCGTCCGCTTCGGGTGCAAGTTCATTCGTTTTCCTTTAAAAAAATTCTGCGTTTTTTTTAAACTAAAAAACATTGTTTATTGACCTTCATTTTCTGATATAACTGCAAAAACACAAAATTAAAAACTTCCAACTAGCCACTTGTATTTATTGGCAAAAAAAATAAAGTTAAGTTGTTTTTTTATTAAAGGATTTATGATAAAACTCTTTTATATTTTCTCCACTTAACTGAAGTATATTTCAATTGAATAAGTTAAAATATTTCCAGATAAATCAAAGTTTCCGCATGATCTAAATTATGATTTTTTTTAAAGTTTCAATTAAGAAACCTAAACATTTAGATATAATTTCTTACTCTATGATACTTTAGAACGATTTGTTGTGCAATGTAGTTTTATTGTATTGAAATTAAATTGGCAAAACATTTTTAAGTTAAAAATCCGTAAAACACCTTACTAAAGATGAAATGCATGATAAAAAACGGTCTAAAAAGTTACTTTACGCGCGTTTACAGTTTAATTTTTTTTAAAGTATTAACGTCAATTGCAATCCTTCTTTTGGCTTTTATCCGTCGTCAGAATTGATGGTCGCTTAAGCATGACCCTTCACATGTAACCGATAGGTCGTTCCTGATGTAAAATATTTTTTTTCCTTCAAATTTTAAAAATTAGAATCTGTAACGGGAAAATTCGGACTTGAACTAGAATTTAATTTTTTAATCAAAGTTTCATTCCTTTTATTTCCACGTTTCGCGCTGATTCAAGTTTTCTTTGTCAACTGGGCTGCCATTTTAAAAAGCGCAAATTCAGCAGTTGTTTTTGTTAAATACTATAGCCTTAAAGTTGATTTCTATTAGAATTATTCGCTAAACCTTTCCTCGTCGAGAAAGATTGAGGGAGAAAAGTACAAGCTTCCATTTTTATTTGGTTTTAAACTAGGTTGGAGTAAAGCTTAGAAAAAGTGTGGTGAGCAAATGTTAGAATGCTCCTAATGTGATTGAATCATTAGAGTCTGCTTTGAGCAATTGTTCTCGTCTTTTTCTCCCTTGCATTTATCCATCGAATCTTGTTTGTCGCCCGAATTTACGATGTCAAAGTGCACTGGGGATGTAATGTGACAGTGTGATTTTTATTAGTTTCAGATCCCGTATTTCTCCTTGGTGTAATTTAAAAGAAAGCGAAATGAAAGGTGTAGTTGTAAAACTCTCTTTCTTTAAAGTATGACCAAGATATAGGGTCGTCCGTTTATTGACGACTTCGTCCAATGGACAATTTGCATATTTTTCAAAGTGTTATAAAAACTATTGGTTCCGATAGAAAAAATGCTCCTGGTTTCGAATATCAACTTAAAATTTCAAAAAAATATTTCTGTAATTTAATAAAAGAATAAATGCACAAAGCGGTACGCCATTGGCCGTGACGTCATCTGTTATGAGCCGAGGAATCTTCCGAATTCGTGAACGTTTGTTTACCTTTTCGAAGGTTTGAATTTCGAATGTTGTTTTTTTCTGTTTTTCAATATCTTATACTTTTAAACCAAAATGGGAAAGTAAAGAGTGAAAAAGCAAACTAGTTTAGTTAAAAAATGCTCTTTCATAATTTAAATTACTGAATTTGTTAATAAAAATATATTTACTATAAAAAATACAGTTTTGACACATTAACTGACGGAAAAACTATGTTTAAATTTGATTAAAAATGCACATTACTGTCTCGCCAAATGAAATAATTGTAGTTAGTACATTTATGCAAGTAAACTTGTATGTTTCGAATATGATTGTGTCATAATTTGGTATACCCTTTGCTGAGAGCATTGAATGCTATATTGAAGATTAAAACTGCACTACTCTAATTTACTACTATTTTGCCTGTATTCAGTTTCTAGACGCTAAAACATTTCTTTTGATGTATAAGACTCCCACTTTCAGTGAGTATTTTAGCTACCAGCTAAAATGTTGGTTTTTATTCTTCGCCTAAGCAATACCACATGAAAATACTCATTAACCCCTCTGACACTATTTATTGTTTTAAATTCCTGTTTTTGTTGTTGTACACCTCCACCTATTCTAGACCTAACTTTTCAAACTCAACTTGGCACATGCATTTGCATATTTTAAATGCAGGCCTCTATCTTTGTGAAAACTGTCATCTGTCGGTGCATGCAATGTTAAAAGACACATTTGGACTGTAAACTCTTTAGGGACATGTGGTGTCAAAACTTTTGGTATTTTCTTTTTATGGAGGCCAAGACCTTTCTTTTGATGTATAACGATCCAACTTTCAGTGAGTATTTAAACTACCAGCTAAATTTCTGGTTTTTATTTTTTGCCTAATCATTGCTACATGAAAAAACCCAATTTTTCCCTTCTGACACTATTTATTGTTTTAAAGTCCTGTTTTTTTTTGTAGCCCTCCACCTATTCTAGACCAAACTTTTCCAACCCAACTTGGCACAGATACTTGCATATTTTTTAAATGCAGGCCTCTATCTTTGTGAAAACTGCCATTTGTCGATGCATGCAATGTTAACACATTTGGACCCTAAACTCTTCAGGGACATTTTTTTTGCAAAAACTTTTAGTATTTTCTGTTTATGGAAGCCAAGACCTTTCTTTTGATGTATGACACTCCAACTCTCAGTGAGTATTTAAGTTAACAGCTAAATTTTTGTTTTTTATTTTTTGCCTAAGCATTACCACATGAAAAAACTCATATTCACCCCTCTGACACTATTTATTGTTTAAAGTCTTGTTTTTTTTTTGTTGTACACCTCCACCTATTATAGACCAAACTTTTCAAACCCAACTTGGCACAGGTAGTTGCATATTTTTAAATGCAAGCCTCTATCTTTGTGATAACTGTCATCTGTCGGTGCATGCAATGTTAAAATACACATTTGGACCCTAAACTCTTTAGGGACGTATGGGGCCAAAACTTTTGGTATTTTCTGTTTATGGAGGCTAAGACCTTTCTTTTGATGCCTAGTACTCCAACTTTCAGTGAGTATTTAAGCTGCCAGCTAAATTTTTGGTTTTTATTTTTCGCCTAAGCATTACCACATGAAAAAACTTATATTCACCCCTCTGACACTATTTATTGTTTTAAAGTCCTGTTTCTTTTTTTGTTGTACACCTCCACCTATTCTAGACCTAACTTTTCAAACCCAACATTACACAGGTCTATGCATATTTTTAAATATGTATTAATATTTCAATTGCCAGGCACAAAATTCATTTGTATTTTTCAAGCAGTTCTTGTGTGCAGCAATGAAAGAGTTATGATCATCCAAAAATGCAACTGAAGGGCTGTTATTTTTCATTATTTCTGCAATATTATACCAATTATAGAGATTTTTAGCGATTTAAGTTTTCAAAATACTGTTTAATAGGCAAAAAAGTTTAAATTGGTACATGTTGTTACATTTTCTTAATAGCTTATTAATGTTTTAAAACCGTGTTTATTGAAATAACATCATCAATTAAATGAACAAAATTAGCTTGCAAGTGTTTAACGTATATTTTTATTTCTTATTTAAGTGTTTTGTATTCAGAAAAACTCATTTTTAAATAAGAAAGTTTGCTTTTCGTACTAGCAATAAACTTGTTTTAATGGCTTTGCACCACTTGTTTCTAGCATATTTATTTTTGGGTAATGAAGTATTTATCTGGGCTTTTGTGCAGTTGTATTCGTACACTTGCACAATACAGTACTTATAACCCATAATTAAGAAAAAACATCAAACGGAGTGATTTTTCGGACTCAACAATAACACTAAGCGCCATTATTGCGATTACCGGAACGACAGTAGCGAGCGGTAGCCATTTCGTAACAGATGACGTCACATGACGACATCGCTGTTTTCGCGCCAAAAACTTTAAAAATTAATTAAAAAATAAGTTGCTCTTAAAAAGCGGAAATATGCGAGATTAAGGAGTTTCTCCCTATGCTTAATCGAAATAAAATATGTTTGGAAAATGCTGTAATTGTCCATTGTATTTACGATTGCAAAAGTACCCAATGAGCCCAAGTGGACTACAAATCTTATTCATACATTGGGGAATGTGAGTTCTGAAATTAGACAAAAAAAAGATTTAATACTGAATAGTACGCATAAGATAACTTTAATTGATTTATACATTTTGAAAACTTATTTCTTAAGTCAAAATTTATAATGTACTATAATTTTTTATTGAATCCTAACTAAATCTACAATTAGAGAAACCTTAAACTCATTGATCACAATGAACCTCTTAATGAGGATTGGAACATTTTAGTAAGTTCATTAAACTGAATTTAAATGTGCAAAAAATATGTATTTTTTAATTAAAGCATTTTTGAAATAGCTTGACTTATTTTGAGCACATCAGGAGCTCAGTGAAATCACAAATATGACTTTTGATTCTGATACATTTAATTTTACACTTAACTGTAATTGATTAATTAATAGTTTGAATTTTAATGAACAAATATTTTGTTAAATAACTTATAATTTAGTTATCAGCATTCTAATAGCATCTGTTTGAACCATTTGCCAAAATTAAAGGAAGTATTATCTTTGACGAATTTCGTTGCATTTAATTGAAATATTATCTCATAGAAGTACAAGCATACAAGCGCAAATCCCATGACAAGTAAAGAACGCCACACGAGAGTATTTTAAAGTTTTATGCTAACCATAAAAAAGATTCTTGCCGAGGAATCTGAAGAGAGAATATTTTTGAAACGTAATGATAACTTACCCAAAACTTTATGAATAGAAAAACTTGTTTTTAATAACTCATGCTATGTTTTATTTATTCTCCAATGACATTAATTTAAAATCTTAACTCCTTTTTGGTTTGCACAGAAGCAACACAGCATATCATTAAAAAAAATTATTATACCATTCCTTCCTATATTGAATATCGTTACTGCTCCGCATCTGCAATAATTTACCCAGTTACTTAAGAAAAACGAAAATCCCGAAAAGTTGGTAATCATAAATCCATTCTGTGCTCGTTTTAAATGACAACCGTAGCAAAATTTAAGGAGAATAATTTTTCACAGCCCCTCTAATGGAACTAAGACTCGCCTCTTTATGTGTCACGTGGGCGGGCATTTTTATTCTAATGAAGTGAAAGACGCATTACCAAAGATTATACTTAATCAAATTAAACGTCAAACGTCTCTACATTCATTTGAGATTTTCCTCACTAATTTCAATGGTATTTTCGTTATATTTGTTAGAAGATTTTTTTAAGCAGGCGTAACAGTATATATTCTTTTAAAATATAAATGTAGATACATGTGTGTTGTAGAAAGAGTTAAAATTTATATTAATTATATAAATTTGCAATGATAATTGTTATTTATATTTTGTAATGCAGTATTTAAATTCTGGCGTCCCACTTTCCCTTAAAATTTATCTACATGAAATGTTTATGTATGTCAGTTATTGCTGCGACGCTATGTCAATATAAATTTTCACTCCAATAACGCACTGCTGTTCATAAGTATTTTCACAATATAAAATGAAAATATTGTCTTATCAATATTTTGAAAGAAAAATTATATTTCCCTGCCTAACAAATTAATCACTAAGTCTTAAATGGGGGTTTGTTATAATAATATTAATTTTTTTACTAACAATAAGTTTACATCGCGTTTCTTTCTTTAACTTCGCGTTAAATTATGTTTTAACGTGAAGTCTTGAAGTCTTAAATGACGGTTTGACTAACAGTAAGTTTACATCGCGTTTCTCTCTTTAACTTCGCGTTAAATTATGTTTTAACGCGAAGTCTTGAAGTCTTAAATAAGGGTTTGTTATAATAATATTAGTATTTTTTTTTTACTAACAATAAGTTTACATCGCGTTTCTTTCTTTAACTTCGCGTTAAACTATGTTTATATTTTCATTTTAGAGCGTCATTTTCCATGTGGAGAGTCATCCTGAATATCCACAATTCCTTCAATGCGTCAGCTTCAACTTCTTTCCCACTCCATACCACAAAATGGCGTACAACATTTTCTGTCTTCTGGGCGTGTACGGCGTTCCCCTGGCCATCATCATATTCTGCTACTCAATGATACTGTGGGCGATATCTAGAAGATCTAGAGAGACTGAGGGTAAGTTTAAAAAAGTTTTTTTTTATGATACACTCTTAAAACAAAAGAGTGAACTCCACTCCAGTTGGTTTGGTTTGAATTATCGTCGCACTAGAGCTACACGAGGGCTATTGGCGTTGGGCGTCGTATTTTAGAACCACAGTCAAGTGACGAGCCACACCTGAATAGGCACCCAACGCAACCGTTAAGGGCGACATCGTACGCAGCGTTAGAACTTTGAAGGATATTTAACGTTTACTCCCTTACACGGGGTATTATTCGTCGGACATTGTTGGCTGCACGGGCCGTTTATTGGTCGGCAGCTATTTTGGTGATGCCCGGACCCGAACCTGGGACCTTCCGCATGCTAAGCGAGTGCTTAACCGACTGGGCTCCCCAGCCCCCACTCCAGTTGGAGAAGTGCATTTTCGACACTGGAAAGGAGTGTATATTATCTCAGACTGAGTTAAAATCACTCGTTTGGAGTGATCCTGTCGGAGGTTTAACACACAAAGGATCCCCTCCAAAAGGAGAATTGCATTTTCCAGACGGAGGAGTGAAAATCAATCAGACTGAGTTAAATTCGCTCGTTCGTTTTAAGAGTGTACCTTGATGTTGACCAAGCATACATTTTTGACATCTTGACAACGTTGCGTTTGGTGTGGAAAAATAACTAATGTAATAATTCAAATATATATAAAGTTTTCATAATAATCTTATTTAGAGATTTCCTGCATTTTTTATGAGTAGTTAAGTTAGGTAAATTTATATGTTTTTTGCGGGGGCTATATGTTTCTACTCTACATGGAGCTTTAACACCCACGCACATGAATAGTTAGTGGGAAAATGCCATCTGTTGGCACATTATAGATATGTGTTGGTCTGAAAAACCTTTTTTTTTCTATTTACCTACTAATATAACTAGCCCGCCAACTTAATATTTTTGTCGGAATATCTTTCCTTTCGCATTTTTAGGCGCTCATTTTGAAAGTGTAAATTATTTTTTCTATAGCGTCTAGAATGATTCTAAATTTTATTTTATTAAAAACTTTGAAACTACACTTAGATATTCTTCGAAAAACCTCATATTATAATCCAAAGCACTTTTTAAATAATTTCAATGAAAATAATATTTGTGAACTACTGTGAAAAATTTTTGAGCAGGCATAAAATAAAACAAATTAGACGAAGTTTAAAAAAACAAAACAAAAATTAGCAAACATTAATTAAAAGTTCTAAATTAAAAAAAATAGCTTCATAATAATAAAAAATATTTTTACAGAAAATATGGTTTGGTTTTATCTTTTCTTTCCGAATTTCGCATTGTTTGGACTTTATTTTTTACTTATCTTGTACTTATTTTTTGGACGTTGTATAGCAGTTATAATATATATGGGAGATATAATGTAGTGGGTGATTTCATGAGAATTAAAAGCATAACTTCTGAAGATTGACAAAATTAAGTAGCCTTTGTATGCGTTTAAAAGTCTGTAATTTTTATTTATAACCCGCCTGCATAGAATTAGTCACAAGAAATGAGACAAAATAGCTGTCTTTTTGAAATTTAACTACAATGCTATAACATTTAATTAAAAATGTAAGTAAAGAGCATATTTTTCTTATTTTAGAAATAAAAAGTGTGCAATTTGCAAAAAAAAAAAAAAAAATTGCTGTCTTCAAAAAACTGCAAATGTGATTTTTGAAGCGTAATACTTCAGTTTTATGAACCATGGAAGAATATTTAACTTTATTTTCTTTTCAGCCTTTAGAATAAGTAAATTTATTTTTTCTCAAACCGAACATAAGGTTCATCTCATTTTAGTTTATTAAAATAACTTGCGTGGTACTTGCTCATTTTGTTTGTATGATTAAATTACGAAAGCTCTTATTTTTCAAACTAAACGACTATACACCTGCGCATCGTAACTTTTGTTCTGTAATTATATCGGTTCAATTGTAGCGCATGAAAAACTTTTAATTATAATAATACTATGTCTTTTATATCTTTACAAACTTTGAAAATAATAGCAAAACAAATTTTAAAACAACAAGACTTAACATCACTAATAGAATATTTAACTTGGTTTTCAAGCATCATTTCAAAATGAATTCTGATTTCAACTTTTTAATGTTCTAAATGTTCCCAACAGATGTGTTACCATATTTTGAAAAACTTCCTAACACTTAAAACTCATTTACTTGAAAAGGATTATGCATCCTTAAAATTAAGAAAGTTGTTAATTTTTTGTTGTAAGGTAATCCCACGCGTTTTCGAATTGTTATTCGAGTTAAAAGAAAAGTGAGTTTAATTTGGTGAATTTTTATTTAAGATAAATCAAAATTCTATTCATGCTGTGTAATCAAATATTTATTCTATTCATAATGTGCAATCAAATATTAACTTAAAACTCTTAAGCGTGTGACCTTGGCCAACTGGTGTCTTGGAATTTGTTGTATTTGAAATCGATAACCATAGCTACTCCGATGGATTTCTCTACACTCCTTTCTTTTCACCCATATCGGACCAATCTCTTAATGATTCAACGGCTCTCGAGAGCTCCGGCTGAATTAGTTTTGGGTTTCTCAATTCGCACTTCATTCTTTGCGTTTGATTAAATGGAAAAAAGAAATCATTCTAATGTTATATTTTCACTTTACTTTTTATACAATGGTGTTTCGATTGCATATATTTTTTGATTTTATCTTATTTTATTTTAAAATTTTAAGTAAAATCATTTACAAAAAAAAAAAAAAAATTCACTCACGGGACACTTTAAAATTTTAGGTTTTTACACAATTTAGTATAAAATTGTTGTCAGAATATTTTATATGGGCCTAATGTATAATAATAATAATAACACAAGCAAGCAATATAAATTAATATTAGATATAATTAATAGTAAATTAATATAATAAATTTGTTTAACTTCGTAGCTTTCAGAGTGCTAAAGCAGAATTTAAACTAAGAAACTTGCATAATAAATTCCCAATCTTCCCTTTATTCAAAAATTTAGAAAGGCATTTTCAGAATATCCACCCTTAAATTAATATAATAAATTTGTTTAACTTCGTAGCTTTCAGAGTGCTAAAGCAGAATTTAAACTAAGAAACTTGCATAATAAATTCCCAATCTTCCCTTTATTCAAAAATTTAGAAAGGCATTTTCAGAATATCCACCCTTAAAGTAAGGACAAAAAAACGATTGATCTTTTGAATTCTTTTTAATTAGTTTTTGTTTAATGTGGGGCATTTAAAATCATGCATTATTTAAAACTCTTTAAAAAACGTCCTGAAACTCACAGTCAGATATAAAATTATTCATTAAAATAGGAATCAAATGCTCACAAATAAAATATTTTGTGATTAAAAAAACTTAAATGACAAGCCCTCTTAAGAATTAAAGTCTTTTATATGTATAAACGCAACGTTACATCGTAAGCCCACGTTCTTACTTATGCATAGCTCAGTAAAAGAATTAGTCAATTTTAGCTGAGACTACGGAATTCTTATTCTCAAGAGAAGTCAAAATGCAAAGAATAGTTAAGTTTCAAATACTAAAATATATTGTAACTGCGATGCTGAATATTTTAACTTAACTCCTTGGGTTACATTTTTTCTTTTCAAAAAATATATTACTTTCTCCTTCTGGTTCTGAGAATTTTCACCATTATTTTTTTTTGTCAATGCAAATATTGAGAACATAAATGAATATCTTTATGTAGTTAAGGTCTGGATTTTTTTGATAAAAAATTAAATAGCTGATGTATCAGTTTGTTTAATGCGGTCACATTAATGTACATGGCGTCCGTAGTTAAACTGATAAATATTTAAGGCTTTCTGTTATACAAGCTAATGAGAAAAGTTATGTTTATTTTGATACGAAGTGTAGAGAAAGAGAGAGAGAGAGAGAGAATCTCATTAAGAATAAATGAATTACTAAATTTTCACATTGGGAATATTAGGCGTTAATGTGCTTGGCGTCAAACTTCAAGACATCTTATATAATTTAAAAAAAAAAAACTTTCTTCATGAAATCATGAAACTTCAAGTACGGAGAGCGCTAAAAGTCTACAGATCCTGAATTAACTCTGAGTTTGCAGTTCTAAACGTTGGGGTTTAATGTTAAGTTATCCCTTTTAATTGAAGAGGTGCTTAAAATTATGTGTAAATCCAGTTAATTTTTTTTAATACAAGCATAGTTCTAGAAAAAGCGTTTTTAAAACATATTAAAAGTATTTATATATGTTTGCTTTTCGTGAACTGTGGATTACACTTTAATATTTAAAAATGCAATATTTAAAGCAAACATATATACACTCTAAAAAAAAATCTGTAAGGTTACTAAGAATTCTCTAGGAAACTCAGCTTCCATAAGTTTTTTTAGAAATGTTACATAAGAAATATGTGTATATATTACTAATTAAAGCTTAGTATCCAATACAATCATTTAAATTGCAAGCATACTATAAAAACTTCAGTAAACGTTACAAGATATATTCTAGTAATCAATACATCCACTTATGTAGTATCTTTACAAGGAAAAAGTTAGTAACTAGCAGTTTCAAAAATGTTAAACAAGAGGGCGCCACTAATTTTCTTTTAGTCAAGAATTATTTCGACTTTTCCGGAGCAGGTCGCAGGATTCGAACTCACAACCTCAAGATTAGCTCGTCTTTCAACGAGAAGTAGCGCGCTTGTCCACGCGGTCATCGGGACATGCAGATCCTTTGCGTGTAAATAATGAAGTTAAAATCTTGATCGATATAAAGCTTTCGGATATGAAGTTTTAGAAATAATTTAACGCAATTTGTATGTATGTACTAAAATAAAAAAAACACGTTTTTCGGTTTCTCATCGTTGCGATATTGATTCGTTATAATTTTTCGATGAAAAACACATTGATTGAATTTTCACCTTTGACCGATATCGAATCAGACTTTTATCTCTTAGTCTCGTACACTTTCAATTTACGGACGCGATCACCGGTTAGTTTTTGCTAAATCCGATTGCCGATCGAACAAATTTCGAGAAACAAAACAATGCAATAAGGGAAACTACGCATCTCTCAAAAAGATAGCCAGGTGGCGCTGTAGGCGTTACAACAATTTACTTAGTATTGCTTAGTATTACTACAGTAGTTTCTTTAGGTTACTGATGATTTTCTAGTAAATGGTGAAAACCTGTTAAGTTACTAAGTAATCGTTAGTAAATTCAAGCCAAATTTTTTACAGTGTACTCGGTAAATACACAGTTCTTTTAATATTCACATGTCTTATCGGGCTTCTTTTATAGTTCTTAACACTATCTTTAAAATGCATATTTCAAAATCAATTTAGGATAGTTTAACAATTTTTCAAATATTTACAATTAAAAATAAAAATGCTTTTAATACTGTTAGTACACTAGGTAATGCGGATAATTAATAAGAAATTATAAATTAAAAAATATAAAACTTTTAAAAGTTTAAAAACCTATCAAAAATATTAGGATTGAACAAAAGAAGACATTATCAACTCTTATTCAAAACGTACTTCAGTTAAAAGGGAGTCGGATGGGTGTTGGGTCAAAAACGTCGATTTTTCTGTTTTTCTGTTATTTTTAATCTACATATCCATAGCATTAATTTAAAACCAAGATTTTTTATTTATGTTTAGTTGTTTTCTTTTTACAAGCATTTTTTCAGAGCTCTGTGTATTAGTTCTTAATTGTACTATAATTTTCTTTTGCGTTTTCTGAAATATAAGGTTTTTCAACAGTTAGGAACATTTTTCTCAGGAACTATAGAAGAAATCATCAGGTTTGCTTTATTATTTCTGCCCCATTAATAGCTTTGATTTAAACTGAGGAATTATAAATATTTCTTTAAAAAATTTTATAACTTTAAATCGGATTTTTTGGGGGGTTTTCAATACATATTTTAAAGAAATCACTATAAAAGTATTTTTTAATACTGTGAAATATCATCTGTTTAAATCAAAGAACTATACTTAAGAAATGCTCGTTTAAAAAATTCATAATGATATCTCATATATATTCCTGAGAAAATGATCTTAAAGTTAGTTAAATTAACATGGACTAGATAGAACCATCCGACTCCCCTTAATGAATATTTAAAGTGGAGAACATAAGCTTCAAAATACATGCATATGAGAAAGTTTAATTACTTGTTATATAAAATTTCGGATGGTATGATAATAGTCTCATAACACTAAGACGATATTGGATTTTGTGTTTGATCATCATTTTCCAATTTTTGAAGTTACCGAAAACAACTTTTTAAAGTTTAAGATAAAATTGTTGACTTTTCCTGAATCATCGCATATCTTTCATTGAAGTATTCTTAATATGAAGTTTTGTTTTACAGTAATAGGAAAAATATGCTACAAAAAACTTCCATGTTACTGTATTTTTTAATAAAATGATTAAACCGACCTACAAAACCTACAAAAAGTGCATTAATAGCTTGGAAAAATGGATAGAAATTTGTTTTTATAAGGAATTAAATTTATATCACTCTTTTTTACAATTTGTTTCGGAAGTGTATTTGTCTTCCGATAAGGAAAGCATTTTTAATTTAATTGGTAATGGTAGAGTGAATATTGTTAAGCTAATATATATTTTTTAAGAACATGCTATATATTCGCATCTGCTAATTATGTTTAAATAAACTTCACAAAATATTGCATTCTTTTAAGTTGATAGTCTTACTTAAATATGTATCTGCTTTTTTTTAATCATCAATTATAGTTTTATTGTGCTTACTTATAAATATTCAATGTGTTTATATAATAAATATCTATTTTACTTAACACAATATTTAAATATATGCTTAAGTTACAATTCAGAGAAAATTAATATGCAAGACCTTATGCATGAAATTATTAATTGTGCTCAGAAAATACTAAAACATTGAAAAGCAGAATAATAACTAAAGATTTACATGTTTGGATTTTTATCGAAATAAAAAGGTTATCTTGGTCTCTGCTTCCTTGCTTTCCTTTCATTGAATTTTTTTTACGAATTCTGTAAGCATAACTTGGGGATAGAAAACTAGATACTAATAAGCCCACCGTTTACAAACATCACCCATCCTAGAATTTGCGAATTTGCGTTTTTTTTTTTTTTGTCATTTGAGCGACGGTATTGTATGTTTACTTTTTTCTTAAATATTACATTTCGTAGTTTTAACACGTTTGGTATGAATATGAAACATCGAAACGACCTGAATTCAAACTCTTCATCAGCGTCGTAATTTAATCTAGATCAAATAGAAAATCACAAAGACACAAGCTTGATTTTTTATTTTAATTCAAAATATTGAATAACACCTCTCTAGTATCTTTCCTTTTAGACGATCTGTCCCAGGAACCCCGCTATCGCCGCCGCCTCTGCCTCCGCCGCTCGGACATCGCCCACATCGAGCGCTCCAGAGCCCGGACCCTGAGGATGACCATCATCATAGTCCTCACCTTCTTCTGCTGCTGGACCCCCTACGTGGTGATGGTGCTGTGGTACCTCTTCGACCCGGTGTCCGCAGACATGGTGGACTCCAGGATCCAGTCCTCGCTCTTCATGTTCGCCGTCTCCAACTCGTGCGTCAACCCCCTGGTCTACGGCGGCTACGTCCTCAACCTGAAGCAGTTCTTCAGGAAGTGCTTCTGCAGGAGGTCCGCCAACTTCACGGCCTCCATCAGCCACACCCTGATCACGACACCGGCCAAGCGAGTACCAGTCAGTAATTTTCTTCAGCGAGACATGTCCGTGAGGCTGAACGTCAACGGGACAGGCACATACCCGATGCTGGTCGAGAAAGCGGACGTGCACTTCCCCCCTAGGGCTTTGAGGCAGTGCCGTAGCAGCCACAGCTGCGGACGACTGTGCTCCATGGAGAAGTACTCGAATGGGGGTCCCAGCAAGGTCGATGTCGTTGTTCACAGTTGCGATCGTTAAATGATGTAAACATCATCAATCTATGGTGCCTGTGGTACCTATTCGACCCGGTGTCCGCAGACATGGTGGACTCCAGGATCCAGTCCTCGCTCTTCATGTTCGCCGTCTCCAATTCGTGCGTCAACCCCCTGGTCTACGGCGGCTACGTCCTCAACCTGAAGCAGTTCTTCAGGAAGTGCTTCTGCAGGAGGTCTGCCAACTTCACGGCCTCCATCAGCCACACCCAGATCACGACACCGGCCAAGCGAGTACCAGTCAGTAATTTTCTTCAGCGAGACATGTCCGTGAGGCTGAACGTCAACGGGACTGGCACATACCCGATGCTGGTCGAGCAAGCGGACGTGCACTTCCCCCCTAGGGCTCTGAGGCAGTGCCGTAGCAGCCACAGTTGCGGGCGACTGTGCTCCATGGAGAAGTACTCGAATGGCGGTCCCAGCAAGGTCGATGTCGTTGTTCATAGTTGCGATCGTTAAATGATGTAAACATCATCAATTTAGCATTTATTTGAAATTCGCTTCTTCAAGACGTCAACCTCTTCAACTGTATATGACTTATGACTTTCTTGGTGGGGGGCAAGATCGCCAAGCACTGCGACTTTAAGTCTATAACTGTATAAGACATAGCTGAATGACGTCTGTGGTCGAACAAGTCCCATTTGGTAAAATTAATAAGGTGTGCATGTATGTGTGGATTGACCTCAATTACACTTTGACATAACTAATATCTGACTACGACATGCATTTACCTGGGGCTGTGTTATATGATCAATAATATACAGAGGTGAAGGAAAACTTTGTGTTGCATACTTAGAACAAAGGAGGACGGATTGTTAGCACAACATATTTTAATGAGATCCGAAATACAGACTGATTAAGAATACCAGGGAGAATTAATTGTATATCAAGAACATGGAGTTAAGTTGAGTTGCTACAAAATTACTGGTGTTTAAACTATTGTTCTTATTGTCTTTTTACCACTGACGTCGTTCGTGTAAATGTCTCAGATCACAACACTTTGCTTTTTGGATAATAAAGTAGTCAGATAGAGCACACAAAAATTTCAAAGTCTATAAAAGTATTGAAGATCGATGGCACCAGGAAGTGTTTATTTAGCTGCGTCTTTCATGTTATACGTAGGTTGCACATTTAGGAAGTGGTAACCTTTCAGAAACCCTGAAAATACACTTATTATTGAGGGCTCAACCTATACGGCCACACACATACCAAAATGTTTGTTAAAGAAATGATTGCCATCATTTTGGAACCATAAATACAATACCCCAACAGATGAGGTTTTGAAGCCAACACGGCGGCTCAACGGTTAGAGAGCTAGACTTTTTAGCCTCTGCTGGTTCGGACTCGAATCCCGATAAGGCATGGATGTTTGTGTTCGTCGAGTATTTGCAAAGTACTTGATCGTTAAATCTGTTGGATCTGAAAGTCATGTGACGGTCATTACACAGTTTCCCACGGGGAAAGGTCCCAGGAGACTAATTCCCTCCCCTTCAGGGACATGTCTAAATTGTGTAGGTGGCGCGCGATAGATGGCAGCATCTGTTACGTATGTGTGTGTTGTGTCTGTCTTACTTGACGAAGGTTTATAAGCGGGTCTCTGACCAAGCACACAAACCTGAAAATATATGTCTGCCAACCAACCAACGGCTTTGAAAAATGTGGCTTTATTAAAGCGTAGTCTGATGGCTAAAGTAATAAAGTAAATGACATACCAATATAACTGTTAAGATGGAAATAATGTTTTAACCTGAAAAAGGATTTACGGAAGATCACCCTTCTTTTTCCTCTATAGTACTGTCGACTCCAATAGATTAGTCTACTTATTAAATCCAGTGAAATCCAGTACTACGGCAGCTTACCTAAAAACACATATCTAAATATGAAGGTGGTAATTCAATTATGCTTTTGTGAAAAACTTTGTTTCACTTATTAGTTATCATACACAGATAATAAAATAAGTAACTTAAATTAATATGCACTATATTTATAGAGTTCGTGATGTTAAATAATTTGGCACTTAAAGTTGTGTCGGATGTATGTATTTTTTTAAAGATGACATTAACTATATTTGAAAGTTATTATAACATAAAGTTACTAAATCATTACCATATAGGGTGAAATCATTTAATGTCTCGAAAAGATGGAACATTTTCCCAACTCTGCAATGAACGGTTAAATGCAATGTTTTCCCCCCGGAGAACTTAACTGGTGCTACAGTTTAAATCATCAGACAACTTTCTTCTAACCATGTTAAGTGATGGACAATATTATATTCATACTTTTGGAATGAAGAAAAGTTTGAAACCATAATATGTGCCATGAAAAAAGTTTTGATTCCATATACTCCGAAAATATTGTAACAAGGACATTTTCAAAGAAAAACTAAGTTTACCGATCCCCCAGGTTAGCTACACTATAAAACGGGAAAAAAAGAAGGCTGTAAATAATCAACGGCACCTGCAATCGCTGTAAATAGGTTTACAACTTTTCAACTGTAAATACAAAATAATTTATCAAAGAGAAACGCCACCGAATGGAAACTATTAAGAACGACGATAACAAAAAGAACTAAGCGGGTCTCTGACCAAGTACACATACCAAATACATGTCTACCAACCAACCAAGAAAAAGAACTAGAATCGACATAGGGCCTTCTTGAGCAAGGTAAATAATCAACCAGTTTCTCATTGTGGAGTTCTTTAATTCCTGGAAATACTATAATCATATCCATATACATATCCATACTATAGACAAGACATATTCATTATGTTAAAATGTATTAGTAAATCCTTAATAAACTATGAGGATTCCGGAGTACACCGGGACAATCGGGCTCGTTAAATCTTTGGAGTCTTTCAGTCCAACAGTGTTAATGTACGGTGTACAAAAATTACTGTTACATTTACTACGATTCAATTTGTGCCAATCGTCTAAGATCCATATTGCATAAATTTTAAACATTAATATTAGTGATTTGCAGCTACTGGATGAGTTACTAATACTTATAAAAATAATATTTATTCTTTTATAAATTAAAAAAGCAAAATTAAATTATATAAAAGTGTTATTTTATATTAATATTGATAGCATATTAGATTAATGTCCTGGAGAATTACGGCTATTTTATATTAAAGAAATGTTTGCATGTTTTAAAAACTGACTTTACTATGCGAAATTAAATATATCTGTCCATCCTAAAATAATAGCATTAGTGATAAATGTTAAGTAGAATTTGAAATTAAGAAAAAATAAAGGATTTTAAAAAGAGAATTTCAAACATATAACTTGAAATTGGGTGCTTAATTATGCTTAAAAAGTGAAAGAAATTGTATATTCATTATAATGGTGTTTTTTAATAAATATTTTTTACAAAAGCGTTAAACTAATATCACGAGGTGTTTGTATTCTAATATATGATTGGAATGTATTTTCAAAAAAGGAGCTTTTATTGTAAAGAAATTACTGTTATTGTATTAAAAAGTTAGGGTTCCGGACACAATCCCGACAGCCGAAATCCCGACAAGCCAGAATACCGAAAGCCATAATCCCGAAAGGCCATAATCCCGACAAGGACGAAATCCCGAATGGGTCGAAATCCCGACAAGGACGAAATCCCGAATGGGTTGAAATCCCGACAAATCTATAAATTAAAGCCGTCATGCTTTATTACGGGCAATTTAATTGTTAATTTTTGCTTTAATATTTTTACATTTGGGAAGAGTGACTTTTCTTTTTTATTGCTATGTAAACATAAAATGCTTTTGGTTCAAAAAAGGTGTGTTTTAATCAAAATGCATTTTTGTATGGAAATCACATATAAAATTAATCGGAGTATATTTAATAGTCTATTGCTTATCTTTTTTAGTGTTTTCGTTTCATAATTCGGACTAATTCATTATGCGGTGGGGTCTAGGTTGATATAATTTTTCTTATAATAGGTTATGTAGTAAGTTAATTGTGATTTTACGCTGAGTTCAAATATTTAATAAGACACGTGTGACTAATTAGTTTCTTTTGAATTGTCGAAATCGCGTTTTACTTAGGATTAAATCAGCAATAAATGTAAATAAAACACCAAAATTTGTAATTGCATTATTTTAAAGTTGAAGAGAAAAACCTATACATGTCATTGAAGGGAGCTGTAGTATCTCCTTCAGACACGTTTGAAATTTTATGATGAATGTCGTTTACTTGTCAACAATGAAAGCTGTGTCAGTAGATATAGCTTTGGGGGTGAAAGTTATTCACAGAATGAGATGAATGTTGAGGCCTTTGTACGTTTAGATGAAGGCCTTTAGACGAAAGTATGTTATTGTAAATTGTAGGGTACCTTTATCTACGAATAGAAGTATTTATAGCAACCCTAGAAAAGAGTAACTTAAACTGGTTTTTCCGCCTGTTTTGTTATTTTTATTTGCCCCTGGTGTTGGTCAACTATAGTAATCCAGCAAAGTTAGATTTTTATATATACATTTATATATAAAGAGGTTATGTCTTAATAACTATCATTGAACGGGAATTGACCTATTCCACTGTTTTAGGAACGAGAAACATAAAAATTTGGATATTAAGAATTATTATTAATTGCCTTTAATAACAGTTGTTTATTTATTATAAAATATTATTATAAAATGTTACTTTGTAATAATTTGATAAAAGTTATTATTATTTTTGTTAATTGTTATAACTTCTGGAATGGAGTAAGAGGCTTACCTAGTTTTTAGTTTTATTAAAAAAAAAACACCTATGAGTTAGAAATTTCTTTGCACGTGTTTTGTTCTCGGAAATCTATTTTTATTTTTTAACTGAGAGAAATTTATTTCGGGAAGTGAAAAAAGTTACAACTTAAAAAAATATATATACATAATTATCAGATACAGTTCTCAAGATTGATGTTTTTTCAATAAATTGTAGTTTGTATATGCATATAGGATGTTATGGAATAATTCATTTTTTCCCCTTTTGAATGCTTTCTTTTTTGTGTTTTTTAAAAATATTTTTTTAAAGTTTAAATCTTACTCTGGAGTGTCATTTCAGGGAAATCCTAGATATTGAAAGAGAATCATATAAGTCTAATCACAAGGATCAACTAATTGAAATTTAATTAAAATTAATTTATATCCTATCAAGAAATATAAAAATTAAATCATATTGCTAAGGAAAATAATTATTATTACTACTAAAATTATTAGCAAAAACCCCACATAGTTGCTTGTTATCAATGAATGATAAATTACCAAATAATTTTATTCAATTAATAAAGTAAATTTAAAATTTTTAACTTATGGGATAGCTTAATAGCCATTTCTAAGTCTATTTTTTTTTAATCTTTTACGAAATAGGGGGGACCGGTCCTGGTTTTCCCATGGGGTAAGTTTTCCACCATGCCTCGAGTTGGAAAAAAAATATTTGAGGAAGGGGGGGGGGGGGGGCGAAGGCAACGAAGGCAACGAGGAAAGCAAACGTTCTGCTTCGTTTATGAAGCCACGCAGTCTATTTCACTCACAAGAATCTTCGTTCAGTTGGTGCTGTTATATTTTAGTTAGAGCTGTTTAATGATTTTTTCAACATTGAGAAATTTTTGCATGCTTACATTCACACCTAAATTAAACGTCCTTCCATTTAACTTACAGTTTTATCATCGAGTACAATAAAAGGGGGTTTCTCGTTCTAATTAAATATGTATTTGCCTTAAAAATAACAAATCTCTAAAAGTCAATGAAATATTAAAGTCGAAAAATGGCAAAGGCCATGTTTACCAAAATTTCACGAGGCAAGAGAAGTCCAGCAATGCCTTGTATGAAACGTGTTTCAACCTTTATAATATTCCAAAAATGCAATTACAGTCGAACCCCGCTATAGTTAACCTTCAACGTAACCAACACTTGGTTCACTATATCCCATGGTTCACTAGATCCAACTTTACTGAAATTTTTTTTTGTACGATATAAGGCTTCTAAAGGAAAATTATAATTGTTTTGCAGATCTTTAATATATTGAATAAATAGATCGAATTTATATAAAAAATATTTTTAAAAATTACAATTAAATTGATTAATTTTCGAAATCATTAAAAAATGTCGAACATTTCGGAATAGCTGTATACCGAAGGATCCGTATATTGGAATCTGTGTATTTGTATTACGGACAAATCTTTACATATATTTAATTGACTGGCTCCATCTTCATTCTGATGGCTTTTTTTCTTTGCAGAAGTCCATTATTTTTCAAAACTGTT
This sequence comes from Hylyphantes graminicola, assembly GCA_023701765.1. Lineage (NCBI taxonomy): Eukaryota > Metazoa > Arthropoda > Arachnida > Araneae > Linyphiidae > Hylyphantes > Hylyphantes graminicola. The sequence goes on along the minus strand of CM043111.1, from coordinate 35,796,532 downwards.
TTCTCTAATTTAAAATGTGTTTAAACTCTTTCATAAGAAATGAGTGACTAAAGAGTACATGTTAAACGGCGAAATATTGAACAGTTCCACTTAAGGGGTCACAGGAGTCATAAAAATGTGAAAAGAAGGTACAACAAAACATAGTTTGATCTTCCATGTCATTTTTTAACTACTGGATATATAAGTATAATTTTTTTATCTGTAATTCTACAAGATTTATTTATTATAAAACTAGTTTTAAAATTTATGAAACTTTAGCCAAAACTAAAATAAATGATATTAAACATGAAGCTATTTGAACACATTGTGATTAGGCTTGCGCGGCAAATTGTGAGGTCAAAATTGACAAAATGACCAAGAAAATGACTTTATATTGTACAAATATGTACAAACAAAGACTTATACCTAAATTCTCAGCTCAATTTGAATTAGAAATTATTTAAGAACTTTTTTCTAAAAAAATAAATAAAAATTTAAAAATTTTGATTTTAAATTTTTTAAAAATAATTTTTAATTAAAATAGAGCTGAGAATTTAGGTATAACCCAGCAAACAATACTCCACTCGCCCATTATTGGGCCAATACTGAAATGCCGGCATCTCCAGTGTTGGCCCAACGCACGGTGGCCGTAATGGCTTCGTCACAAACCTGTCCGCCCTTGCCAGTACCGGCCCAATGTTATGGGCCAGTACCGTGCCAATACAGTAAAATTGTTGTAGTGGCGCCATCTAGTGAAATATTTTCAAAACTAAAATATATTTTTTTCTCTAAATAAAAAAATGAGTTACGACGTTGAGTTGTTTTTATAGACATGTGGAGAAGCAGGAGACGGGATTCGATCTGACGGAGTTTGGGGTGGCTATTCGGTGCGCTATCGACTGCGCCATTGAGGATTGCTTATTGGGGCGCGTTTTACAGTGTGAATGGTATATCTTATAATTAGAACATACACACTCCATGGATTTGATAAGTTAATAATTTTGATTCGTGATTTTGTGCATAATTTGCCTATTATTTTTATTTCAAAATATTCAAATTGGGTTTAATTAATTGTTCGAAGGTGGTGATAAATAAGTTGGATGCAAATTTTTAGTTAGAAAAAAAATATACCTAAATTTTTCCTTTAAGATTAATTTATTTTTAATTTTCTATAAAAAGGTGAGAGAAAAAAAAGCTATTGATCAAACTGAAATATTAAGCAAATAGTTTATCTGCTATTTTTGTTTAAATGATACTGTCGCTTTATAAAGGCGGAATTATTTTCTTCTATTTTGCAAAATCAAATCCTGAAATTTCCACGGAAATAGGAAAAAAGATTTTGAATCACCAATTATAAATAAAGCTATGAAATCGTTTCGAATTTTTAAAAATTACAAAAAAATTACAGTATTTTTGAGGTTAACGCACACAGTTTTTTTTTATAAATAAATTTCAATAACATTTAAAATAAATTTTATAAATAATTTTTTTATAATAATTTTTACAAAAATAATAATTTTTTTAAAAGCTAACGAGACATAAAAAATGACATTAAAATATTATTCTAAAAATTAAATCTAGGTCATTTTCCTTCATAGGAACTTTTCTTTTTGTCAAAAAATATAGATTATCTGGACAGCGGGATCGAACCTCGGACAAACGCGTTGGAGGCAAGCGCGTTGTACGCTACACCACGGGGACGTTGCATCGCAGTTATAAATATTAAACAAGAATCAAAAACGTTTTTGATACTTCAATTTCGTATGCGATCAATATTATTTCTTTTAATTCTAATATTAAAACAAAATAGAAATAAAATTTTCAAGTTTGAATATGGAAAGAAATTTTTTGCGTGAAATATAAAAAGAAAATTTATGCTTATGAAATGTCTTTCAATAAAAAAAATAAGTTACAAATTTAAATTTTTTTCACTGCAAATAGAAAATAAAATTACCCAATACCGTCCAGATATAATAAGCACAATACGGCGGTCAGCTTTTATTGGCCCAATTCTGTTTTGGTAATATTGGCCCAATACCGTAAAGGTTTTATTGGCCCAATACCGTCCAGGTTTTATTGGCCCAATACTGATAAGCATTCATGTAGCCAACACTAATTAGTCCGAATTAGCGATTTTTAGAGCAGTAATTGCTTCATTTTCCTTATGTCTAACACAGTAATTTTGTAAATTAATCTTTATCGAAAGTTTGTTAAAAAACCTACTAAAGGCTTTGTATTCAATTTTTAATATTTTTAAATACTGGCAAAACAGTGGCTGGGGAATGAAAGCCCAATACTGAAAAATCAACGTTGGCCCGGTACTGGCCAATTGGTATTGGGCCACTACATAATGTCCCGCACAACGCCGTAACAGTATGGTAACAACGGGTATCAGTATTGGCCTTGTATTGGGCGAGTGCACGACTGCCGGTGGACAGCAGTAGCCAACACTGGCAGCACTGGGCCAACAGTTCGCCATCACTTCAATGTTTGCTGGGAAGTCTTTGTTTGCACATATTTGTACAATATAAAGCCATTTTCTTGGTCATTTTTTCAATTTTGACCTCACAATTTGCCGCGCAAGCCTAATCACAATGTGTTCAAATAGCTTCATGTTTAATATCATTTATTTTAGTTTTGGCTAAAGTTTCATACATTTTAAAACTTGTTTTATAATAAATAAATCTTGTAGAATTACAAAAAGAAAATTATACTTATACATTGAGTAGTTCAAAAATGACATGAAAGATCAAACTATGTTTTGTAGTACCTTCTTTGCACATTTTTAAGACTCCTGTGACCCCTTAAATCAAGTTTTCAAGAGGTATTGGTAAAGAATATGAAATATGTACAGTTGGGGACAGGAAGATGAATGGCTTCATTGTACTATGGAAGGGGTAGGGTAGGTTACACAGAAGTACTGCTGACACGCCCCTTAGAATTGTGTGTGAGTTGAGGGGGGTGGGAATAAATGGTTTGAAAAGAAAGGGTTGGTTCCTGGAACTTTTAGGGGGATTGAAGCTAAGCATGCTTCTTGTTTACCATGAAAAAGGTCTAGTTTTAGTGAAATTTGACCTGTTGTGAAAAATTGTCTTCTCGCTTGCCACTCTTATATAACTTACAATATAGCGATACGAAGAAAAAAAAATAAGAAGGGAAATTTGGGTTCACTATAAGCGAACTCTCATTTTCTAAGCGGTTCACTATATATGAATCCATATAAAATAACATGTTCAGAAGAGACCTCTAAAAGTTTCATAACAGCGGGGTTCGACTGTATTTTTTAATATATACTGTTAAAAAAATAAGGGGAGCGCATGGTTTAAACGTTTTCACCACTAATGATTCGATTTATGATCATCAGCTTGAGATTTTTTCTCACTAAGTTAAGATCGCCCTTATTTATCGTTAGATATAAGAATCATGTCTCTTGAAAAATTAAACAATGTTTGTTTTAATTAAATGAAAATATGAAAAACATGGTAAAATAAAATTCACTCCCAAAATTTTTTATGAAATAACTTAACCCTAAATTATTCACGCATGCATTCTAAGATGTTTAAAAATTGAATTTACCTTTTTTTACAAATAAAGTTTTAAAAAATAGTGTTAAAATTATTTTAAAAGTTATTATTCCAATTTTCCCCCCTTTCATTTTAGTTAAAAATTAAGATCAAAGAAACTTTCCCTGGTCTCCCCTAATAATCAATCGATTCCAGCAATCAATACATAAAAAATTGACACAATAACTTTTGATTTTTTTTATTACTGTTATATACATTAGCTAATATAATAAATTCAATAACATTATAATCAATAACCTTACAAACCATAAAAATCAATAACCCTATATTTTATCCCTTTAAGTGTTCATTGCTAAAAATACAAAATAAGTAGGTAAATTTCAAAACCTGCATCATATCTCATCCTCTTTTTTTGGCCGTTCGCGTAGAGGAATATATATTTTTTAAGGTACGCTTGTACTCAATTTTTGAAAACTTTCGCATCCGTTCTCCCTCCGAAACCCCCCAAATTTTTAGCCATTTGTTACTGCGCCCCCTCCCCCCTACTGTTTAATTTACAACCACACCCCTAAACTAGCCAAGTACAGCGATAACGGCGCCAAACTAAAAGGCTTACGAAAACTTAAACGAACCGGAGTTTAAATAATACTGATTCCAAGACATTTATCCCACAACAGATTGATAATTGAAGCAGTAATAAGTATTTGTAACATTTATTTTTATAGACAAAATTGAACCACCAGAAATGAATTATCCATGTACTATAAAATAAAATAATTACCAGACCGTAAATTACTATACAAAGAGACAATTAAAAACTCCACAAAACAATGAAATAATTAGAAGCACGTTTTTTTTTATAATGGCACAATTTTAATAAACAAAATACAGCCGAACAGTTTATATTTCATTTAAAATAAGCCACCATATCTAATTTTTTTAAAAAATCGAGAAATGGACAAAAAATCTATTTTCGGGATTTCGACCCATTCGGGATTTCGACCTTGTCGGGATTCTGACCCATTCGGGATTTCGACCTATTCGGGATTTTGGCTTGTCGGGATTTCGGCTTTCGGGATTCTGGCTTGTCGGGATTTCGGCTGTCGGGATTATGTCCCAGACCCAAAAAGTTAATTTAAGCGCTTGTACATAATTGTATATAGATATTAAAAAAATAAAAAGTTAAGGTATATAATAATGCTAATAATTATTAGTACTATTTAACATAAATACATTGTAATTTCTATTAATTAATGGTTATAGAAGAGCGCATTTTTTACTTTACTTTTAAGACCTTTTTCGATCATGTCTTGGTACTAACCAAACGACAGATGATATGAATTAATAATATCTATAAATGAGTTCAATTTCATTTTTATGTGCTTCTTTAGAACAATACTTATTAATTTAATTACATTCCAATGAAAATGGGATCAATTAAAAAATCAACAACTAATCAGTGGTAACAAACTTTCAAACCAAAATTTTCTATTTTCAAGTAATTTAAAAGTTTTCCTAAGTTGTTTTAACTTTTAAAGATAATCAAAAGCTATGTTACTGAATATTTATGAGTACGAACTAGAGAAAGTCAACAACAATTCTTATTATAATAAAGATGCATAGTTTGCAGCTGAAACTTTTAGTATTACTTAAATTAATTTTATTGATTTATGTAAACTGTATATAGGTAAAGATATATGCACATGTACTATCAATGGCCAATTTGAAAGAGTGCGGAGCTTCGTTTGTTTGTGGGAAAGAAGACAATGCTTGACAAAACTGTGGCGTCATTGTAGGCGTGGCCGTTCCAGTTTAGACGATTTATGTGTTTGTACGGTTCCCGACAACGTTTGATATAAATCGCTGTAGGCGCGGCCACTCCAGTTGTCCATTATAAGAGAGATTTTACATACGGCTCGGTGAACAGTAACACTACCCAAACCTTAACCTCTCGACCAATCTGGAAGCGCGTGCATATCTCTAAGCGCTTTCAGATTGGTCAAGAGGTTAAGGTTTGAGTAAGCTTTATGGTTTACCAAACCGTAAGCAAAATCTCTCCAATATAATAGCATTACTCAAAATATGTTATACAGTGGTGGAAATTGATTTATGAACTAACATTCTTTTCACCAGATATCGCTTTGTATTAAGTGCCAACAATTTAAATTTTGTGTGTTGGATATTCAGGGCACAATAAAGGAATTTCACACAAAAAATTTTTTTAAGGCCAAATTTGTTGAAATTTATCTGTTTTATTCCTATTTTACTAAATAGGGAAGCTTGCGGGAGTGCCCGAAGCCAAAAGGGTTAAAAATGACCCATATATAATATTGTAACAAATCTGTAAGAGAAATTAGCATATTAATTAAAAGATCAATAAATATAATTCATAAATAGTTGAAGAATCATTCTGATTTCGGCAAAAACCATCACTGAAAAAGGTGTAACCCTCGTGGGACGAGGGACAAAAGCAGGATTATTGGACTTGTATCCCAAAAAGTTACCATTTGTGTCAGCATTTGTGCATTACAGGGCGAATTTGTTATGAACAATCACTTCCTGTAACTCCCAGAAGAGTAGGACAAATATTGATATCGTCGTCGAACTTGAAATGTTCCAAAATGAAGGCTGGTCCAAAGCTTACTCTTCACCATAAGAACAGGCTATTAATATATAGTCGTAACTACATGAAAATGGATTGGGTGGGGGTGGGGGGAGAGAAATAGGAAAAAAATTGACATTTGCTGATGAAAAAAAGTTCAATTTGGATGGACGTGATGGTTTAAAATGTTATTGAAAGGATCTTCGGAAATAACCAAGATCTGTCTTCAGTAGAAATGTTAGTGGTGGAAGTTTGATGGATTGGGCCTCGATATCTTATGAATGAAGAAACAAGGTTATGTTTCTGAAGGGCTGACAAACATCACTTTATTGCAGATTAGTTCTAGAAAATTCTTTAATTCCTTTTCGCATGACAAAACTATGCTTTTGATTAGATTTTTATGCATGATAATGCAAGTATCCACATTTCAAACGAAATGGAAGACTGGTTAAATGAACTAAGTGTTGTTCATTTAGATCATCCAGGCAATAGCCATGACTTAAACCCCAAGAATAATGTCTGAGATCAATTGGCTTGAATAATTTACTCAAATAGAGTATGGTTTTAATGAAGTGTGCATCAGTCATGGAATAGAAGGACTTAATCATTAAAAACTGCAAATTGCTTGACCAAAACTTGACCCAAAGTTTTGTGTTGTCTATGAAAAACAAAATCAAGGAAGCATTAGCGACAAAAAATAGTTTTAGCAATTATTAATTGAGATTGATTGTAAAAGTTCATAAATCAATTTCCCTATGCTAAAACTAAAATATCAAAAAAATAAATTGTTTACGAATTTATATAAAATTTTATTTACGTGTATCATTTATAATGCAAAGCCTGTATAGTATATAAAATTTAAATCCATAAAAATGCATTTAATAAAGAAATACTGTTAAAAAACTGTCAGTTCATAAATCAATTTCCACCACTGTACGTCAGTGTAGTAATCGTGTAGACCTGTTAGTATATTCTCCCTGTCAACGAGCTTCTAAGAACGTTATGAGTAGTTGTCATAAGTATTAATATATATTATATCCTTTATGTACTATAAATAACAATATTCCATTATTATTCTATAAGTTTCTAATATGTGAAAGTAAATCATAAACCTGTCCAACAATATAAATGCAACTTAACGTATTGAATTAGACCTCTTAAGATTGGCTAAATGATGGGTATTTAATATTTTTGTACAAGTTTTAATAAGTGTGACTTGATATCTTTGTGTGATATTATGTACGATATTTTTTTTTAATTATTGAAATTGTTTGTTGGTTCCATTACACAGGGTAACAGCTTTTTAGTCCCTAGGATTTAAGAATCCAGCATAGCTAATCTTTACAGGCCTGTCTACTTTCCCGTTTTAACCCCGGCAAAACTGCCAATTTTACCTACTTTCTGAATTTCTGTGTCATATGAACCAATGGCCGGATTTTCGAGGAAGAAAATATTTTCCTCTTACTTGACATACGGATTCCCCAAAATAATTATTATCGAGTTAAAAGTGCGAACAGTTTGAAAGTTGAAAGGCTGAATTGACTTCGCATTACAGCCACTGTTGGAAGGTTTGACTTGCGTCACTAATTCTAAATATAAAACTAGTTTTCCTCCAACAGATCTACTTCTGAGATATTTATGTATTTGTCTAACAAATTATCGAAAGACAAAAAATAACGTTTTTTAAAAATATATTTGTTTCTTATGCAATTTTCGATTAAGAAAAAATAGCCTTGTAGTTTTCGTTTTGCAATAACATAGTTTTTCTTAAAATTTCAGCTACCTACACTGAGAAAAAAATACTGTAAACATACAGAAATTTTTTTAGTAATGTTACAGAAATAAATGACTTTACAAAAAAAGTTTTTGTAATTCTGAACAGAAATCTTCATTTCTGCAGTTACAAAAAAAAATTCTAGTATTTGCAATTGTTTCAAACCAATCGTGGTCTTCGATCGTGATTCGAGACCGATTGATTGTTTCAAATGAATTTCACTTATCATTTCCTGGCGATCTGTGTGCCGAAATAGCACAGTTGGGAGAGCGTTAGACTGAACTTCTAAATGTTCCTGGTTCGATCCCGGGTTTCGGCCGTCTGCTATTCCTCTGTAGTATAGTGGTCAGTACCTCCACCTGTCGCGCGGAAGACCGGGGTTCGATTTTACTATTTTTAGTAATTATTTACTAGAAATTTTCTAGGTAAAGTTTTTTATAAAATTTTTTCTTGTAATGGCTACAGATTTTTTTTCACAGTGTATAGTTTCAGATAAATAATCATACGATTTCAAAACGGTTGGAACTAGAGAAAAACTATAACCCGATTTGTGTACAGCACAAACTACTTAAGAGACTTGTAATATATTTTAATAACATTCATATCGAACATTTTTTATTTCGAGTACTTTCTTGACACAAATAAACATGAATATCTTCAAAAGTATTGCTGTTTAAGAAAAACTGTTTATTATTAACAATTAGCAACCAGTTATAACTAAAATCAGTTATAAAATCCCAGGCACCATTTAATTTTTGTAACCCTCTGTACAAGGTGGCAATTTTATAAGCGGAACTAAGCAACCATTCGTTCTTTGTTCTGTGCCCTCTTTTAAAATGGCCACCTTGGGAAGTAAGAATTTTAATATTTTTATATCACATTTATGTATTCGCAGAGTAAATTTTTAACTTTAGAACAAATATCACAGAAAATTTACATTCGAGTATGGAAAATATGTTTAAGTTTTGTACGAAGCTCAAGATGTAAATAATAAATTGTACGATGTTTCTCCTTTACAAGTTAAATAAAGTATTTAAATGTTGTTTCTGAATGTTATTGTAATCTGTTTATGGATGGGTTTATTATAATAAAATAAAGAAAATATTATCAAAAACACTATTGTTAAGAGTTTTCTTTTTAAGTTATTCCAGGTAAATTTATGTATAGAAAGTAATACTTAGTGATCAGAAACGAGTGCGTAGGTGGAATATTATTCTAATTTAAATGTAACTTTTTTTATACGTTAAAATATAAAGGAGACATAGCAAATATCAGCTTTTTCTTGTATATTACTTTCCTCTGAATAAATTTCTTCATTTTCTTAACTTTTAATAAATTAAAATAAATCCACAACTCATGTTTAGATTTTGTAGATACAATCACAATTTTTTTTTTCGATTTTCCTAAAAAATTTTCTAGGAAGTCATAAATGTGAATCGCTGTTATTGATTCACTGTAAAATATTTCCTTAACTTTCCGTATATATACCAGGAACTTCCCTGGCTTTTTCAAGTATCCATCGCTTCGTGATAAGTTCCTGGGATTTTCAGGTATTCCCTTTCAAATCTGGCGACGTTTGCTATGAACCGCCGCCACTGCTTTAGGCGCCTCGCTCAAAATCAGTTGTTTTGTAACGTTGTTTGTGTAACGAAGTTAATGAAAGGCATTAAAAGAATGGTCGAGTGGTTAAGGCATCCGCCTTTTAGGATTCAGCCTTCTCAGGAGTGCGGAGGTTCGAATCCCACCTACTGCCAGTTATCCTATAAATCGGATATCTGTACTGCGAAAGAGTAGAAAATCCAATCTCGAAGTTCCGTTGGGTGCTCTCTCAGTTTCCAGAACGGTTCCAGGTATTTTCCAGATAAGTTACTGGCTCTAAGTGGGATTGTTTCTATATTTTTGGGGAAGGTTACTGATATATTCCAGGAACATTACTGGTAAAAATTGGGCAGCTCAGCTGCCCATTATTTCCCAGTAACGTTCCTGAATTTTTTTACAGTGTTACAACAAAATTTTATGTCGAAATTACTCAAGTTTTAACTCAACTTTAAGAAGATTTTTTTTATTTATTGTGCATTTCCATACATTTTTACAAATTTTGTTTTACAGCCAAAGAAATAATAATAACTCTTTCTTTTGTTAAACTAGTATTTTTCAAACAAAATTATTATATGTAAGCAAGTAAATTATTCAAAAAGAAATTTCGCTCTTGTTATGGATTTTTATTATAATATAATAATAAAAAGTTACGACTGCAATATACCATTATAAAGAAATAAATTATTTTACCTATCATGCAAAAGAAAACATTTTCAAGGGTCAATCATTAATGTTAATCTTTATTAAGTCAATTGTAATTAGGTTTCACTGTAATATTTCAATGAAGTTGCCGTTAACCGTTTTAAAATATGGCACTACGTTGTTGTTTCATCACAAATATTCCTCAAGGTCTTCATAATAATTATTATAAAGATTCTGATTCCAAAAATCCATGTTTAGTCTTGAATATATTTTCGATGAAACCTACTTTATATATATATATGTATAAATTGAATAATATTATAAACTTTGATATTAAATAAACTAATAATAGTTCAAAGTAATTTTCCACCCTATTAAATACAACGAAATATAATACAAAAAAATGAACACTTTGGAGACTTCTTTCTTTTACTAAATATACTTTTCTCTTTATAATCAACTAGAATATTATTATACACAAGCATCGATATATGTGAGTCGATAAATCCTTAATATATCTAATAAATTTTAAAAAAAAAAGATTATTTTTGTCAAAATTTCATCTACTATTGCCATCAATAAACTTCATTTGCCATCTCCTCAGTACGCACAAAATTTTAATATGTTAAAAAATTAACTAATTATTTTATTTTAAAATCAAAAATAATATTGGTTCTCATGTATTTTTCATTCTTGTGCAACAAATATATCAAAAATGGAAAACAAAATGCTTCAAGACAATTTTTATAAATCAAAGAAAACAACTTAATTTTATCAGCAATTTCTTCACACTGATATGACAAAATCCAGTTAAAAATGTACTTCAGTAATTTTTTGTGTGAAACTCTCTAAGAATATTGAGTTTTCTAATTTGTATAAATTAACAATTAAAAATATTTTTCCAATTTGAACTATTTTAAATGTTCTAAAAAAATCAAAATTGAAAATCTAAATTTTAATGCATTACCTTTTTCTCGTGAATTGCGTCTTGAACAAATAAAAAGAAGTCTAAAAAATAATCATGGAAAAAAATTTATAGTTCTTTCATTCATAAAGAAGAGGAAACTATTTCTTTCGTAAACAAATTTATTGGGTCGATAAAGACGACCAGCAATAGCTTTCGTTCCTTATAAATTAGATGCTGTCTAATGTTATCCGGTTTTGTTTAAAGTTTCCAAGAAGCAGGTTCTTTCTTAATCAATTGTTTTGCAACAGTTTGGTGTTTTTTACATTGAAAGATAAAGTATTTTTGTCTCAAAGGTGGAATAAGATTTGGGACTTTTTAAGTTGATTCCCAGAAAAATTTAATCGATTTACGTAAGTGTTTCTATAAACAGTGTAGTCGGGCAATTCTGATAATTCTTTCTGAAGAAGTCTGAGAATTCTTTTGCTTTGTTTGTGAAAATGATATTAAAAAATGCATGTTTTTCTTAATTAGAAAAAACTTTCACGAAAAGAAAACGTATACAGGAGAATGAAAAAACACGTTATCTTTTCCTGTAAGATTTTACACCACTTAATATGTTAATTGGTGTTACTAAGTAACTAGTTAATTGAAACAATTAATAAACCTTGGACATAAAAAATACCAACAGACTAATACTACTAGCCCATTTTGATTTGACTGGCAGGGTTTGTTAGTTATATTTCACCAATTTTACATTTACTAAGTTTTTTTTGTTAAAAATATTTATAACATCTTCAATCTAGAGGTAAACGCAAACTTTAGTAGAAATCCTGTAGCAATGTCTTTAAAAAAATTAAATGCTAACTTTTTTATTAACTCGAATGTTCAAGGTTTTCAAAATTACCAACACTGCTTCAGCTCCCAAGCACCAGGTTTATTTGTATAAAAATGATGTAGCAGTTGGGATTCGGAGGTCTTTCCACAAAAAAAAAAAAACTGGTAAATTTAAAAGACATTTACCTAAAGTTGCACTGTTCGGCGAACTTGCCACCCCCACCAAAAAACTCATAAGTCATTAAATACATTTTGAATTTAAAGTGTTACAATCGACTTTTAATTATATCGACAAAAAGCCTGAACAAACTTGTGTCTTCTAGCACGAAAAATAGTTATACTTAAACATATAAAAACCTTAAGTTTCACTAAAGAGACGTGTTCCTTAGTAAAAACTGGTTTCAATTACTTGCAAAGTTAATTTTAAATAATCGTTTTAAAAAGGTTGGTTGGTTGGTATACATATATTTTCAGGCTTGTGTGCTTGTTCAGAGAGCCGCTTATAAACCTTCGTCAAGTAAGACAGTCACAACACACACACACACTCCCATGCACACATATACGTGACAGATGCTTCCATCTATCACGCGCGCCTCCACAATTTAGACATGTCCCTGAAGGGGAGGGAAATAGTCTCCAGGAACCTGTACCCATTTGAAACTGCGCAATGACCGCATACAAGACTTTCGGAACCAACAGATTTAACGATCACGTACTCCGCATATACTCGGTGAGTTTTCAACGACCAACTCTCGATCGCGGGACCTTCCTATCCGTAGATCAAGACGCTGACCACAGGGCGCCTCACAGCCCTTTAAAAAAGGTATTTATATAAAGTTTTGAATTTTGCACGGAAGTGAAGAGGTTACAAATGATTTGTAAAATTTTAATAAACCTGTTTATGTTTTAAAAATTTAGGCATGTATATTTTTTACGTTTTGAGGTATTTTGAGTTTAACACTTTTTGTATGAATAATGATTTCTGAAGAAGGAATAAACAAGATATGTTTTATTTTTTTATTTTCCCTTTAATGTGACGAAATAAGAATAGTATTTGCAGTTTTTATATGCTCACAAATCTCAACACTACTCTCCGTGATAAACCTAACTTGGGTAAAAACAAATAGTAAAAAGGCAGGAGTAAAAGCGTGGTTGGTCCTTTAGTTGGAAACTCTTGTAATGTAAAATTTACAGACAAAATGTAGTGAATGCAGTTTAATTAAAATACAATTTCATTCTGATAAAACTGACAAATTTTCTCAAATAATATTCAAATCTGCTAGACCTTAAACGAAATTAATGTTTTAAATATGCTTTCTGGGTGGATTCATAAATAATTTATGGAACTCTTTAGATGCGTGGAAGGATCTTCTCCATAGCATATTTCTATTTACCCAACTTAGGTTGGCAAGGGGTGTAGAAGGTTAAGACATTTCTCAACTCAGTTTCAGCTAACAATTTGAGTGCAGGGCAAAACTTCGGATTTCATTTATGGTAGAGTGAAACCATCTATTTCCACTACTTGAGCCAAAGAAAATGCCGAATTTGCATGCGTGCATAGAAGAATGCGGCCTTATCATCTTTTTCAGACACGATAATGTTATCATCTTTTCATGCGAGATTCAACTCAGATGATATCATCCTTTTTTCAAACTTTTGTGAAAATTTTTCAGAACTTCTTCGCTTCCGAAGAGAATGGAAATTATTAGAGAAAGATGAAGAATAATTTAGGGTAGATAAACATGAGTTTTCCTCGCAAAGACATACTTATAAATATTTATCAGTTATATGCATTTGCTTTAAATAGAAGATATTATGAATAGAACAAAATGTTGTTTTTATTAAAGGATTTTCAAATTCATCTTGACATTAAATTCATTATAGCAAACAATTATAATTACATTTATTATGTTTGATAATTAATGTTTTTAACGATTTCAAATATTCGTTAAACATAAGGACAATTAAACTTTGGAGAGGAAAGTCACACTTGTTAAAGCTGCATATTTTACTAGAAATATTTGGAGGAATATTTAAAGCAGGTTGAAAGATATTTTCTAAAAGAACAAAAATAGCCTACTTCCATGTTACTAAAATACTTACTTAAATTCTTGTCTTGAAAAAACTAGGTTCGTAACAGTAAGTGACATCAACAACCGTTTCTACATTAAATTTATATACATTAGAATAAATTTCACTGAACGCAGCAGTAATCCAGCTATAATTTCAACTTCTCAAAAGCCATTATTTTCATTAATTTTCTTTCGCCAATATAATAAATATTACTTATCATCCGCATGATTTATTTGCAGTTATAAATAAATATTTAATTATTCGTAGAACAAAAACCATAAAACTACTCCAAAATGCACTTAAGGTAGGAGAATACCCAAAGTTCCCCAAAATTCTAAAATTTTTACTATTGCTTTAATCTTTTCCAAATTTGACCTACTGATTTCAAATATAATGAATAATACTATTTGGGCATTTTTTTAAAAATTTAAATATAATTTATTTTAAATGGTGTTTTTCTACTAAAAAAGGAGGTTTACGCTAACAAGTCTACCAAATTGAATTTTCATCCTATAAACATTAAGTATGTGTTAAATTCTTCGTTTTGAACTGATACATGTAATGACCCTCTAGAGTTGCATACAAATTACAAGAAAAGAAGTTATTAGGAAAAATGTTATAAATGAACCACAAAAAAGGATTTTTTTCGATTAACTTATATTTGGACATTAAAAAAAAACTTATATATTTACACCGGATGTTAGAGGTTCATGACACATATATATATATTGAAATAGCATCTGTAAAAAATTTCAGGTAAATTAATGTAAAACTTTTTATGCTAGAAGTGTTGGCATAAGACCCTTTTTTTAGGTGAAAACACCGTTTAAAGTAAATCAATTATATTTAAATAAAAAAAATTGCCCAAAAAGCATTGCTCATTACATTTGAAATCACTATGCAAAATTTGGAAAAGATTAAAGTAGGTGAAAACACCGTTTAAAATAAATCAATTATATTTAAATAAAAAAATTGCCCAAAAAGCATTGCTCATTACATTTGAAATCACTATGCAAAATTTGGAAAAGATTAAAGTAATTAGTAAAATTTTTAGAATTTTGGGTATTCGCCTACCTTAAAATAGGAAATGTAAATTAACAAGTAGTTTTGTAACATAATCTAGCGGACAGACGGACGGACGTATGGACATCGACAGCATGTCAATACTTACTTATTATTTTTTTTTAATTCTTCGAAGAACAACAATAGGCTAAAAGTCCCAATTTACCCCGAAGTGCATTGTTTAAAATCCAAAAGATTACTAGCTTAAATTGTGCTTACAGAGAAAGTTTAAACCAATTGTCTACTGAAAATTTAATAATTACTTTCTCGATTACTTTTTTATCCCATTTTTTTATGTAATCCCTTAAAAGGTAGGTTCTTCCTCCAGTAGTAGTTCTTTGAAAAAAGGCGCAACTCTTATATCCCTTTCCGACCGGGCTCGTGCGATCGTGCGGGTATTAAAGAGAATGTTCAAGCTCCTCAAAAATAGTGATACCAAAGCAGCAGACTTTTACCACTCGTTATATGTATAAAAAACGACTTTGTTTTTAAGGAGTTGCTGGCATTGATGCTGTTTACTGCATTTTTTTTCGATAAAAATTTATTTCCAAATTTAGTCTTGAAATTTTAAATCAGCGCCATCTGACCGCCGGTCGAAAAGGGTTATGGACATTCATATGTCATATGTAAATATAATAGGAAAAGGTGGTTTCTAAAATTTGTAAACATTCTGTTCAATTATTAAGTAAATTAAACCTGAAAAATTTTAAAGTTACCAAATTTTAATGATGATAGTCAATAATACAGGGATTGTGATCACAAATATTTAAAATCCTGTGAAGTGTACAAAAATGTGAATTTTTTCCCTTAGAGTGTCTATATTTGGTAATGGTACGGTACTATACAGTTAAAATTTAAGTCAAGTTTCCAATTGTATAGGGATACTAAACCCAACTATTAGTGATATTTAACCTAACTCAAACATTTGGGATTATGCTTTAAAACTCTATTAAAAACTCGTGCACACTTTATATGTGCGAAAATGGACACAATTTACTGATTTACACTGGTAATGTTCATTAAAGAAACACACACACACATTATACGTTAGTGGCTTTTGTTTCTTGAAAGATAAGTAATGGTGTGTTTTTTTTTCAACTCATGAAGCCTGAAAACCAAAAAAAATAAAGCTACATTTTATTTGTCTCAATTTTCTGGATATATTTTCATTTTTATTTCTCGCAGCTCAGTCATAACCTTATATTGTAGTAGACTTAGTGGCAAACCATGATTCAAAATGAGAGCCATAACTTCATAACAGGTTTACTAGTTCATTTTCTTTCCGTTAACAATTTCCTTGGTTTTATGTGATGGAATACACAAAAGAAAAAAAAAGTGTGGGCACCATGATCTTTTATAACGAAGTGAACACCGGGGCTAGTTTTGGACAGTTTCTTTTTCCTTTTTGCTTGTATCTTTTCATATTTTGAGGAAAACTTAATACCAGTCCTTTTTTACACTTTTGTATGCAAACTAGAATTGCTACTTTTCCAAATGTAATTTTAACAGCATGTAGTTAAATGCAAAGATGTTGAGCTGGAAAACGTGCCAGGTATGCGTGATGAATTTTCCCAGTCTGCCAAAGTTGCATAGTGGAAATTTCCACCTTTTCTTAAGCAGATTTAACACAGGTAATTAAACTGTCAAAAATCTCTATATTATTCTAAAAAAATAAATAAACTACTGAAGCAACAACGCTCGTTAGTTGTAATATCAAAAATTATTATGATAGTTTTATTTAGCAAAATGTAAGTAAAAAAAGTATTTGTAAAAAATACTTTTATATAATAATATTATTTATATAATATTAAGAAAATTAAGATCTTAGTCAAAACCAGTTATATGTAACAACTTTATTCTTGTTTTTATTTTTTTAAAAGATGCTGTCTGGTTTTAGACTAAGATATCAAGTGCCTGAAGTTTCATCAAATTGTTTAAACGAACCACATAAAAATTTGATATAAAGACAGACACAAAAAAAAACCCCTATAAAATAAACGAAATGTATCGGGCATTGACCTCAAACTGAAAACAACAAAACAATTTTATTTATCACAAACCCAGCAATAAAAAAAATGTCGAAGATTGGTTGCATTATTTAAAAAAAAATTTAAAGGTGAAATACAATGTATGGTTTACCCATTCATCAAAATAAGTAAATTGACTCGGAAGAATGTTGTTAAAGAGAATGATAGAAAAAAAATCCATCCTAAAAATAGTATCAATTCAAAAAAAAGTTCACAAGAAAAATTCGAAAAAGTCGAAAATGGTCTATAATGGAAAAGTCCTATATTAAATACACATCCTTTTATATTAAAGCCCCGGGCATGTTCTCTTTCTTACTTCTTACAATACTTTCTTTCTATTCATAGAAATTGATAGACTCCAATACAAGAAACTATTCCAGTTTAAAATATATATATATTCAGTATTTTTTAAAATTATTATTCATGGTTTACAAATGGCACTAATACAATAATTTATTATTGAATTAAAAAAAGTATTCGAAACTCCATTGAGTTGTGACTATATGACTTAAACTTAGTAAAAGTTATTAGGAAAATCTGCATCATTTGTTATTTTAAACAGTTCGATTCTAAAAATATTTATTTACAATTTTCGACGTATATTGTAACCCTTTTACGTGAAGTTAAATAAATTAATAGTCGCCTTGACCTACTTTGTTAAAATATTCACATTCCTGCAAAAATATTAGTTTAAATATATGTAGGGGAGAGTGGGGGCTATTGGGACGCAGGGCTAATGGGACAAGGGCCCTAAAGCTGGGAAAAATATACTTTTTTACAAATTTTTCTACACTACAGCATTGATACAGTTAGCTTCACATTTTAACAGCCAAAATCAGCCATTAAACGCATGTGCTGAAGTGGAGAGAAGAATATTTGTTTTGGAGAATTGAGAGTTTATTAAAAGTGCACCTTGTTTTTCACTTTTGAAGTATTGAATAAAAACTTTCTATGAATTAAACTACAGTTTTAGATGGATGAAATATCCTAGATTAAGATAGTATAGGTCAAATACTGTGGTGAAGTACAAGTGCTTCTGTGTTGGGTCATTTATAAAAAACAACACAGTGGGGTCTAATGGGACAGAAACGGTGGGGTCTAATGGGACACGAATAAACCTAGCTTTGTATGCTTCTCTCGAAGAATCTATATAAATCTCTAATATCTTATTCAGTCAAGTTGCCAAAAACTTTTTTAAACTTATTTTTTTTAACTTTTTGAACTTTTTTCATCGTATAATAAGTGGAAGTTCAAGTATCTTTATTGGTGACATATTTCCTCTTGCAATTTCATTAATTACATCTGAACAGAGCTTGGTGAAGATAAATAAATTGTTGTTGGTAAAATTTGCTAGGAAGCAAACTATTTTTTTTTCGTCGGATTGATTTCTGAAAAAAAAAAGGCGATGAAATAAAAATGTTCTTTAGAATGATCTGAAAAAGTCGAACGATGGTAAGCTATTTAAAGACAAAGACGGTCTTTTAAATCCTTGTACCTTGAAAATGAGGACAAGTTTGGGATAAATATTAGAAGATTTAGTTATAAAACTAAAGATTCAGCTATAAAACTATAATTTCCAGTGATTCAACAAAACCCAGCTAAAAATTTTCTACAAAAAATCTGTAGAAAAGTGAAGATCGTCAGATTTTCTTCAAAAATCTTCAAATAATCTACAGAATAAAACTTCAAATTTGAATAACTGCAAATTTCTTCAGATATTTTGAAGATTTTTGGACTTAGACTTTTTTTCAACTTCAAAGCATTGTTAAATTCTGCAGATATCTGTAAATTTTTCAAAATGTTAAAAAAATATTTTTTTTTTATAATGAAATAGTTCGCCTTAAGCCTGGATAAAGAATGAAACATTTTTTCACAAAAATCGGAATTATTGAATTTTTTTTTGTTTTGTCATTAAAATTTTTACTTCAAAAATCTGTAGATTTTTTGAAGAAAATTGTATTTACGTATTTTTTTTATAATTTCACAAAAATCGAAATTATTGAAATTTTTATTTTGTTTTAAAAATCTAACCTTCAAATATCTTTGCAGATTTTTGAAGAAAATATAACTAAGATTTTTTTTCAGTTTTAATTTATTGTTAAAGTTTAAGAATTGCGGACATTTTATTTTTATCAATAAATCAAGAGCTCTGTTTCTAAAAACGAATAAAAAAGGTAAATATAGGAAGCGGAATCTATGATTTTCATAAAATCGGATAAATCGGTTTTTGTTTTCCTTCGGTAATAAATCTTATTGAATGCAAAAATTCGTTATAAAGACTTAATTTACAATAAGTTTCATTGAAAAATTTGTGGAAATTCCTTCCCAAAAAGTAAACACTAACCTTAAAAAAAGTTACAGAGAAGCAGAATCGTAATTGCAAAAAAAAATATTGAAATAACTTTTTATCTAATTGTTTAAAAATTAAAACTATATTTTTCTGTAAAACTGATTGATGATAAAGTATATGTAATAATAAGTACATAATAATAAATTAATTGTTATTTAGCAAAGCAACTAGTTCCGAAAATGATACTTTATAAGCGAGTGGCTTTTTTTTTCACGAGCGAGGTACAGCGAGTGAAATTATGACACGAGCTTAATAAAGTATTATTCGAGCCCCCCACGTGCTTGCTTACAATATTTTTTATAATGACGTGCAAAAAAGTATTTCTACCAATGAGTGATTTTCATGACATCCTTTAGTTTTCCATGGAGATATTCGAAAATGCAAAGTAGTGAAAGAAAAGTTGCAAAATACTTTTCTATTTTGAATCAAAATAGTATTTAGATTAATTAGTGCTACCGAACATAGGTGAAAATGAATTTGAAATGATGTTCGACCAACTTCCAGATTAAATTAACAAAGCAGCTAATCAAGTTTGGTCGAATCTTATTCCAGAAAAGTATTGTTTGGAGTGAAATTTGTGTTCTTACTTTTATCTTATTTCATTTCCTTTAATAATTTTTGTAATACTTTTAGTTTCCATGGAGATTAGAAAATGCAAAAGTAATGAACCAATAGAATTAACTGAGTTTCGTGACCATTTAGTTTCCATGGAGATATTCATGACATCATTTTGCTTTTCTACCAATCAGATACTCTTATTTACTTTACCACACTGTGCCGAAAATGAAACTTTCGCTCACTGTCTGTGACGCAAGCACGTAAAGTGTCATTTTCGCAACGATTTATGAATGAATATGATATAAAAAAGTGAACTTTTTTGCACGTTGTTATAAAAATAAATTAATCAGTTAAATATTTTTTTAAAAAATAATGTCGCTAATACATTAAAGAGCGACAAATGTTCGTCTTAACATGGCATAGTGGTTAAGGTTATAGCCCCGTGTGCTGCAGCTCCTGGTTCGATTCCCGGACTAAGCAATTCAAATATTCTTTTTTCTTGATAGTTAATGAATTAATTAATTAAATGATTTTTTTTTTATCTTTTTTCTAATTTAAAATTTGTAATACAAACTAAAAGCAAAGTTCATAAATTTTTTTCTAGCTGGCGTCACTAGTAAAAACATTGAAAAATGGCTTGGCAATTTCCTGCAATTTTGTTAATTAAATAAAACGCCTGCTTAAATAAATAAACCACTGCATTAGAAAAAATATATATTATCACTTTGAAAAAATAACATTATAATGACTAATACATTAAAGTTTTGTGTTGATTTGATTTCAAGAATTGAAATTATTATTTCCTTGTAAAAAAAAATTATTTTTGTATATTTACTCCTTCAAATCCTTTTAACATGTAAATGCTTATTTAAAAAAAAATTATTCTTTGTATTATATACTCACTCTTAAAATATAGATATTTAGGTGGTATAAAAAGATTTTGGAAGAAACACTTCCATATCGAACTGGACAAAACTCGAACGAGTTAAATGCTATACTGACTGTTGTACTGCTGTTAACTTTTTTTTGCCTTTGATGATTGTAATGTGTTTAACAATTTATATTCTAAACTGAAATTTGCATTTAAACTAAGGTTTTACTATAGTTGTAAATATTTTTTGGTCTGTAAAAGTTTTTAAAACATATTCTTTGCAATGTGAATGTGTTGCACGTGCCGCAAGAAAATGATGAAAGAAAATTATTTTCTGCTACGACTTATCGCTATATACACTTAGTTTTATAATTATTATGTTCAGAAACTGATTTTAAGAAATATTTTACATTAAAACTAAGTTAAACTTTTAATTTTGTGAACATTTAGTTTAGAAAGTGGATTACCAACTCATGTGTTGTCTTGATTACTTGGTATAAAACTATGAAAATTATTTAGCGAGAAATGAAAACGAGAGATACATAGCACTCATTAGTTTTTACTAGATGTTTAAAAGGTTATTTAATAATAAAAAAAGGAATTATCTTCAAGTTAAAACTCTTTTTCGAGTACATAAATTGTTACCATGCAAATTATTTTACATTTAACTTCACGCTGTAACTGTAACGTACTGCTCTTGCTTTGTTTACATATTTTTTTACCGCCGGCGTGGTGCGGTGCCTACCTAAATGTGTAAAGCAGGCGTTTTTAATCAATAAATATTAAATTTTATTATATATTTTAAATTTAAGATTAACAGGATTTGTTTTTACAAGGTAAGTAATATTCATGTTATTTTTTTAAATTTTGAACTTAATATTGTTTACGTAGCAAGCGTATGAATTTTTACTGCCGTGATAAGGTAAACTGCAGTATCTTCCATAGTGACTTGGACCTTAGTTGCAAGCACTCAATTACTTTAACCGGTAAGAAAATATACTGGAACTTTTTTTTATTTTAGAGCAAAAATGGTGCAACTCATTGTGGCGATTACTGCAGTTTACACTATCACGTCAGTTAAGTTGACTGCACGTTTTGATTCGCATTACCTGGTTATGTGTTATGTGGTAATCGTTTACATTTGTATTCTTATTTAAAGTATTTAATACCTACTAGAGACATAATTTATGGATAAGTGTAAGCATTGCGCTTATTTGGATTTTACCATTGATTAGTAAATCAATGCATATTGTTTAATTAAGCTGTTTCTACTTTCTTATCATTAAATTTAAGAAGGAAAAAAAAATATATAATAAAGTAAACTATTATAAAAACTAACTAGCATTTGTTAATAGAATATAATTTCCTCGTTGAAACCTCGTTAACACAAACTGGAAAGGACCACTGAAAAATTTTGTTTTAAGCGATTTTCGTGTTAACCGTAAAAATTGTTTTTCTTTACATTTAAACAGTGAATAGTTTTAAAAAACCAAAGTTCTACACTAATAATACAAGCATACAATTAATATTATTCAATTAATAGATAGTTCATTTCAGTATACATAACTAAATTAAATTCCCCGTGCCACAGCCTGTTAGTGGTCAAGACCTGTCGTGCCTATTTCAACTTACTTGATCGATGGCTCTGGGGTGCTAGATATATGTCCCAGTTAGGTGTCAACCGCACATAGAACATCCGGTGTTAAGTTAACCGGCATTTTTGGTCCTGAATTTATCGACTTAAGGAATAAAAGGATTAGACAACCTTGCCCGATCCATGACTCGAACCTGTGGCATGGTAATATGAATCGGAATAACCCTTTCAGTCCCAGTGATGCCATTTGGCATCATCATGTTTCTTCACTGATCATAATTTTTTGAAAAAAATAGGGCTGACAGCTATTGAGATTAATAAAAAATGTTTTCTAATAGAAATTTTTTCGAAGAATCAAACGAGTGCTTTTTGATACCATAAATAAGCTTAGACGATCCAAATTTTTTTTCAAAAATTATGCAAAATTGTCATTGAGACTGAAAGGGTTAAAGATTTTTGGCCTGTGGAAATGATTTTAGATCATGTCAAGTGAAATTTCGTGTTAACGAGGTTCGACTGCAGTTAGTTTTAACTATGAATATTTTGTATTGTTAAACTTAAATAACTTTAAATGTTTTTTCCCCCTTATAATTGAAGGTTGTTGGATAGATAGCTTGTTTTGCGACTTTAGCCATTAATGGCAAATGGGTGTGCAGTACATAAAACTGTCCTCATTCGACATTTTGTGTTAAAGTTGCAGTTTCTTCAAACTAGTCAATTGGTTCCCAACTCTTGGATCACCATCAAAGCAAGAATGGGTAATAGATAATATTTTTTTAAACTAAATACTTTTGTTTACTTTTTAGCCATTTTATTGGCAAAAATAAAAAAAAATTTATTTAAAAAAATACATAAACTATAATATGAAACATGCTATCATGCAATAAGGCTTAAACTAAAAAGAAATAGTAATTTCCTATTTTATCTTAAAAATATATACCTCCACATTAGTTAGTCGCATTTTCTTCAAAGTTTAACAAAATCATCTGTTTCAGCAGTTGTCTATTGACGAAGGTCAGTGGGTAGGTATTTGTAAACATTTATTTACCTTCAAACTGGGTAAATACTTAAAATTAGGGAGTTTATTACTTATAATTATTTCTATACATGTAATACTGTTTTAAAATTTAATAATCTTAGACTCATACACACAAATTCATTATTTACTTATTTTAAGTATTCAAAATGTACACATTTAAATTTTTAATTACCATGTCAGAAGCAAGTGACAAGCTAAATTCTACGAAAAAAAATCAAATTGTTGTAGACTACATATGTTAGAATATTGATGCTATATATATTGCTATACACTTTTCTTGAGAATCTTTTGAAAAATACAATTACAAAACTGGAAGGAAAGAAAGTTAAGACTAAAGAACTTTTTGAAATGTGGGAAAAAAAATAATTTAAATTATTTTAAATTTAAGGGCTAAGAATAACTCTACAAAAATTTTATAACAAAGTTATTGTTAAGCATATGTGTCCTAAACTGTCTTTTAAAAGTCCTAAGTGAGTGCTTGATGTAAAAGAAATAATGAATGAGCGGTGTCGTCTCTATATAGCGAATATCTCATTTTTATGCATACTAGTAGCAAATAAAAGAACTTACTCTTCTTAAATTTAAAAAATATATATATTTAAAAATATAAATAAAGGAAAATAGATTTTATTGTTAATTTTTTGGTAAATCTCTTCACTCCAGTTTTTAGTTTTTTCCATGCATAATATTTTAAGTTTTAAGATGTTTAAAATTCAGTAAAACAGGATAAAATTGTGAAATTTGTAGACAATTTTTTTTTAGGATATTCAATATTGTTATAATTTTTTTTAAGATAAATACCTGGTTATTTTACTTGGCTATTTAAGACACAGAGATCGTTTAGATGTTGATAGATGTTCGTTGTTATTAATACTAAATGCAAGAAAATTATTTAAAAATACCAGCACAAATGAATGAGATAGGTTGGCAAAGTTTTTTTTTCTTTCAGGCAAGTTTCACGAAGAAATAAAGAAGCTAGATGCATCCAATTTTTTTTACAGATATTCAGGAAAAAAGTCAAAAGGAATTGCCAAACATTTCAAGGAAAACACAGTTCAAGAAATTAACACATATTTCATTATTTGCATGAAGTATTTATTTTGGAACAGATTTATTTTCAGGGAAATAAGATTTTTCTCTTCAGATACAAAGAATTCCAAAAGGAGAAAAAAAATTGTAGAAAAGGTTGTAGATTTTTTTGTGTCTACCAAAGATTTTTTCAGTCCCAAATGCCTGAAAATTTCTGCCGAAAATTTGAAGAAAAAATCTTCAAATTTTCTGTAGAAAATATCTGCAGAAATTTGCAGGTATTTGGGACTGAAGAAAATAATCTGTAGATTTTTGAAGAAAAAATCTTCAAATTTTCTGTAGAAAATATCTGCAGAAATTTGCAGGTATTTGGGACTGAAGAAAATAATCTGTAGATTTTTGAAGAAAAAATCTTCAAATTTTCTGTAGAAAATATCTGCAGAAATTTGCAGGTATTTGGGACTGAAGAAAATAATCTGTAGATTTTTGAAGAAAAAATCTTCAAATTTTCTGTAGAAAATATCTGCAGAAATTTACAGGTATTTGGGACTGAAGAAAATAATCTGTAGATTTTTGAAGAAAAAATCTTCAGATTTTCTGTAGAATTTAATCTGCAGATTTTTTCTTCAGTCCCAAATACCTGCAAAGTTCTGCAGATTTTTTTTGTAGAATTTTTGAAGAAAATTTTTAGCTGGGAAATTATGGAGGCATCTTCGATTTTGAGTTTTAACTTTGATATTTCATCTTTCAATGGGAAATAATTGTTTTAAAAAATAAAATTTCGTTATGTATACATTATTTAAATGGCACGTGCTTTAAAATTTCATTTTCTGATTTATTTACCTTTTTCTTAATATTTTATTAAAGCATCCTTTAGCATGTCCCATTAGCCCTGCACCCTGTCCCATTAGCCCCCACATATGGGGGCTAATGGGACATTTACATGTTTGTTTAAAATGCTCAGCAACCAAAATATGGTAATGTTTCAACATTTGTCGAATGACTTTTTAAGTAAATGAATGTTCAGTTTAGGAGCTTGTAAAATAAGAAATTAAAATTCTTTTATTTTTGCTGAAATACAGAGGTTGAAAAAATATTGTCCCAATAGCCCCCACCCTCCCCTATATCTCACTTATTTCATAAATGCTAGATACGTCAAATGAATTCATTAATCTGGCAGTGTCATGGTCTGAAGACCAAGACAATATTTCCATTGCAAGCTAAGCTCCTTAAATTGCTCACTATATAAAGGAATCCAATATAATAATGTTCTATAAGAAATTATAAGAATATTCCATTATTATATTAGAATAAAGGAATATATATTTCTATAGGAATCTTTACAACTTTCTACCCATCGTGTTTTAGGGTGCAACAGTTCGTCAATTCGTGTGCCTCATATCCTTTTGTAACAAATGATCAGTTCCGGTATTATTTTATTAACTAGTTAAGACAAATGTAAATTTATAACATTATTAAAAATACCTTTTAAAGGCGGTTATTTTAAGGGCTTGTGAAAATTATTTTGTGATACGTTTTATTTTAATATTTTATATTTTTATGTTTTTTTTTTTTTTTGTAAATTTTATACTTTGTTAGGTTGGTAAATAATAAGCTATAACACAAGAAAAAAAATCTACATATTGGTTTAAAAAAATACAGTTTAAAAGTTATCTGCTTATACTATCTGAGAAATGATAGGTGGGGAATTATACTTGACTCGAGTGTTTGAGTCATAAGGCTTCCATGTGTTTAAAATAGAGCTTCCACGAGGATAACCTTTGATTAATGGCTAAAACAATAGAAGCTCAAAGGCCATCATTTACAACATGCCAGAAAATTCTGCATGCTTAAGCTTACCTGAGTTAATATCGAACTCATTTCATACTTCAGTGATTGTGTAATTTATAGCAGAATGGAGTTATATCATGAATGCGTTTAAATATTTATGATGGGGAAGGATAATATTATACAAAAGGCGAAAAATTATTTTGCATTCTTCACAGCTTTAATGTAAACGTCATCGAAAGGCCTTTTAAAATTATACTATGGATCAATACTTTTATTATATTTGGCTTTAAATTTAAATACTTACCAATTGAAAGGCCGCCCTGGTGGCTCAATCGTTAGGATGCTAGCGTTTGGATCTGCTGGTGTCGGGTTTGAATCCCGGTCTATGGCATGGCTGTTTGTGACCTGTAATAAATGTTGTTATTTGTCTATGTGTTTGTGTTGTCCTTTCTTTGTGTGTCTCTTGTGCTTGTAAAAACTCTTTATCTGTCTGTCTCACTTGACGAAAGCTCATAAGCGGGTTCTCTGAACAAGCACACAAGCTTATATATATATGTACCTACCATACCATACCAATTGAAAGAATTCTTAGAATTAAAAAATATATAGATATTATGTTATAAATATTGTTAAAATTCTACTTTTGGTGATAGTTTGTAAAATGTTCCTGGGGTAATTGAATTAGTTTTTTTAATGAAGGGAACCAGAACTATTGAAACATATTGTTTAATTAAAATAATTACTCACATTGTGTTTGTTAATTCAAAATTTTTGGCGTTATACTGATATTGATTCTTATTGTGACTAATATAAAGGTGGTATTACACCCGGAAAAATACATGTTAATGTCACCTGAATAAAATTAAACTTTACTATTTTTTTTCTATTTCATCACAAATTAATTGGTTATTAACAAATTAAATTATTTTATAAGACAGATAAGAATGCGGTTCCGGACATAACCCGGTAGCCGTAGCCCGACAGGACATAACCCGACATGGAAATGTTACCGACAGAGATAAAAGTCCCATAGGATTGAATACCCAAAATATCTATAAATTAATGTCTTTATGCTAATTTTAGGGAAGTTATTACTAATTTTTGCATTTTTTGCTGTCGGTTGTATGACTTGTGGGGTTTTGGTTTGTCGGACTTCGGTTTTCGGGATTATTGCTCAGACCTCTAAGAACGACATTTGGAATGAGAATATTTCAAGTGGCTTTGAAATTAGATGTTTAAAATAAAAGTTCACTCAATAAGCAGCTAAAAATTTAATTTATTTTTCAAATTAATTGGGACTTTGCAAAAAAATTGCTTTTAAGGTTGATGAATACAAAACGGGGTAGCTATAATAAGATTAGACAAAGCTTCCTTAAGTAAAAGGACAAAGGACTACAAAATAAGGGCATTTACATTTTATTTCGAATTCAATGTTTTTCCTTATTTGAAATGAAATTACAATTTTTGATTTAGCTTAATAAGTTTTGTTAAAAGTTCCCACATTTTTCAGGATTTCTAGCGTTTTATTAAACTGGTCAGAGCTATTCTAAGATTGATCGTTGACAATGAATAGTGCACATTGCCTTCAAATTTTAACAGGCGATATCTTCCTCTGGTTACCAACATATTTGTAGAAATTCTCAAATTCCTTAATTTGTCTACAAGTTTATCTTTAAAGCTGTATTATCTACGACGGCTATTTACATTAATTTTTACAACATATCTTTTAAAGTTTCCAATGTGTTTATTTACATGACATTTACTTAGAATAGCTATTTTCCAAAAGGCTTCTGTTGTTGCTGTTACTAATGCCACTCGGTAAACGAGCCCGGAGTAGAGGACTACCCGATTTAAGGCGAAGAGGGCGGCTTCCGTTTTTATTGAGCGGCACAAGCGAGGAAGTCCGACTTTAGCCCGTCAGCATGACATCCGTTTTAGAGGAAGGTCCCTTTCACACATCCATTCTCATATAGGAATTTTGATCCAGATCAAAGGCCGATAACCTCCTGATCTGGTACCCCCAGAGGTATTAATTTGGTATGGGAACGTGGAGAACTTAGTGACCACGACGTATTTAACGTGCCCCAGCCACCATTAGTCAACACGACGGTCTTTAGCCGAGTACAAGCGCCGACCCAGCGACCATCAGAATTGTGAGCACCACCTAGGACAGAAATCACAACCCTTCCGATGCGAGCACGACGCTTCACACGACTGAGCTACTGCGGCTCAAAGGCTTCTAAATAAATACAAGGTGAGGGCATACAGTGTCATTTTATTGTATATTTGTATTGTATCTAAATATTATTATTTTTGTCAATATTATAAATATCGATAAAAACTTTAAAATAAATAAATAGCAGCTGTCGCAGCTGTTTAAAGCTTTCTAAAATTACACACGGCAAAGAAGTTTTTTTTTTCAATTTTTTTTCCTCTTTTAGTCTAATTTCTTTTGTCTATCCATTATTTACTGAAAGGTCTTCGTTATTTTACTAACTGCGTGGGGTAAGAAGACAAAAAAAATATAATTTAATTTTTAAGGAAAATATATTTTCTATTTCGTGAGGGTACTGTGAAATATATGTCTTGAAATATATTTTGTTTTGCATAAAACCTAATGATATTTTTGATAATTTCATTTTCAAAAGAGTTAAGGAAAATTTAAATTTATTTTGCCCTTTATTTAACTACCAAGAATAATTTTAAGCATATCCATCTTACTCTTACTTTCTCTATGGGCTTAAAAAGAAAGTAAAATTAGTGGCAATAGTTGTTATTTAAAAAAGCGTCGAGTTTGGACTTCACAAATAAGTTCTCAGTTGATTATTAACACATTTAAGAGGTACTTATACTGTAATTTTTTTATATAAATTACAAAAAGGTTTTATCAGTTTATTGAAGGTTCCTTGCTGGTGCGCAATATACTGTACCAAAGTTTTATGTTAAAAAACAGTTTTTGTATTTTAGTTCGCATACCTTGCCATATTGTGACAATAAGTATAAAATTTCTTTATTAAATTAAAATTAAATACCAATAACAATCACCTCATCAGAGTTTTCTTGTTTGAATGAATTTGATTTTTTTGGAGGGAGGAATGCGATTCAAGTGCGAAATATCATACACTAACAATTAGACACTTTGTGATATAGACCAAAAACCCAAACGTGTAAACTGCCGTTTTTAAATTTAATATTGAAATGAATATATAACTATGATCAATTCTGTAAAATTGATTATGATTAGGTTTTTTAACTTTCATCTCCACTACCCAATTAGCTTGTCTTAAGATTTCTTAACTCCTTCCAGTTTTTATTCTTCCCTTTTCTCTATTTTATAGGTTGTTACTGTTTTAATAAAAACTACCCTTCATTTAGAGAATTATGCGGACCGGAAGCGAGGGTTATTCTATTTTCCCACATGCAATAAAATCCTTTATAAACACTTTAAGGGTGATCTTTGAATTCGGGTCGTTAGTATTTTCTTAACCTCAATCAAAGTTTGATTAACCTCAAAATCTTTCACTACTGAGTCACGGTTCTCATAGAAGTAGACTAAAGGCGTTCTTTACTAATAACAGGCAGTTCTAGTTCGTGTGCCAAAGACTTAAACATGATCGATCGCTAACTAGCATTGTTTAGCAAAATTCTACAAATTTAGGATTTATTTCTATTTATAATTTTAGCAGAACAAGGTTGTACTATGCTTTTACTTATTGCTTCCTTAATTTTCGGAAAAAATTTGCGAAACTTTCGAAACAATGGTTTTTCCCCCATTATTTTGGGCAGTTCTATCATAGTTTTTAATAGCCCTCGTGTAGCTCTAGTGTGACAATAATTCACCCAACCTAATCTATAAAAGTTTTTAATTTCTGGTACAAAAAAACGCGTGACATTTATTTTTTCAAAGTCGTTTGAAATGTGTGTAAAAATGCCTATAAGGTTCTAGAATTGTGAAAAAAAAACAGAAAAGGTAATTGTGTAAAAAAAATAATAAGGGCTGCTAGTTTTTTGTTAAAAAGTACGTTAAGTTGGGTGTGCTTTGGCGGTTAAATTCAACATTTATGTTGCCTTTTAGACCGAAAACATGTCAATTGCATTGTTATTCGTAAGAAAAGATTTCAAATTCATGTTCAGATAGTTTTTAGTTCATTTTCTCTGTTTTAACTCAACCTGATATGTATAAGTTGTTTCAACGGATGCAGGTCGTCAAAAATGTAGCCACTTTTATGAATATCCATAGAATTTGAGTGTGTCAATAAGAATATAATTTAGATTAAATTTCACCCATATCTCATTTTTATCTTTTTCACATTATAAACTTTATGCGTGACAAATAACATATTTTTTAGGAACACTTTAGTGTGCAAAATGACGTTAATTTTAATACATGCAAAGATTGAAATGTAAATAACTTACACAAAGGCATGCTAATATAGTTTAATAATTTGTAAGCTATATAAATATTGAAATTTGACCTAAAAATAAAAATTCTCAAATAAACACTAATTGTTTTAAAATACTCAAAAATATAATAACTATAATTGATTTTTTTGAAAGATAACTGTTGTTTAAATATTAACTTTATCATCGCTTACATTTTTAAGCACCAGAGAAATACATTATTGGCGTGTAAACCCGAATGGGAACTGTCATTGTATATACCAGTGACATAGTTTTAATTTTTTTATTTGATAATTAATTTTTAAAAAAACTGTTTAATACGTTGAAATTCTCTAAAATATTTACTAGACATAAATTAAAATTTTAAAACATAAAAAAATTTAATTATTAAGTTGAAAAATTAAATTTCACATGTGTTTTCAATTTTGTCAATTTTCCGATATCTAAGAGGGTTAATATTTGTGCTTAAAAGTTCTTCTTTTATTTCCAGCGAATCAATGTCTAGTAAGGAGGAGGGGCAGTAAAGAAGAAAGCAACTCTTTAGTGTAGAAATATCCATTTAATGAAGTGCAGCTCTGAAGAATTACATCCTCTCTCCACCCTTACCGCCTTTACTAGTGACAAAAAGATGGCGGTTAAGGGCAGAGTTTCAATAAGTGGCCGATAGATGGCGCTGATACAACACTCTGCTATCCTGACGTTTGTCGTCCCGACAAATAGCAATTGAATAAAATAAAAACATGCTATCTAAATATTAAAAGTAAACATGTAGCAAGATAAAAATTAAACGTAAACACTTAGAAAATAATACACTTAAATTCACTACTAATACTGAAAAGAACTATAAAAATAAGCATAAACAAATAAAATACTTTTATGCATTTCTCAAGAAAATTATTCTAAAATCACTTTAAAATTCTAATTTGAAAATTATGAAATAGAAGAAAACACTTATAAAATTAACTAAGCAAGTAAGTAAAAATAAATTTTAGAGTCTGTGCAAAAAGTTCTTAGCACAATTTGGGAGAAAAAAAATAAAGTTCTGGACTTCAGAAAGTTTGTAGAATAAAAGTCAAAGTTCAGGTTTTTGCCCAACTCTTCATTTGGTCGGCAGATGTGGATGTGCATGCTGGTCCTTCACCTGTACCGATCTTGCGTACATCATATCTGTCGTTTGGGCGAACTTTAGTCACGACGTATGGGCCGAAAAACTTTTGACGAAGTTTTAAGCCTGTCCCGAACTGAGTACGTTTGATGGCGACTATATCATCAAGTTTGTATTTGGTAGCAGTCTTGCGACGAGTGTTATAGTTGTGCCTGCTCTGTTCTTGTTGTTGCAATATATTTGCTTTGGCTTCTTTGCGCATTTGTTGTTGATGTTGGACGACTGAGTGTATATGTTGTTCTTCTAAAATTTTCTTGATGTTAAGATCTTCTTTATTTTTCATTTTAACTCCTGTTAGAAGCTCGAAGGGTGTGTACTTAGTAGCTGAAGAGATAGTGCTGTTAATTACACGTTGTACAGCTGGTATGTGCTTGAACCACTTGTTCGGATCATCAAGGGATAACTTGGAGATAACTGGAATTAGCGTTCCATGGAATTTTTCAACCTGACCGTTTCCTCTTGGCTGACCTGTAGTGATTGTGATATGTTCAATCTTCTCATCTTCGCAGTATTTCTTGAATTCTGTTGCAGTAAAAGCTGATCCGCGATCTGATATTATTCGTCTAGGATTTCCAAAGGTGGTTTGCTGAAGTTGAAGTTTGTCCAGAGCGTCTTTTGCAGATGTTGACTTGACAGGATATATCCAAATGAACTTTGTAAAGGCGTCTACCACAGTGAATATGTACTTGTAGTTTTTGTTTGTGCTTGGCAGTGGCCCTAGAAAATCTATATGGTATGTGTCTAATGGAATGTCACCTTTAGGAATGGGATGGAGAAATCCTTCTTGTTTTCCTGTTTTTCGTGAGGCAAGTATGCATTTTACACAGCTGGATATTACGTTTTCGACAGTTTTACGTATGTTTGGGAAATAAAATTGTTGTTTAATTAAAGCTTCAGTTTTATTGATACCAAAATGTCCTTTATTGTGTTCAATTTGTACGATTTGTTTTTGCATGTCTTGTGGTATTACTAAAAGCTCTTGGTCATTGACTATTTTGTAAAGAATATTATTTTTGTATTTGTATTCTGATGTTGGAGAGTGTTCTAGTAGTTGTTTAATACTTAGTGTGAACTCATCTTTTGACTGAGCTTCGCAGATTTTTCTGGTTGTGTCATCAACTTGTATTGTCATGACAGGATAACGGCTAAGTGCGTCGACATGTTTCATCTGCTGTCCTGGTCTGTGAATTAGTTCATAGTCGAAATCTTCGAGCAACATTGCCCATCTGGCAACTCTAGGAGGCAGTTCTTTTTTGGACATTGTTTTTTGAAACGCTTGGCAGTCAGTGAAGATTTTGAATTTGGTACCAACAAGATAATGTCGAAATTTCTTTAATGATTCTACTATTGCTAAAACTTCTAATTCATATGATGTATACTTTTCTTCTTGTGGTGATGTTTTACGACTCATATAGTGAATGGGATGCAGGTTGTTCTCGTTGTCAGCTTGAAGCAAAATAGCACCAAAACCTTTTGATGAAGCATCACAGTGTAATTGTAATGGTGAGCCCTGTTTGTATAAGTGTAACACAGGTTCTGTGGAGAGTGCTTGTTTTAGTTGTAGAAAAGCTTGCTGTTGTTCTCTGCCAAAGTGAAAAGGTGTGTTGTTTCGTAAAAGATCACTTAGTGGCCTTGCAATGGCTGCATAGTTCTTTATGAATTTTCTAAAGAATGAAGTCAGACCTAAAAAGGATTGAATATCTTTCGTCGTTTTAAGCTGAGGGAAACTTAAAACAGCATTTGTTTTGTGTGACGATGGTCGAATTGTACCTTTTTCCAAGATATGTCCGAGAAAAGTTATTTTTCGTTGTAGAAAATTGCACTTTTTGAAATTAAACTCAAGTCCATAGTCCGAAGCAACTTGTAAAACTTTTTTGAGCTTTTGTAGACCTTCGAACTCATCAGATGAGGGTATAATCAAATCATCAAGATAGAGAATCAAAGTTCCATCTTCTAAAAGATCTCGAAAACCAATTTGGATAAATCTTTGAAAAACAGATGGTGCGTTGCATAGTCCAAAAGGCATCCTTGTAAACTCGTACTGTCCGTCTGGTGTTACAAAAGAAGTGTATTTGCGACTATCTTCATGAACATCAACGTGATAGAAACCATTTTTTAAGTCAAGGTTTGAATAGACAGAAGCACCTTGTAATTTGTCAAAAACGTCTTCGATGAGGGGTAAAGGAAATCTTTCTTTTACGATATTCCGATTAATCAACCTAAAATCTATGGCTAAGCGCGTTGAACCATCTTTCTTCTTACACAAAACTATTGGTGCACAGAAATCTGAAAAACTTTCTCGAATTATTCCACTTTGTAACATTTCCTTAATTTGTTTATTTACCTCAATTTTTTCTGACAATGCAAGACGGCGTGGTCTTTGAAATATAGGTGTGTCATCTGACAGAATTAATTTCATTTGATAATTAGTACTTTTAATTTTATTCGGTTTATAAGTTTTGACCATCTTCATAATAGTGTTTCGTATATTCGCATCAGATATGTGAGAAAATTCATCTTCAAAAAGCGTATCATCACTTACAATACTAAATATTGGATTGGTCCCCATAGTGTCTAATGGTTTGTTTACATTTTGCAATATGGGCTTGTCCCCTTGTACGTCTGAAGCGAAAATTTGGTGTTCGTAAGTTTCTAAATCTGTTAATTTGTTAGATTTATATTCTTCAATCAAATGTGAAAAAACGTTTCTTCATATCCGTATTATTAACGTGTGTGAAATATAAGTCATTACCGTAGTCACAATCCATTGCGGACGTAAGATCATTCGCCGAAGTGTGTTTTACGGGAAAATAGGCTAAACCTTTACCGGCGTTGTCAAAATTTAATCGGTTCGACACATCATCTCGTTCCGCTAAAAAAAATCTTCGTTCTCCGTACTCTAGATGAGCGGGCGAATTTGCATTCGATAGCTCCTCCTTTGCCTCTGATTGGTTGTGGCTTGCTTGGAGCTCCACCTTAATGTCTGGTTGAGAGGCGATTGGCGCGTCGTCTCTTACGCTCTCTTGCTGCGGCGACACAGAGTCGGTGATGAGTTTCGGTGTTGTAGACATTTCGTCTGCGACTTGTTTCGGAGCGATGTGAATAGTATTTTGACATTTGTTTTTTATTTCCTGGTGCAGGATTTCTGTTTTCGGAGAGAGTGTACTTTCATTTTGTGTTATTTGTGATGTTTTAAGCTCATGGAAAATAGAAGGAGGGATTATTAGATTTGAAAATAAACTTTCGCAAACAGCTGCATCGTATCTTTTTGGTTGTCTATGTGGCAACCCGAGAAAAACCTTGGCGCATTTGACTGTGTGTTTTTCGCCAAATGCAGATTCTAATGTGATATTTTCATCATCATATGTTGTTGTTTTGGGTAAACAATCGGCTTTGACACAAATATGAGTGCATCCACTGTCAATAATAGCGCGCGTATTTTTATCGTTGAGAAGTACATATTCATATTGGAGGGAACCGTGATCACGTGGTTTGGGTGTTGTTGGAGCTATTTGTAATACTGGACTGTTATTCTCGTGTGACTCGTTTTCAGATCGTTGGTTGTTTACATTGCGTTGATTGAAGCGGTTATTATTTGTTCCACGGGAATTTTGATTTTGTGGTCTACGGAAGTTATTGTACGGTTGCCTATTATTGTATGGTGTTCTGTTGTTTTGTTGTTGTTGATATGTATTATTGTTGTGTTGGCGACGGTTTACTTCGCTTAGAGATTTACGCTGGGATGTAAAGTATATATCAACTTTTTGTGCAAGATCATTTGGCTTTAGCCATTCTTCGCCTTGTGTGACAGCTATGTATGACTGAGTCTCTCGGTCAAGTGTAGAATACAATTTATCTGAAACCATTAATTGGCATAAAGTGTCAAAGTCACTGACTTTTCTAATCTTGCAATAATATGCGAAAGTTGTTTGTAGTCTTGAAGCGAATTGTGTATGTGACTCATCTGCGAGTCTTTGCATACGGCGAAAATTAATTAGGCAATCCTGTGCGGTTGGTTGGAACTGACGTAGCACTGTATTTTTGACTTTTTCGTAGTCTTGGATATCATTATCCGAAATATTTAATAAAATGTGATTTGCTTTTTCGCCTAACATATTTATAAGTATTTCTGACTTTAATAACTCATCCGATATATTCTTCGTATTAAATGCTCGTTCTAACGATGCGAAAAATAAGCTGTAATTTTCTGGACGGCTAGGGATTGGCATTGAAAGAGTTTTAACAGAACGAATAAGATTTTCGATGTTAGGTGAATCATCGGTTTCGGAACTTTTCGACATATTATGTTGAGTTTCGGCATTGTTTTGAAGGGAAGCTAGTTCTATATTTCGTTCGATTTGTGCGAGTTTTACTTTTTCAACTTCTAATTTATTTCTTTCGACTTCTACTTTATTTCTTTCGATTTCTAGTTTAACATTTCTGTCATCTACCGTTTGTGCAATTAAATTTTTAACGAATTCGTTATCTTTCGTGTAGGTCTCACTGGACTCAATTAGCTCTTTAATTTTAGTTAACGTGGAATTTTCTGGAAGTACGATGTCCAATTCAAAAGCAACTTTCACTAAATCTTCTTTTTTAGTATTTTTTATACATCTTGAATAGAAAAATAAGAAAACTTTTACCTTTTTGGTCGTTTTTGGTTTTGTTTCGTCGGCGATGCAGTAGAATTTCTTACGTGCTCTGTGGGCGATGTATTCCGTTTTATGGAGGGTAGTTTTGTTTTTCGGATTGACGTGCTGTGGACCTCGTCGTCGTGTGTCGTCTTCTGCTTAGCGGCTGAAGATGGATGACTCACGGGTGGCGTCTTCTGCTTAACGGCTGGAAAAATACCACTTTACGATGGGGTCGACGATGGCGACTGCGAAGGCGACTTCGGCTTGGCGGCTGAAGAAGGAATCGCTTGACGATGGCGTAGGAAGTTCCTTTTGAAGCGGGAGTTTTCACTTTTTTCGTGACGATGGCGATTTTGGCATCGCTGATTTATTGCAGTGTAGATAAAAGTTCGTTTTTGTGCATGAGTTCGTGATTGCCCACCGTGGAGAGGAACTTTATGTCTGAACCTCGTGGGACTTGAACTTTCGTTTTGTAAAAGTTTAAATTAAAATTTTTTAAAATATATCGATTTTTGCGACGAGAGGCGGGTGGCAAGGCGGCGGTGAGCCCCCATGTCTAGTAAGGAGGAGGGGCAGTAAAGAAGAAAGCAACTCTTTAGTGTAGAAATATCCATTTAATGAAGTGCAGCTCTGAAGAATTACATCCTCTCTCCACCCTTACCGCCTTTACTAGTGACAAAAAGATGGCGGTTAAGGGCAGAGTTTCAATAAGTGGCCGATAGATGGCGCTGATACAACATCAATATATCAGGTTTTTGTTCAAAAACTCAATACTATTTAATTAAGTATTTTTATTTAAATTTTATTTTAATTAAAGCTTTATAATTAGTTTGGTTTTCAAACTTATTCTCGAGTTTTATCGGCATCGTAATTATTTTGAACAGCTTGAAATCTTTAATTATAAATTTCTTAAAACTTTTTAATAAGAGTTTTATATTTTAGTGATTATAATTTTGCAGCAAATGTAGAGAAATTTGATAATATTGCAAATTTTGTAAAATATAAGGTCTAAGTTACACATACTTGTGTGTTGGATATTTTTTTGCAGTGACATTGGCTTCATTTAACCGTCATTTCACGGGTATACCCTTACCAACTGAGATTTGCATTTCATGAAAAACTCTTATTGTATGAAATTCAATTTTCCCCTCAACTGATCATTAACGTCTCAGGATATTATGATTCCTTCCTAGTTGATATCAAAATTAATTTTTAAAAATAAGTCCAATTGGATTCAGCCCTTCTGGGAGTTTGAAAATAGTTTATAAATAGAGAATATAGAGTTACATTGTTAGAATTTATAATAGAGTTTATAAATGGGGAATAATCTGGAAAATGATACCAATTGATCGGTAACTTATTTCAACAATTCACCTGGTTCTGTTGATTCGCAAGAACTTCCATATGTTGAGAGTTAGCATGTAAGAAAGGTATTCGGCAAATTCAGAGAATTGTTATCGCTATAAACTTCCATAAGGCATTATAGCTAATATCTTCCGATTCTCTACCTACAACATTTCACAATTGAATCCATGATTTCAGAAAGCATCAAGCCCGTACCATACACGTCAAAAGATCTCCCATGGTTAGATAATTTCCATGAAGTACCAACTCAATGTTTATGCATACATACATATACTTCCTTTATATATCTTATTTCATTTCTGGGGCTTAGTACAATAGACTTAAAGTCGCAGTGCTGGGCGATCTTGCCCCCCACCAAGAAAGTCATAAGTCATACATATCTTATTTTCTTATCATTTGTAAAAAAACAATTAAATTCAGTTTGTAATAGTTCTTTATGCAACAAGTATGAAAAATAATATTTTTAAAAAGCAGTGAATTTTATTTCATGAAAGAGGAACGAGCGAGTGAAATAATGACACATGTTTAAAAAAATATACTTTTCAAATGTGCTGCATACACCATTTTTTATAATTACTTGAAAAAAATCAAATATCATTTATTCAAAAATAGCGAAGTAAGACTTGAATTGTTAGGTAGCCTTAGCTCAGTGGTAAAGAATGATGCTATAAGTAGTTTGTGAGATCGAGCCCTGGCATGGCCTAAATTTATAATTTAGTCATTCCTTGGTTTGAGTAGTTTCTTGTTATTTCTTAATTTATGTAAATTAGTTAATTTCTAGAACCTTCTAGGCTCGAAGGTTCTAATGCTCTACATGTAACCATCCAGTGGGGTGATTAAAGAGTCTCGAGTTGAGATATAGTTGAATTGTCGTTTCTTGAATACAACTCGTTATACCAGTCACCCTGCCGACCCGGCGGCTGAGTGGTTAGTGTGCTAGCCTTTGGAGCAGCTGGGTTCGGGTTCGAATCCCGGTTAGGTGTGGATGTTTGTGTTTGTCAATATATGTCGCTATCTGTCTATGCGTTATTCCTTTCTTTGTGACTGTAAATATTCTTTCTGTGTCTGTCTTACTTGACGAAAGCTTAATAAGCGCACAAGCCGGATGTACATGTAGTAGTATTACCAGTAACCCTCTCGTTTACACAACAATATGACATAATGTTATGAAGTAAAAGTTTTTTTAAATGTTCGCATCTTATGAAAATAGTGAAAAAAAGAACTTTTTTTTACTGCTTTGAGTAAAATAAAGTACTTTTTTTCGCTGTTAAAAAAATTATATTTTTTTCGCACTCGTCGGATATTAAACATATAGTATAAAAATCACATTTGTTTTTCATGCAATTAAAAAAAAAAGTAACTTTGAAACACGATTTCGTTAAAAGCATCAGTTTTTGTCATGATTATTAATGTGAAAATGTTAATCTTTTTGCACGATATTATAAAAAGTACTTTATTTGCACGATATTATAAAAAGTGCTTTTTTTTTCACTGTTCCAAAAAGTCTAACTTTCACTCTTCGGATATGACAATTATAATGTAAATTTCGGACATTTTCACGCAGTTATAAAGATATAGTTGTAATCGTGTTGAGTAAATCTGATTGATCATTTCTGAAATCAAATAAAGATTTTAAATAAATACATATAAACACTGACATTTAAACTGCAATTGTACAAATGAAATCCACGGGTTCTAGTGTAATTATGCATAAGTTTTGCTCGCACTGACATTTATTTTCAAAATTGAAATGAAAAATTGCCCTATATCATAAGCTTAAAAAATGAGCAGTGTTATTCCTACTGTTAAAACGGCTCAAGTTCTGCCGTCTTACACCCGTTAGGGTTTGAATTTCGAAAAATCGCTTCTTAACGCATTGACCGTCAGCGACGAGATATCTCGTCCGGATTTCCAATTCACCGATAAAAGTACATTCTATTAAAACCTATAGTAATATTTCGCCAATCATTCTTATGATATCAAGTTATTTTAAATAAGCCATAAACAGGATAGTTTTAGTGGTTAAGCAAACTAAACGAAATATGCATCGAGCTATTTCATCCACTATTTTGTATGACATTTAATTGACATCTAGTAAACACAGATGTGAGTGAGGATTATAAAGTTTCTGAAGTTATTGTGTTATTGCGAAGAGCTTCTTTCGCATATTGGCGACAAATACAACCTATCTATAATTTTGTAGAGATGGTAACACAGCAAACAAGTTTTAAATTTCGTAGATGATCAAGGTGCTAGCCGAATAATGTATTCATCTTTTCATTTATTATTAGAACACAAATCGTTGATTATTTGATTTAACACTTTTGAAACAGATTCTACTGTTCTTGGAGTTATATTTTTCACGATTTGAAAAAGTACATTCCATTTCAAATTACACAGTAACTAAATATTTCGTCTCAAGTGTAGGGTATCCTGACAGTTTAATTTGTTACTCAGCTATCAAACTATAAAATTTTGGTGCAATATTAATCACGGCACCATGATATTAGATCTTAAGAGGCTTTTGATTGTTAATGCCCATATACGATTGTAAAAAGCCAGGATCAATTCTTCGCATGTTTACGACCTCGGACTAAGATCTTTACTTTTGCGAAAGTGAAAAAGTTTGTTTTATTTCATTGTAACTAACTTGTTTTTTAAAAAACACAGTATCGGTTTTTTTTTTCATCAGCCTCTTTTGATGAAATTTTTTCTCGCTATCTTGGCAGTGAATGGGTTGAATTAAGTCTTTAGTACAAAGGGAATTATCTGCTAAAATTTCGAACCTGTACCCTCAATGGTTTTGGCTGACGATACGTGACTCAGTCAGTCGGGACTGCTTTCTTTATATGAATATAGATAAGAGGTATCGTAAAGGTAAGTTTTTCATTCAGGCTCTTACAAACAGTGCTTGAAGATATCGCTTGGGCATTCAAATATTTTATGAAAGTTGAAAAATCAAATAAAAACTTTTAATTATTAAAGTTTGATAATAAGAATGTTCATTTAAAAATACAATTGAAATGAATATTCGAATTAAAATTGCATTTTTTACAAATAGCTTTAGTTTTATTTATGTATTTGAATTATCATCACATCCATGCATTTTCCCTTGTGCTAACAAACATATTTTTCTGTACTACATTATTGGAACAAATAGCTCCTGTGACAAAATATTCTTTTTGGGGCAACTGAGCAATTGTGCAGTTGACATAAACAAATTATCACAAACAATGCTACTGTTAAACTCTTGCTTGAATTCCGAAAAAAAAAATCCACAAGTACCAACCCAATGCCAGGAGATAACTCTGCTATATCCACACCTTACCAAGTGTGGTCTATATTAGAGTACGTATTTTAAATAGTATGCTATGATTATTGGTTTTATTTTTTTTTCTCATACTATATCAAAATATTTTAATAAATTTAGTTTGGTTAAACAAATCTAATTATGTATTAAAAGTTAAATGCATTTGAAATCCTAATGTGCCATTTGCTATAATTTTTGGTATAAATATAAAAGTTACCTAATTAAAATAATTGGAAAATAAGAATAAATGAAATAAAACATTATTTAAATCTGCATCCAAAAAATTAATTTAAACTTGTTTTTAAACACAACAACACAATGTCAGGCTAGTTAAAAATAATCAAATATAATAGTTCATTTAGCTTAATTCGTGCCCATTTACAGAAGTTAGAGGATTTCAGTTGGTTTACAGGCCCTTTTGAAGACGTAAGCATAAAAATTGAAACTTAAAATAAAAAAAATACATTAACCAAAGAATAGCTTAACGAAACACTTTTAAAAAA
The DNA here is from genome assembly GCA_023701765.1 of Hylyphantes graminicola. Lineage (NCBI taxonomy): Eukaryota > Metazoa > Arthropoda > Arachnida > Araneae > Linyphiidae > Hylyphantes > Hylyphantes graminicola. Next base: position 35,754,899 of record CM043111.1, on the reverse strand, counting down.
TCCGATGCATTGGGCCAAATTAGAAATGTCACCCGTTATTGTGATAAATTTTATGAAACATTTTTTATTTGCTGAGAAATAATGTCGAATAAAGCCTCGTTAGTAAATAATGTGCTGTTATTTATTGTAATTTAAAACAATTACTATTGAAAACCCTGGTATGTTTTTTTCTCGTCCACAATTAGTGAGGAAGAAAGAAATTAAGGGTTTCTATAAATTTAAGTTAATTTTTTGTTTTGAAAATAGTTGCTTCGGGTTTATCTAGCACCAAATACATTGAGATAATGAAATCAGTACTAGTAATGCAATTTTACAGCAAAGGGTTATTTAGTTGTTCTTTTCTATAATAATCCTCACAGACTCGTGTAATGGTCGCAAAACAGTCTCATTTTCTATTTAATTATATTTTCTGAGTGTTTTGATTACGTAAAAAGGTAGAAACACCCAAAATCCATTAATTAACTTGAAATTTCAGGAATTATAGGTAATTTCAAACTAATTTCTCGTCTTCACTTCTTGCTTATTGTATATTACGGCCAGTATTATACATTACAAGATCTTGAACTGCCTGGTCTTTTATAATCGTATAAATTTTTTTCATAAAAATAATAATACATTAAAAAAAGGGGTTTTATTAAACAGGCATGCAACAGGTTCAGTTTATTATCCCAGATCAGTTCATGTACTCTTTATCCGATTAACTAAACGTATTTTTAAATTTTTCGAGTGAGATGGAGCAAGAGAGAACAACGTATCCTTTCAAGAAAACCACTTTTCTCTTCAAATTTACCGGAACTAATGTTGATCAAAGAAACGTAACGAGTAATAATGGCTATTTTTCAGCTTTTTATTTTCTGTTCTGGTTTTTCTCATAAGTTAAGTTTTGTTAAATCTTTTTCCAAATATGGTTGGGGGGTTGGTACAACACAATTATTATTATATTGTTTTACTTAATAGTTATATTTTATATAATCACATTAATGTTATATTTTAATTATTTATTTTATTTTTACGGTACATTATTCATTTGTTCTCGGTTCTCTCGACAACATTAAATATCGGCAACACCCACAAAGAGCTCAGATTCATTGTAATCTGAGCGTCAAAATTGGTAGCTAGGGTAGCATAGGTGGTGCCACAAAAAAATGACCCTCATTTCGTTAGAATATGTTGGATCTGCAAAGGCTGGACCGCCACAATAGCAGCCCCATTGAAGAAAAAGTATTACTACGTATATTGCGTCATAGAAATTGTTGAACTTTTGAAAAGTGAACTTGTTACGCTATGACGTGGCATTCATCCAAGCAACAGTAGAGAACCAAGAATAAGAATAGTGTGAATTTTATATATCCACCAAATTCACAACCTCTGTTTGAACTTATTGATCGAGCAGATTTTAGATTAGATTATTTTTGCTGACTTCATAGATAGGTATAAATAGTTACAGCGTTCTTCGATAAAAAAAACCTACAATAAAAAAAACGCAATTTTATTCGCCATGAACAAGAAAAAGTGATTTAAATATAAAGGTATCCTTAAATGGTGATAATAACCCTTAAATCCTTAATGTTTTTTTTAATCGCTTTTTTAGAATAGCGCGAAAGTAAGAACATCTCATATTTATAAATAAATTTAAGTTGTATTTCTCTTTTATGCTCGTAGGCTTCAAAATAGTAGTTTTTAGATATTTTTAGAGAGTTATATTAATAACTGTACCTTTTCTATTATTCTCTTCAAATTATTATAATACAATTGAACAAATTTCAAGTTTGTGTAAACACCACTCTTATATAAACCAGCATTGCACATAAAAATGCTAATATGCAGGGTCCTAATATGCAAGAATAAAATAATTATTCACTAAAATAAAATAATATGCCGCTTGGAAAATATTTCATTCTTTAAAAAAATCCAAACAGATCCTTTGTATTTAATTTTTGCTCCATCAGTATCTTTAAATTTATGTATTTCTATTTTTCTTTGTTGCGTTTTTTAATTAATTGTACTTGCGATGAATGAATAAGATTTGTATAAACAAAAACAACGCGATAAAAAATCTAAATTAATATCTAAAACTACCAAATACGTTTTATCAAGATAAAAAAAATATAACATTGTTGCAAATAGGAAATAAATTGATTTAATTAAAACACAAAAATGCAAAAAAAATACAATCTTTTATGCATTTTAAAAAGTAATTTTAATATAGCTAAATCTGGGATAGTGATTCAATTATTACTGTCGAAATTCACGGAAATAATCTAAGTTAGTTTGTTTAGAAATACTAGGCCGTCTGTGGGACAATAATTTAATATCAAGTTAATATTTTTTTCAATAGATATTTCGGTTTGTTTTATACTGGAAGACAACAAAAGAATTTTTTATTACGGAATATTTTTCAGAAATGAAGATAGTAGGAGGGAAATGCGAAATGAAGATAATGGTACGTTAGCGAGCTTACTCCAAAACCAATTTTATAGGTAATTAGTTTTCCAGGTATTTAATCCGACAATTTAATTAAATTCTTTTATATTTATCATAACTTATTTCAGTATCAGATCGGCATGCGTTACTTTTGAGCTAGAACTTAATTCTGGGCTGTTTGGCGCCCTGTGGTCAGTGTCTTGATCTACGGATCAGAAGGCCCCGTGATCGAGTCCTGGTCGCTGAAAACTCACCGAGTATATGCGGAGTACGTGCTCGTTAAATCTGTTGGGTCCGAAAGTCCTGTGGGCGGTCATTGCGCAGTTTTCCTCGGGTACAGGTTCCTGGAGACTATTTCCCTCCCCTTGAGGGACATGTCTAAATTGTATAGGTGGCGCGTGACAGGTGGCAGCATCTGTCACGTATATGTGCGCATGTGAGTCTGTGTGTGTGTGTTGTGACTGTCTTACTTGACGAAGGTTTATAAGCGGCTCTCTGAGCAAGCACACAAGCCTGAAAATATATGTAAACCAACCAACTTAATTCTGACAATCGTGGTTGTGGTCAGTAAAAATCCAAATGGCCGCAACAATCTAATCTTAGTTCATCATCTTCCTATTTTGATTAAAATTTTTATCTTCATTATTAGTCTGTTTATTATTCTGTTATTTGAACTTCACCGAATAACGGTGCAAAGAAAAAAGTATACAATAGTTTAAAATGCATCACAGTTAAGCCAATTAGTTGACTATTTGTACGGCTGTTTCAGAGAATTTGCACAGCAAATTATGATGCTGCCCCTAAATGCAACCCTTATCTGAACAGTAGCTGTCGATAGCTACGTTATTTGCAATAGCGAGGAAATGGTGCAGGGATGCAATCAAGGCCCGATGAAATGTTGAATTTCGGGGACAAAAACTGTATGCTATTTTGGTTTGTTAGATAAAAAAAAACCCTGAAAATTTTGGAAAGCGGAAAATCTTTTGGATGATATTTCATTTAAAATTTCGAGCATGCAAAAGAAGCATTATTTAAAATTTGAGTTTCCTGTCTGGGTCTTTCCTGTCTTGTCCTAACAGCTTTACGTTGAAATATTGGAGAAGGGATAGAACAATTTCTGAAACTAGGGAAACCATTCTAAATCTAAATTCACAAATGGTCACGTTCTACAAAAACGTTTCCCATCTAGAGATTCTTATTTGAATTCAGAGGCTTTGAAATAGGCTGTAATAAAAAAAGTTCTATGAAAGTAACCATAAAAGTATGGTAAGCAAAATGAATGGGTAGTTGTGGTAGCAAGAGCGACACAGAACACTTGTATGATATACCTGCATAGAACCGTTTTTAATTAAATTCATAATATTATTCAAACTTCAGTTCTATAGCTTAAAATAAGTTGGATATTCAAGAACTATAATAAATTATCGATGGTTTAAACAATTAGAAATGGAAAACACCGAGATATTTTGACCTTTTTTTAAATTACAAAGACAAATTTAAAAATAGTCGGCCAACAACGGGCCAGAGGCCCAGCAAGTTAGGTACAACGCCCAATTTTTTATTGGTTGTTTGGTAGATATATATTTTCTGGCTTGTGTGCTTGGTCAGAGACATACTTATAAACCTTCGTCAAGTAAGACAGATACAACACACGCACACAACCATTCGTGACAGATGCTACCATCTATCGCGCGCAAACTCCTCAATTTAGACATGTCCCTGAAGGGGATAATTTTTTATTAGTCTCCAATAACTATCGAGATTCTTTTTGAACTTTTCGACTATCTTCAAATAAACAAAATAATCTATAAAATCATTCTATTCATTGACTCTTTTGCAAAAATATTGCTTTCTTACCTCTTTCCTGAAGCAGGATTTTTAAGGTAGCTTCCTACCGTGAGGGGTCTAATTTTTTAATACTTTAAAATTCACTAATTTTTAATGGTAATGATGCATAGTAATGTTAAATTGAATAGTGGAATAAAAAATGAATTTAAATTATTTTTTTAAATACATGGAAATTTTAAATTAATTTCCTTAAATATAATCCTTGAGCAAAATATCATAAGTCAAAAAATAATTCATTTGTTTCTTAAAGCAAAACTTCACTTATTTTAGGAATTAAATGGGATCAAAGCCATGTTTATAGAAAATTTTCAAAAATTAACTAATGTTTAACATTAAATGGCCATAAAATAAATTCTTTTAGTTTATATACTTAGATATCACTTCAGAACACACAAGTTCTTATAGTAAACATGCTATGAAAATTTTATTCTATTACATAAAGTAGTTTTTGAGATATCAGGTTTTTAAAAAAACATTGTTGTTGAAAAATGTCGTTCTTCAGAAAATGCGTTTAAGTATAAATTCTATCCTCTACTTATGGTTTGGTTAGGGCAGAGTTTGGCACACTATGCTTCACTGGATATAACTTTTGATTAAACTATCGTAGAATCAAAATATATTTAGGATTTTAAACGTAAAAAATAGGCCTTTGTTTTAAACACTAAACAAAATTTGTAAAAACTGTCGAAATGAGTCTGTGTGTATGTCTGTGGAAAGCAAAAGATCTACTTAGACTGCTCTAAAAAATTTTAATATAGATTCCTTATAATACCTACGTGTGCACCTGAGGCTTATTTTTTTCATATTTGATTGTGATTTTTAATTAATATAATTAGTTTCAAAAAACGTCATCCACGTGGGAGTGCGGGACCGTAACAGGGCTTGAAAATACCTGGACCGGGTTGAAACGGGGGCTTGACGCCTTCCTCTATTAGTGTTTACTTTTTAAGTGCTCATGCGCCAACACGAATTTAATTTTGTTTTGATTTTGAGTGTATTTTAATAAGTAGGCAGACCATAACAGCGCTTCAAAACACAACGACCGGGCCGTAACAGGGGCTTGACGCCATTCTATGTTATTATTTGCTTTTTTTCTTGCGAATGCGCCAACACGAATTGAATTTAGTTTCGATATTGAGTGTATTTTCACAAGTAAGCATGCCTCTAAAAGGAACAATGTGAAGTTAACGGGTTCCCAAGTAAGACGGAACCATACTGCTAGTTTTAGTTATAAACTCAGCCCTCCACGCCACGTCTTCCTGCTAGATTTATTTAAATAACTTAATTAAATCCCCTCTTGTTCCTCCATTCCCCATGGAATAGGCATGTTTGAAGATCGTAATCTGTTATCACAATCGCTTCCTGATAAATCCTTAATAATTTTTGTAGCGTTTATTACTTCAATAATATTTTTTTAATAAGTTTAAGTGTGCATTAGATAAGATAATTGAGTAGAAAATAATGATAGACAATATTGTATCGGCTTGATTTTTCAATAGTTTTATTTCCAAAAACTATTCAAATGAGATTGTTTTTTAATACAGTTTTTGGATAAAAAAAGTTCTAAGTTAAGATCAAAATATATTGATCATCAATACTTTTTCTAAGCTATTATATCTTATTAATAAAATTAATTATTTTTTATAATATCTTATACTCAATAATGCAAGTATTAAATTAAAATGGTTTGGTTTGGTTTAAATTATCGTCGCACTAGAGCTACACGAGGGCTATTATTAAATTAAAATGAATTTTAAGACTTATTAAAGCATCGTAATTACCTTTATAAATTTTAAAAGAAATCCTTAATTTAATGTACAATAAAAAAATATTGTGTGCATATTTTCATGCTTTTTTAGATTAGAATAAACTGTTTTTACCTCAACTGTGCAACACAATATTTTTCTATGATTGAGTGAAAAAATTGTATATTTTAATTGAATAATACTTTTTTTTATTCACAGTTTATTCACTAGAACAACAGTTACTTACCAATCGTAAAATGCTGAAATAATTTAACGCTTTTCCTAGACATTTCTTTCTGAATAGTTAGATAGCAAGAATAAAAACTTTCTTTATTTCATTTGTAAAAACTATTTACGCATTTTCTTCGCATAAGCTAATTAATGTGCACAAAAAAAGAATTCATTATGAATATATACTTATAAAGGTTTACTAAGTATCCAATTAATCGTTTTTGTAGACAATAAATTTTAAAGAATGCACGTGAACAAGACTTAGCATTTATTCCATCGATAATAATAATAAAAAAATGTTTGTGACAGAAACTACTGTCAGATCTTCCACACACATTTTTTTTGTCCGTAAAAACGCCAAACCCCATAGCAATTAGTCCTGTGCCATATTTTTAAATGACAAAATTAGGCAGGTCCTATTTTTTTTATTTATTTGAAATCCAAACAGTATTTCTTATAGTTTGCTGAATTTATTTGCATTTCGAAGTATAAAAATTTAATAATATGTTGCTTTTTAAATATAAGAATTTTTATATCAACACCCCCCCCCCCCCAATATCAAAATTATAGATCAGATATTACATTCAAAACCTAACAACTCGAAGCAGTTTACAAATAAATAAATTTTAAAAACAGAAAATGAAAGGTAAAAAACTCCAAAGGACAAAATTATTTTAAGACTCAAAGTAAATGAAAAATTGTAACTGTTGAATGTATATGAAATTAAGTTAAATATATATGAAAATACGTGAAGAAATCAACGTTCTTTCTTGCTGCAAATACTTTTTTTATGTAAAAATTGACAATTTTTGCAAGGTTCTGCTGAATCAGAATAATTCACAAGTATGACTGAAAACAAAAGAGCCGAACGATGGCAGGCGAAATATGATATCGTGAAAGGGATGATTGGGGTGGGAGAGGCGAATTCGCGGATGGACAAAAAAAGGGGGAAAATATTCTGTTGCTAAGGCCGAAATTTAACTGAAACGTTTTGTGAAAATTCACCTACGAATGTATGGAGATTCGTAGATTTTATGCGTTTCCCAATTGAACTGAAACCAAATCTTTCGCGCGAATGACGTCACGCCACAATTGGTTTCAGACCATTCAGGCTATCGCATGCGAACTGTTTGTTTACTGTTTTGACACACAACATATGCGGAAAATGCCAAATATCATATTGTTTTTACAAGAAAAAAGAAATCCCCTACCTGAAACTTATTAAGATGTGCGGGGAAATTGAATAGAATGTCTGATAAGAAGTTTATTAGCAAGTATTGTTTGGATAAAGAATTGTTAATACTCGTTTGGCGAAAAAAGATCGAATCATAAGATTCGTTCTTGTAATTATAAAAGGATCGTTAACTCTTGGAACGAGTCTTTAAAAGTACCTGGCAGACCCATCTATATTTGTTCAAAGATTTTCAAATTATTTCATTGGTCGTTTTCCCATAAAAGGAAGCAAGTTTAATGTTCTTGTTGATTGCACGAATGACACGCCCTTGAGCACGAATTCGAGTTGTTTGGGAAGTTAAATACGGTTTTTCAGAGAGCGTTCGCAAGGCGGAGCTTAAACCGTTCTCTTCGCAGGGCAAACGCGTGCGAATTCAAAGCGTTTCTTTTAGCCTAATGTACGATGCATTTGGGTCATTCCTGAGAAAACGTGCAATTTGAGGAGAAAAATCTCGAAGAAAAATATTGATGAAAGTTTTTGAAACTTTGGATTTGAGTTACCCTTACGTACTGCAATGGAAAAATAATATCAGTCCAGATCATACAATTAATATTAATTATTCATATAGCAATACATGGATCGAATTCACCGACATGATGGTACACGGACATGACGAAATCGTAAATAAGAGCTTAATGGCACAAAAGTTTTAGGCTTTAGAGAACGAAACTTGCAAACTGTCAATATATACCTTATTTCTTTTTATAAATACAAAATTATAGGTAAAAGTCATTAGCTTACTTTCTCAAATCTTGACCCCAAAAATGCCGCTATGATCTTATCAATGGCCTATTTTTAACTTTTAACTTAGAATTAATTTTTATCTATTGTGGTATTCAAATGCATTTGTGGTTCATATCGCAAAATATATGTACCAACCTACCTAGAAATCGGTGATAATTCTGACAAATAATAAATAAATAAATAAATCATTGCTGTTTTTAAGGATATCGTCTTCATCTTTAAAAAAATATCCTCGTAGGTTTAACCACAGTTGATATAAAAGATAAATTGAAACGCCGATGTAAGAACTAGTAGAACGAGGCTTTTTGACATTCAAGCTTCTTAACATATATAAGCTTCATTTTCTTTAAGCCATATTTTATGTTCACCCTTTGTTTCTCTTACGTGTAACAGGCTGTATTGGCAAGGAATGTTTTAAATGAATAGTCAATAAAAGTATCCAAACAGGCTTCGCGATTTCATGGTAGAAGAGAAAATAACTTTCAATTACGTTGAAACGAGTTTGTCAATGTTGTTGATTTTGTTTTTTAAAGTCAAAACCAATCTTCATTGTCAATCTGGAAAAGCGTATGATGTATGATCGCCCTTAATTGTTGCGTTGAGTGCCTACTAAGGTGTCGGCTCTTCACTTGACAGTGGTTCTAAATTATTATTCCCTCGTGTAGCTCTAGTGCGACGATAATTCAAAACTAATCTAACTTAGACTAGATATCAAATGTCGACAGATTTGTATCGAACTAAATATATGGAAATTTCCAAAAATATGTAAGAGCACCCCTTATTTTCAAAAAGTTGTTTGTTAAGAATGGAAGTTAATGAAACGAAGTTGCTTGTCCCTCAACTACAAAAATTTCAATTATTTCTTCTTAAGAATATAAGAAAAAGGAGTAACGGATCAGGTGTGTCATAATAAAACATATCACACCAGCTTCTTCCGACTCTTATTGAAGTTATATTTAACAAAACTTGTTAAAAAATGTTTAACTGTAAAATCAGGGTGTTATGGAAATTGGTCATATTTGGTCAATCGAGAATTCATCGTTAATTTGAGAGTTATTGTTCTGTGGAGTTAATAGAGCCATTTTTGTAGGTAGTCATAAAGGCAGTTGTTTTAAGTTTGTATCATGATAATTGAGGAGGCAGTGAACATTTTAAAAATGTAGTAGAATAAATTTCTTCCAAACAATTGATAATATGAAAAATGTGGGGTTAGTCCATTACGAATTTATATTAAATATCTCCATTATGAATTTATGTAATTTATTTATCATGAATTTCGTTAGAGTAACTTGAATTTGGGCGTTTGGTTGATCGTGATGACCTTAGTATAGTTAAATTTACCTTAGTATAATTAAATTTATCTTAGTTCAATTCTTGTGCTGATCTTAGCATAATTAAATTTACAATTGATAAAGAACGTGAGCACTCATTCGAGTTCTCAAGTGGTTTGTGATCACACTGAAGCTCCGGTTAACATAATTTTATGTTTTAGGGGAAGACAAGGACTCTTCTTAGGGAGGTAGAACAAAGGACATAACTTTCCTAAGATTATTTCCCAGGATTCCTGGTTAGAGGAGTAGGTTGAGTGTGAAGTCCAATTAAAGTGCTTGGGCTTTGTATGAAAGCATGGGCATCGGCAATGAACAATTTATTGAAGGAAGTATGTGAATCTAGGAGAAATTTGGGTATGAATGGAAAGAGATTGTGCACTTGAGCCCAAAATCGGTATATGAGGTAAGTAGGGGAGACCGGGTCTAGTTGATACAGGGTCAAGTTGATACAGTCATAATAACTCCGTAATGGGCAGACGCAATTAAGTGGGTACTCACTTGACTGGACGGCCGGGCCGTCCTCAGCAAACACGCGTGAGCACTAAGAGGAGGTTGCTTTGTTCTATGAGTTGTGAATTAAATACTGGTTTTGAGCTTTAAAAGTAAATTTTTACCTCTGTATTTGAAGTGTTATTGAAAGTTTACTTGTTAGTGGATTGTGTTATAAATAGCATCACATCGTTACATGCTATAAAGGTAAGAATGTAACCTAGTAGCCTTTGTTCTAGCTGTTATTGGTTTCCCGTATTTTCTGGTTTAGTGTAATGGTGACGATTGGGTCAAGTTGATACGCTTCTTTGGGGTCAAGTTGATACGGTGTATCAACTTAACCCACACGAATTTTCATATGTTGCATTTATTTATAGATACCAAGAAACTACAAGAGGCGAAATACCAATTGATTTTTTTGGAAGTGCTTATGAAGAGATTAGAAATGGCAGAATGTCTATCGGACTCTGATGAAGGCGAATCGGACTCTGATGAAGGCGACGAGTCTTTTTGTTTGGTGTGCTTCAAAACATATTCAACGTCAAAGCCTGGCCAGGACTGGATACAATGCATATCCTGTAAGAAGTGGGCACACATCGCATGTGCTGAAGACAATCCATTTTACACGTGTTTCAATTGTCAATCAGATCCCAATTTCTCAGACTCGGAGTAATAAGTTATAATCAATGTAGGCCCTATCATGTAAAACTTTGTATCATATAAAGCTAAATCCCTATTTATATTGTAAAATAAAAACTTTTCGTAATTACTATATTTTTATTAGATATATTTAAATATTTCCTAGCACCGTCTCAGCTTACTCATATGCGTATCAACTTGACCCAGATCGGGTTAAGTTGATACACATTGCAACATTTTAAAAAACATTATTTTTGTCAGTGAAAATTCAATTCTATTTAGATTATAAAAATATCAGGCGTTAGCCAAAGAGTTATAGTTACTAACTACACTTAGTTTGTTTCAAAATATTGACAGAAAAAAATTACAAAAATCAGAAAGTAAAAAGTGTATCAACTAGACCCGGTCTCCCCTATGCTGTTGATGAACAGTCTGCCTGCAAAAAACTAGATATATGAAGTAAATTATCATCTACTTCAACGGAAAGCATTATTATTTAATACATCTAGAAATGAAGGAATGTTGGACGTCCAAAAAATGTTTTATTGTTAAGATTTCAGTTAAGAGTATATAATGGGACGGAGTCAGGAGCCGTAACTTGGCCCGCCAAAGAGCCACGCAACCTTACATCTTGAAGTATTATTAAAAAGTGATTTACAGCTACAGGTTATTATTGCAAGTTCTTCGACCGACCATTTAGAAGATGAGATTTTTATGGGAAAGTTTGAAAAGTTCTTCTTTAAAGTGTGATGACTAAACAGTTACTGTGGGAATGATTGATCTAGACGATTGTTTGTCGCCGACAGGGTGTGGTTGGGATTTAAAGTAATAAGTGATATTAAGATTATGTGAAAGGAAATTTAAGTTATTAAGTTTAATTGGGGTTAAAAACATAAGATTTTGCGAGGGTTAAGTTATAATCTGAGGTTAAGTTATAATCGCCATAAATTTGGTTTCAGAATGACCAGTGTGAAGGCAAAGGTAAAGGAATCAGATAGGGTCATTAGTTTGAGTAAACGTGTGAAAAAAATGTATTGCATTATAATGCTAGAAGCATTAGAAACGAAAGGAATGCGTTATGATAGTAAAGTAAATTAGGAGTTAATTAAGACTTGAATGTGTGTTTCATGTCATACCAGCTAAGGATAAAATATTCCATTCTCTTTTTTAGTGGTTGGTCGCTTAGTAATAGCTCTATATACGACTTTTAACCCATTCAGGAGTTTCGCCATTTCGAACAATGGTCAAGCGAATTTGAATTGCGGATGATCCTCATCAACACCGTAGCCAGCACTCTATGGCCCATTTTTTCGGATATTGCACATGACGTTTGGATATAGGACCATTAACTAACGCGCATTGTTCTAAATATTTGAATGTTTAGCAGAAACTAAAATTAGAGAACCGATAACACAGTTGGAATAAATCAAAGGAAACTTTTACAAATATTACAATTAAAAAGTATTATTTTATTTTTGGAACTCATGAATATTTAAAATAATTAAAATTTTAATACAATGCTTATTTACATAAACATCTAAAATTATCTTGATTCTAAGATTTTAATAGTTTTAATGTGCTATAAGGTAGATAACGTTCAGTGTCAATAGTAAAATTAATTGCATACAAATTATAGTAAAATGTATCTGTGGTTTCAACTATTGTCAAACATTGTAATTCAATTTCATTACAAAAATCTTTCCATACTGTCTCTAAGAGTTCTCAAGAGGTTTGTGAAAGGGTTCAAAACACAATTATTCTCTTATTTAAATATTTATATGCAAATTTAAAATCTATCAACAAATATGTGCGTAGAGAGACTGGATTACATTATCTTAAACTGTGTTTGGAAATTAAAGCATTCTTTAGAACTTTAAACCTTTATTGACAATATTCTGGAGACACATTTCAAGTAGAATGTTCTTTAAGCATATGATTTAACGGATACCATGTATTAAATTAATTATTAATACATGTGGCATATACTTTCATACTGCCTAGGTATCTCTGAAGTGAGCGTTTGTCCTTGGGTGGAGTTAGCTTTGTAACAGTTTCTATATTTTAATGTTTTTTATGCATATTATTAAAAAAAAACTTAAAACGTGTAAATTGCTTGCTCTAGAACTCTTATGTATAATAAGTTATCAACAATATTGTACACGTAATTTCAACTTTATGATCAGTGAGGATTCTACGAGTTATTTCTTTAAATGTAGAAGTAGAAATTTTAAAATCAAAGGAGAGTCTTTTAAATGGGTTTAAAAATCAAAGGAGAGTCTTTTAAATCTTTTAAATGGGTTTAAATCTTTTAAATGGGTTTTCTAATAGTTATTTAATATAAATATTTACTAAGTATAGTTACAAATATAGTAATAGTTAGGAAGAGTAATAGTTTTATATAGAGTTTCACAAGCTAGTTTTTCTCGGTCAGATTAAGCGATAGAAACCTGAAGGTAACCAGCAAAATTAATGTTACAAAATATTTTTAATTGTAAAATTTATCAAATGTCTGTTAAAGGTAATGGTTTACAATATAACTTAGCAATATTGCTAAGAAAATTTATAGTTTATGCAGAAGCGTGTATTATTAGTTCACCATTCTTTGTCAACTAACTTAACAGGTGACGCATATTTGGAGATACTTCTTCGATTATATTTGCCACTAAAATGTGTTGTACATAGGAATCAATTTCGAGTTCATTAGCAAAAGAAGTACAATGCAGACGTTGATTAACTAGGAGTTTACTATTCAAAATAGTTTGTTGTGGTTCAACATCAATGCACTCTACATCAAATCGAAAAATATCAAGGACACTCTTACGTGGGAGCGAAAGCTCCTTAATGTCAGAGTGTTTATGTGTTATCAATTAAAAGTTAATATCGTCAGAGGCTTTAATATATTTACTTTAAAAAAGTATTGTTGTCACTTAAGTATTAAGCTGGGATTCATATCCTTTCTCGGTTGTTTGAATTGCGTAAGATTATTTAAAAAACTTTTGTTGCTTGCACAGCCAATTATAAAGTTGAATTTGAAACAAGTTGGTAAACTAATGATAATATAGAGTAAATATTCCTCACCCATATGTAAGTTTACACGTTTTGTTAATTGTCCAAACTTTGATGGCATATCAACAGATTTCGAAATTTCAAAGTACCGCTGGTTTTGTTTACTTAGATAAAATTACTGGTTTACACGCTTAGACTTTAATCTATTTTGTACTAGGAGTTGTTTCGAAATTAAAATTATGGTACTACTGTTTGTTGAATGCGTGGTTCATCAAAGACGAATTAGTTTACAGTACTATAAGAGTTAGTTGATTACTAAGATCTGTTTTGAAGTTAAACATTCAGTAGTAAAATGCATGATGAACGCAGGTTTTGATGTCTGTACAAACGAACACTTTCAGTCAACTTAATGAGATAAGATTCTGGAACTATTTGTAACTTTAAATGACAGCATTTGTTTAAAGTGCTTTTTCTTTAATAAGTTTTGTGCGTGTACTATATATTTTAAATATATTAAGTTCTTTAACTACTCCTCGACTTTAAATTTGACATTCCTCCTATTTTCTCTTAAAAATATGTTTTAAACTAATTTTTAAAATTAAATTGTCTGTTCTTTGTGTCAAGATTGCAGATATCTTCCTTTTTTTTTTAAAAAAAAGTAATACGAGTCCCATATTTTGAGCGTAGAGATAGTGAAACCGTGCTTTTTCTCTCCCTTTCTAAAGGAAAAATGTAATGAAGAACCAAGAGGGAAATTTGTGCCAAAGTAGTATCCATTTTGAGGTCGGTTAGAAGGGTTTCGTAAAATAAAACAATAGGGTTTTTTTTTTTATTTTAAACTAATTTTTTTTTTTTTTTTTTTTTTTTTTTTTTTTTTTTACTTTTTTTTTTTTTTTTAAAAATTTTTAATTTTATTTTTAAAAAAATAAATAAATTTTATATTTGTTTTAAAAATATTTTTAAAAAAAAAAAATTATAAAAAAAAAAAAAAAAAAAAAAAAAAAAATAAACCAAAAACGGACCAACACGAACAGGTGTGGGTACCCCCAAGTAACCTTTTACCACCAATTATTATTCCACTTTAAGAATTAAAATTTTAATTAAAAAATTTACATACAAAAATAAAAAATAAAATAAAAAAAATTTTTTTAAGCCAAGCCAATTTTGTAGTAATCTTTATTGTAGTATGGGTTTTATTATTGGTTTTTTTTTTTTATTGGTTTTTTTTTTTGCTTTTTTTTTTTTTTTTTTTTTTTTTTTTTTTGCTGCAATGCAATCTTTTTCGGGGTTAATAAAAAAAAAAAAAAAAAATAAAAAAAAAATTTAAAAAAAAAAAAAAAAAAAAAAAAAAAAAAAAAAAAAAAAAAAAAAAAAAAAAAAAAAAAAAAAAAATAAAAAAAAAATGTGTGAGCTAGGGCATAGCGAGCAGAGCAATTCAAAAAAACTAAAAAAAAAAAAAAAATTATAAAAATATTTATTTTATTATTAAAATTTATATTTTATTTTTTTTTTATTTATTAATTATTTTATTATTTTATTAATATAAATAAAAAAAATTTAATTAAAAAAAAAAAAAAAAAAAAAAAAAAAAAAAAAAAAAAAAAAAAATTTTTATCACATTTTTTTTTTTTTTTTTTTTTTTTTTTTTTTTTTTAATTTTTAAAAATTTATATTTTTTTTAATTTTTTTTTTTTTTTTTTTTTTTTTTTTTTTTTTTTTTTTTTTTTTTCAAATCAGAACAACATAAGACCATAGTAGATGAATAGTGTAGGACCCCAGGTACCCCACCAGGTTTTGTATGTGGACACCACGTACACCAAAAAAAAAAAAAAAAAAAAAAAAAAAACATCAAGTTTAGGGTAGACTTAACTTAATTTTTTTTTTTACTTTTTTTTTTTTAATTTATATTGCAATATTGCATAAACGTTTAATAAAATAAACTACACTGTGTTAAAAAAAAAAAAATTTAAAGAAAAAAAAAAAAAATTTTTTTTTTTTGAACTTTTTTTTTTTTTAAAAAAAAAAAAAAAATAAAATTTTTTTTTAAACAAACAGAAAGAACTTCACTGAGATCCCTGGGCAGCACTTACTTTAACTGCAAGGTGGTTTTTCAATATCTAAGCTAATCGAGCTAGAATCAGCATAGGTTCGAGGTACACATACGTCCAAGGTACACCACTTACCCCTACTGAAATTGCTCTTTTTTAGAAGATGTTTTCTCCGAGTCGATGGCAAGTAGCTTTATGATTTTTTTTACTCATAGATTCAAAAAAAAAAAAAAAACTAATTTTTAATTATCGGAATTAGGATCAATTTTGGGCACATTTAAATTTCTTTAGCGATTTTTTTTCTGTATTAAACTCAAATTTTCTCAATACCAATTATAAATTACTTAAAATAAAAGATTAGTAATTTTAATATTACAATATAGTTTAGTAAAGTAATAAAATAATATTTGTAATCCGTATTTTTCATTTGAAAAGCATAATTTTACTATATTTTTTAATTATTTTTTAAAAATAAATATTTATAATTAATATTTAATTCGTTCTTTAAAGGAGACGAAGTACGACTTCTAATGTATTCAATAATTCATATTTTTTTAAAAAAATTACTCAAAAAATAATGATAGAAATTATTTACGGTAATTTAAAAGTGTTTATTGAAAAAAATTAATTAGTCAAGCATTGAAAAAAAATCACTAAAGAGAAATAGAATTATCCAAAAACTGATCCTTAATCATGAATTGCAAAAGTACCAATTCAAGTCTACCAAAAATTTCAAAGAGCTAGTAACCTTAGACTCCTATATAAATATTTCTAAAAAAGCACAATTTTAACACTACTTGACTCTAGGCAACTCCGCGGGAATACTCAATATGGGGAGAAAGGAAATAGATCCCACCTCCCCTCTTTAGATTGTATGCGAGTCATGTTTTACTATATCTATGATTTTGACACACATTCCTAAGCAAACCTGTGGCGACTAAAATATATGGCAATAATTTTTAATAGGTAAGTAACTAAATATAGTCATAATTACTAATTAAAATAATTAGAGTTAAATAATAATTACAGTACTAATAAATAATATATGTTTATAATGCGAAACCTAAACTCCAATTCTGATTAAAAATTTAAACTTATACCATGCACAGTATATTAAGTTTATTTGACTTGAGTTTATTTGCAAGTCAACTCAAAAAACGCAAAAATAGCTTAAATGGCACCCTTCCACATGCAATGAGATGAGTTTCGTAAAACCCATAATTTAGGTCTTTACCACATCATCGATTTTGTCTGGCTGAGAGAAGATGTATTTTTTTTTGTCTAGTTAGTGTCGAGTACCGTCCGAGGAAAAGTGTTGTATCTCCCCCTGTATTATCGTGAGAGATGATTCACGTTTTCCCAAAGTTGAAATATCGGCCGAAGTAACGCAATGTTATATAAGTATGCTAGTAATAATTGCTTAAAATATCTGCTTTTACTTTTTGATCTTTCAGTCCGTAAAATTACCAATAGCTCCTTAAATCACAAAAAATAATAAATATGGTACCAATGAAAATTGTTGGTTTTTATCATAGATATGGATTTCAAATGTAGAGCTCAGCAGATAAACGCAATATGCTTATTTTTTGTAGTTTCCTGCTTTTATAAATGTTGAAATTTTTTTGTATTAAAATTTCCTTACTTTAATATACTTATCGTTGTTTTATTTCTTATTTATTTATGCTTATGTCAATTGCAGTTTTAATAAACACAAAACTTTTTTTATATCACACAAAGAAATACTACTGTTTGACTTTAATGTCAAATAATTTCTAATCATTCAGTGCAAGAATCCAACATATATAAAATTAATTATGTGTAATGCTACGTTTAAAGAAAACATTGTGCAAAAGTTACTTTTATACACAAAGTTTATAAAAGTACCTTTTTTTGTACTGTTTTCTTATAAGGCTACAACGAAATCTTTTAGTTGCTCAAAAATATTCGGGAATGAGATAAATTACAATTTCAAATTTTGGAAAACTAATAAGTAACGGTTACATTATTTTGTTTGCAATTTTTAAAATAGTTTAAAATACTATAATAAATTTAATTAGCTTCGTTTCAAACTCGTCAAATAGATAAAATCCCTTTTGTTTTAAAAAGTTTTTACTATACACAAACTAAATATGGCTTAAAAGTTTATTTTTTCAAACACCTAATAAAAGGTAACCATTGTTCACCACATATACTTTTAAATTAAAAAGCTTTTTTTTAAAATATATTCAAATCTAATTCGTAACGCAAATTTTGTCTATTGACTTTCATTTGATTTGAAATTGAAACTCGAACTGATTTCTCCATTGCTTAACTTTATAGAGAGTTTCGTTTTCGGCAATTCATATATCCTTAAATATGGTTTTGGTTTGGTTTGTTTTTCGCACTGTCGCACACGAGGGGCGGCGGGCGACGGCGCGCGGTTATTTATTTAGAACCACAGGTGACGAGCCACACCCACACTGAGGGCCCAACAACGCAACCGTTAAGTTAAATATATATGGTAAAAACGCTACTTCAACAAATTTTGTATCCCAATTATCCCAGTAATTTCTGGAAAAATTCCACTTTTGACTCCAGTTGCTACGATAATCCAGGGCTCTTCAATAAAGATTTCAAGAACAATACGCTATTCATTATCGCTAACAATATAATTATTTCTGAGGAATAAATTTCATAATATTACTAAATTTTAAAATTAAAGCATAAATCATTCATTTATAATCGTCATATACAGATTTTTTAAAAACATTTTTAATAAATCAAATTGCTAGTTAAAATTTTTAATTCAAGCTCATGCAGTGAAAAAATTACACTTCAACCAAATTGTGCATTCCAAAGAGGGTTTTAAGAAGATACCATGAGTACTTTCAAATAACTATTCCAATCTTCCCTCCCGTTTATGTGAACTTTCTGAAATGATCTTAGCGGAACTGACGCTATTTCGCTAAGTATATATCTAAACGTCTTTGAGAAAGGATAATAATGTTTAATTGCGAAATCTGTTGCTAGCTTGCCAAAATAGCTGGAATATCCATAAATGTGCATCAAAGTTGCAATGATGTTTTTCGGTGTGTATTTGGCATGTATTACGAATGTTTAAAGCCCATTTCTATAAAATGCAATAAAATGAACATATTTAAAGTATTTACAAAAGCTATTTACAAAATGCGCAAAATATTATAATGAAGACAATTTGGATGCTTCGTATTTTATTCGAGGAGAAACGAATCGAAAATGTGACCATCTAATTAATATAAGTTTCTGACATACTTATGTTTTCTCACATTGCGTATATAATACTGTTTATTTGTTGTCTCGGTCTGGAGAACTTTGTTTATAACGCAAACCACTAATGAAAGGAAAAATTAGCGAGAATGCTAAGTTTTAATTACTATGCCACAATTCCAAATTATCTCGCTTGCTTGGTTGAGTATTCTTTTGACTTTTCTTTTTACAACGCAAGCTACAATTAACTGATAACATGAAACTAATACTACTTAATTATAACTTTATGGAACTTCTGTGAAAATAAATACAGCTAGTTTTAAGCATCTTGTTGTTATATGTGTACATTTTAAGTTTTAGTCTAGTGATTTTTACAGCATGCTCTAATATTTTATTACAAATTCTAAACATTTAGGATGATAATAAATTTTTAAATATACAATGAATGTTTTAATATCATATGATTATTAAAATTAGTCTTACAATCACAGATATCATTATTAGAACATATCATAAAAAAACAATGTCAACTCTCTTATGGAACAATATATGTATTTCAAAGTTTATCACCTTTATATGCAATTGCTTTTAAATTCTAGCGACGAAATATGTAAAATTGGGACTTATCGGAAAAGTTATTGATTATATTTTAATTTATAGGAATCTGATATACGACAAAATATAAATTTACAATTTTATAAGTCCATTACCCTCCCTACGTATAAACCCGCCATCACTTTTAAAAAAATTTTTATTTTTTATTGGAAAATTTTGTTTTTTTTTTATTGTTTTTTATTTTTAACAATTGAAAAATTTTTTGAAAATTCTTTTTTGCTTTTGACTTGAAACGAAAAAAATTAAAAAAAAAAGTAAAAATGAAAAAAATGAAACGAAAAACCACCGAAAATTTTAATTACTTAGTTTGTTAATTTTTTTTTTTTTGTTTTTAATAATTTTTTTAATATAACCGCGACCGAATCAGCCGACGACTTTTTTTTTGTTTGTTTTTTTTTTTTTTGTTATTTTTGTTTTTTTGTATTTTTATTAAATTTTTTATATTACATTTTTATTTTTAAGATTTTATTTTTTATTATATTTTTTTATTTTATTATTTATATATTATTTATTATTTTCTTTTTCTTTTCCTTATATTCTTTATATATTTTTGTTTATTTTTGTTTTCTAATGGGTTAATTTATTAAAATATTAAATTTTTTTGTTTAAAAAAATAAAAATAATTTTTAAAAAAAAACAATGTTTTAAAAAAAATAAAAAAAAAAATAAAAAAAAATTAGTGCAAAAAACAAAAAAAAAATAAAAAAAAATAAAAAAAAAATTAAATAAATAATTAAAATTGAAATTATTAAAATTAAATAAAAAATTTGAAAAAATAATAAAAAAAATCGAAAAAATGTAAAACTAAAAAAAAAAAAAAAAAAAAAAACCTAAAAAATACTCTAAAGCACTAAAAATTATTAAAAAAAAAATAATATATTATTTAAAAAAATGATAATACTTTTAAATAAATAAATTATTTTTAATTTTTAATAAATTTTGTTGATTTAAATGAATCATTAAGTGATTTTGAATTTATTTGTTTTGTGATTTTTTTTGTATTGAAAAAGAATTATTAAATTTAAAATTTTTTTCTTTAAGAAAAATAAAATTTTCAAAAAAAAAAACAATTTTTCTATAAATTTTAAAATTTTTTTTATTTTTTTGTTTTTTAAATTATTTTTTTTAGTGTTTTTTTTTATTATTTTTTTAGAGTGATTAATTATTTTGCTCTCATTATTCTACTGTTTATGAATACTAAAAGCAATATTTATATAATAATTACTAATATAAATTAATATATAAAATATTATTATTTTATAAAATTATATAAAATTAAAAATTATAATTATAATTTAAATAATTTTAAAAAATATATTAAATACTAAATATATAATTTATAAATATAATAAATAATAATAAAAAATATATAAAATAATATAATATATATAATTTAAAAATATAAATATATATATAATTAATATATATATATACTATATATATAAAAATAAAAATTTTTTAATTATTTTTATTTTTTTATATATATTTATTAATTTTTTTGCTTTTTAATTTATTTATATATTAATTATATTTTTATAATATATATTAATATTATTTTTTTTTTTAATTTTTTTTTTAAAATAGGAAAAAAAGAAAAAAAAAAGGAAAGAAAAGGAAAAAAAAATCAAGAAAAAATGAAAAAATTTAAATTTTATTTTTTTTTTAATTTTAAAAAAAAAAAAAATTTTTTTATTTTTATGAAAGAAAAATAAAAATAAAAAATTAAATATATTTTGTTATATATATTTTTTGTAATAATATCATATTTGTATTATCAGGAGGGGGAAAATAATTTTTTTTTTTCTATGCCAAATAAAAAAAAAAAAAATTTTTTTTTTTTTTTTTTATTTTAAAAATAAAACAAAGTATTGTAATAGAGACAAAAAAAATTAATTTAAAAAAAATTACAATTGTTGGGTGGGTTGAGGGTGGAAGAGAGTAAAGGGTGTCATCCCCCTAAGTTTCAACCCCTAACCCCTACCCCCTCCCTACCCCCCCCCACCATTTTATCCCTATGCTAAATATAAATTAATACCACAATATTATAAATATATATATAATAAATATATTATAAAAAAAAAAAAAAAAAAAAAAAAAAAAAAAAAAAAAAATTAAAAAATAAAAAAAAAATTAAAAAAATATGTTTTCATTTAAAAATTTGTTTGAAATTAAAAAATTTTTAAAAATTTTTAAATTAATTTTTATTTTTTTTGTATTTTAAAATAATTTAAAAAAAAAAAAAAAATTAGTTTTTGAATAGATTTAATGTTAATTTAATGTTAAATTATTTGCTTACGTTTTATATTACAAACTTATTAAATATAACAAAATTTTTTATTTTCCTGTTTGTTTTCCCTTTATTTCTATATATTAATAATATAAATAATTATAAATATAAAATAAATATATTTAGAAAATAATAATATATAGAAAAAAAATAAAAAAAAAAAAAAAAAAAAAAAAAAAAAAAAAAAAAAATAAATACTAAAAAAATATAATATGTAATTTTTTTGAGAAAAGAGAATTAGAAAAAAAAAAAAAAAAGAAAAAATAAAAAAAAAAACAAAAAAATAAAAAAAAAAAAATAAAAAAAAAAAAAAAAAAAAAAAAAAAATAAAAAAAAAAAAAAAAAAAAAAAAAATGGAAGATGAAGAAACGAAAAAATTCCGAGAAAAAAACGATGGAGAAATAAAAAAACGGAGAAAAAATTCCAAAATGAAAGAACTGAAAAAAAAAAAAAAAAAAATGAAAAAGTGAAAAAAAAAAAAAAAAAAAAAAAAAAAAAAGATTCTCTGAAAAAAAAAAAAAAAAATCCGGCAACTGCTGCAGTAGTTTTTCCGTTAATGCAAGGGAATTTTTTTAACAGTGCAGGCTGTAATTTTTTCTTGCGACACACATAATTTTTTTTAATTATAAATTGCATAATACTCTTTAATTTTAAAATTTAAAGTATGTATCAGACAATTATAAAATAATTTATTACAGGAATAACCTTGTAAAAATCATGCTTGAAACCAAGATTGCACTTCAACCAAGTAAAGTATCTCTCAGAAGGAGGTTTTGCGAAAGAGGTAGTTGAGAATTTTTAGATAACTATCCCAATATTTCGCCTACTAATGAACTTCTCTGGAGAACCCCAAACATCTCATGTTTAATGATGACTTTTCAGTACATTTATGGAATATGTATTTTGGTTTTGACGTTTACTATGATAGATTAATTTTGCATTATAACTTTATCTTACTTCTAAATAATTCATAATTCAAATAGTTTAGATACAATTAAACAGTAGTATGCAATTGTAAACATAAATACATATAAGTTAAGTAAAATAAGGGAATCTCGTTGTTTTTAATTTAGTTAAAAGTTTATATTATGTTTAATAAAATATTTAATACAATTAATTTCCAAACCTCCAGCAATGAGTGCCAATACTTTGTTTAAAAAATATAAAGAGTTTAAAAATAGTTTAAAAGAAAAATTGGAAAGTGTTTCGTTGAAATATGTTTATGTTGTTCCCCATAGGTTTGAACACTTATAATTCTTTTCGTTCTTCTTTAAAGATTGGTAGAATGTTATGATCCCCTTTCTTTATAATAGAACTTTGTTTCATATTTTCAAAAACATTGTAGAAATTTATAGCAATCAGCAATACATTTGCAAATATTTAAATAAGTATAAATGATTTTGGCAGTTGGCTTTAAGTGCTAACACTGTTTTTTCAACAACATCAAAAAAAGAGGGGGGGTTAAAAAAACATTAAAATATTGAAATAAATGTAAAATACACAGCAATATTCGATTTTACCTCCAAAAGGTAGTATTTTAGGTATATTTTGAGCTTTGATTTGGTTTCTGTTAGGTATAACAAAAATTGACGGATATTTGAACCTATTTTAGATCACAAAGGGATCCTTTTCGAAATTGAACATGACTGCACAACATTACAACAGTATTAGAGTCATTTTTTGTTCTATTTTATATTTTTACAGCTTATAAAATTTTACTTAAAGTAGATGAAATTCAAACCTCAGCACTTCTGTTAAAAGATTTAGTCCCGAGACAGACGCCTTATCCCCTTGTTCAAGGAAAGTTCATTTCACGGACGAAAAAGAAACAGAAGTGGCACGCTAACCGTTACCATTTTTCAAAATCAAAATAAGTAATAGTTGATATCCAAAAAAGACTTCTTTGTCTTCTAATTATGTAGATTATCAATCTCTGATTATGGTTGGCTGGCGGGGTCTAAAGAGGGTATCATTGTTCCGTTATGGGGATTTATAATCTTTCGTGCCTAATTTGGGTGTAAAACCAATTTTAAGTTAATATGTTTTGTTTTTTAACTTCAGTGGAGACATTTTTAAAGCTTTACCCTTTCAGTCCCAGTGATGCAATTTGGCATCGTGTCTGATCATAATTCAAAAAAAAAACCTAATAGGGCTGATATCTTTCGGGATTAATAAAAAATATTTTCTAATAGAAAAAAAATTAAAGAATCGAATGAAGTGCTTTTAGGTATAAATATACATAGATGATCAAAAAAATTCTAAAGTGATGATGAAGAAGTTAAAAAAAACAGCTACATTGACTGGCCGTTGGTCAGATTCGAAATAAGCGTTCGAAGTTATGAATTACGAATCCCAAATTATAAATTACGAATTTCGTGTTGTTGTAAATATTTTTGTTAAAGCTTTTCTTTTTAATAAAAACGATTTTTCTTTCAACAATTTTTCTTTAACATACATTACTAGATTTATAAGTAAGTAACTACACTCAAAATATGTTATAAATATTTTGTGAACTTTCCACACAAAATGGGAATATCTTTGAAAATTATTTAACACTTTTGTAAGTTTGTTGGTTAAAGATACAATGTTTGTATTTGATACAAATACAAACTTTGTCGCCAAATGACTGGAAAGGATCCATTAAAGCTCGTCCGAGATCTTATCTTTCATTCAACAACCCTCAATGACTGCCTTTCACCTTCGAAAAAATCAGATATATACTTTATTTTTAAGGGATATAAATCCTTGTGTATTTATTTTTGATTCGTAAGGCAGTGATGGGATAAGAGGAGAATATTTTTATCGATATATGTTATCATGTGAGAAGGAAGTTCCACAATAGTCAATGATATAAACTTGTTCAAATGTTAGACATCCTACAAAACTCCCTCCAAATTATTTAATTAGTTGTCATTGCAAACTTGATTGATTTTAAAATATTTCCAGGAACCCCTATTTTGAAATGTCTACTAATTAAAATTCTCCGAAACTTTTGGAATTTTTAAGTATCGAACGCTTCCACACAATATGGCGCAATCGTTATGATGATAGCTTTTGGAGATGATAGGGTCGGGTTCGAATCCTGGTCAGGCATGGATGTTTGTGACCGTCAATAAATGTTGTTATTTGTCCATGTGTTTGTGTTTTCTTCTCTTTGTATGTCTCTTGTGCTTGTGAAAACTCTTTCTGTGTCTGTCCCACACTCTCAGAAAAATCCTTCTTTATACACTAAACTTTCCGTCTTTTTTCACAGTAATTTTTCCGTTTTATAAAAAACAGAATAATTCCGTTTTCTTTGAATCGCGCATGCGCATCGCGATATTATTGGTGGTGGGCAGAAGAGGCCGCCATTAATTTCTATCGACATCACGACTTTTTGCAGCAGTAACTCCTCTAATAATATTTTGAAGTTATGTGTCACAATAGCCGAGTGGTTAAAGCATCCGCCTCAGGATTCAGCCTTCTCAGAAGTGCGGGGGTTCGAATCACACCTACTGCCAGTCATCCTACAAATCGGATATCTGTGCTGGGAAGTTTAGTGCTTGAGAGCACTGGGACAGATGTGCTCGTTAAATCTGTGGAGTCCAAAGTCCCGACGGCGTCAGCGTACGATGTCGCTCGAAGTTCGATATTTCTTCAAAATACATAAATTTTTCGTTTTTTAACGGAAAATAAACACAAAGGATCTATCTTAAAAAACGGACTACTTTCTTCTTTTAACGGACCAAAGTGTTCCTTCAATTCACGGAAACATTCCAGTAGCAGTGCTGCACTGACTTTTTTCCGTGAATTAAAGGAAATTTTTTTGAGAGTGCATTTGACGAAAGCTTATAAGCGGTTCTCTGAACAAGCACACAAACTGGAATATATATTTACCTACCATACTTTCCACACATTATAGAACGTCATACTGGTAAAACTCGATTTGATTTCGTAAATGTGTAAGTAGAAGAGTAAACCTTTAAATAACCTAAACATAAAATACCTGGTGCAATTATAAACTATTAGAAATCACTTAAAGTATAATTTTTCATTAGTGTATGATTTTTAGGCAGAAAAACCTTAGTTAGAATACAAAAACTAATGATTAACATTTTAATTTAGGTAGTATAATTGTCAAAAGTATAGCAACTAAGGACTCGGACATTTTGTAGATATGCTGAAAAAACTCCAACTAAAAAAATAACATTTCAAAACCCAGTAGCAAACAGAAAAAGAGGTAGGCTCGGACAAGGTGGATGGGCAATATAGAACTTGAAAAATTTAAGCGTGAATAATTGGAAGCCATTGGCGTTTAGTAGGTCACGATGATCCAAGCTTGTTGAGACAGACTTGGCCGGAAATCGGCTGTAGCGCTAAAGAAGAAGAAGAAGTATTACAAATGTCACTGTGATTGTTCTTTAAGATACACGCCCTCCATCAACATTAAGTTTTAAATATCAAAAATGTAGAACTTGATAATATTACAGTAAAGGTGATAGTATTGAGCTTGATGTAAGCTTTGCAAGTAAGAAACTTTTATGCGTAAAAATAATTTATAAATTCTGCACAAAGATGCCTTTAAAACATTAACCAATTGATTAATCTGATAACCTGAAGTTCTTAACAACGTTGTTTATCAATGTAGTAAAGTTTAACTTCTATAAGTTTAATCCATCATCAAAAAATATACATGCACATTAGTTTATGGAAACTCCGTAAGTTGAGCTTACTTAAGAAGTTACCCATTCATGCAACCATTCATGTGTTATTGAAAAATAACAAAGTATATGTTTTTGAGAATGATATCATAAATTAAGGCTCAGAATAAATTTAAAAAGGACGTAAAACTGAATGTTAGAAAAAAAATTATAACTACTTTATTATGATTAGTTAGTGATTCTGAGACAGCGTCAATTTTCTAATCAGGATCAGTTGGTGATCGGCTTAAGGAGAATGCATGTAAATCCAGGATTCTGCTAATGGATTCTGTCAAACAGATTCGGTTACTGAATGGGGATTAGATTTTCAAATCGATTGCCAACACTCTTAAGCATATGGTGTTACTTTACTCTAAAATACTGAATGCAGCATGCGTTTCCGCCAACCTCCAGCTTCATGGAGTAAGGTTTTATTATAAAAAAACTTTTAAGTTTACATTTTAAAAATATGAAAAGACCACAAAAAGTAATGTTTACCACAAAATTGGAGCATGGATACAAGACGAAATTTATTTTTATTTATCTGTTTTTTATGCACATTAAAACAGAACCCAATTACAATGCACATCATAAAATACGATGAAAAATACTGTTTAAGCAAATATTAAGTTGTAATTCAATAAAAGACGTGACGCCAAATAATCACCATACGTAAACAAAAATACATAAACTCAGAATAGTAAAATCACAAAAAATATTCATAACAAGGAAACAGTTCTTAAAAATTAGCTTTAAAAACATTAAAAGGCATAGAAAACAAATGCAACTCCTCAGAAACACTGTTGTAAGTTTAAAAATTTATATAATCAGTCTAACTATATTTAAAAAAATATATAGTTAGAGGGAAAAGAATTTAAATAAAACTAGCAACGATTTTTGAAAGGTAACAGTAATGTAATTCGAATGAATCATATCATTAAACACTTTACTGAAAAACAAATGGCAAAATACTTGACGCCTTGATTTAAGGGTACAAATGAAAAAAAAATACGAAGTTCAAATGAAGACATTTCCCTAGAAGCTGTGAGATAGCTCTTAAAATATAAAAAATAGGAGTAAACTTACACCACAAAATATTGGGTATAATACAACATTTCTACTTCAAAATTAACCATACAATACAACTGCTCTTATTGAGACAAGCCACTGTTCAACTATAGAGCGATATTTTGTGCTTTGTCACAAGACCAATGCTTTTTTACTAAGGAGATTCTAAATCTTACATTTATTTTATAACAAGAACGTTTTTTACTCAATTACTCAAAACTGGCTTAAAAAAATCAGCTAATTTTTTTATAATCCTTTATTCCTATTTCGTTTGAAAATTATTGCAGTTGCGAACATGCGCTTGCTCAAAGCAGACACGTGCTGACACAAGCCTTAACTAGTTAAATATCCTAATGCTAATTCAACAACAGAAATGAAAAGCGTACTACTTTTAAATGTTAATCTTACGAGCAGAGGTAAGGTTGTTTTTCTTTTATGTTTGACTCTGAACGTAGGCAAATATGTGCAAATTTCTACATTCAGCTTACGTGATTGGTATGTCTCACTCTGTGACAAATCCCCCTTTCAATAAAAACTTTCCAGGCCGCAATTTCGACTTGAAAATTACCATTTGTATTTACTCTCCCAACGTTCATGTAATTTTATTCGGCCATTGCGAATGTTTTTACTTCAAATATACATAAATGAGCACAAGATTTTTACTGATGAGTTTTCTGGAACTAACTCTACGATTTCCACCTATTGCCTAATGATATTAACACTGTAATTAAAACTGGGGGCCTTGTTCCTCTCACTTCGTCGAATTTTTCATTAACTCAGGAACTAACCAAGTGTCGCAATGAACTGAAAATGTCAACGTAAACGTCACCAGCTTTGCTTTAGTCGTTAAAGCCCGATGAAGTCTTACCAATGAAGCAAAATGTGTGTTTGCTTAAGACTTATAATCTAATTACAAAATGTAAAAATACTTTAAAATAATTTTTTACTGCTAAATTGTAAATAAACTTGTGATGAAAGGCAGTGATATCTTCACTTTAGAATAAGTAAAAGTAAAAATTAAACAATAAAAAAAACATGAAAAACTTGCCCCGGCAGTCTCTGTACTTTAATCTACAAATATAATTTCTTTTGTCTGCCATAAAACAAATAAAAATCAATAACTAACATTAATAATTAAAATAGATACAAAAACAACATAAATTGATATGAATGGTATCATTCTTTCAACAAAGTATCATATAACGACGTTCTTCTTTAAATTTTATCTTAACTTTACTTTCGTATTGCCTCTGAGGAACTGAAAAGTGTCGACGCTAAGTGTTTAAAAGTTGACCAATTGATATTGTAGTGGCGGACGTGTCTAGAATAAAGTAGCTAATGACTTTGATACTGTAAAGCATTTTAAATATTTTAAGGAAGACTTTAGTATTTGACAAAGTAGAATTTGTTCGTAGAAAGTAAAATCTCGAAACACTTTTTTTATCCGTCTGTAGTGAAAGGGTAATTGATATTTTGGACAAAAAAAAACATATCTGATTTACGCTATAAATTGAAATAAAAGATATTTCTTAACTTTGTGAAAACTAAAAATATCCTATGGGTTTATCTTCTTGTTTACTTTTCCCAATAGTTCACTTTTAGTTTTATCTGCTTGGACTTTGAAGATTTTAAACGGATTTTGATGAAATGTGCTTCGATTTTTTTTTATATTCTTGAAAGAAAAATTATCTTTTGTATCCTTAGGTGATATAAAATATATTATAATTACACTTTAAAAATAGAACCATAGATTACTTAAAAAGTTAAGCATTATTTTCTATTTAAGTATGTTTCTATATAAGCTAGCAAAACTAATTATTTTAGTATACTTGGGATTTAAGAGTACTCATATACAAAATACTTCTTTTCTATAGTACTAATATCTATACTAATAACTGAAAGAGTCTGTCTGTTTGTCTATGGATCGTGAAAGACCCACTTATATATCCCAGGCAATTTTTAAATTTTTAAAATAGATTTGCTTTTATTCCTGCATGTGCACCTGAGACCTCTTTTTTAAAAAAAAATATTTGACAGTTACTTTTTGATTGATACTAATATTTTAAAAATACGTCATATATCAAAGTCTTATAGACCATAACAGGGCTTGAAAACATATGGGCCGGGCTAAAACAGGGTCTTGACGTCATATGTCAATAAACGTGAAAATCCAGTAAGGTAGGTAGGTAGGTTGGTACACATTTTTTACGGCTTGTGTGCTTGTGTCAGAGACCCCCTAAACTCCAGTAAAACCGCAGTAAATATCACTTAATAAATGCATCGTATTTTCTTCTGAATATTTTTTTATCTCTATATTTTATTCGTTAATTTCATTAAACGTTACGTTAAAACTTTTAATTTGTTATTGCTTACTCTATGATTTTTTCAGCATAACGATTTCGATTTTGTGTTGAATTTGAGCATTTTAAAATGGGATTGTTTCAACATTTTGTCACAGAAAACAAAACAACTAATACTAACGCATTTCGGAGCACTTGACGTTATAAAAACCATTGGGCTTGTCTCACAATGTCTCACATGAAATGTGAGACATTGTGAGACACATGAGAGACATGCTTGTCTCACATGAAATCACAGTTATAGAGCTTGACATCATAAAACATATTCTCATTGCCATACATTTTCGATTTTGTTTTAATAGTCGCAGTTACAATTCGTGCTTTTAAATGACTTGGTAGAAAGGAAGCCCGTTCATACATGGGAACAGATATGATATCATGGCCGTTTTAAATTTGGCGTTTTTTGTTGCGTTGCTAAACATTAAAAATGACTTATTTGTTGTAAACATTCCATTTTATATTTCAAACAACTCGATAGGTGTAACCCCTTTTAAATTTCCATGCTCGATAAACATCGCCTATGAACAGACCGGCCATTACATCATACCTGTGCTGTTTCTCCCATGGTCTGCTGTATGTTGGATGATCCAGGGTAGGTAAATCTGAAATCCTTTGTATTTTATCTCCAAACGGAAAAATCGCAGACTTTGTATAAGTTTTTCTACAATATTTTTCGAATCTTTATGAGGATGACATTCACTGTTTTTTTTAGGTAAATCTTAGGTAATCAATCATTTTGAGGCAGAGAACCCCATTTCAATATATTCTAAACGCCCAACAAAGTGGGACCCTATCTTACGTTACAAATGAAACCATTACTTTATATAAAAAAAACTTTAAAACATCAATTTTTTAATGTAACAATGTATTCAGAAACGTATTGTTATAATAGTTGTCAGAATATATTGTTACATTATATTGCTAATAAAAAAAATCTGTTTTAGGGAAAAGATGTATCTCATTGACCCAATTCAACCGAATTAAAGTTACTACACTCAGATAAATTCCAACCTTCTATTTTTGTGAAATTCATAATTTAAGAAATTCAAACAGTAATAGAAGGATTTTATTATTAATCATGATTTCCGAGTTTAAGAAAAACAAGTCACTTTTTATTTAAAAAAATACTTTGACTGAGAAAAAACACTTAGTTAGTTTTAGATAGTTTTTAAGTTATGTTAAGTTATATTTAGATTTTTTTTAAATTATTACTTATGTTAAATTCAGTACTTTAGATGCTTAATAAAACTCATTTAAATGCTTAAAAAATATTTAGATACTTAAATTTAAAAAAAAAAATAGTGACAGGTTTTTGTAAGTTATCCTAAAAAAAGAGACAAATAAGAGTTACGTACTTTGGATAACAAATGAAAATTATCTAAGTATATATATTTTTAAATAATAATTTATTTGTATAAAATATAGAGAAGGCGATGCGCGAGCAACTTCATGTAGAGGACATGATTGGTTGGAGAAAATCGCAAATACTAGAAATTTTTTTAACTGCGGAAACTAGAAATTTTTGTAACTGCGGAAATGAAGATTTCTGTTCAGAATTACAATTTTTTTTTTTAAATAGGATATTTCTGTAACATTACTAAAATATTTTCTGTATGTTTACATAATTTTTTTCTCAGTGTAGATTCAAGCGTTTGCAATATTCTAAATTCTAATCGGCTTTAGTAACTATTTGATGAATTTATAGCTGCTAAATCCGTGTGGGTGACGATAGTTTGTTAAATTTCAAAGTTTGCAATTTTAAACGGGATTGAGTATTTTAAATCCTTACAAAAAATTGCATTATAAAGATGTGACATAAACTGTTAAATATACTTCAATGTACGGTTACTTTTTTTTCCGCGACTTTTCTTAGTAAAAATAGTTATGTGTATGTATTTAAGCTTCCACACTACTTTTATAACGTTAAAAGTTGAAGGTATAATCATTTGGTCCGGATGTTTGTCCATCCGTCTGTAACCTACTTTCATAGCCCAAACTACAAATGTTACAGGCAAGTGTGATACGTCAAAAAATTCAACTCATCGAAATTTGAAGACACTGAAAATGTCAGAAAAAATTCGATTACGAAGTATTTAATTATATAAAATGCTGTTTAATTTAATGCTCTTTTAAAAAACATCAGAAGCCAATTTTATTCGATTTAAATCACAACTACCACTTCCAACAATCACTCGAGAAACATTAATTATTTTAAATAGTTAATTAAAATTAATTTGTTTTTGCGACATCAATCAGTTTGAAACGAAGTCAAATATATTTCGCTAAGAGATTCTTTGTATGTTGACATCAAATATTTCGGTTGTATTTAAAAGAGAGGAAATTATTACAATTTTATTCTTTAAAATGTAAATTAGCTTTTGCAAACGATAATAATTATTGAAGAAATAAATATTGTATTTTCGAAATTAAATAAATGAAACTATCTAAATTTAGTGTCTAAATGTTTATAACAGAATTAATTTTGTATATGGCGACTATATATCTAGTTGAACACAAATCGAAGTTCTGTTACAAACCTACTTGTTTATATATTTGTATAACTACTTTCCTGTAATATATTATTTGGTTAATAATAATCCAATATGCTGCAACGCTGCAACCACTCAAAATGGTTGCAAGCAAAAACAAATACGCAGAAAAAACATCAAATAAACTGGGAAGCTTTTGATGGTAAATTATATTGTGTCTTGGAGATATCAAAGGCATTTCCGGGTTTTCAACATACGTTCATCAATAAAATAGCAACTGAGATCGTAAAAAATATAAAATAATATCAGAAACATGCATAGAATTAAGAACACGCTGAATAACTACGCAGGGATAGCGATAACGGAAGTAGAGGAGGTGGGAAATAGAACGAAAGAAATTCGGAAAATAAAAATAGAAATAACGATGAACAAAAATGGGAATAGTTTTATTACTAGCGGCTTGATGTTATGAAACAATTGATATAACCAGACGTCATTAATCATAATAAATGCTGAAATATAAAAGATAAATTAATTCTGCTTTTCTCCCGTTCAGAGTAAATTTTTTTAGCAGTAAGCCGCTTCCACACGCTATTTGAATACCACTTAACATGGTATTTGGATAGTTGAAGACTTTTAAGGCAAAAATTATCATTTTTCAATAATTTTCCTTTGAACATTTTGACGAGGTCGACACGACACCTGAGCAGGCACCCGACGGAACTTCGAGAGACATCGTACGCTAAAGCCGGCTGGGCTTTCGACTCTAACAAATTAACGGTCACGTATATACTCGGTCACCCATTAATTTCCCCCCAGCACGTATATTGATAGGACTGAAACCTAAAAAAAAAGGATCTTCTAGGTGAAAGGCTTGTTGATTATCGACGGCGGCCATTGGGTTCCCCATACAAACAGTTAGACTGCCCCAACCATAGCGTTAAGAAGAGGGTGGATATGTTTGGCGCCAAACAAAGCGAAACCGTCAGAAAGTCGCCAAACAACCCTAGTAAGCCCAAACAATCAAGATGACTGCAATGGGGTTATACGGAGAATATGGCAACAGCTTTGCGTTATTGTTTTCCTACTTTAGAAATTCCAATGCGGTGTCCTGACTACGACATCAACGACTACACCTGTGCGCGTATCGAAATAGGTGTGCGCATCAAAGTTAAGTGCCTGCGCTTGCCTTTATACATTGTATATGCATGTGCGCGCAGGTGTTGTCATTGATGTCGTAGAAAGGACACTGCTTTAGAATTACTTTTGTTTTGGTAAAATTGGTTGGTTGGTAGGCCTATGTTCAGGTTAGTACGCTTCTTCAGCACACAAACCTGATTATCTCTAGCAACCAACCAGAAAAAGTTTCCAAAAATTCTAAAGTAGGAAAACATGAACAAACGCTGTTGCCAGATTCTCCGTGAAACAACCCCATTTTTTTCATGCGTCTGAAAAAGTAATTACTCTTTTACTATAGATTCACAAATCGCCAAGTCGATTTAGTAAACCTATGCAAAATCAACTAGAATAGCGCCAAATACTACGCCGGGAGCGTTTGCTTGGGCTTGCTACAGAGCAATCGATGACTTCACTTGGATAAAGGTTTTTGTATTGGTTTTTGTTCGCCAGCATCCCCATTATCTTAAACTCCAATGCCTAGACCTTTGATCTACCAGGAACTTAACTTATTTATCTTGGTCTCAAAGTTCTTATTTTGGTTTGCACGCCACGTTACTCTGATATTTTGTAGGCGACAATGGACATGTTTCAGGTATTGAGTGGCAACAAAAATGATAAAAAGTAAATAGATCCTTTCTCGAGTCTTGATTAGTGAATCATGTCACGTGCGAGCAGAGGACCAATCAGAGCATCCATAGCAAGAATAATATCACGAAGAATTTCGTCAACTGTAACAACCCAATTTTCAAAAGTCTAAAGAATAAAAGGATTGTAGCAATTTAAGGGGGGGGGGTTCTTTGGGTCGTTTCGATGAAGTATTACTGGTTTTTCAGAGAAAGTTTATTTGTGTCATTTTACCATTATAGACTCTAAAAATGATCAATATGAGCTGGAATAATTTAATATAATTATTGTAAACAATTCAATTACAGAAAAATAATATAAATCATAAATGTTTTACTCAAAAGGCTTTTATTTGAAAAATTCATAACAAAACTATCTCATAAACTTGACATTACATGATTTTGCGTATTTTCTTAGAATAAACTGTAGATTCCATATTATGACACGTGCTAGAAAAACATGAACTATTTTATCCTGGAGAATCAAATATATATTATTTTTCTCATTTCAAGAAGAATCATAAAAATAACATTCATAACCCGAGACCGCAACGTTCCCAACAACTCGCTGATCAGACAACAAGATTAGTTTTTATCCCTATCAGTTAGTTCTTCAGACTCTTGTCATCCTATTAATTTAACGTCTCTTTCAATTTTTTAAACGATGATTGAATTGACGAAAAAAAAAAATCGCCAAACAAAATGCAAGATAAATGAAGGCCATTGTGCTGAACAATCCATATAGTTTTTTGAGTTTGAATTATTGTCACAATAGAACTACACAAGCTCTATTGGCGACGGAATTCAGAACCACAGTCAAGTGACGAGCCGACTCCTGAATAGGCACCCATTGCAACCGTTAAAAACGACATCGTACGCAACGTTGGGACATTGGATCATATTTAACACGCACTCCCTCTACATGGGATAATTTATCTAGTACAAGTTCTGTTACTCGAAAAACGAAGTTAAATTATTTTTAAAATATTTTTTTTTTTTTAGAACTCAACGTTTTATTCGGCAATGGTATTCACAAATGGGTCGTTAAAGGGTTAACCTGTACGTTATGTAATAACGGTGCACAGTTCTTTGCTATGATTTTTATCAAAAATCATTTTGTTGCTGAAACTGTGTTAGATCACCAACAGAGATTACAATTGAAGAGCTTAGTGGAAGAACGTTCTAAGTGACAAAAAGTTGAAAACGGGAAAATGAGTTTTAAAGTTTTTCGTTTGCACTCAGATCTATTGAAAACGGAACTTGTAAAGCGTAAGAAATATGGCAAAATTCAAGTTCATGAAAAAAAGGAAACTTGTTATCGTTAAACAAGTTAGTAATATGTTCATTGACGCAGAATTCTCAATTTTTTCGAAAATGTCACTTAGCACGTTCTTCCACTAAGCTCTTCAATTTAAATCATCGTTAGAACAGTAGAACATGTGCTATTTTACATGAGTCTTCTCATTTGCTTTTTTTTTTATTTGGGATGCTTTATTATTCCTTCTTTCTATCGGTTGAACGAGTCACATATCCATTTTCGATAAAAGAACCTGAAGGTCTATAGATCAGTACCTTATCAACTCCTCATTTATGTTTTCAAAGTTTGGAAAGAGAATTTTGTGCTTATAATGAATGTCTAATGCTTATTTATTAACATAAAAAAAATATCTGGCGGTATATTTGCTACTTGAAAAGGTAGTTTCTGAAAAGTCTAATAACAGAATGCTGAGTATCAAAATATTTAAGTTAGTTGACAATATTTCGTTCACTTTTTTATTTTGAATCTAGTTCAAATCTTACGAGCGAAAATTTAAAAAAATAAATCGGAATTTAAAGCACAATTCGTGTTTAGAGCTTCCGAGTTTTGTTAACAGTAACAATATTAGTATAAATATGCTAGCATAAATATAGTAATAATATAATACATTTTAAGACTTAAAATGTGTAAAAATTCAAAAGATATTTGTAACAATATCAATCTCACTATATATCATGAATAGCGGAATCTATTTTAGAAAGCTTTTCAAATTGAGATTTAAGTAAAATAGTGTTTAACTAAAAAGTGTGGGTATTTTAAATTTGACCTTTTCCTAACAATCTTCGTTCCATGTTTATTCCTATTAAGCATTCTTACTTTTACAAACTAATTTTTGAAATTAGATTTCTAAAATTTACATTGCCTGAAATCCTTTAAACGGCAATTGAAAACTTGATTTGTAATTTTCTTCCTGGGAGTGGTTTTCTTCTGTTGAATTAAATATTTCTTTGAAGTTTCCGCGCGTTCCTTTCCTCGAGAGACTTTTACGCCATTAAAAGTATAAGAACCTTGAAATAGGTTTAAAACAATCGTAGGTGCATTCTAATAGGGCAATTAAACAGTTTGATAGTGTTTGAGATACGTCAACGCAGCATTTTGTAATTATCAAAGCAATTTGAAATCACATAAGTTTTTTTTTATGTATAGAGTACTAAATGACTCTATTAGGCTGTCAAGTCTCAACGGGGGAGCTTGCGGAGTAAGTAGCAAGATGCTAGTTACACCCGTTTTTACCAAAATAATATGATAAGTTTACACTTTTTACTTTACACTTTTTATTGTGCAATTGCAGAGTTTTTTTCGATTTAATATCATTTAATGAGTGAGAATTTCTTTATTATACGAATAAATATAACTATATGTATATAAAGCGAAGTTTTTAAAACGTATATGGTCATAAGCTATATGAACAGAATTCACTACAAGAACAAATTTACTTGAAAATAGGTATACATTTCGATTTCACTGTAAAAAAAAATTTAGTATTTTTCCTTCTAAAGTTTTTTTTTATGAAAAGTAACAACATTTTTACAAGTTATTAACTAAAGAACGAGTCTTCTTTATTTTTAAGTTATTGTCAACTCGACTCTAATTATATTTCTGAAATCCCTTTAATCTTAATATTTACCAATGTAAAGGTGAAATAATATTTATACATACATGAGGAGTTTGGGATCATTAAACTGGTAAACCCGTGAAACGCTGGGCATATCAAGATAATATTTTATCTTCGCACAACCGTTACTATACTTGATTATACTTATGTATTATTATATACTAACTATACTTATCGATTACTATACTACAGTTTCATTGAAACAAAAATAAATTTGGAAGTATAATTTAATTTAATTAAATATATATTTAATAAGCAATAAATTAAATACAACTATATTTTTATATTTAACACTACAACAACAAATTGCTTCAAAAAATAATAAGAATAATTGTTTTATAAAATTCGTTTGAGAACTTTAAATACACAATATACACTTACACTTATCTTTTTTAAGTAAAAATAATTGATAATACGCATGTATTTATAGTACGATTTTTAAAAGAATAAACCGAACCTTTATTTTGCTGTGTACACATGCACTAATTGTCATTATTTTGTTTATTCTAGTAATAGAGCAATACAAAAATGTCCACTTCTACACAACAAACAAATAGTCAATAACATAAAGTGTTTACACAACGACGTCGGGAAAAAATACTTAGGGAATAAATAATAGGATGTTTTATAGTCATTAGCTATTCTGTATTTGTTTTTCTATTTTAACAATTCCATATCAAGTGTTTGCTTAGCGAGAAGCGTAAATACAATAATTTGAAATCGGGCTTAGTACATTGTTATATTATAACTGCAGTAAGAAACGAACGATGAAAAATTTCTAAGCAAATTAATTTTTTTTATCTATGTATACATTTTTATATAATTTTATCAATAGTATTGAATCATTAATTTCAGACAATATTTGATCTAGTAATTTAACAATATTATTCTCAAACAGTATTTAAAGAATAGTTGCTTAAAAAGTGTCCAAAAAGAAAAAAAAATGCAATTTTTTACTAGTGAAGCGTTTCTTAGATAAAATTAAAGTTCAGTTTTAGACTTTTTCAAAATCTATCTTAAAACCAAAGAACTTTTACGCCACTACTCAGTAGCTAGGAGGTATTAGGTGTTCGCATCATTAGATCACGTTTGCTGGTTCGAGCCTCGGCTGAGTCGGCAAATCTCCAGGATGCTGAAATCACGTCATGTGATTACGTGACACGTGGTAGATCCCTTGATTACCTATTTGCCTTGGGTTCTCCTTCCTAAACTAAATCTCTGCAAACTTTAACATCCCCCGAGAAAACCGATTCATTTTAAACTAAAAGTGAAAATGGCTACCGAGAGCAGCCTAGATGTCCGAAAATCGCTCGCGGTAATTGTGGAAGTATGCAGAGTCTGCAAAAGGCTACGCCGAAAAATACTACCAGGTGTTTGGAAAAATTGAGAACTACTTTTTAGTTGATGGCGCATAAAAAAGTTTTTTGCAAACACTAAATTTATGCCACAGGGTAGTGTTGAATGTGAATAAATTTCAGAATAAAAATCTATTCCTAAAATTACGATTACTTTTGAAAGATGAGAGAACGAGACATAAATAGATATAGATATATACATAATAACTAGAAAAGCATCCAAAAACTAATTTGCTAAAGTAAAAAAAAATATTATACTAATTTCATCGTAAAAGTTATTCCAATTTTTTTAATGTTTGTAATATATTTATTGTTTATTAGATGCTTATAAAAATGTTATGGATTTACTTACACCTACTATTTTTACTTACACCTATTACTTTTTTATGTAACTGCAATGCATTTTTTTGTTTCATCACACAAGAACAGCTTACTGAAAAAGTTTTAAAAATCCTTATAATACTTGTCTCTCCCTATTAAGTGGAAACAAATGACAAAACATTACAAGTCCTATTTTTTTAAAAGGAATATGATAATTTCTAAACGAAATAGTCTGCACAACATCTTCAATATGCAAAAAAAAAAATCAAACGAATCTCTTAGTTAATAAATTGTGGATTTTTTTGTAATATTTTTTTATAAAGTAACAGTTTTTCAAACATAATTGCGTGTTTAAGTATTTTAACAAACTTTTAGACACAGAAAGTAAAAATTCTCTTCTGATAAATGTGTTTCACTTTGACTATAAAAATATTTCGACGGATACAAGTTTTAACATGTAATCTACAGATAAAAAAGCAATTTAAGAATTCATTCCGAAAAGTATTTTTTAAAAAGATAACACATTAGTTCTCCTGAAGTGAAGCGTAAGCTTACTTTATTTTTGAATAATTTTATACGTCTTGGCAAGTTCTGGAATTGTTTGGAAGCATTTAATTTGTTTCAGAAAAAATTCCTTATAAATTAAATTTATGTTTTCAAGTTGTAAGCAGAAGTATTTAGAAGTACAAAAATATCGAAACATACATCACTCAAGATGTTAATTCAAAAAATCTAAATGCAGTTTTAATTAGAAGTAAGCTGCTATAAAATGTTTTCCGAATTTTTGAAGTGGTAATAATTTTATAAAAAAAATCAGGCCTTTTGGAGACTGGTATATTTAACGGAAGTGAGAGCCATTTTTTTGTGGCACCATCTAGAGAGATTTTATTATTGCAGACAAAACCCAAGCATTATAGGTAATCAACAGATATTTTAAGTGTCACATAATCATATAACAGGCTTGCCGAAAATTTTCTCTTCCTGAAAATCTAACGACTAAACCGGGGCTCGAACCCGCAAGCTAAACCAAATGAGGTGAGCACGAAATATCCACCAACTTTAAGCAGGGATTTTAACTATGACCGGAAAAGCTGTACTTATATATATAGTCATAATATATTCCGCACTTAAAACGGTAATGGCAAAATGGTAAATAGTAATTTAAGTACTTTTTACTGCTTTCTTTTTTGACCATAATACTGTCTAAAACTAGTTTCGTAAAAAAACGTGCACAAATGTGAACTCATCACTCACTCCTAAATAACACAATCTCCAATGAATTTTAATTATAAAATAATTCCTTTAAAAAGTAATTGTTAGATAACAACATAAAAGTTCAATTTAGCATGATAAAAATCATAAAATTAGTCTAGTAAGTTTAGGTTGTTACTTTAGATTTTAAGACTCTTTCCTTAACTTCAAAATAATGGCAATTCCCCAAATATAATGACATTTTAAAGGTTTTAAGAAAGTTCTAAAGGTAGTTTTGGTAACATCTTTCAATATACTGATTGGTAATGGAAGCCATTAGTAGAAAGAAACTTTCCGCATAAAAAACTTCTTAAAAGTTTTAAAAGTATTTTTTTCAGTTTGATCTAATTGAAAAAAAACATGAAATGAGAATAAAACGGAAGCAGAAAATGAAAATCCCAGAACTTGGGAAAATGAAAATAAAAGCGTTATCCCAT
The DNA here is from genome assembly GCA_023701765.1 of Hylyphantes graminicola. Lineage (NCBI taxonomy): Eukaryota > Metazoa > Arthropoda > Arachnida > Araneae > Linyphiidae > Hylyphantes > Hylyphantes graminicola. Next base: position 35,714,338 of record CM043111.1, on the reverse strand, counting down.
CGGATACATCCCTACTAAAAATGGTCAGTAGAGATCAATAGAAAATGTGTACGTGGAAATGGCCTAAAATGAACCAATAGAAATCTATATTGATATCTATACAAATCTCTACTGATCTCTATTGATATCTATACAAATCTCTACTGATCTCTATTGATATCTATACAAATATCTACTGATCTCTATTGATATCTATACAAATCTCTACTGATCTCTATTGATATCTATACAAATATCTACTGATCTCTATAGATATAAGTACATGCCTTTTGATGTCAATTGAGATCAGTAGCTTACTGATATTTTTTACTGGTGTCAGTAGAGTTCTATTGATATCAATTAGAAATATTATCAGTAGGTTACTGATATCAATAGCTTCTACTGATAACAATAGGGACATCCATATAAATAAGTACACACCAATAAAGCTGTACTAATGTCAATAGATTTTTGTATTGATCTCTATGGATCATTTTTAGTAGGGATTCTCATTCAGAATATCATAAATCCATCGACTACAGTACATGTTTGCACTGCTAGAAGTGATTGGATGACACTTTATACTCACGTGACTGTGCGACATGAAAACCTCAATTTGCTTTTAATAGATATTCACAAATCTGATGTTAAAGTAACTGCAAGAAGTAAGGTAACTTTATAAAAAGAAATTACAGGGAATTATTATTTGAAGAAACATTTATTTGTGGCAGATGAATCAATTGTGAATGATGTCACAAAATGTAGCACAATGTGATTCTTCACTTGTTCACTAAGAATGATTAATTTATAGAATTTAAAAACTTTTGTATTAAGCGTTTCCAGGTGACAGTTACTGTTAAAAATTAGTTTTTTTTTAAATAAGAATTTTAATTAGTCTTTTAGTAGGAAATGATTTTTTTTTTGTAAAAGAAAGCGATGGTAAAATTTGTATACGTTATGACGACAAGTAAAACGCCTTGTAAATGTTTAAGGGTACCGAAACAACAGTGAATGATTTGTCGTATCTGTTTATCTATGCCAAAAGAATTTAAAGAGATTCAGATGGTTCTATCTCGCTCAAGTTAATTTTCCTAACTTTAGGAGAATATTTTTCTCATTAACTACATGATATATCCTTATAAATTTTCTTCATATTTATTTTGTTCCTTACATACGGCTCTTTGTTTTAAACTGAGGACATTTCAAAGCATTAAAACATACTTTTGCGGTGATTTTTTTTAAAACTATGTATTGAAAAACACAAACAAAATCATATGTAGCGTTATATAATTGTTTAAAGAAATATTTAAAATACCTCAGTTTAAAATGGGGGAGAATTAATAAGTTTATATATTTTATAGTTCTTGAGAAAAAATTTCCTAACTTTTGAAAGACCGTTTATTTCAAGAAACGCAAAAGAAATGTAAGGTTTATGCAAGAAGTGATATTCAGGATTTCTCAAAAATGCTTATAAAAAAATTACTTAACAGAAATCGATAATCTTAGTGTTAAATTAAAGCTAAAGATATGTAAAATAAAAATAAAAACCGAAATCGACATTTTTGACCCAAGCACAAATCCAACTCCCCTTAAGTAAATGCATTTCGATGAAGTTGGTTGGTATACATATATTTTCAGGCTCGTATGTTTTCTCAGAGAGCTGCTTATATACCTTCGTCATGTGAGACAGTCACAACACACACATGCATACATATACGTGACAGATGCTGCCATCTATCACGCGCCGCCTCCACAATTTAGACATGTCCCTGAAGGGGAGGGAAATAGTCTCCAGGAACCTGTACCCATGGGTAGCTGCGCAATGACCGCCCACAAGACTTTCAGACCCAGCAAATTTAACAAGCACGTACTCCGCATATACTCGGTGAGTTTTCAGCGACCATGACTCGATCGTGGGACCTTATGATCCGTAGATCGCGACACTGACCACAGGGCGCCTCGCAGCTCTTATGAAGTTTTCTAACTGTAGAAAATATTATCATAAACTATCCTATAAATAATTTTCATTACAAGCAAATTAAATATCACTGGTCCTCCATGACAAGCAATGGGTACCCAGAGAAAACCCAACACCCATTTTTGAATTATATTTCTTGAGAATTATAAGATGGGTTTAGGTAATTGCAGTTGGGATTTTACTTAATGCTTTTTTTCTCATTCGCACATTGAGATAAAACTAATTTCAAATGACAAATTAAAACATTGTAGTATTGCAATTTATTATAAAGTATAGTTTATTTAAAAAAATAAAGTACGTGACTTAAATCCTTACTGAATAATTTAAATGCTATATTTGCACACATATGTAAGAAATTTTTGAAAATTTATTATTTTCTGTAACTTTATTTTCCTTACCTCAGATTCCACATCTCAATCCCAGTTAAGGAAAACAAATTGTGAATTCAATTTGCCATATTGTATTCTAATTTAATGAGATCAGTCATTATTTCAACTTGCACAGGTTTAAGAAATGAAACTTAGATTCTGAATTACTTTGGAAATATAAAGAGATTTGAGAGCCGATCGTGTCGCATGCATTTAAAAACGTGTCTATACGATTCACGATAATTAATTTATGTAAATGAGTCAAGCATAAATATATTCGAATATTTGTTACCTACCACGTATACTACCAAGAAGGGTATTAATTTTTTTATGTTTTAGAATAAAAATAACCTCTAAGAAATTAATTTATTTCATTGTGTTAAACCTAATTTTAAGAAAGCCGAATGAATAAAATATCGTAAATTGTTTATTCAGTAAATTGTTCACGATTCATATCGAAACAAACGGCTCTTTGGTCTTGAGAAGCACAACTTAGTAATAACTGATTATATCCCTTTGACTCGAAAAATAACTCAACTTAAACAACATAAAAATCCTTCTAAAATTCATTTAAAAAAAGGAGGTTTTTGTTAACAAATAAGTACACATAAAATATAAATAAATATTTATAAAAATAAATATATATCTTTTTAAATAAAAATATTTAATTTTTTGCAAATGAATTTAAAATTTCGATTAAGACTTAACCTTGTTTTTTTTTTATTTTTTTAAATAGAACTTGCATTTTCATTTAACACGTTAAATTTCAATTTCTTGAGCGAAAAGATCCAATAATTTGTTTCCATTCCAGTGAAAAACAGACTTATATTTAAAAAATAGACAAATGTTTTGGACAAATATCTTTTTTTAAGATCTCCTACATTGATGTGATCTTTTTTAAATGTATTGCAATAATAATTTTTTCTTCATCGAATGGCCACCAGATTTCAGTCCTGGTAACACAAAATATTCTGTTATATATTATTCCGACAATGAGCCAACAACGTTTTATATATTAATATAAAGCCAACATCAGGAAACCAAAGCATGGTATTATGAAAGTAGGGTTACCATGGTATTCCTTTTTGATTGATATGACTGATTGTACTGATTAACTGATTGATGCACTGATTGATACTACACTCTCAGAAATAACACTTTCATTTTTGAGGATTCATGAATCCTCAAGCCTCATTTCGATAATTTTGAGGATTGTTTCGTCAAACTATCACGTGACTTTTGAGTAAACGCGAATCCTCACTTTTACCATCGTGATTTGACGATTCTGTATCTTGATTTCGAGGAATCTGAATCTCATTGCTGTACTCAGATGCTCAAAAATGACGAAACATTTGAATGAAATGAAGAATAATTTTTTATATTAGACGAAAATCGAATCCTCATAAAAATGAAGAATCAAATTTCCTCACTTTGAGGAAAGAAAATCTCGGAGCATTTGCCAGCAAATGGCACCGTCAAAATTAAGGAAAATTTCGTCGTTTTTGAGCATTCATTTTTAAGATTGTAAATGGCAAAGAAAACCACCTAATTTTCTAATTTTTATTGGAATGCTAATCGTCATTTTATTTTCAGGAACATGTTCTACCAATAATTATCTTTACGTTTTAGTTAAATTACCATTTTAGTCAATCCCAAACTGTAAATTTTGCTAAAGAATAGCGTAATCTACTTTTCACAAGTGTCTTTGAAGAAACTAAGAATTAGTTTATTGATAAATGCATTACTAATAAGTCAAAGAACAATAAAATATGCAGATTTGTTTAAAAAGAATAATAATTGCACTTCTGATTTAACAAAAGTTATTTTGCATAATTTATTTTGAGACAAAAACATAATTATGGTAACCGCATCGAAAAAAAATTCAATTTAATTTTTCTTTCCAATTCCGTTATTTAACAAACTAATTATCTTTTCTTATTTCAGTGTTTTCCGTATTTGATTTAAAATTTAAATAAGTGGTTAAGTAACAAAGATAGTATTTCATAGTTTTTAAGGCAATTTAGAATGATACACTACGCTCACACTACAATAAGGGTGACTATACTGAACATAAAATAGTTTTATGCAAATTGTGAAATTCATAAATTTTTCCTTAGGAACCTGAATTCTACCGTGATAATTTTCGTTTACATTAATCAAGATTTCAGCATTTAAAATCTTTCATTATTTTTCTAATTGTTGTTGTGGTACTCACTACAATCTTTTGTTATGGTTTTCGTGTGCCGCTAGAATATAGCCTATTAGGTAAGAAGGATGAAGCCGCACAAGGCTTTGAGTACCCGTGGATGTCCGATAGGGCGCCACCTCCTCAATTTATGCGTGGCACTTTAGTGAAGGGTATTTTACTCAAGACAACCTTCATCCATGGTACTGCGGTAAACTGCTTTCAGTACTTTCGGAGCCACAGGTTTGACGAGCGAGTTCTCCGGATGTACTCGTTACAGCACAAATACAAAGGCCTTATACGGGATTAGAAACCACAATATGGGCTGGGCGAGTCCACATCTTTTTAAAAAATGATTGTGGTAATGAAGAATATTTGAATGAGTTTTAAGAAATTAACATTGAATTTTTGAATTTTTTTATTGTTGTAATATGCATCTGAAATTACATTTCTATTTACATTACGCGATAATTTATATTCTTTTCTGCTGTAAATGTTGCCGACTTTATATAGTTTTACTACCATTTCACGAATTATGTACTTTTTAGCAAAATATAATTTAGGTTTGAACTCTAAAATCTAGAATTCCTTAAACTATTAGTCCCAAATATGTAAAGTTACATACTGGGTTACATTTATACACATGAAGCGAAATTCTAAGAATTCAAAAGATTCTTGGAATTTCTCTTCAATAAATGGATTTAACCCGTCAAGGGTTTTGAATGTTGAAACCTTATCGTAATAGAATGTTCTTGGGGATTTTCAAGATTTTTTATAAGATATATTTTCAAAGCAAAAAGTTGTGTAATATTACCCTGATGTTTGGGTTTAACGTTGGATGAATTCAATAGTAAGATTACCAAGATTAATTTAAATGAGGAAAGTTCTACCAAACAACGTTTAACCTTCCACATTTCACAAATGTCGTAAAGCAAAAAGGGATTATGAAATAAGTTGTGAATTATATCAATTCGGCTTTGATTAGGAAGAAACGCTACTTCTTGTTATAAAAGGATTGAAACTTCAAGTCTTGCCGAAAAGATTCGTTTACTCAATGTAACTTTTTTTCAAAATTTCTGAAAGGTATTAAACATTAACTAAAACACTTCCCAACAAGGTCCTTGATATTCATAGATTTTCTTTTATACTGCAATCAACAAATTTGTATTGTGTATGTATTTCTATTCTTCTACATTATCCACGGAAAACTATGGCCAAATATTAACCGATATATTTCCACCATTATTCAATACAATGTTACCAAAATATTTATTTTATATCGTTTCTCAATATCGATGCAATTTAAAATGAATTCGACTGCAAAGTGTTGATAAAAGAGAGGCATTGTATTGCGACAGAGTGAAATAGCGTGATCTGCTACTAACGACTTAGTAATGGAGTCTGAAAGGTTTCTACCTCAATCAATATGCGTTTCCGTAATTTTCAATTACGATCGCATGTTTTCAAAGTGAGACTTAGTACATAAAGAGTTAAAGTGTAAAATGCACAATAGAATAACTATTGTGAAAATATTTAAATGGGAGAAAAATAATAAATGTCTTTACATTTATTTCACAGAATTTTTCAATAACTATAACGTTTCAATTATCTATGGAACCACAATGTGTATCTATGGATCCAAAAACTAATTTGGACTTAAATAGATGGAGCTGTTCAAGTAAAGTAGATTTCAACTTCGTTGTTTTCAATCGATTAAATTTTTTTGCAGTTGCATTTGAAGTAATTCGACAAGGAAGTACTATTAACATTCGGAGAGTAGCTGGAGTAACACATTGTAACGCATCGTAACACAGGTTCATCCTTCCTGAAAACTACATTTTAACTACTGCAAAAATCACATTATTTAATTTTTCAAAAATTATATTCAAAAAATTAATATTAACCAAGAGAGCAATGAGCGTTCTCTCTCTCTCTCTCTCTTTCTCTCTCTCTCTCTCTGGAAATCTGAACCTAGAAAAAACCTAGACCTCTCTGGAAATCTGAAATAGTAGAGCATCTAATCACAAAATATTAAACTTCAACACGGAAGTGTTATATTTTCAATATATTCGGAATATTTATGAATTCTCGAATATATTGGTGAAACATTGTTCGGCAATCATTGCCTTCAAGAAATTGCGATAAAATTGTTATCGAGTAATCTGGAAATAAGTCAATAGTCGGTGTTTGAAAATAACCGCAACATATCGCTACAGAATTTTGCAATGTTACACTGCAAATGGATCACGGATGGCCGAGTTGTTTGTACCATTAAGCCAGAAGTCTGAGCGCTGTAACGGGTGCTGGTTCGATTCCCGCCTAAAAATTCTTTATGTGTGTTTCTTGACGAAGGCTTATAAAGCGTGCACGCAAGCTGGAATATATATATATACGTATCTACCCCTATCCCTCTAGTTCCCTCTAGTTCAGCATTCCCTAATAAGTTCGAAACAATCCCACAAAAATATAGCATCTCAAATCGTGGTCATTTAGATGCATAAAACGTATGATCACTCAGCTACTATTTTTTTACTTTTAGTTCAACAATAGGATTTTTATCGGTCGGATCCAATCCACCAACCTTTGGATCTATTCATTAAACTACTTCATAACTGGGCGATAAGCTTAGAGGCTTGGTTTCTTGATGACAATGATCTATTATTATATAACTGATCAAAATGATGTATGTTAAAGGATTTTACTTAAGATACTAAGGTGTGCACTTGCTGCCCAGGTGGCTCAATCATTAGGACACTAGCCTTTGGAGCTGCTGGGGTCGGGTTCGAATCCCAGTCAGGCATTGATGTTTGTGACAGTCAATAAATGTTGTTATTTCTCTATGTGTTTCTGTCGTCCTTCTTTGTGTGTTTCTTGTGACTGTCTCTTCTGACGAGCTGGGTAATGGGCTATAAAGCCTACACTCTCCCTTCTAGAGGGCGCAATCACTGTCATTTGTCAAGGTGTGCACACGGAAATCCAAAAAAAATTGAAAAAAATTAAACTATCTACACTTAAAGAAATTAGAAACGTTTGTTATTTGCCAGAGTAGCGTTACGATTTTTTAACTGTGTGTGTGTGTGAAATGTTAAGCTTTAGTAAAAATATTTAAATTTCACCTTGAACTTGCTGACAAAAGATCTATCATCTTTTTCAAAATGTGTGGTGTAAGTTGATTCTTAATTTATTCCTAACAATTTTTTTAAAAACCACCAATTTGTTGAGAACATATTTTTATAATTTTTTTTCTGCTTTATGTATTCAGTTTTGCTTTTGCTTTGAGTCTTGCTAAAGACTATGAAAACGAAATATATGTTATTGAAACTTTAATCTTAGCTTTATGTGAGGAGTATATCAAACTTTGAAAATAATATCAGAAAATTCTTGCAACGGACAAAAGTAGTTATAAGTTTCAAATTTTTACGTTCTGCATTCTAGAAAGCTTTTCAACTAGCTTGTTAAAGAAAAAAATCCTTTTGGCAGCTGTTTTTGTTATTTCAAAGCAACTATAAACAAAACTAAACAAAAGATATTATGCGACGAAAAATTTTAACTCGAATAGAAATACTTAAAGTTTCTTGCTAGGACAAATAGCATTAAACTTTTGTTTTAGATTAATAATGTTTCTTTGATATTTAGATATTCATTGAAAAGGTGTAATAGCCATTATATATATTAGTTATCCTCAAAATAGTCTGAAGATGACACATTCCTTGAGATTTGTCAATTAACTTTTAATTATTTTTATTTTCATATCATGACGATTCTCACTTCCAGTAAAAAAAATGCTTATATGATGGCAAAGCAATATTTACACAGAAATTTCTTTTTCAAAACTAATACATTAGCTCTATGGGAATGACTAATGGCTAAACATCGCTCTTAAATTGTAAGATTCTTAAAAAAAGGTTCTTGCTACAATATTTAAAAAGCATTTATTTCTTTAAAATTTAAGTCGCCAGTGAAGAATTTTAAGGGCTATGATAAAAATATTCATATATTTTATTATTTTTACTTTTAATAAACTAATGAAACTGATATACTACTTGAAAAATGAATTATTTTATAAATAAATGTATACTTAAAATTTGTTTCTAGAATAAGTAAAAAGGTAAATTGAGTTATTTCGCAAAATAAGTAGGATATACAATATTTATATCGAGTGCAATTGCTTTTTAATGGGGCTTATCGTTTCCCAACATATAAAAAGTGAGTTACTCTAACAATTCGTCACTAAAGTTCCCACATGTGCTATCTCATATTGCACAACTGCATGGTATAGATTTACTGTATGGTAACCCTTGGCGAATTTTCCAAAATCTCGACAATAGTACGTATTCTGTCGACCTTTCTGACGTCCCGCTCTCTATATTGCGCCAATGAATAATGGACAGATAGGGTTGCCGGAAAACGTCATCGTTGCGAAGTCAAAGAATTCGAATCCTCAGTCGAAGTCGAAGTGCAGTAAATCTGATCCGTTGTGAAAAGTGAGATATCACATGTAGGAACTTAAGTGACTCAAGTAGGGGCTTTTTTAATTTTTTTTTTTAATTTTGTAGTTACCGATTGTTACTTTGTCTACTTATTAAATCAAGTTAAATAACTCTTCCATATGCTTTGACCTTCTAAAAGGCCTGGGAATGAGCAAATACGTATGTTTGATTTCACTGCACAAATTTTAAATTCAATTTATTTCGAATATCATGTTTGTTTCAAAAAGCAAAATTAGTGTTGATTTCGAAAGAGATGATCTTTGAAACATTTCCAAATGTAAAAAAGTTCATAGTGAATAACTTATTCATTATAAAATAATGTAAAGTACTCTTTTTTTAATAACATCAAAACTAATAATTATATTTAAAAAAAAAACAATATAATGCTAAATGTATGGCAATCTGTATGCTATTGATACTATGATGTAAAAAAGCCAAGCTACTTATAAAAACACATTTAAAATGAAAAATATCTAAAATATCTATCATGATTTCATTCGCGCAGATAATTATCCTAAAAAATAAAGAATGTTTTTGCTACTATTTTTTCATAATATGACTTGGTTTTGTCAGATGCAAGCAGAAATGAATTTTCTAGCCTCCACATTTAATGATGTTTCATAGTTTATTTGGCAATCCTGATGTGTAAAATTCGAGTTTAGACATTCACAAAACAAATGTTCAGGCATTAAAAACAGTGTCTCTGAATTCAAGCAAAAAAAAAGGCATTACACGTGTATCTATGAAAAAGTATCACATTTAGAAGAACTCTTGTAAAAATATTCCTTCGTTTCAGTTTCATTTCTCAGAATAGAAATCCAATTCTTTTCATGCTTCCTATTTTAACCACGTAGTTGAACATTCCATAGCGACGTTTGTTACATTCTGATAGCATGTTAGACGTACTTGTCATTTTTCCTGGTCTATAGCAAAGTTGGACGAATAAAATGACAGTTGATACATTTTCGTTTATGTCAAAAGCTTTGTTTAAATCTACTGCAAATTGTCCAAATATATAAATTATAGACAAAAGACGAAGAAAATAAGTTTTCTAACAAATTTGTTTAAACTAAACAATTGATATGAAACCAGGAAAAGTTCAAACTTAAATTAAAATTTGCAAAACTTCTTTACTGCTACTAGAATTTTACCGAGTTTATAAATTATATAGATACAAATTTTTCATTTCGTGAGACTTCCATGTTCTTTTTGAAAATCTTTTATATTTGTATAGAAAATACCTTTTCTTCCCATGATATTGAAATATTTATAAAAGTATGAAACTATTCAAAAATTTTAAATTATTGGCAACATTCATGCGGAAAATAAGTTGTTGTAGTCCGGCTGCAAGTGGGACAAATTGTGCCTTTTCAGAAACATTTATGAAACTTTCAGGGTTTGTACACTAGAACAAGACGATCATTTTTTGATATGGACGTCGGCTGGGTTCCGACCCGTATTTGGCCGCCATCTTGAAAAATGGCGGAAAATCTATTTTTGATCATAACTCCTGAACCGCTTGTCCAAATATAATGAAATTTGGTTTAAAATGATCGCAATTGTTTTCTAAATCTTTTATGTAATATGTTTTATGGGGTTTTATCCAGCCGTTAGTCCGCTACGTGGCTTTATTTCAAAAAATCATGTAATATTTAACGCGTTTACTTATTTATCTGGACACACTTAAAACTTCGCTAATAACATGTATTTGCAAAGTTGTTTGTCTTTTTATTGTTTAAAAAACAGTTTTTGCTTGATGCAATTCGGAGCAGTACTTCTTTAGATACGCTATATGTAATACGACTACTGATCGATAAGTGTGGCGTCATATGATCGCAAAATACGTTGATGCTGTAAAAAATATATTGCCAACAAGTACAAGCGTCAGCACACTGACTAACCCATAGATGACGACTTTTTGTCAGTACAATTAACACTACATTTCCAAATAAAAACGTTAGCTGAAAAATTTGAAGTTTATTTCTAGTGTAACCTAATTTATCCTTCAGATAAATAAATTGTTCAGGAATATGTCCTTCATTTGCCTTATATTTTATTTTTATTCAAATAAATGTACCAGAATGATCAGTTTCGCCTGGTAATATTTTCTTACAAATCATCGTTAGTTGTTTAACAAAAATTCTTAGTTTCTTAACATGAAATTTTAGTTTTTGCAGTCACAGGAGCAGAGTTCGGTGCATTTTAGTCCTAGGCGTTTGCATTTACACCGCCCTTTGCAAGTTTTTTGCAGCCACATTTAAGGAGTTGCTCTTGACATTTCTTTGAAACGTCAGAGGTAGAGTTCTCCACAGTGGCCGAAAGCCCCCCCCCCCTTTCCATCATTTCTGGTCCAACCACATTGCAATTGTTCTGGTATTGCTGGCCATAGAGTTAGGAAGGAGGTGTTTCATCGGGGTAACTATTCCACACGTTCCAAGCAGTCTTCTTTCCCCGTCTAACAAATGCCGAAGTCGTATCACAGCCTGTGAAAGCGTGGAATCCTAGCAGAGCATGCGATTTCACAGGCCAGGAGTAGCACTTATTGTATGGGCTGTGGTATGTATCGGAAATCGTTGCCTTTTCCAAAATCTACCTTAAATTCTTGTATGCTTTTTGCTTAAACCAACTAGATTGATAGCACCATCAGGTCTGTATCTACCGTTCTGATCAATACTAATTTCTACTACTAATTTCTACTACGATATTCAAGTTAGCTAGCCTGAATTAGAAAATGAAACAGCTCAATCTTGTTTTATTGTTTACGTTATGCAAGTGTTATACGTTTTACAGTGAAATTTCCAGTTGCGAACTGTTTTGTAACTTCAGGAAGTCTTGAAGGCAATTTTTCTAAATATGCTAAGCTTATGGAAATTCAGCGGGCATAATGTGTGTGCGTCGAACGCGAAAAACCATGGGACAAGCTCCGTCAGCGCTTGCACGTACAAAGCGTAGTTGGACTCTCTTAAAGATTGCACAAATAGCAATATGGTGAGTTCTAGTGTCATTGTCGTTGCCCAGTATTTATTGCGGGTATTTCGCAGTCATGGCAGTGCACCACAAAGCAAAGTTTAATGGCTCTTGATCATCGGTTGCCTCGATGTATGAGCAGTATGCACGGTTTTGCAAAACATTCAAAGCAGCTAAGGAGACCTGATGGGCATGTCGCGTGCATGACAGATGCGAAACCTCTAGATATGATTCAGCTGTCCCGTGGTAATACCTGCCACAACTTGCATTTGAATCCAACCACTACCGCATAATCAATCACCAGCCACTTTGAAACAAGCCATTTCAATGTGCAAACCTCCTGGAAAAATCACGAAATTCTCTTTACTATATCCTTGTGGCCACGTCCACTGTATTTGTTTAGTAATGGCATACAGGGGTTGATCAAGAGTCAAAACTGGCACTTGCCCAGGATTTACGTGGGGTAAACATTAAGGGCGACATTGATGCAGCGTTGGGACATTGGATCATATTTAACGTGCACTCCCTCTGCACGGTCGTTATGACAGAATTTTTTTTGACTCCACGGGCCTTTTATAGTTCGATAGTTATTTTGGCGATGCCTGGACCCGAACCTGGGACCTTACACATACAAGGCGAACGCTTTAACCGACTGGACTCGCCAGCACCCAACACTTCAAGAGAAAAAATATCTTTTACATGAAAACTAAAAATCCAGAGACAAATTTTAAAACCGCATTATATTCTACACTTTTTTTAATTGACAAAATTTAACTATATGACAAACAAACCTTTAAAAAACAAACTTAAAATTAATTCAATACTGTTTGATGCCTCTATGGCAAAAAGGGGTCCCTGACCAGGCTCGGCATTGGATAACCAATTACAATGCGGGAGTTTACTGAGCTACAATTCCCTTCTTGATTTCCGATTGGCTTAGTATGCAGTAGTTTCGTTTTTTTTTTAATTTACGCGTCATTTTTATTAAGATAAATTGTAAAATATTTACTTAGCATTGTATTAGCATCTAAGACTCCGGTACTAACGGTAAACTTAAAACTTTTTTTTGAAAACGAAACTTAAATTAGGAATTTTTAAAACAAAAAATTGCATTTATTGAACACAGCTAAATTTTTAGCGGTCATAAAAGTCCTCAATTTTCAAGCAAAAATTGGTTTTAGCTTTAAAAAAAACCGTATTTAAAGAAAAATAGGGAAACTAAGTAAATATTTCTTAAGATTTCGAATTTAAATCTTAAATGGACTTAGGTGGTAATACAAAACAAAATAAGCAAAAATTAAAACTTTCTTAAATAGTATGAATTTATGATATCATGCATTGTTATTTAACTTACGTCAAATAAAAACTTTATCTTATTTTCCTGCAATATGTTATAAATTGGTAATGATATGTATTATATATAAACGCATCCCATATGAAATTATTTCGAAGTGTTTACCTATGTTAAAAACAGCATATCCACAATCCACAAGACCATGATCAATATAGATTATGCAGTAGATGACGCATCCAAGCGACGCCAACGCCATAAATACACAGCGGATAGAGGCCGAAACGGTTCCATCAGCTTTACGTACGTATTACATATTGCGTATCTAAAGAAGTACTTCTTCGAATTGCATCAAGCAAAAACTGTTTTTTAAACAATAAAAAGACAAACAACTTTGCAAATACATGTTATTAGCGAAGTTTTAAGTGTGTCCAGATAAATAAGTAAACGCGTTAAATATAACATGATTTTCTCAAATAAAGCCACGTAGCGTATTAACGGCTGGATAAAATCCCATAAAACATATTACATAAAAGATTTAGAAAACAATTGCGATCATTTTAAACCAAATTTCATTATATTTGGAAAAGCGGTTCAGGAGTTATGATCAAAAGTAGATTTTCTGCCATTTTTCAAGATGGCGGCCAAACGGGTCGGAACCCAGCCGACGTCCATAACAAAAAATGATCGTCTTGTTCTAGTGTACAAACCCTGAAAGTTTCATAAATGTTTCTCAAAAGGCACAATTCTCGAAGAATATGTCGCCCTGCAACTGGACTATTGTTATCTTGAAAACATCTTAAAATACAGTATACGAAGTCCTTTGTATACTTTCTTAAAAATATAAAAACTGTGATAAGTAAATACTATTTAAAGATAAAAATTTCTAATACATGATCATTTAAAATGTAATACCAAGTTACATTAAACTTTCTTTTGAATTACATTGAAGTTTATAAAATGAATAGTTTCTTCCATACATCTGTTATACTTTTCTTTTTCTAGCAACCATGTTTTAAAATATATTAGTGATCTGTTTTACTAAAAGTAAAATACACAACGCATTGTTTTATTTTACTAGTCCTTTGTAGTATTGTTACGAGACTATTATTATATTGTTGAAAAAATCTTATTCTTAAGGAACATAAGATGTATTGTTAAATTTGTTCGTTTTATAAAAAATATATACTACCACTATTACCTATGAAACGCTTATGCACAAGAAAAAAGTAAAAAAAAAATCCACGAGTTTTCAAGTTACACAATTTCAAACAAGGACAAACTCAATTTCGAAACACATTCAAGAAACGGAAACATCAGCTCAATTGGAAAATCAGATTTGTTGCGTGGACGTGCCTTTTTATTTATAACTTGGTACAATTTTTATTTGAAACATTTTAAAATTATTTAGGGTCTTTCGAAATCAATACTAAGAATTGCTTAATTTTTATGTTGCTAACTATGATCTCCCCTTAATCTGTATGTTCTTGTACTTCACAAGATTATTGCAAGCAAGGACATACTCAAAAATAAGCACATAATGTCAATTTAACTCATTTTTAAAGCACTCAAGTGATCAAAAAGGAACCATTATTGAATATACGCATGATTTAAAAAAAAAAAACGAGTAATACAAGTTTCGCACTTGAGTAAAATTTATTCGAAGCCATTTTGACTATGCGACATAGATTTGAATATCTTTCACTCTTTGTTTTACTTTTACTATACTTACATTTTACTTTGTAAAAATATCTTTTTGTAATATGTGTGTTTTTTTCTTATTTCTTTTATTTTAATATAATCCCTGAATGAAAAGTTCCACTCACACTAATTTAACACGTGTACTACAAAAGTAAAAACAAAACTGAACAAATAAATTTCTTACACCATGTATTTCTAAAAAGCTTATCTTTCACTTATATATTTTAATTACAAAAGTATTAATTGAAAATACAGGAAATCTCTCTCTATCCACAAATGTACGCAAATTTGTTTAAAAAAGATAATTACATCTTGTGTCAGCCTTACTGATGGTATGGTATGGTATGATAGGCACCTATATTTTACAGCTTGTGTGCATGTTCAGAGAACCGCTTATAAGCTTTCGTCAAGTGGGACAGACACAGAAAGAGTTTTTACAAGAGACAAACAAAGAAAGGACAACACAAACACATAGACAAATAACAACACTTATTGACGGTCACAAACATCCATGCCTTACAGAGATTCGAGCCCGACCCCATCAGCTCCCAAGGCTAGCATCCTAACGATTGCGCCACCGAAGTGGAGCCTTACTGAGTTGGTACATTGCCACACCCAGCATTGCGTTGCCACTAGATATTATTCAGTATACCAATAAGTAAGGTTACTGCACACGACAACGAAGAAAACTCGGAACTCCGGTAAGGAATTATTCCAATCAGTTTGTAAATGTTCAATAGGGTACTTGACTGTATCGCCAAAATACCATCCAATGTTATTTAAATTATATTTGAACGTAAAAAATAACAAATGCATAGGGGAAGGTGGGCTCCCTCGGACCTATTTTGACTTTTCAATTTTTAATTTCTTAATTACTTGCAAAAAGTGAATGAAAATATTTTAACTAAATACTTTATGTTGTTATATACAACATATATTTATTTTAATATGTTATTTAAATGATTTCAACTATTAAAAAAATAAATACAGAACACTGTAATTAGGACCAAGGTACACCACTGGCGGTGTACCTTGGTCCAACCGGTAGTGTACCTTGGACCAATTATTAACAGGTAGAGAGACTCGATTTACAGTCCGAAAACTAATATTTTTTAGTTACATAAAATTCAAAAATACATTTTACAACCTACTTTTATTTCTAGCCAAGATTGTAGTAATTGGTAATGTTAGGTCAATTGGCTTAGTAAGGGGTTTTATTGCCTTAGTTTTTTTAGTGTCCTTTTATGCGATCTTTCTCAGGTGTATCCGTTAAAAAGCAGCATAAAATTAAACTGTCATTTCATGCCATAGAAAAACATTTGGCTATCTTTCTGTCATAAATTTGAAATAACTACTCAAAAATTTCCCCCTATGTTTATACTACTAGGCCTCACGTAAAAAGGATGTTCTGCTTAGATATTTATTATAAAAAGCATATTTTTAGATCGTGCATGCAATAATTATTTTCTATATTATATCAATATGGTTAACATTTTATAGGCCTACCATAAATCTAAATAATTAACTACAGAAAAATTATTTATCACACCATATAAAAATTTCGTACAAATTTGCAATCTACATAATTTTACAAATCAGGGATGCATATTAATTGCTTAAAATACTTAATTTTTCAAGGGAAAAAATTTACTTGAATTTTATAAAGGGTTTTCACCAATCTGAAGCACATAAGACCTATAGTAGTGTACCTTGGACCAGTCCAAGGTACACCACTTGTATTAGGTTCGAGGTACACCACTTGGATATTAAAAACAAAATAGGTAATCACCATGTTAAGGTTAGACTTAACTTAATTTCAAGTGCACTGTTTTATAGCTAAAACTTTGCTTTATATTGCATAACCATCGTTTCTGAATAAAAACTACATCTTTGAGTATAAAAATACACTAAAGTATCTGACAAAAATTTACTTTTGAACTGTGAATTTAGTTTTTCGAAACCTCTTTAATAAATTGACCTTTTAAAAAAATATATAGAACTTCACTGAGACCCCTGGTAACAAATACTTTAACTGCATGTGGTGTTGTTTCAATATCTATGCAAATCGAGCTAAAATCAGCATAGGTTCGAGGTACACATATGTCCAAGGTACACCACTTACCCCTATATAATTTTTGAGAAATAAATCTTTAAATCATTAAAAAATCGTTTTAAAAGGGCATTTTTTTCACGTGATCACAAACACGTCGGTTTGGCTACGTCGGTTACTATGAACTATAACCAAACCGGCGTGATGTTTTTTGTTTTCTGATTAAACTTGATTGAATCTAATTACTATTGAAATAATAAATATTGAGAAAATGTAGGGCTGTTTTACAGAAGCGTATATTTCAAATTTGTCTAAAATCGATTCCAATGTGGTGTTTCAAAGTTTGTTTATATTTCATAGTGACATCACATATACACATGACAGCCATCAAGCGTTTTCATTAGTGATTTTTCGTCCTAATTTTTTAATTCATTTTTCTGAGTTTTAATGGGGCATTTGAAAAAAAGAAAAAATGCGGATCTAATATTTTTGGCATAAGAACATTTTAAGCCAATAAAAAAATTTTAGTCAAGTATCCTATTACTTGATTGAATTAATGACAGTGTCCTGAAACTATGGTTGGTACATATATATTCCAGCTTGTGTGCTTGTTCAGAAAACCGCTTATAAGCTTTTGTCAAGTGGGACAGACACAGAAAGAATTTTTACAGTCACAAATAAAGGAATAACACATAGACAAATAACAACATTTATTGACGGTCACAAACATCCACGCCTGACCGGGATTCGAACCCCAGCAGCTCCTAAGGCCAGCATCCCAACGATCGAGCCACAAAAATAACTTCAATGACAGGTTTCAATCCATATACAGTTTACACAATTGTCTCTATTGATTAGCTAGGAGGTTACATACATTTGTACTGTTAATGTAGGACTCTCTAGCTGCCTGTCTGTCGGTAATCTATTTCCGCCTGAACCCCAAAACATCGAGGCATTGAAAAGATATCAAAATATGCACAATGGAGCTAAAAAGTTTTTCAGCTAATTTAAATGTTTCTGCGTTTTTGTACTAAAATTATTATTTCATATAAGTCGATCTCGTAGGCTTTCAATTTTAACCATTGAATTTAGTTAACTCTAAAAATATTTTTTTAGAAATATTTTAAGTATATATTTTTGACACAGACACAGTTCAATGATGAAGAATCCTTATTTATGAGCTTCAAAAGTATTGTAAGTATGGTTGGTACATATATATTCCAGCTTGTGCTCTTGTTCAGAGAACCGCTTATAAGCTTTCGTCCATACTTACAATACTTTTGAAGTGTGACCGACACAGAAAGAGGTTTTTTTTACAAGCACAAGAGACACATAAAGAAAGGACAACACAAACATGTAGACAAATAACAACATTCAATGACGGTCAAAAGCATCCATGCCAGACCGGGATTCAAACCCAACCCCAGCAGCTCCAAAGGCTAGCATCCTATCGATTGCGCCACCGGGGCGGCTGCAAACGTATGATGGGTTTAAAACAATTGAATCAGTTGTTTCAAAAACGTAATATCTTTAGAAATTTCAAAATTAATTTTTTATCATTCCTGATTTCTGAATTATCACCACAGGAACCGCAATTCTAATGTGTTCGTTTCTATAACAATTGTGAATCTTGAGTAAGCACCTATTTCTTTGAAATTTTACTGTCAAAATAAAATAATAATAAAAGTTACTTTTTCGGCAATTATATCAATAATATATTCTGTGATACCCTATCTGGTACACGTGAATAAAAATTTTAATTTTATTTTTTTAACTAAATTAAAAACGGAGCTAGATTATTCTCTTTGGGATGTAGCTTTTCTTATATTTTACTTATCGTTAACCAGTTAGCATTGATTTACAAAAATTTTTGGCCATATTTTTGTTAATTAGTTAAAAGTATTTGATGAAAGTTAGAACGCTTTAATTTGGTTTGAAAAAAAATATATAGTTTGCAATTATTTTATTCAAATTATGTTTTAAAAGTAACACTTGTACACTAAAAAGATAAATAGACATAACTATATACTCGTACACTCTCAGAACTGAATACTCAAAAACGACGAATTTTTCCTTAATTTTGACGATGCAGTTTACTGGCAAATGCTCCGAGATTTTCGTTCCTCAAAGTGAGGAAATTTGATTCTTCATTTTTATGAGGATTCGATTTTCGTCTAATATAAAAAATTATTCCTCATTTTATTCAAATATTTCGTCATTTTTGAGCATCTGAGTACAGCGATGAGATTCAGTTTCCTCGAAATGAAGATACAGAATCGTCGAATCACGATCGTTAAAAGAATTATTCGAGTTTACTCAAAAAGCCACGTGATAGTTTGACGAAATAATCCTCAAAATTAACGAAATGCGGCTTGAGGATTAATGAATCGTCAAAAGTGAGCATATTATTTCTGAGTATGTAACTCAGATCGTTTGTTGTATCCTTATAATATTAAATTCATTTCCTTGACTCGTAATAACTCAAATAAAGACCTGGGTGTTACTTTTTGCAATAATCTTGATTTCTCTAAACATATTAATAATATCACTTATAAAATTTACAAAATTCTTGGTTTCCTCAAACGAAAAACTAATAAATTCACTTCCCCCAACAAATTAAAAAAATTATTTATTTCAGTATAGTTTGTTCTAATTTAGAATATTGTAGCCTAGTATAGGACACTTAGTATGACAACAACATAAATTTAATCGAACTAGACGGAAATTGTTTTCTTCGTTTTTTAAATCTTAAGATCTTTCATACTAGTTCTTTAGATTTATTCTCATTTGATCTACTTAATATTTTCAATGTATCGACCCGTAAATGTAGGCGTGAAGTTTCTTGTCTTCTGTTTTTAAGGTGTCATAGGAGTCTTAAAAATGTGCAAAGAAGGTACTACAAAGTAGAAGGTACTACAAAGTATAGTTTGATCTTTCATATAATTTTTAACTACTCAATATATAAGTAAAAAAATATATATGTAATTCTACAAGATTTATTTAATATAAAACAAATTTTAAAATTTATGAAACTTTAGCCAAAACTCAAATAAATGATATTAAACATAAAGCCATTTGAACACATTGGGATTAGGCTTGCGCGGCAAATTTTAGGGTCGAAATTGAAAAAATGACCAAGAAAATGACTTTATATTGTACAAATATGTACAAACAAAGACTTATACCTAAATTCTCATCTCAATTTTATTTAGAAATTATTTTTTTTTAAAAATTTAATCAAAATTTAAAAAATTTAAGAATTTTTTTTTTTTTTTAGAAAAACGTTCTTAAAATAATTTCTAATTAAAATTGATCTGAGAATTTAGGAATAAGTCCTAGTTTGTACATATTTGTACAATATGAAGTCATTTTCTTGGTAATTTTTTCAATTTTGACCTCAAAATTTGCCACGCAAGCCTAATCACAATGTGTTCAAATAGCTTTATGTTTAATATCATTTATTTTAGTTTTGGTTACAGTTTCATAAATTTTAAAATTTGTTTTATAATAAATAAATCTTGTAGAGTTACATATAAAAAAATTATACTTATATATTGAGTAGTTAAAAAATTACATAAAAGATCAAACTATGCTTTGTAGTACCTTCTTTGCACATTTTTAAGACTCCTATGACCCCTCAAATAAAAATCTAAACAATAGAATTCACTCACTTCATCAGATGGAACGGTCGTTCCGCCCGTTAATCTAAAAATGACGCCAAGGGCTGTACGGCAGATATTTATATACAGAAAACATTCCCCTATGATAACGTCAAAATCGATTTTATGATCTATTAGGCAAACTAAACTTTGTAGAATAATAAAAAATACCGTAAATAGGTTTTGTGGATGACTTTATATACAAAAATTTTGGTTATTTAAGAATAAAAAACAGCGGAGAAAGAAATTATGGAAATTTTCAAAAATGAAATCTTTCGAGCAGTTTTAATCAACTTTTGCCCTAATTTTTGCTCAGACCTACAGCCATTACTAGACCATGAATCTGGAAGTGGTTTTTACTAAACGATTATGAACTCCCCAATTAATATTCGAACATGGGTTTGAAGTTTCATAAATAATTATTTCTACTTATTGTTAATTAAAATCTATATTACCTTTGACAGTACGATTGCGAGATTAACTAGCCAGCTATATTCCTCCCGAAACAGCTCCAACAGAGGTTTGTTATATTTTCATTGAATCAGCATACCGGTGTCAAACTAATGGGTGTATTGTTACAGCGTCTAAAATGCATGACTTATCATATTTCTGAACCGACATATTGAAAACAAATGTCTAATTAATAAACGGAAAGCTTCATTTAAACTTTCAGGAGTTTTTATTTAAAGAGAATATATCAACAACACGAGTGGAATGATTGGTCTAGAAATGTAAACAGTCATATTTTCGTTCCCGATTCAGTTCACATTAACTTTCAAAAACATTTAGATACACATCGCTTTTTTATGAAAAGTAAGAAATAATATTTTTTTTGTAATAGGAGGTTATACAACTCTCCATAAACATTAAAATTACGGCGTCTATTTTTTAGTCATATTGCCTTTGCATCTTTTGGTCTTGTTCATAAAACTTGTATTTTGCAATTGGAAGGACTAACAAGAACATTTCATTAAATACATTAAAAAAAAATTCTGATTTTCCTCCCAAAAAACTTTGTAAAGGTAAACAAACGCCAATTTTAAAAAAAAAAAAACATTTATTTTATGAAAATAAAAAACATGTAATTATGAAAGTTGTCACTAAAAAAGTCGTGATATAAAAGTCATGTCAATCTCTTATTTAAGACATCTTGGTCATAATAAGTTTCGCTGCCATAAAAATAATTGCCTTGTTTGAGGTTGGTGTCCATCTTAATCCCCCTCAAAAATATTCAATCGTGCAAATGAATTTAAATTAATAAATAGTCAAAATAACTGAGGGTACTTAAAAAAATACTTTAACAAAGATATGATCGCATTACATTTATATAATGGTATAGATTGTGATTAATATAGACACCAATCTCAAGCAGCACAATCTTTTTTATGGCAGCGAAACTTCAATTATACTCTTTATTATGACCAAGAAGTTCTAAATAAGGGACTGGCATTACTCTTATATCACGGCTTTTTTAGAGGCAACTTTCATAATTACATGTTTTTTTTTATTATTTATAAAATAATTGCATCGTTTTTTTTTTATTATTTTTTTTTATAGGGGGGGAGGTTAGATTGGCGTTTGTTTACTTTTACAAAGTTTTTTGGGAGGGATTACCAGTACTGTCTTTTAATGATTTTAAAGCAAACTGTTATCAACAAATATCAATATATAATCAAACTTTTATCAGTGTAATGAGTTTTTCTGTTTTTATACTCAATTATTTCGTTGTTTTTTTGTGTGTTTACTAATTGTTTTATTATATGTACATTGTAATACAATTGAATCTGTAATGTGCTTTTAAAACTGAATAAATAAATTAATAAAATACATAAATTACTAATGCATTATGTAACATTTAACTACTAACTAAAATTAATCTTATTGCTTTAAATTTGACTTTTACTAAGTTTTAGGAAAATGTTGTTACTTAATATATATATATATATATATATATATATATATATATATATATATATATATATATATATATATATATATATATATATATTTATATATATATATTACAAATCTCCATGACTTTCAGCTTAAAATTAGTCTGTATTTCTTATCTAGAGAAATAAACGGTGAATAAGCGTAAACAACTTGATTTAAAAATTAAAACATTCTTGAGAAATAACGCATTTAAGAAGTTTTTTATTATTTTAAACAACGAATTAACTATCAATGAACTGGAATGTCATTTCGTGGAAAGAAATGACTTAGTGTATGGCCACAAATTTAAAAAAAATCAAAAGAATAGTAAGATTTTTCAAAGCCTTAATCGATTCTCGAGTCAGCTTTTAACAGGATTTATTTGTTGAGTTCGAATTTAATCTTATATTTAATAACGAATGCGATTATATTTCGTGAACATACTTATATTCAAATTGTTTCACTTCTCATTAAAATCTCGATACCGAATACATTTTTAAAAAAATTTCGTCTCTTCTTCGATATTATGAGAATCAATAGATTATTTCAAACAACATAGAAAAAGTATCTGGTATTTGCACAAAATAATAGTATAAAACCTTTCCGGATTCGAAAAGAAAAGAATCGAGAATGAGCTTGAGAGGAATTCTGAAGAGGAAAAATATTTCAAACTCTTTCATCCATCGTTTGAGGATTTATAAAGTAGACAGTACAAAACCCATCAGACCTTCTTCTAAAAGCTTAGCTACGTAGCATAACTACTAAAAAGTTTTAAAATTTGTTTTTTTTTATTTTTTTGGTTAAAAAACAAATATATGTAGGAGCTAGCAAAGCATAGTAATTGAGTACAAATTTTAGCATACATACATAGTAGATGACATTGCTTTCAAAGGAAAAATCGATTCTGAAATTTATTAAAAAATTCTACGTTGGTGATAAGAAAAAATTTGTTTTATATTTTATAACAGCAAAATCTTTTTATCTGATCTATACGAATCTAAAATGTTAAATTTAGTGCATAAAAATACGCTTAATTAAATATGTAAAAAAATAAAGACAAAAAATAAAAGAAGAATTTCAAGACAAGATAGTTAAAATTTTATTCTTACTTTTGAGACAGGAAATTAAAGTTAAGTTTCTTCTTCTATATGGTATGAAATTTAAAATTAGTTGTACAATGTTGCAACGCATTGCTAAAATATTATGTAACAAATTGCGTTGAAATATATCTTATCTAATTTTTTCATGAAAGATGTATTTGCTGTAGATGAAATATTTTTTACTAGTGATTAATATTAACTTTAAAAGCAAACTTGTGTAAATAAATGTATACTCCTCACATTTTAACGTTAATGGAGATATAATAAATTTATAAAATATATAAAAACGTTAATGGAATTATAAATGTATTAATTATGTGCTTTAAAACAGTGTGATGTGTCGTTTAAATGGAATATTTTTAATGTGTACTAGAAATTCAATGGTAATATTCATTGCAATTTATTTTTAATTTATTTGGCAAACATTTGAATGTAAACACCTTGGCTTTTAGAGAGAAAGTACCATACAACTACGTAAATATTTGTGCAACATTCGCATATCAGATTTTTTTGTAAAATCAAATAATAATTAGTTAAGAAACACGCAAAATATCCGTTCCACAATTTTATTCCATTTTTTTATGATGCAGCTTAATACTACGTAGCTCTTACTACAGCTCAAAGATATTTAATTTACATTACACAACAAAACAACATAAATAGATTATAAATTTTCATTGTATTCGTAATTCAAAAATTAGTTCAAACAACAGTTAACTCATCATTTGTTACAATTCATTTCAGTAAAGGAAGTAAAAACTGCTTTTAATGTTTGAGTAATACAATGAAAACAATAGAAACCTTTTTGGCCTGAAATGTTTTTGAAAATGTAAGAGACCTCCTGTCAATGTTTCTTTCGTTGGTAAAATTTTCCTTTATCTTCATGTTTAGGATGAATGGATCTGACGCATGCTCAAATTATTCCATATCTCCATCAACACGGCCAGAAAGCAGATAAAAAGGCGTCATTAGGAGCTCCGTAGCCCATTCGTCAGAACATTGTCCTGTTATCCAGAAGGACCCAGTCTCTTAACATAGAAGATTACATTCAATAGAATCCAATATCATAACATCCAATAGAAGGATATTAGTTTTTGAAATTAAGATAATAAGAATAAATATCGACTAAATCACGGGTTCCCCGTGTAATGCCGAATATTTAGAATATGGGCATATGAATTCAGAAACAGGGAAAAAGGTTTAAGAATTTCTAAAATACTTGAAATTTTCTTCATATGTAAAAATTTGCATGCTCTTCTCTTATCTGTTAGAGTCAGTGCGTCCGTTTGTCTATCCTCACCCTCTTTTCCTCAACTTCAGCACTAACCATCAATATTTTCCGCTTTTTTTTCCGACAGCAGTTTTTCTTACCACATTCATCGTTAACAAGTTAAAGTTATCGTTAAGTATGCTATTATATTTCTTTCATAACTTTTGGTTTTGTTTGAAAGTTATGACAGCATAGAACTAAATTTTATACTTTTCGTCCATCTGTCTGTTCGAACGTGCAACTTCTGTCCAATTTCAACATTAACCCCCTCACTACTGAAACGGCACATGACGGCCATCCGATTAAGGATTCGAAAATGATATTTCTGTCACATATTACGAGGAAACAAAAAATCCTTCGTAACGAAAAGGTTAAAGCCCTTCCTGTGCAATATTGGGAAAAGTATGAAACTTAATGATAAATTTTTATTGTATCTTTATATTAATACAATATCTATTCTGATACTAATATATTCTTATACTTCTACAATAATTTTTACAACTGAATATTACTCATATTTTTATTATAATTACTTCAATTAAATTATAAAAGCTACATCACGACTAACCTCTTGAACTAAATTGCCATTTAACTAACTCAAAACCCCTATATTGATGTTCTTTTTACACTATTTCAGTATTTGTACAATATCACACTGGATGTATTGACACGTCACAAACAAGTTTTCTTCCCCCTCGTGAAGGCGTCCTCAAAGGCGAAAGATCAAAGGAACGAGACACCCCGTACTTTATATTTATTGACCCTGGTAGTTACGACCATTTCCATCAATTAAATAGGTATTGATAGTAGTCCTTAAGAATTATGGAGGCTTGTTCTCTAAAGTAAGTGGTAGTACCTTGGAATAAAAAATAAAGAAAAAACACTCTTAGATCGCAAAGTAAGAAATAATTCTGGTTTTAGGAATCCTGAGATAAAATAACATTGAATCTTTGAAGAAGAAAAATATGCATTTTAAGCTAAGCATACTGGGACTTACATCATAAGAATAAATAATGGAGCAACATATTGCATACATATTGAGTAGAAAGTAGTAAAATGATCTTAATCTATTTAAAATGTTTAGTTGGTTTTGTTGATATATCTTAAATCATTAAAATTTGACAAATCAACTTTTTTCAATTATTATTTTTAGTTAATTCATTCGATTTTTTTTTTCAAATCATTCATATTTCTCATATAAGTGGAACGAGTTTCAATTCAGTCAAACAAAATTAAACAACATGAATGAAATGAGCAAAAAAGACCGTTGACCCATTTACTATGTCATCATTTTAATTATACATCTTAAGAAAAAGTCTACATAATCTGTCTTTAAAAATATCGAGCTATAACAGTGATTCAATTTTTAGAAAACATAAGAAAGTAGTTAAACAGCGAAGTTAAGCAAATTTAACTTACCAAAAACTTGTCATTCCTTATTCAAGCGATTAAGGGGTCACAGGAGTCTTAAAAATGTGCAAAGAAGATACTACAAAGCATAGTTTGTTCTTTCATGTCATTTTTTAACTACTCAATAAATGAGTATAATTTTTTATATGTAATTCTACAGGATTTATTTATTATAAAACAAGTTTTAAAATTTAGGAAACTTTGGCCAAAACTTAAATAAATGATATTAAACATGAAGCTATTTGAACGCATTGTGATTAGGCTTGCGCGGCAAATTGTGTGGTCAAAATTAAAAAAAAGTCCAAGAAAATGACTTTATATTGTACAAATATGTACAAACAAAGACTTATACCTAAATTCTCAGCTCAATTTTAATTATAAATTATTTTTTAAAAAATTTAAAATCAAAATTTTAAATTTTTTATTGATTTTTTTAGAAAAAAGTTCTTAAAATAATTTCTAAATAAAATTGAGCTGAGAATTTAGGTATAAGTCTTTGTTTGTACATATTTGTAAAATATAAAGTCATTTTCTTGATCATTTTTTCAATTTTGACCTCACAATTTGCCGCGCAAGCCTAATCACAATGTGTTCAAATAGCTTCATGTTTAATATCATTTATTTTAGTTTTGGCTAAAGTTTCATAAATTTTGAAACTCGTTTTATAGAAAATAAATTTTGTAGAATTACATATAAAAAAATTATACTTATACATTGAGTAGTTCAAAAATGACATGAAAGATCAAATTATGTTTTGTAGTACCTTCTTTGCACATTTTTAAGACTCCTGTGACCCCTTAAGTAAATATATAATCCTTAAAAGGTTTCAGAATTGAGAAAACAATAATCAGTTTATAGAATCATTATTCTTATAAAAATATTCACAATTATAAACAAAACAGTATCATTTATTTAAATGCTTTGATAAATACTTTAGAAGTAAATATATATTAATTTTCATCATCCCCTATCAAGAGTTATCTACTTGTTATTTTGACGGAAAAATTGATTAAACAAAAAGGATTACATTAAATCGAATGTGTGCTAAAACTACAGTTTTAGATAAGCGATTATACGTTTAAAGATAAAGGATACTTACATAATCTACAATTTAGGAAAAACATCACAAACAATTTAATTTCCCCGAAAGTAATATATCCTAGAGTGTGAACTTAAGCTTCAAAATTTACAACTAAGAGGGTTTCTTAATCTTTTTCAACAAATATATTTCGATCGGTTTCAATCTAGAATAATATATTTTTCACTTTATGGCGGGAAAACTTTTCATTGATCGTTAAAATTTAAAAGAATAATAAATTTTATTTCACGTTCACATAAAATAAGGTTTATAAAAGTTTTATGCATGTTTTAACCCTATTAATCTTAATTACTATTCACGTTATTTTCACTGAAATAAATGTCTTAATTTAGTTTATCTTACAAGTACTTTTGCATAACTATAGAATTGATGGGTAGTGTGTTCACATATAAATTCAAATTTATTTTCACCATATGAGATTATAGTTATTTTAATGAACTATAGTTGTACTTGAGTTTGACATTGTTTGTATGCCTCCCCAAAATATATGGATGTTTCTACTGTAATTTAATATTATGATAGTCAAATTATTATGATTCAACATTAGAGAGTATAATTAACTCTCTTACGAACGTTTTAATAATAACACTTCAAAACAATGAAGTCTGTATTTTTTAAAGATGACTAAATATAAATAAATGTTATTAAAACTGTAAATAAAATATTTTTTAATATAAAAATCGCACCTTAATTCCAAAAATGGAAATTTTAATTTTCCAGATTTGTAGATCTTTCTAGCAATTTGAATGGCTGGATAGGTTAAAAATGGTATGTAAATTACAATTTATTTTCAAACATTGATAAATATAAATAGACAATTTTTATTCCAAGTTATTTTTTATTTAATTTAAATTGGAGTTCCTTGAACTTAAATACAAATTTTTCTATATCTTAGCTGAGCAAAAACAAAAACCTTTTATATTTAGGTAACACTGACAAAAATCTCCATTAGAATTAAAATACGCATTTTTATGTAACATATACGACATAACAAAAAAAAACACCAGCTAAGGGAAGAAAAAACAATACTTTGTCACATAATGAAAAAAAATATCTAAACTTAAAAACATAAAGTGATTTCCCATTGGTATTTTAAATGTGTTTTGTTTACACTTATTTAAATAGAATATCTAACAACAAAATTTTGAGTATCGAAAATACTTGAAAGTAAATTTCAATTCCTCGAAAGCAATCGTGCAAGTGGTAATCCCAAAACAAAGATTGCCAAATGGTTACTATATATTTGGCAATTCAAATATCTCCTTTGGTGTTTCTTACGTCGCGTCACAAATATTCTCCGAAGTCTTCTAGTATCTTTTTAAAATGTTTTCTACATTTTATTCCTTAGAGCTTTTCTTTAAAAGAATTTTGATATCCTAAAGCAGATTGTAAACTCGGTAAGCTAAAAATTAGTAAAACTTAAATTTAATCTTTCTGTGGCCATTTTCTATCCATGACGAGAATTTGAGGATCTAAAATCCAAATTTCCTGGTCTAAACTATCTATTCAAAAACTATCTTAAATAATTAGCTTTTACATACACTTATTTTCAACTTGCCTTAAGAAGAACGTATATATTTTTATAAATATGGATATCCATAGCTTTTCAAAATATGCAGTAATAAGCTAATAAAACAGGAGTCTAACAGGAGTATGAGTATCTAACTCCTCTGAAAAAATTATTTGAAAAAAATCTATAATTAAAGTTACAAAATTTAATTTAATGTGCTCCCTTATCCCCATGACTTATGACTTTCTTGGTGGGGGGCAAGATCGCCAAGCACTGCGACTTTAAGTCTATTGTACTAAGCCCCAGAAATGACACAAGCACAAGAGACACACAAAGAAAGAGACGACACAAACACATAGACAAATAACAACATTTATTGATGGTCACAAACATCCATGTCTGACCGGGATTCGAACCCGATCCCAGCAGCTCCAAAGGCGAGAATCCTAACGAGTGTGCCACCAGGGCCGCTCCCTTATCCCCATATTTTCGTAATAGTTTGTGAGACTTTTCCCTTCATATCAGGCACATTTTTGAATTTAAAAAATTAGATCTTATCGCTTACTGTCATAAACGATCGATGCATTTTTTGAAAAATATTTTTGTGATCAAGTTTTAATCACGTGTACCAAATTTTAAGTCTGCACCAATTAGTTTTTCAGTAATACATTTGTAACCAATTTTTATGGCAGGTTCCCTTTTCGCATGCTATAGACGAACCAATGCTCAAGAATCTCTTCTTTGGAATCATAACCTTCCAAAAAGTGTAGAAAGCTCAAAATCTTCATTTCGGATTTTCGATTTCCATCGCAGTACTTTCATTGCATGATATTTCATATTAGGTAATTGAAAGGAATAATATACAGAAAAAGTTAAATGAAGTTGGATACAGTCTCCCAAATTGAATTTTACTGCGGCTAATAAACCATATAAAAAGAATAATCAACTGTTTTCAAACTTTCGTTTAAAAAAGAAAGGAAACTTTCTTACAAGAGATACGCATTAAAGAATCTATTTTCTTAGACAACAGTTTAAAACAACTTACTTTGAAAAAGAACTTTTTTAAAAAAACAAAAGTTATTATTTCTGTATGATTGAACCATCACATACCCTTAAAAGAATCACCAAAAAAAGAAAATGGTGGAAAAAAGATGAAACCCAACTCGTTTAACAAAGTGTAAAAAATCTTCTCTCTGGCAACAAAAATCCTTTTATTCACATGAAAAGCTAATTTCTAGGGAAGTTATTAGAATTCCAAAGCTTCGAATTCTTTCGTTCAATAGGAATTGTTATTGAAACTGAAAAAGAAGACGCCAGGAATGCGTTTTCACTCCGGTTACGAGAAAAGTCTCAAGGCAATTATTTACTTGTCAAACTCCTCCCACCCCCCTCAGATATTTCATTATTCCCCATTCAAACGAATAATTAAGCATTTTATTGCTATAACTATTTACATAGCGATTATTATAATCCCTCCTCTTCTACCCTATCTGGATAGACTAATTACATCAGACTAGGTCCAAAGGATAACTAAATAAACGCAATAAAATCATTTACATGGCTAGTCTTTTAATCATAAAACTAAATTTTCCAGAAGTTGTGTGTTAGGTTTGATTCCAGAATATTCTTTCTTTCTATTGAATTTAAAATGATTTCCCATCAGAATTTAACTGGGTTTTGTTTAAACTTATTGAAATTGAATATCTTAAAATAAAATTTTGAATACATGAATTCATGATTCATTTCATGAATACATGAAAGTAAATCTCAATAGCTCGAAAGCAATCGTGCAAGTGGTAATCCGAAAACAAAGATTGCAAAATGGTAACTATATATTTGAAAATGCAAATGTTTCCTTTGGCGTTTGTTATGTTAAAAATATGTTCTAGTATATTTTTAATATAGTTTTTACTTGCTAGATCTTTCGGCTTTTCTGAACCAAAATTTGTGATATCCTAAAATAAATTGTAATTTCGATTAACTAAAAAGGGGCAGGACTTTTTCTTCTTTATATGGCCATTTTCCATCCATGAAGTAAATTTGAGGGTCCAAAATCCGAATTTCCTGGTCCAAACTTTCTATTCAATAACTATCTTTTTTTTTTTTTTTGAGGCTTTTACGTACATTTATTTTCGACTTGCCGACTTTAAGAATAACAGCTATATTTTTATAAATTTTAACCCGCCCACACTCAATAAACTTTCATTAATTAAGACATACACAGACAAAATTTTTACTGAAAAAAAAGAAAGTAAGATCGGGAATCGCAACCCGGTACAGTGCGCACAGACACAATTAGCGTAATGGACTGCTATCAAACAAATTAGGCCACCCAGGAAACAAAAAATACATACTTTGTAAAGATATCAATAATTTTATTCATTATTTTTTTCAATAAGAGCTAGTTTCTGTTGCGTGTGAGAAGAGATCTTCCTTGATCCAGACAACTTATTTATTCCTGGAAAGATTTCCTGGAACTTGATAATAAAGATTCCTGTAATTGATCAATTTTAGTGAATGCCTTAGACTTAATTTGTAATATTCATTAAAACATGATTCGTATAGTTAGGGGAATGTCGAACTTTAATTAAAACATTTATTAAATGATTATACAATTACGTTATTAGTCTAATAGAGATTTTTTATAGGAGTTGTCTCGCTGCTTTGTGACGTAATTTATATTTGTAGGTATATTTCTTAAGGATAAATATAAATTATATCTCATTTATACTTTTTTTTGCAAAAACGGTTTTTCAAAGAAATTGCCATTGCTAAACTACTCTGACATAACTTTCTTAAAAATATTAGTACTGAATAAATTATTATGCAAAAATTTATTATGAATCTGCTCGTAACTAAATGCTTTTGTAAAAAAGTTTATTGTTTAAAATTTAATTGCATTTAAATGCAAAGCAATGCATAAATTAGTAATCATATCTTATGTAGTCTATTGTTAAATAAATCAAAGGTTCGCTAACAACATTCATGACGTTTCTTTAAATAAAAGAAGGGAATGAAATTTATTGAATAAACTATTTCTGGAATGTAGTATTTAGTTGAAAGAAAATTAAATAACAATCATTTTGAGATATTTTTTATTCTTGTTCGGGTTAGTATATCTGTTTCAAACTTTTGATACTTTTTTGCAGAAATATTTTGTAACTTAGGCTCAAAGCCTTACAAATTAAATGTATTGGGGATCCAAAATCAATATATATTGTTCATTGAAACAAATTAAGAAAATATTAGCATTTCAAACATAATTACCGATATAGTACAATCATAAAATACATAATACGGCACTTTATAATGAGCAATAATAATATTATTTTGCATCAACGCTAATATTTAAATAAAATTGTGTAGCATTTAATAATTCACTCTCTAAAAAAAGATCTAATGTTTGTTCTCTAACGATATATGAACATCGGTATGGTATGTTATTTAAGTATCTAAAAGCATAAAATTAATTTGCCAAACAATAATTCGATTCCAAAGAGTTCTATGTAGGGCATCGCACTAGAGCTGAATGTTTGTGTTTGTAGCTATATATTTACCTCGCAAAATTAGCAAAAACGAGCCAAATGAGCTAAAAGGATTTTATACGTGAAATTACGATGGCATTTATCCGAGAATTTTATAGCGTATTTTTAATTTTGAATTTTAAGTTAATGTAAGTAACGGGATTCTACACTCGAGCGGAAATAATAAACATAAGGTTATTGTCCCATAACAGATTAAATGATACATATACTAGGATACTTGAATATTTTTAGTCCGTGCGAAGATAGGGTATTTATTTGCTAGTACTCTCAAATTAAAACCAAGTTACTGGCACAAATAGCCTTTTGTTCAACCGTACTTCTTTTGAGAAAATGTTCTGGCAGATCTCCTTTAAAGTACTTCAAAGGAGCAGTCTGAAAATCTTCTACATAATTTCTTGTCTCTGACGTACTCCCGTCATTCTTTTTGATTTCATTCTTCGTCTCCGTCGTCTCTTCACAGACAAAGAGTATTCGAAACTGCCTTTTGTTCACTAGTACCCCTTAATGCTGTAATGCCCCTTAATAGAAATGCTGTAACAGATCTTCTTCGAAATATTCCTGATTGGCACCATCTAACGTTCGTCCGTCATTCTTTCTGATTATTCTGATCCGTCATTCTTTCTTCGTCTCCGTCGTCTTTTAAAACACGAGTACAGTTTTTGTCACTAGTACTTTCTTTGTGCAAATGTTCCAGAAGATCTTCTTTGAAGTATTTCTGATTGGCGCACTCTGAAAATCTTCCGCTTAATTTCTTGTCTATTACGTCAGCCTGTCAATGCTTCTTATTTTGACCCTTCGTCTCCGCCGTCTTTTCAGAGACGAGTAGAGTTTCCGTCACTAGTACTTCCTTTGTGCAAATGTTTTCTCAGATCTAATTCGAAGTACTCTTGATTGGCACAGTCTAAAAAACTTGTCCATCATATGTTGTGCCTAACGTTAACCTGTAATTGGTTTTGATTTGATTCTCCACCGCTTCTTCAGGAACGAGTAGAGTTTTCGTCACTTAGTACTTCCTTTGTGCAAATGTTCTGGCAGATCTCCTTCTAAGTATCCCTGATTGGCGCCGTCTGAAAATCTTTGCCATCATTTCTTGTTTTTACGTCCGACTGTCATTCCTTCTGATTCGATTCTTCGTCTCCGTCATCTCTTTAGAGACGAGTAGAGTTTCTGAAATTGCCTTTTGTTCCCTAGCACCTTTTTGCAAATATTCTGTCAGATCTCCTTCGAAATACTCCAGATTGGTGCAGTCTGACACTCTTCATCATCATCCTTTGTCTCTTATGCCCATCATTTTTTCTGATTTGTTTCTGCGTCTCTTCAGAGACGAGTTAAGTTTCCGTAATTGCCTTTGGTTCACTAATACTTCCTTTGGGCATAAATTCTGACAGATCTCCTTCTAAGTACTCCAGATTGGCGCAACCAGAAAATCTTCTCCATCATTTCTTGTTTCTTGCGCCGGACCGCCATTCTTTCTGATTTGATTCTTCTTCTCCGTCGTCTCTTGTGAGAAGAGTACAGTTTCCGAACGATTATTTCGGCAAAGTTGTAGATCGCGACGATAGAGATTCCGAGGTACATTCCCATGTATCCGCCGATCATGCTGACTACCTCCAGGGTCTGAAATTGTAAAAATGTACATAAGGTTCCTAGGGTGGAATAAATAAAAGTAGTACCTGCATGAAGATACGAATACAGGTAGATGCTTGGAGAGCCTCTAAGTTGAATTTATAAATTGTTCACGCTTTCAATAACTTCACTTGACAAACCTATGTTTTCATTGGTTCGGATATGATTTGATTGTTACCCCACTGGAGCCGCGCATGAACTATTGACGATTTCAGATCTTACTGTAAGCTGTATAAGTGTACGTTGATCAGATCAGTGCAAATGTGAATTATCTGCTTAAGCTTAATATTTAGCGATCAATGGTTTCACATGACAAACCTCTGT
Source organism: Hylyphantes graminicola (assembly GCA_023701765.1). NCBI lineage: Eukaryota > Metazoa > Arthropoda > Arachnida > Araneae > Linyphiidae > Hylyphantes > Hylyphantes graminicola. The sequence continues at coordinate 35,679,854 of CM043111.1, read as the reverse complement.
TTTTGCGTTGTTTTTAGACTTGGCAGCATTTCCTGTCTTATCCCTACTTACTGGGTGATTATAAAATAACGCTCGCTATTCGGAGTGGTCTGTAGCTTGAATGAATAATCCAAATGCAGCAAAAATTGAGACACTTACTAATCAAGAATTGGGAAAAAGAATGGAATCATAAAAAATCTTCTGAATTCTAATTTAAAAAGTTCTAAATTACACTTCAATGGTTCTAAATAACGAAGCGTAGAAAATTATGGCCAATTACGGCCAACACAGACAATTACGCTTCGTAATTTGGAACCCTGGTCAAGAGACGAGTTTCTTTTTTATGAATCATAAAAAAGAAACTCGGCCCTTTACCAGAGTTCTAAATTACGAGGCATAGTCAATTACGGCCAATTGCGACCAACACATCCAATTACGCCTCGTAATTTTGAACCCTGGTCAAGGACGAGTTAATTTTTTATGACACCATTATTTTTCCCCCTTCTTGATTAGTAAGTGTCTCAACTTTTGTTGCATTCGGATTATTCATTCAAGCTACAGACCACTCCGAATAGCGGGCGTTATTTAATAATTACCCTGTACATCTAAGCCAGGCCACATTTATTTGCGCCACCTTATAAGGTACTTCTACTGTAAGAAAAGGACTGTATCGGCAAAAATAAGTTTTGAGTATGAAGAACACTCTTTAACCAAACTGCAATCATAACGTGAGGTGAACTAACCAGGGAATGAAAGCTTAAGCACAATTTGTTTTAAGAAAATTCATACATTAAAAGAAAATATAGCTTGTGGGGTTTTGACAATGTGAACACATCTGTCATTATATGTAAATTCTACAAAAAAAAGGTGACTTTATATTGCATTGCTTTGGGTCGTTTGGGGGTCCAAATAAAAAGTGGTGCAAAAGCCAAGTGAATGAACAGTACTTTTACCAGTGAATGAACACAAAAATGTCCAGTCAATAAACATGTTGGATTTTAATTTCTGATCAGGACAACCAATCAGATGTCACATAGCTTCCTACTAGATGAGAAGAAGTCAGTGTTGCCAATCCATCCAGTGGAATGATTTTTTATAATTACTTTTTAAATGTATTTATTAACTGTGCATTCACTGGGTCCTGTTCATTCACTGGTCAGTCTACCCTACATTCAAAATTTTGATGATGTTGTTGTTGTTGTTGTCGTGTGCCTCCTGGCCGTACCCAGGAAGGCAAGAGGGTTGCAGTAGATGCAACCCTCTTGCTTGAGGTCTGAGTACCCATGAGAGGGTGGATGTCTGACTTCTACTCCGTCAAAGTTTGATAAAATATGGATTTGAGTATGAATCATGCGAAGGGGTATCTCGGGGTACAATATTTTCGGTCAAATGACAAAACCACGAATGTGCATTCTAGGGATTTAAGGGGTTTTTTTTAAACAAAACTAATTTTTGGTTCAATTGGTTCTTTTTATTTCTACGGTTTTAACCGGCACCAGTTAACCCTTTAACCTCACAAGCTAGGAGAATTTCTCATCCCCGAAATAAAAGTTTTTATAGGCAGGAAAAAAGCGAAATGGAATCGTCCTGCATCAAAAAATATCCAAGTCATTATTTTCGGCCGTCAGTCATCCCATGGAATCGGACCTTTTTGACTTTGTGAATAAATAACATTCTAAGTTAATTGCATGAAACAAAATTTTCATAAGGGGAGGTCTTCATATTAAAAATGTTAACATCTTTGAAATTTCCAATAGTAACACCCATATTTGATTATTTAGAAATGTTGAGCATCCTCGAAAACCGCTAAATCTTAGTTTTTATTACATTTGGATGAATATTTAACGAGTTATTCAATTGAATCACTTGATGTCCTATGGGGACCATCTCAAGGTTGTTGGTTTAATGATGTTTATCTTACTTTCCAATGCCGTATTTATTTATCAAGTTCATATATAATCTTATACATAGTCCCCTGAAGTGCAATTAAAAAGTATTTTGTGATATACTCAGCAAATTATGGATAAAAGAAATTAAAAATTGGAATTTCGCTTAAACTTCTTGTCTCAAATATAATTCTGTAAAAATATTAAGGGGTTTTATATTCATAATTTTTAAAAAAATTAAAATAATAATTATTTTAAAATATAAAAATTGTTTCAAATACCCCAATAGTGTACGCATTTTGTTTGGGTTATTATAATTACTATTCTGAAAAAAAATTGTTTCAATATCTTAATTATTTATAGATTGGGATAGTTTTTTGTGTGCAACTCATTTAACATTACAGCCCTTAAAATTTGCATGACTCTAACTCCTCTAATAATGCTTAAAAACTAAAACAAAAAAAAACTTGGTGTTTCGTGTTAAAATATATCATAAATTTGAAATATGGACTCAAAAAGGGGTGTTGCTATTGAAAATTTTGAAGTTGATGGTAACATTTTTAATAACAATACGGCCCCTTATGTAAATTTTGTTAAATGCCATTAACTTAGAATTTTATTTTTTTACAAGGTCAAAAAGATCCGATTATATAGGATGACTAACGACCGAAATGATCGCTAGTGGATACTTTTTTTCCCACAGCACGCTTAATTTTTAACACACCCAACACCACTATTTGTGAAACGAAACGGCCGAAAACGGCCTTCCCGATGTTTGCTGGTAGAGCCATCCTGGGCATGTTTCCAGGTTAAAGGGTTAAAAATAAATAAAAATCTGTAATTTGAAAAACCGGTTCCAGTTTCTAAGTTGATTGGTTGGTTTCTCTACTGGTTTTCTGCTCCACCGACGGCGTGCTTATACCAGCCATACTCTTTAATCGATCCTGTTGTAGGAATCAAATAGCGTAACTTGTAGGACGTCCATAGCGTAACTTGTCGGAAGTCAATAGCGTAACTTGTAGAAAATAAATAGCGTAACTTAGAAAAACAATAGCGTAAAATTGTTAAAAAAAAATCAAATAGCGTAATACTAGACTGTATAAGATATAACGGGTTTATTATTTTCGATTCAAATGGTAGACAACTTTATTTCCCTCGCACCTGCCTTGAATTCTTCAAGAACCTGCACAAGGCCTTTATTTTGTTTAGACCATCGACCGACCAGTCCATGATTCAGCCATAGCTAAGTTGGATGCTACCAAGGAGGTTCCTCATAGTTTCTCGTTGGTCCTCGTAGAGGACAGCTAAGTTGATTGTCATTAGAGAGCCGAAGTTATCATCGCACTAGATCTACAAGACGGCTATTGGTTACGGGGGGTCGTAATTTAGAACCAAAAACATGTTGCTAGTCGACACCTGAGTAGGCACCCAACACAATTTTTAATTGCGACATTCAATTTTTAATTGCGACAACGCGGTAAGCACCGCGTTGGGACTTTGGAGCATATTTAATGTGTATTAACTGCACTGTAACGTGAACTAAATGGATTTACACTTGGGTTTGGCGGTGAGAGTCGTAATTTAGAACCCCAATCGTGAAACGAACCGATACCCATTTTCTATTTTAAAAATATCTGGAAGGTGTGATTTTTCGAATACTTCCTTAGAACATAAAATCGCAAAAACGTGTTATCAGAAAAGATAATTTATATTAAGACACCATTTCACACTTACAAACAATAAAACTTATAGTAAAAGTTATGCCTGTTTTTTAATTAAAATATAGCATATCTTGTGCCCATTTCTTGAGATTTTTGTTTGCGCGTAATGTGACTTGGAATAACATTACCGGTGGCATAGTTCTTGGTGCCTTAAGGGGTCTAAGGAGTCTTAAAAATGTGCAAAGAAGGAACTACAAAGTATAGTTTGATCTGTCTTGTAATTTTTTAACTACTCAATATACAAGTATAATTTTTTTATATGTAATTCTACAAGATTTATTTATTATAAAACAAATTTTAAAATTTATGAAACTTTAGCCAAAACTAAAATAAATGATATTGAACATAAAGCTATTTTAACACATTGTGATTAGGCTTGCGCGGCAAATTTTGAGGTCAAAATTGAAAAAATGACCAAGAAAATGACTTTATATTGTACAAATATGTACAAACTAGGACTTATACCTAAATTCTCAACTCAATTTTAATTAGAAATTATTTAAAAATAAATTTAAAATCAAAATTCAAAAAATTTTATTAATTTTTTTAGAAAAAAGTTCTTAAAATAATTTCTAATTAAAATTGAGCTGAGAATTTAGGTATAAGTCCTAGTTTGTACATATTTGTACAATATAAAGTCATTTTCTTGGTCATTTTTTCAATTTTGACCTCAAAATTTGCCGCGCAAGCCTAATCACAATGTGTTAAAATAGCTTAATGTTCAATATCATTTATTTTAGTTTTGGCTAAAGTTTCATAAATTTTAAAATTTGTTTTATAATAAATAAATCTTTTAGAATTACATATAAAAAAAATTATACTTGTATATTGAGTAGTTAAAAAATTACATGACAGATCAAACTATACTTTGTAGTTCCTTCTTTGCACATTTTTAAGACTCCTTAGACCCCTTAAGGCATGATCCGGAGTGAGAGTGTTAGTAAATAATTAAGGGGTCTAAGGAGTCTTAAAAATGTGCAAAGAAGGAACTACAAAGCATAGTTTGATCTTTCATGTAATTTTTTAACTACTCAATATACAAGTAAAATTTTTTTATATGTAGTTCTACAAGATTTATTTAATATGAAACAAATTTTAAAATTTATGAAACTTTAACCAAAACTAAAATAAGTGATATTAAACATAAAGCTATTTGAACACTTTGTGATTAGGCTTGCGCGGCAAATTGTGAGGTCAAAATTGAAGACATGACCAAGAAAATGACTTTATATTGTACAAATATGTACAAACAAAGACTTATACCTAAATTCTCAGCTCAATTTTAATTAGAATTTATTTTAAGAACTTTTTTCTAAAAAAATTTATAAAAATTTTTGAATTTTGATTTTAAAAAAATTTAAAAATTATTTCTAATTAAAATTGAGCTGATAATTTAGGTATAAGTTCTAGTTTGTACATATTTGTACAATATAAAGTCATTTCTTGGTCATGTCGTCAATTTTGACCTCACAATTTGCCGCGCAAGCCTAATCACAATGTGTTCAAATAGCTTTATGTTTAATATCATTTATTTTAGTTTTGGCTAAAGTTTCATAAATTTTAAAATTTGTTTCATATTAAATAAATCTTGTAGAATTACATATAAAAAAATTATACTTGTATATTGAGTAGTTAAAAAATTACATGACAGATCAAACTATGCTTTGTAGTTCCTTCTTTGCACATTTTTAAGACTCCTTAGACCCCTTAACCCATACTATACAAATCCATCATGATATATTTTATGACATCATAATCCATTAATTTATCTAACAGCTATTGTTTAAAGTTTTCCTTAGTTTAGAGGCTCGTTACTTCAGTGTTTCTTACAGTACGACGCCCGTCACCGTTTGCCGTCGTGTGCTCTAGTGCGGCGATATTTCAAACTAACAATAACCTACAGTTACCGGTTAAAATGTTTATTCAAACGGTTCTTCAGTTTTTACCGGTTGAGCTTAAGAACTGTTTTTGCCCATTTAACTGAAGCCAAAAACCGGTTTGAATGTTTCCGGTTTTCCATCCCTCTGTTTTTGCACATTCGTGGTTTTGACATTCTACCGACGATATAATAAATAATCCCTCTTGTATTGGAGTTAATAACTTAAGGGGTCTAAGGAGTCTCAAAAATGTGCAAAGAAGGAACTACAAAGCATAGTTTGATCTTTCATGTAATTTTTTAACTACTCAATATACAAGTATAATTTTTTTATATCTAATTCTACAAGATTTATTTAATATGAAACAAATTTTAAAATTTATGAAACTTTAGCCAAAACTAAAATAAATGATATTAAACATAAAGCTATTTGAACACATTGTGATTAGGCTTGCGCGGCAAATTGTGAGGTCAAAATTGAAGACATGACCAAGAAAATGACTTTATATTGTACAAATATGTACAAACTAGAACTTATACCTAAATTCTCAGCTCAATTTTAATTAGAAATAATTTTTAAAATTTTTTTAATCAAAATTAAAAAAAATTTATAAATTTTTTTAGAAAAAAGTTCTTAAAATAAATTCTAATTAAAATTGAGCTGAGAATTTAGGTATAAGTCTTTGTTTGTACATATTTGTACAATATAAAGTCATTTTCTTGGTCATGTCTTCAATTTTGACCTCACAATTTGCCGCGCAAGCCTAATCACAATGTGTTCAAATAGCTTTATGTTTAATATCACTTATTTTAGTTTTGGTTAAAGTTTCATAAATTTTAAAATTTGTTTCATATTAAATAAATCTTGTAGAACTACATATAAAAAAATTATACTTGTATATTGAGTAGTTAAAAAATTACATGACAGATCAAACTATGCTTTGTAGTTCCTTCTTTGCACATTTTTAAGACTCCTTAGACCCCTTAAAGAGGAAACAAAATTGCGACACAATCATCTTCATCGACACTTCCATGCAGTCGCAGAGACGGAAAGACGAGGGGGAGATGAGATTATGTACATAAACAACAAAAACGTTCAACTTCAAGCCACATATTAGTGCTCCATGCGTTGTCCTTTCACTAAATTTTGAAAAATTATTGAATAATATGAAAACTTACCTCGTATTTTGGGTTGTAGGTGACATTTTCTATTTTAAACTCCTCGAAATCTATCACAATGTTAATGGTTTGACATCTGCAAAGAAACTAAAAATAGTAATATACAATATTTAAAGAAATTTTCGACATTAATCATAGCAAAGTATGGGCTATTCAATGTTTTATTTAATCCTTCCAATCCCAACTTTTTATTTCTTTGTCTGAAAAATGTAATGCTAGTGAAATTGACTCATTGTTCATCCAGAATTAAATAGTAAAAAACAGTTTGGGTGAAAAAATAAATTTTGGAGGGAGAGGGGAGAGATTTTATAGTAATTATTATAGTATTTTTAGTTTTTAGGGGACATATTAATTGTTGCAGTTGTAATTTTTTTTGCTTGATATTTCACGAATTTCCGATGAACTACAAAAAACCTTATTAAGTTCTCCATAGGAAAATATAACTTCATTGGAAAATTGGAATAGGTGCGAGTTTAACTTGAGTGAGAAAAAATCGCTAGTTTGATGATTATAAATGGAAACATTGGGCATGAAAGGGTTAAACTAGACTACACTTGACTAGACGATCAGGAACGGGACGATCAGGACGATTTTTAGGAACCGTTTGCAAATCCAGATGTCAATGCTATTTTTAACTACACTTATCGCCGACTAGTCGCAAATGCATCTTCTCAGTGTTGATTTATTATCGCCAATAAAATTCGAAAACTTCCACCTCCCGTTAGTTACCTAGATGATTTTAAATATAATTGTTCTAAGAATATAGCATTCTTAAAACAGTAAAAAATTCTTTGAACTCAAAATGATTATTACCTATTTTGTTTTTGAAATGTTTTACCCTGGAAAAACAAGAAGGCATTGTTACCAACAAGTATAAGTATACAGTATAGTTACATATTTGTTACATAAAAAATACTTACCTTCTAGTATATACTTTATCAAAGGTACAGTTATACTGAAAAAAAAAAAGAAAATTGGTTAATTTTGCCGTAATATAAATTTGCATAAATATTTGTAAATACTTTTATAACGTTTTGACATCTCAATAAAAATACGCTTGAAACTGATATTAACAATTCTACTCTATATGTATGTTTAACTATATGTCGTTGAATATTTTAATGTTAGCTGGGCAATTAATAATCATATATTAGAGTATAAACTAATTGCGAAACATTTTCTTTGTGTCCCTCCTCTTTCCTAATATCCCTCGTATAGCTTTAGTGCGACAAAAATTCAAACCTACCAATCTTCATGCCCCAAATTTCTTACTTCTCCCCAAATTCTTACTCCTGCCCATTTACAGGGTTTCATGCGTGAGGTGTTGATGTTGATCCTCTCCCTGGCGAACAGATGAACATCCTCAAACCGAGCCTTGAGATCTTCAAGATATTCCAAAGGCGGGGAGAGATCATCTGGCAGTCGCTCGAATAGGACGTCGCATGGGAGTCTTAGTTCTCGGCCCATTAGCATCTGGGATGGTGATAGCCCAGTGGTCTCATGAACTGCGCTCCTATAGGCCAGAAGAAATAGAGGCAGCTTCTGGTCCCAATCATTCTGATTGCGATGAGTGAACAGCGATCGATAGTTCAGAATCGTTCTATTCATCCTTTCGACCATTCCATCTGACTGATGATGCAGGGGAGTTGTACGAGTTTTCGTTACCCCGAGCAGGTCCATGAGTCCGATAAAAACGGCGGAGGTGAAGTTTGTTCCCTGATCGGAGTGCAGCAAGAGTGGCACTCCGAACCGGCAGATCCAATCCTGCAGCAGGGCATCGGCAGCATTAGTGGCTTCTTGGTTTGGAATGACACAAGCTTTAGGCCACTTCGTAAAGTAATTCATGACGACCAAGATGTACTTGTTGCCTTTCGTGGTTCGCGGAATGGATCCAAGGACGTCTATGGCTATTCTTTCGAAGGGTGCTCCCACGTTGTAGCTTCCCACGGGTGCGGATGTTCGGGGCCTTCCTTCCGGTACAGGTGCTGCAGGTCCTGCGCCATTTATCGACGTCCCACTTCAATTTGCCCCAAGAGAAGCGCTCCCTAACTTTATGGGTGGTCTACTTACCACCATAACGCATCTTCATAACGCCCAAGGGTCCCCCGGATGGGCTACTGTGCAATTCTTCTAGGACGTTTTCGACCCGGGTTCGCGAAACAACTAAATGTAATCTAGATGATTTTCCGTCGTAATACTCCCACCTGCTGTACAACACTCAGTTGTGGAGCTCTAGAGAGTCTTACAGACCCCAATACCTCTTGGTGACAGGACCATAAGATGCCATATCCTGCCAACTTGGCCTGGATCCGTCAGCCTTCTCCAAAGATTCTAGAATGGGTCTCAAATCTTGGTCTTAAAATTGGCTTTCTCGCATACCAACGTCACTTCAAGGGTCAGGATCTGGTGACGAACTGATATTTACAAGCCGGACCATAGGTTGTTCGTATCCGTACTTTGTCTCCGCATTTGTATAGTGCTTGCAGGTTTCTGGACAGGGTCTACGACGGGAAAGAGAATTCGCATTGCCGTGAGAAGAACCTTTTCGATACTCGAGCTCATATTCCTGAAGCTTATGGTTCCACCTGGGAATTTGCCCCTCTGGAAACTTAAATTTTTTTAACCATTTATGTGTCAAGGTCGCATGATCCTTTCTTACGAGGAATCGTTTCCCATACAGATAATGGTGGAAATGTTCGCGGCTTTGACTATCACCGAGAGCTCTTTTATGGTGACGCAGTAGTTCCTCTCCGGCTTTGAAAAGTGCTTGCTGAAATGAGCAATAACTCGTTCTTCTCCGTCGACTTCTTGCGATAAGACGACCCCGATACCTTCCTTAGTGGCATCCGTTCAGTATCTAGAATAAACATCTTGTCACGTTCTGAGTATGCCAAAATAGGCGCAGATGTCAGGACACTCTTCAAATGATCAAACGCCTCATCACACTCAGGGGTCCACGTGAACCTTTGCTGTTTCTCAGTGAGTCGGTGGAGAGGCCTCGCAATCATTCAAAAACCTTTAACAAACCGATGGTAATAAGTCGAGAGTCCCAAAAAACTTCGAATTTCATGGACAACCTTCGAACGAGGCCAGTTTTTGACAGCTTAAGTTTTATCCGGATCTGTTTGCACTCCGGTGGAACAGACTATGTGCCCGAGGTACTTTACTTCGCGACGGAAGAAATGGCACTTTGAGATTCTCAGTTTCAAGCTTGCATATCTCAACTTTGTGAGCACTTTTCTAATGTTTAAAAGATGATCATCAAACTCCTTCCCGACAATAACTATGTAATCCAAATATACGAAGCAGGCTTCATAAGACAATCCCCGCAATACAGCCTCCACCAGCCGTTCGAAAGTTGCAGGGGCAAAACTTTTATTTTAAGCATCAAATGACACTCCCTAACTTACAAGTTAACCGCTGCAACTTTTTAGAAACCCGCCATTTTTAGAACACCCGAAAACACATCACAGCTGCGCTAACGCTCTTCAGCGGTTGCCATTAATGAAACTAGAAATAATATACATAATAAGCTATTTACAATATATACACAAAAATCGTAACATTATTTTACTTTTCAATGTTCATTTAAATAGAAATAGATGGTAGTAGGGATTTTATTATGCAGCATTTTGTATTAAAGCATTATGGACTTAAAATTATATATTGGTTATTTATGATTATTTACTTATTTATTCCCATAATTCACCCCAGTAGTATCTTTAAGGATAAAAAAAAGTTAACATTGAATTGATTCATGAATTTAAAAAAAAAACATATAACATTTTAACCAATAATTCACATATTTATAATAATAATAAGTATTATTAGAATAATAATTAGTTAAATTTTAATAATTAGTATAATTAGAATAATTAGCATAATTAGAATAATAATTTGTATTATTAGGATAATAATTAATAGAACTAGGATAATAATTAATAGAACTAGGATAATAATTAGTATATTTATAATAATAATTCGTATAGATATAATGATAATTAGTACAGCAACCCTTCGTTATATCGCGCTTCCCGGGAGACAAGCAAAAAACCGCAATATAACCGAAAGCGCGAAATAACGAGCGACTTAATGCTGTAATATATGCTGGTAATACTATAATATTTCACTAATTTTCTAGTAAAAAATTCATCTTAAGTTAGCCGATTTGATTTTTATCGTAAACTTGTTTTCAGTCAAATATCAACGAAAGAAAGTTTATTAACTGCATCTCACCAATATTAGACGAGTGCAACCACCAATATTATAAACTTTTTTAAGGAAAATACATATTGAAAAATAACGGGGAAAAACTGGGGGATATGATACAAGGCGCGATATATCCCAATGCGCGATGCAACGAGGCGCGATATAGCGAGGGGTTACTGTATAGTTAGTAATACATATGATATATTTAATTTAAAAATATAATTTTGCAAAATCCCGGATAAATTTTTCTTGCATGATTTTTTGCATAATGGTAAAAGCCAATACCGACTCTTGGGGTCCCAACCTTTTTGCATCTACGTACCACTTGACTTTTTGAGAAAATTTTGGCGTACAACCAGACCTTAATATTTTTATAAAAGTAAAATATTTACTGTTCAAAAAGTATCCAAAGACTTTTTGAATTAAATTCCTGAGAATTTTTAATGCTCATATATTTGTTTATGTATGTCATGCTCATAATAAAAGAGATTAAGAAGATTCAAATAGCATTAATTTACCGTTTTATGTTTTAACTATAGGTCTAAAATCATACAAATAAAAAGTTAGTACAAACTCAGCAAAAAATGCATCATCATACAAAATATACTTTTAAAGTACTATATGGTGCGTAACTTACTGTTAGTTGAATGTGATTAAATTATCAAATATAGAAGTGATGGAATTTATCTTCACTGTTAAGTCTTCTTCACCAATTATTCTGCTTCGATTTGTATTTTTTTATTTTTAAGAGTTCAGAAAATGCACTCACACAAGTAACTGGTAACAATTGGCATCAAAAATAGCAGAACTTGCCGGGAGATCAAAGGGTACTCTGGTTTTACATCTGATTCAGAAGTTAAGGGGTCATAGGAGTCTTAAAAATGTGCAAAGGAGGTACTACAAAACATAGTTTGATCTTTCATGTCATTTTTGAACTACTCAATGTATAAGTATAATTTTTTTATATGTAATTCTACAAGATTTATTTATTATAAAACAAGTTTTAAAATTTATGAAACTTTAGCCAAAACTAAAATAAATGATATTAAACATGAAGCTATTTGAACACATTGGGATTAGGCTTGCGCGGCAAATTGTGAGGTCAACATTGAAAAAATGACCAAGAAAATGACTTTATATTGTACAAATATGTACAAACAAAGACTTATACCTGAATTCTCAGTTCAATTTTAATTAGAAATTATTTTTTTAAAAATTTAAAATCAAATTTTTTAAATTTTTATTAATTTTTTTAGAAAAAGGCTCTTAAAATAATTTCTAATTAAAATTGAGCTGAAAATTTAGGTATAAGTCTTTGTTTGTACATATTTGTACAATATAAAGTCATTTTCTTGGTTATTTTTTTCAATTTTGACCTCACAATTTGCCGCGCAAGCCTAATCACAATGTGTTCAAATAGCTTCATGTTTAATATAATTTATTTTAGTTTTGGTTAAAGTTTCATAAATTTTAAAACTTGTTTTATAATAAACCAGCGGGTGACCGAGCTCTGCTCGGAGAAAATAGGTATCGAAGCTAACTCGAAGATTTAAATTTTCAATTGTGATTTATCAAAACAATCATACCATAAGAAAATTTGTGAAACCATTGGTGAAAAGATAACCGGTAAAAGTTAATGTGACCAGATTTTCAAAATCAAAAAGTGGGACACTCCATCCCCTCCCCCCCCCCCGGTGCATTTTTTAAGTATTTTTTTAAGCACATAATAGTCCCTTCACACAATGACACACTTGGTATAAGAAAGATAAGGAAGGCGCGTTCAACAGCAGCAGTGGCTCCAGGCAAACAGAAACCATACTCCACCAATTTGTTGATGACTTTAGCTTCATTTAACAATTTCTAAAGACGTCATAGCGTTTTATAACGATTATTCCCAAAAAAGAGTCTATTTTATTTACAATTTCCTCGTTTTTCGGGACTTTTACAAAAAAGCGGGACTGTCCAGCCAAAAGCGGGAAGTCTGGTCACATTAGTTAAAGTGCACCATTGTAAACAAAGTTAGAGTTTGGAAAGGGAACTATTCTATACAAAGGTAAAGTTTTAAAAGTCATAGGAAATGAAATGTAATTGATAATTGGCGTTTTGTTGAAAAGCAACGAAAATGTCGAAATGTGGTAAACATTCCATTTCATACTTCATTCAACTCGATAGGTATAGCAACCACACGTTAAATTTTCAAGATCGCCAAAAATCGCCAATGAACAGAATAGAACTAAAATCGTCTGCTGATTGGAACTAAAAAAATATTCATGTTACCATTTCTGTAAAACTCAATAAAGTTTAAAGCAAGGTTGAATTTATTTAAATTTGAAAAATTAAAATCTTAACTAAACATTTATAGCTTAAGCAGAGGCTTATAGCTTTAGCAGATGGCATCACGAAAGTAGCCATTATGGCGAACTAATGAAGTTTGAAAATATCCTATCTGTAACTCCGAACTGCTTGACCGTAGCGCTTCAAAACCTGTGCCAATCGATTCGTCGTGGCCAAAACCCCAGACCCCTAAGTTTACCGGAGTTTATTAATTCTGGGGCGATTTTCGATTTGGGTCCAATTCCTCGTATTATAGTATAAGATAAATCCTGTAGAATTACATATAAAAAAATTATAGTCATTTATTGAGTAGTTAAAAAATGACATGAAAGATCAAACTATGCTTTGTAGTATCTTCTTTGCACATTTTTAAGACTCCCGTGACCCCTTAATTAAAGATCCAAGAAGTCAATTAATGGCATCATATTTCCCACATAACTCACGAGTAAAAGTATAAAACTCATATTTCATAAATAGTGTACTTACTCCTTTTGTCTTCACTACTATAGTCTGTAAAAGAATAAAATAGAGAATTATATCAAAATAGTCTTTACTGAACAAACTTTTTACTTACTAAAAATATATTTTTACAAAGTAAAAAAAAGTATTCATTTATAATACTTACCGAAGTGTCATTTGTGAGCAGATATGGCTGAAAAAATATTTTAAAATTATTTTATGCAACAATGCGTTTATATTTTATGCATAGCAAATTAATTATTCTACATTTCAATAGTACATTTAATGTATAAAAATTATAATTATCTTTCTGGTATACTTAATATGTCTCTAAAATTCAATAATTTTTTGTTATTTAGAACATATTTAGTGAGAAGAATTAAATTTGACCTTCATAAATGGATATGTTTTTCACCGTAACTGGCTGAAACGAATGTTTTGTACAAGTTTTTTTCAGTTGAATGAGTTGTAAAATAGCTGAAGAAAATGCAAAATGCTTATTTTGAGATTTAAATAGAAACTACCCATGAAATCACAGAAAAGCGAAAATGAAAACAGGAAAAGTTGCATCATCTGAAACATTCCCATTTTGGCATGGTATTAGTCTTAAAGGTCTATCAAGTAGTAAAAATATTAAAACACTCACTATGATTTTTTCATTGTCGATCAGATCTTCCTCCACATCCATATCGTAATCAAAGGAACTATACAAAAATACGGTAGAACTTTCAATTATCCGAACTCTAAATGTCCAAAGCGTTGCGAATTATCCGAATTTCAGAAAAAATTCCACCTGGCCATTTCTTACTGTTTTTGTTGGGTGTCTTGCCTGGTAATAGTTTCCAACGTTTATACAGTGGTAAATTGATTTGTGAACAGACAGTTTTTTAACCGTATTTCTTTATTAAATGCATATTTATCGATTTAAGGGGTCATAGAAGTCTTAAAAATGTGCAAAGAAGGTACTACAAAGCATCGTTAGTATATACATAAGTATAATTTTTTACATGTAATTCTAAAAAATTTATTTAATATAAAACAAATTTTAAAATTTATGAAACTTTAGCCAAAACTAAAATAAATAATATTAATATAAAGCTATTTGAACACATTGGGATTAGGCTTGTGCGGCAAATTTTGAGGTCAAAATTGAAAAAATGACCAGGAAACTGACTTTATATTGTACAAATAAGTACAAACAAAGACTTATACCTAAATTCTCAGCTCAATTTTAATTAGGAATTATGTTTAAAAAAATTAAATCAAAATTTAAAAAATGTTATTAATTTTTTTAGAAAAAAGTTCTTTAAATAATTTCTAATTAAAATTGAGATGAGAATTTAGGTATAAGTCCTAAGTTTGTACATATTTGTACAATATAAAGTCATTTTCTTGGTCATTTTTTCAATTTTGATCTCGAAATTTGCTGCGCAAGCCTAATCCCAATGTGTTCATATAGCTTTATGTTTAATCTAATTTATTTTAGTTTTTGCTAAAGTTTCATAAATTTTAAAATTTGTTTTATAATAAATAAATCTTGTAGAATTACATATAAAAAATTATACTTATATAGTGAGTAGTTTAAAAATTACATGAAAGATCAAACTATGCTTTGTAGTACAGCTGTGGAAATAAAAAAGTACCCACTTGAGGTTATTTCCTCCGTTATTCATCCTAAGGAATCGGACCTTTTTGACATTATGAACAATTAACATTCTGAGTTAATTGCATGACACAAAATTTGCATAAGGGGCCATCTTCATATTAAAAATGTTACTAACTTTAAAATTTCCAATAGCAACACCCCTTTTTGAATCCATATTTCAAATCTCTGACCTATGTTAATACGAAATGCCAAAATTTGTTAGTTTTTAAGCATTATTAGGGGAGTTAGAGACATGCAAAGTTTAGGTCCCATAATGTTAAATGAGTTGCACATAAAAAACTATCCCGATCTATAAATAATTAAGATAATGAAACGAATTTTTTACTAAAAAGAAATTATAATAACCCAAACAAAATGCATTCAATATTGGGGTATTTAAAACAATTTTTATATTTTTAAATAATTATTATATTGATTTTTAAAAAAAATATGAATAGAAACCCCTTAATATTTTTAAAGAAATAAATTTAAGACAAGAAGTTTAAGCGAAATCCCAATTTTTAAAAATGTTTATACATAATTTGCTGAGTAAATCACAAAATACTTTATAATTACCCTTTAGGGGACTTTGTATAAGATTAAGTGTGTAATTGATATATAAAGACGGCTTTGCATGCATGCTTGCTTGTCATTTTAGAGTTGGTCCCCAAAATCCACAAGTGATTCGATTGAATAACTCGTCAAATATTCATCCAAATGTAATAAAAACTTAGATTTGAGGGTTTTCAAGAGTGCTTAACATTTCTAAGTTTTTAAAATTGGGTGTTGCTATTGGAAATTTCAAAGTTCGTAATATTTTTAACATGAAGACGGCCCCTTATGCAAATTTTGTATCGTGCAATTAACTCAGAATGTTAATTGTACACAATCTCAAAAAGGTCCGATTCTATTGGGTGACTAACGGATGAAATAACCTCAAGTGGGTACTTTTTTATTTCCACAGCTGTACCTTCATTGCACATTTTTAAGACTCCTATGACCCCTTAAACTTCACCCACTATACAGGCTTTGAATTATAAACTATACAAGTAAATAATATTGTATATAAATTCGTAAACAATTTCTTTTGTTTATATTTTAGTTTCAGCATAAGGAAATTGGATTTATGAACTTTTACATTCAATCTCAATTAATAATAAGCAAAACCACTTTTTTTCGTTAATGCTTCCATGATTTTGTTTTTCATAGACAACACGAAACTTTGGATCAAGTTTTGGTCAAGCAATTTTCAGTTTTTAATTATTAAATCCTTCGATTCCTAATATGTATCCGAATTATGTACAGGGTGGTTATATAAATAACGCTCGCTATTCGGAGTGGTCTGTAGCTTTAATGAATATTCCAAATGCAAAAAACTTTGAGACACTTACCATTCAAGAAGGAGGGAAGCGAATGAAATAATAAATAACGGACTCGTCTCTTGACAGGGTTCTAAATTACGAGGCGTAATTGGATGTGTTGGCCGTAATTAGCCACAATTGGCTATGCCTCGTAATTTAGAACCTTGGTCAAGAGACTAGTTTCTTTTTTATGATTCCATTCTTTTTCAAAGAAAAGAAACTTGTCTCTTGACCAGGGTTCTAAATTACTAGGCGTAATTAGCTGTGTTGGCCGTAATTGGCCATAATTGACGACCCCTTGTTATTTAGAATCCTGGTCAAGAGACGAGTTAGTTTTTTATGGTTATTCTATTTTTGATTATTTTTTATGATTCTATCTTTTTTATGATTCCATTCTTTTCCCCCTTTCTTGATTAGTGAGTTTCTCAATTTTTGATGCATTTGGATTATTCATACAAGCTACAGACCATTCCGAATAGCGAGCGTTATTTTATAACCACACTGTATACGAAGTCCTTCTATTTTAATGATTAAGTCCTTCTATTGCTATGATTCGAACTGTTAAGGGGTCTAAGGAGTCTTAAAAATGTGCAAAGAAGATACTACATAGCATAGTTTGATCGTTCATGTCATTTTTTAACTACTCAATAAATGAGTATAATTTTTTATATGTAATTCTACAAGATTTATTTATTATAAAACAAGTTTTAAAATTTATGAAACTTTATCCAAAACTAAAATAAATGATATTAAACATGAAGGTACTTGAACACACTGTGATTAGGCTTGCGCGGCAAATTGTGAGGTCAAAATTGAAAAAATGGCCAAGAAAATGACTTTATATTGTTCAAATATGTACAGACTAGGACTTATACCTAAATTCTCAGCTCAATTTTAATTAGAAATTATTTTAAGAACTTTTTTCTAAAAAAATTATTAAAAAATTACAAATTTTGATTTTAAATTTTTAAAAAAATAATTTCTAATTGAAATTGAGCTGAGAATTTAGGTATAAGTCCTAGTCTGTACATATTTGTACAATATAAAGTCATTTTCTTAGTCATTTTTTCAATTTTGACCTCACAATTTGCCGCGCAAGCCTAATCACAGTGTGTTCAAGTACCTTCATGTTTAATATCATTTATTTTAGTTTTGGCTAAAGTTTCATAAATTTTAAAACTTGTTTTATAATAAATAAATCTTGTAGAATTACATCTAAAAAAATTTTACTTATACATTCAGTAGTTCAAAAATGACATGAAAGATCAAACTTTGCTTTGTAGTATCTTCTTTGCACATTTTTAAGACTCCTTAGACCCCTTAAAACAAAACCTTACAATTTGGTTTTGGGCGGGTTGATGAGGCCGAATCTAGAACTATGATCTCACAGAACAATAATACAGTCATTAATTGATTCAATTTACCCCTTCTTCCGAATAACTCCAATTATCAGAATTCCTGATAAGCCGAATGTGGTTCTTTCTCAATAGAAGAGCTTGTGAAAGGAACGTGCTAAGTGACAAAATTGTGAAAAAGTGAAAATGAGCTTTAAAGTTTTTTGTTTGCATTCACACTTGTTAAATCGTTAACAGTGGAAAGGGGAGACTTGTTATCGTTAAAAAGGTTAGTAATACATTCAATGACACGAAAGTCTCGATTTTTCTTTCAAAAATGTTACTTAGCACGTTCTTTCAATTAGCTCTCGTTCTTTCAATTGCTTCGGATAATCAGAGGGTTACACTAGTTTTGTAGAGGGCCTCAGTAACACAGTCTGCCAAAGGGATCCTCAAGGTGGAGATGAGTTACCTAGGCTTATATACTGCTATTAACGTTGTAATCTAGAATAGTGGTAGGAACATGGTCGGTTAATCAGCGCTATACCTAGTTGTTGATGATATTATTCAGGTTGCGTGTATGGTAACCGCCACACCTTCTTAACCCGACAGCACTCGCCTGGGGTCTAATGGACCCCAGATAGATTAAATACACCTCTAGATATGAAACTCTGATTGGATTACCATTATAAGGATTTTATATATTGAAATTCAAATAGACACCAACTCCCCCAATTGTGTCTAAAGGAACTAATCTAATGGTTTACGGGCTTGTTGACGACACATTTTTATGGTGATTTTTTTATTTTTATTTTTTTGGGTATCTCTGCCGTAAATAAATTTAGGACATAAGTTGATCGAGTGACTTTCTAACCAACTCTAAACGTTTGTTTGTGGAACTTGAAATTATAAGTAACATAAGAATATTAGTTCCAAAAAAATCATTGAGTATGTTACACCCTGCGCACCCGTTCTCGGGTTCACCGCAGGCAAATTTAATGTTATTTGGTAATCAATTTGAGAATATATAGAACGTAGAATATTAGATTTTACACTTTTGCAACCGATCCCACCGTACTTGGA
Source organism: Hylyphantes graminicola (assembly GCA_023701765.1). Taxonomy (NCBI): domain Eukaryota; kingdom Metazoa; phylum Arthropoda; class Arachnida; order Araneae; family Linyphiidae; genus Hylyphantes; species Hylyphantes graminicola. Next base: position 35,660,788 of record CM043111.1, on the reverse strand, counting down.
ATAATACTTGATGATTTGAAAGAGTACATTCTATTTCAAATTACGAGGAAATTAATTCCTTCGTCTCAAGTATAGGGCAACCAGACTTCAGACATACTGCATTTCGCAGTGCAGTTTATTTGGCTACTTAACTATCTAGCTGTAAAAAAAAATTGCAAATGATCTGGGTTTTTTTTGTAGTTTTTTCAAACAAAAACAACCCCAAAAAATAGGAATTATGAAAATTTAATGATGATTTCATAGTCGAAAAGTTAATCACAGATATGGTGTTATTGGCTTTCAATTCAATGATTCGTGACAGTTGGTGAGTTATCCGATCGGAAAAGACCAGGAACAGTTCCTCGTACTTTTACAACTAGCTGTCGTGTAGCTTTAGTTAGCGACGTTAATTGAGCCTAACCTTGTAATTTTGCGACCTCGAACTAAGGATTTTATTTTTTGAAAATGGAGAACAGTTAGTTAATTTCTGTTCTAACGAACTGGTTATAAAAACAGGATGTTCTTCTCTTTCACATCAGCCTCTATCGATGAAATTTTTCAATCGCTATCGTTGCAGCCAACGTGTTAAATGAAATTGCGAATATACCAAGCAAAAAAATTAAAATTAGCGTTTTTCAGTTCTTTCTGAAGAATTAGGTAGCGCTAAGATCTAAAATTTTAATTATCCATTAAAATCTGACGTATTATAATACATTTCAAAGAAATAGTAGAGCTGCAATCGGAAAGTTCAGTTATGCCAATCACAAATCAATAATTAATAGTTATTTAGTTTCGTTCGACACTTTGGGGGCGCTATGCATCAGATTGAGTTCTCGGTTTAGAAGATTCTTAGTCTATGGCAAGTTAGCGCGAGTTCTGCCGAGTTAAAAATCGCTATCCGCCACCTCGGATATTTCATATTTAACCCGTAACTGCGCGATTTTTTCCTGCTTTCCTGAGGAAAAGGAAGAACTAGGATTTAATATCTTCAGCTGGGCGGATAAATAGGGGGAAATATTATCTATACAGGGTGGTTATAAAATAACGCTCGCTATTCGGAGTGGTCTGTAGCTTTAATGCAATAATCCAAATGCAAACAACTTTGAGACACTTGGAATGGAATGGAATGCAAATGCGCCCTCTAGAAGGGAAGGGCGTAGGCTAGCTTTGAGACACTTACTTTGAGACACTTACTAATCAGGAAGAGGGATTGGATTGGATTGGTTGACATATATTTTCAGACTTGTGTGCTTGGTCGCAAGGACCCGCTTATAAACCATCGTCAAGTAGGACAACACAAGACACACACAAACACATATGACAGATGTTACCATCTGTCGCCACCTCCACAATTTAGACATGTCCCTGAAGGGGAGGGAAATTTTCTCCAGGAACCTGTACCCATCGTGAACTGCGCAATGACCGACCACAGGACTTTCGGACCCAACAGATTTTACGAGCACGTACTCCGCATATACTCGGTAAGTCTTCAGTGGCACCGGATCTCGAACTCTCAACCTTCCGATCTCGAGTCCGAGATCGTGACCACTAGGCTCCTTACAGCCCCATCAAGAAGAGGGAAAGAATGGAATCATAAAAAACAAACTCGTCACTTGACCAGGGTTCTAAATTACGAGGCGTATTTGGATGAGTTGGCCGTAATAAGCCATAATTGGCTGTGCCTCGTAAAAAAAGAATCTTGGTCAAGAGACGAATTTCTTTATGATTCCATTCTTTTTCGAAAAAAAGAAACTCGTCTCTTGACCAGGGTTCTAAATTACGAGGCGTAATTAGCTGTGGTGGCCGTAATTGATGACGCCTCGCAATTTAGAACCCGGGTCAAGAGACGACTTTATTTTTTTATGATTTTTCATTTTTATGATTATTTTTTATGATTCTGTCTTTTTTATGGTTCCATTCTTTTCCCCCCTTCTTGATTAGTAAGTGTCTCAATTTTTGATGAATTTGGATTATTCATTCAAGCTGCAGACCACTCCGAATAGCGAGCGTTAATTTATTATTTTCCATTTGGTATTCTTTGCCGTAAAAGTATCTGAAAAGTATTAATCTTTTATCCACTGACAGTACTTATAAGCATCACTTATAAGGCCGCTGTTTTACTTTTCATTATTCATTGGGATAAAATGGGGCAAGGTGGAATTTTTGATTGAATTGTACTGTTTTAGAACATTAAAGTTTACACATGTAAAGTAAATTCTTGAGTAAATTTTAACCTTAGTTACATGAGCAAATTCGTCATGCCCTAACTTAAGGGGTCTAAGGAGTCTTAAAAATGTGCAAAGAAGGAACTACAAAGTATAGTTTGATCTGTCTTGTAATTTTTTAACTACTCAATATACAAGTATAATTTTTTTATCTGTAATTCTACAAGATTTATTTATTATAAAACAAATTTTAAAATTTATGAAACTTTAGCCAAAACTAAAATAAATGATATTAAACATAAACCTATTTTAACACATTGTGATTAGGCTTGCGCGGCAAATTTTGAGGTCAAAATTGAAAAAATGACCAAGAAAATGACTTTATATTGTACAAATATGTACAAACTAGGACTTATACCTAAATTCTCAGCTCAATTTTAATTAGAAATTATTTAAAAATAAATTTAAAATCAAAATTCAAGAATTTTTATTAATTTTTTTAGAAAAAAGTTCTTAAAATAATTTCTAATTAAAATTGAGCTGAGAATTTAGGTATAAGTCCTAGTTTGTACATATTTGTACAATATAAAGTCATTTTCTTGGTCATTTTTTCAATTTTGACCTCAAAACTTGCCGCGCAAGCCTAATCACAATGTGTTAAAATAGGTTTATGTTTAATATCATTTATTTTAGTTTTGGCTAAAGTTTCATAAATTTTAAAATTTGTTTTATAATAAATAAATCTTGTAGAATTACATGTAAAAAAATTATACTTGTATATTGAGTAGTTAAAAAATTACATGACAGATCAAACTATACTTTGTAGTTCCTTCTTTGCACATTTTTAAGACTCCTTAGACCCCTTAACGAATAAATCCCATTTAAAAGATCGTTTATTTTCATAGTTCGTTTAACCCAATCAGTCTCAGTGCCATTTGGTATCATCATGTTTCTGATCATAATAAAAACAAACTCAATAGGGCTGACATTTCTTGTTATTGATAAAAAATATTTTCTAATTGAAAAAAGTATGAAGAATCGAATGATGTGCTTTTTGATATCATAAATAGTTATAGACGATCAGAAAAAAATTTCCAAAATGATGATGCAAAATTATCATTGGGACTGAAAGTGTTAAGGGGTATTTTATGGTACTGGGAATTTTAATATTGTGCAGTATTCAGTTTAAAAACATTAACGACTAAAATTGCAAATCATATTCATTCAGGAAAATTTCGTTGTTGGTCAGTGCAATTTAGTTATCATAAATTGAAAGAAGAGAAAATGAAAATAAATTCATCATAAAGTGCTTTTTATGTTCTAACTAATTTTTTACGTTACATATTATTATTAATTACACAGATGGCGTTAAAATAGGCAACGACAAATAATTAAAATTAAATCTTGATTCAGTGCATCGAGGGTTAAATTAAAATTAATGTTTTTAATTTTGTTATTCGTGTAACTTCATTCGTTCTACTTAAATCTTTCAAGACTACAGCATTCATTCGACTTTTATTTTATTTATTTAGAAAAAAATTAAGCAGGAAGATCAATTTCAAGAGGGTTATTTTTCTACCCTATCGCCGTTTAAAGAGTTAAATAAAAAGACACTTACTCGCAAGGCTGACTATACATGTTGATCAAAGGGGAGCATTTTTCCTCAATTTCTTCTATTTTTCGGACATTTTCTGTCGCATTTATATAACAAATAGAGTTGCCTATGAAATAAAACCCAACAATTTTGAGTATTAGACGGATCTGTACAAAGACGAATGGACCCGATTAACCACGTGTTAAAAAACCAAAGTGCCTTTGTGTTAATTCTAGGGGGGGGGGGATATTTTATATGCAACATTGCTAAGGGTGTATTGAATATGTATGTACTGTGTAAAAAGTAGCAGACTTACACTTCTCTGTGATCACACTTCTCACAATTGGTTCAAATGTTGTTGTTTTTTTTGTTTAATTTTCAAAAATAATTTTGCACAAAATATTAGTATCGATGCAAAAAAGTAGGATTACCGAGACCTGTAAGTCAGCTACATTTATCAAAAAGAAAACCTATTTGTAAAATTATTCAATGCAGTTGGAGAAATGTGGCTTAGAAAATGATTTTTCCCATTAGATATTAGCACAGAAGCACTTTGGTTTGGAGGCCCGCAGTCACTCGGAGTCGTTCGCCCTCAACTATCACCCCACATTAGGGTGGGCCGAAAAAAACATTTTTTTAATTTCAGATCGCTATAGTGCGGAAAAGTTGCCATTGGTAAAGACATGAAAAATGCACTAATTATTATTTTTTATGACTATATCTTCCGCTCGCGCAATGCCTGAAGTTGGCAAAAATTGTCAAAAACCGTAAATTTTCATAATTTTTTAAAACCCGATATATGATTTTAATTGCTTTCCTATGTCATGTTGTATGATTAAAATTTACAAAAAGTTAAAACTTTGAAATTTAGCAAAAAATACGAATTTTCCTAATTTTATACTACGTTGAGTGGTCGGAAGATCTGACACAAATGTATAATAACTTATTATACAATATATTATAACATTTATTATTAATAAGTGCATTAATATTTGGATTTTACATACTTTTAGTTGTTAATTCATGATATAGGAACGTAATTAAAAACATCTGCCTTTTTTAAACAAAAATTATAAAAAAATAGGGTTTTTAACAATTTTTCGCCAACTTTGAAGGCATTGCGCGAACGGAAGATATGACAATAAAAAAATAATAATTAGTGCATTTTTCATGTCTTTACCAATGGCAACTTTTCCGCACTATAGCGATCCGAAATAAAATAAAAAGTTTTTTTCGGCCCACCCTACCCCACATGGCATACTGTCTTACCTTCAGCATCGTCGATTGATTTCATAATTCTTAAGGACCTGCAAACAGTCGCGTTGTGGGGATAGTCGACAAAAGTGGGCACGCAATCGAATTCCTCGAGGTAGGCTTTCATTTTGCATTCTTCGACCACCATCTGAAAGAGTTTTGCGGCATCTTTTCTTTAGTTGAGTCGGGTGGTTCTACCTCGCCCAAGTTAATTTTCCTAACTTTAGAAACATTTTTCTTAGGAACTATATGATACATCATTATGAAAATGTTTAGATTTTGTTCCTTAAGTATAGATCTTTGATTTAAACTGAGAATATTTCAAATCATAAAATCATTTTCGAATATGTATTAAAAAAAACCCCAAAAAATCAGATTTGAAGTTAGATCATTTTGTTTGAGAAAAATTATTTATAATTCCTCAGAAAAAAGTTTATAAAGTTCTGAAAATTAACCTGAGCGAGATAGAAACATCCAACTCTGCTCTTAATTGTAACAGTACAATAGCTTAGACAATAACCAGACTACGAACAGGACATTTGAAAGGATTAAAAATCTCAATTGAGAGACAGAAAATCATACAACACATTCCCTAAACTTTCCTAATGTCCAACTGTCTCGACAGCATATCTTTGAGGGCCTAGCATTTCAAGCCAGGCGTTTCATGATTTACTTTTTTGAAGACCCAGGGGATCTGCTTCACTCTGAAAAGGCGGTTGAAGTTGCTGAAGCTGTCAAGATTCGGCTCAATCTAACCTTTTCACTCCCTTATTTCATGGACATGACCACAACAATAACAGAACTCCAATTAATCGAAACTCGTTGCTAATTAAACGAATTATCAAAACAAAAGTTCCATGAGGCCTATCTATTTCAGTTAGTCACTGTTAGATATCATGAATAGTATTTTTTTTTTTCAATAGACGAAACAGAATTACAAGGCGTGACATCTAATAAACACGATTTGGTTTGAATTATCGTCGCTCTAGAGCTACACGAGGGCTATTGGCGACGGGCGACGTATTTTAGAACCACAGTCAGGTGACGAGCCAACACCTGAATAGGCACCCAACGCAACCGTTAAGAGCGACATCGTACGCAGCGTCAGGACTTTGAAGGATATTTAACGTGCACTCCCTTACACGGGGTATTATTCGTCGGACATTTTTGGCTGCACGGGCCGTTTATAGGTCGGCAGCTATTTTGGCGATGTCCGGACCCGAACCTGGGACCTTCCGCATGCTAAGCGAGTGCTTAACCGACTGGGCTCCCCAGCCCCTCTAATAAACACGAACTACATTAGAGTGGACAGACGGACACGACGGATGGAAGTTTTTTTTTCTTCTGAAATTCAAATAATTAGCTACGAGGTCAATTAATTGGAGCTCTACTGTACTACTTTGTTCTTAGTTGGAATACCTACCAACTGATTAAGGGGGGCCTTGCCTCCCTTGGCTCTCCATTCTTTCATGTAATCCGTGCAGTTCGTCTGGTAAGGCGACGGCAACAAATGCTTCTCGAACTGAAACAAACTTCTAACATAAATAACTATTACGCACCGTATAGAGAACCAACATACAGAGTGTTCAAAAATTGACCGGAAGTGGAAATGATGCAATTCCGAAATATTTACCCGGTCCCCGCCAATAAAAAAACGGCTAACTAATTGGCCGCCCTTTCGGTCGTGCATGAAACCTTGCCCTTGTGCTACACAAGATTGTAGTACTTTTAGTTTGGTTTGGTTGAATTTATATCTGATAAAAATTACAGATTAATTCTGTTATTGTATCGGTTTTGGTCCTTTTGTAACATTAAACATCTGTTGGAAACTTTGCCTTGTTGCAGGAACGAAATTCTAATGCCATAAAAATCCTCTCTTCTAAAGAATAAACCTTATCTTCACAGCAAGCTGGCGATTAGTTGGAAATTAGTTAGATAGTTAGAAATTATTACGATTAGTTAGAAATTATTTTTAAAAAAATTTAAAATCAAAATTTCAAAATTTTTATTAATTTTTTTTAGAAAAAAATTCTTAAAATAATTTCTAATTAAAATTGAGCTGAGAATTTAGGTATAGGTCTTTGTTTGTACATATTTGTACAATATAAAGTCATTTTCTTGGTAATTTTTTCAATTTTGACCTCACAATTTGCCGCGCAAGCCTAATCACAATGTGTTCAAATAGCTTCATGTTTATCATTTATTTTAGTTTTGGCTAAAGTTTCATAAATTTTGAAACTTGTTTTATAATAAATAAATCTTGTAGAATTACATATAAAAAAATTATACTTATACACCGAGTAGTTAAAAAATGACATGAAAGATCAAACTATGTATTGTAGTACCTTCTTTGCACATTTTTAAGACTCCTATGACCCCTTAAGCTCACGATGACTCCACTGGTTTGCTTTGGGTATCCGCTCAAGTGTCGATTTCATTACATAACCAGGATTTAAAATGAGTCGTAATTAGCTGTGTTAAATCTTCTGAGAGGCTTGAAATAGACAGCCGGAACAGTACAACCTAATCTTTTCTGTGTTTCGTATTAAGGGGTCATAGGAGTTTAAAAATGTGCAAAGAAGGAACTACAAGGCATAGTTTGATCTTTCATGCAATTTTTTAACTACTCAATATATAAGTATAATTTTTTATATGTAATTCTACAGCATTTATTTAATATAAAACAAATTTTAAAATTAATGAAACTTTAGCCAAAACTAAAAAAATATATATTAAACATAAAGCTATTTGTTTAACATCATTTATTTTAGGTTTGGCTAAAGTTTCATAAATTTTAAAAATTGTTTTATATTAACTAAATCTTGTAGAATTACATATAAAAAGGTTATACTTATATAATGAGTAGTTAAAAAATTACATGAAAGATCCAACTATGCTTTGTAGTACCTTCTTTGCACATTTTTAAGACTCCTATGACCCCTTAAGAATTTTCCTATAAAGTTCTTCCGAATCAAGGCAATACTTTAGTTACAATGATTTTTTTTTAAAGTGTTATTAGTGGAATTCTCACTAAAGTGAATGATTGAAAATCTGCGAATGGCCCAATTGAAGAAGATTTTAGCATTGATAATATCAAAGAGTTATCTTTCTTTTAAATAGTATATAGATTGTGGAAAATTGAAAGTACTTTAAAAACGTTCTTTGAGATTCTTCAAAAACTAGTCCTTTAGGGTTATAATCGCAAAATTTGAAAAAAATCCTGATTTTCTGCGGTTTACTCGATTTTTGACAAAGTTGCGTTCGGCGATCGAAAACTTGGATTATTCATTAGGCCAACATCATAAACAAGTTTGCAAAAAATTAGAACTACTGGATTTCACGCATACTACCTCATACTTTCAAGAGACAAAGTTATGATAAACGAATGCCTTTAAGGTTGATTCATGATATTCGACAATTTTTTTGCTCAGGTTTTTTGTTTCATAAACTTATTTTAACTATATTGCAGAAATAAACTTGTTATTGGAACAAGTTCTAAAGAAGTTCTAAAAAAAATGAAAAGCCAGAACTTCTTGTTACTTAACACTTTACCTACGGGCGTCGACTGACCCATAGACTAAGAACACTCTAAGTTTCAAACTCTCATTGGAGAATTTCTACATTGAAATTGACATAGAAACTAGCGCGCCCCCTTTGTGTCTAAGGGAACTAATGTAATGGTTTCTGGCTGCCTATTTGCAGTCACCTTTAGGAGATTTAACAGAGCCAATGACATCTCGTAATTTGGAACCCTTATCAAGTGACGATAGGGATCTATTTTTTACTACAACTTATATTCGACTTTATTTTTGAATATATGCAGCTACTCATTGACTTTTATATCCCTCGTAGGCCAATCCTCAAGATATTTGACCTTGTGCTTCTTTTCCTCCATTAATAAACCTACAGACTGACTACGCTTGTCATTTTAGACATGGTCCCCAAAAGATCCTCAAGTGATTCGTTTGTATAACTCGTCAAATATTCATCCAAATGTAACAAAAACTTAGATTTAGGGGTTTTCGAGGGTTTTTCACATTTCTAAGTAATTAAAATTGGGTGTTGCTATTGAAAATTTTAAAGTTCGTAACATTTTTAATATTAAGACGGACCCTTATGCAAATTTTGTGTCATGCAATTAACTCAAAATGTTATTTGTTCACATAGTCAAAAAGGTCCGATGTAAAAGGATGACTAACGGTTGAAATAATCACTAGTGGGTAACTTTTTTTTAACAGAGAACATTCCGAAGATACAGTAGCCCTACAATTGAGGTACAATTATGCCAATCAACAAATCAACCTTTAATAGTGTTTTAGTTGCTTTCGACACGTTAGAAGAGCTAGGCATTAGGTTAAGTTGCTGGTCTAGAAGATTTTTAGTCTACGGGTCAGTCGACGCCCGTAGGTAAAGTGTTAAATACTGAAATAAAATACTCGTTAGAACTCAAGTACGTTTGTAACAGTAACTGTCACCTGTAACCACTTACACACAGGATTTATAACCTTAGGGAAAATATCGTAAAACCAAGCATTTGGTTGCAATTTGAACTTTTTAACGCCACAAATTGGCTACTTTTATTAATTTTGTTCCGCAAATTAAATACATAATCTTTATTGTTTGCTAAATTTGTTTGCAGTTTGAGGAATAATTATGTAAAATTGAATGTGACAAATCATATATCATCCTTTCCTTGACATTTGACAATTTTTGGAAAATGTCGCGTTAAATGACGTGATATTCTTATACTTAAAAACAAACTTACATAATAAAATACGAAAAAACTCAACACCGATTTAAGGTAGGCGAATACCTAAAATTTTAAAATTTTTACTATTACTTTAATCTTTTCCAAATTTGGCATAGTGATTTCAAATATAATTTACAACACTTTTTTGGCAATTTTTTTTATTTAAATATAATTGATTTATTTTAAACGGTGTTTTTCTGCTAAAAAAGGGGGTTTACGCTAACACTTCTGGCATAAAAAGTTTTACACTAATTAACCTGAAATTTTTTACAGATGCTATTTTAATATACATCTGTGCCATGAACCTCTAACATCTGGTGTAAATAGAGTAGTTTTTGTTTAAAAAAATGTCAAAGTGTAAGTTTATCGAAAAAAAAATTTGTTGATTGGTAGCTGCGAGTACGTAGTTCGTTAAACTCATTGCACTTACGGCACCATCTGCGCATGCTCAGCATCTGCCGGAAATCCAGCTCTCTTACGGAAAGCCACTGCGCGTGCGCAGACGGATATTGAAGGGGAAAGATAGTTTGTCACGTTGGCTTATTATCGCCCCAAGTTGATAAGGTTTTTCGAATAAAAATTAACATGTTGATTGAGATGAAATCGATCCTCGTTGAGGAAGAATGGAATAAAAGAAAAGACAGAATCCTAAAAAATAATCATTAAAAAATATTCATAAAAAACAAACTCGTCTCTTGACCAGGGTTCTAAATTACGAGGCATCGTCAATTACGGCCAATTACGGTCATTATTATTATGGCCAATTACGGTCAACAATTACGCCTCGTAATTTAGAACTCTGGTCAAGGGACGAGGGTTTTTTTTTTTCGAAAAAGATTGAAATCATAAATAAGAAACTCGTCTCTTGACATAGGTTCTAAATTACGAGGTACAGCCAATTATGGCTAATTACGGCCAACACATCCAATTACGCCTCGTAATTTAGAACCCTGGTCAAGAGACGAGTTGGTTTTTTATGATACCATTCTTTTCCCCCCCTTCTTGATTAGTAAGTATTTCAAAGTTTTTTGCATTTGGAATATTCATTACAGCTACAGACCACTCTGAATAGCGATCGTTATTTTATAACCATCCTGCATAATTTAAAATGTATTATGGATCTGGAAGTTGCTTTTTTAACTGATAACCATAATTTCTAAAGCCATGCTAAATGACTGGTGTACGTTAAATCCGTCGTGGTCACTAAGTCCTCCAAGTTACCATACCAAATCAATACATGTGACAAGTCAATTCTGGGGATCCTCTAGTTGGCCTCTGTCTCTAAAAATTAGATGGATCCATTTAAGTGTGTGTGTTGTATCTCTCTTGCTTGACGAAGGTTTATAAGCGGGTCTGATTATGTAAAGTCTTACATCAATTGATCCCAGAATAAAATAGGCTTAGAATTGGACAGTGTCATAATTCAATAATTCTATTATAATCCATAAACGCACGCTTTCGGCGAGGGTAAACGCTTGATATTCAATAACAACCTAAAACTTCACACAACCCTAACTAACAACTTGGCGATATTTTACTTGGCTGCCCACAAAAACGTTTCGCTCTCAAGTCGAGATATCCGCTTGCGCAGATTTCCGGCACTGCCGTTAGATTAGCCACATTGTGTTTGTTTCAAGTTAATTCATAAAATTTGTTATAAAACACATTCTTGTTATTTGTTTGTAACTCTAGAGGGTCATTGCACGGATCAGTTCAAAACGAAGAATTTAACACATAATTCATGTTTATCGGAGGAAAATTCAATGTGGTAGGCTTGTTGGCGTGAACCCCTTTTTTTAGTTGAAAAACACCGTTTAAAATAAATAAATTATATTTAAATTTAAAAAACTGCCTAAATAGCATTATTCATTATATTTGAAATCACCATGCCAAATTTGGAAAAGATTAAAGTAATAGTAAAAATTTTAGAATTTGGGGGATTTTTGGGTATTCGCCTACCTTAAATTACTTGAAATTGAATTTCAATGCTAATCCAATGGGAAATTCGTCGACAAGTAATTTTATGTCCGTCCTATCGTACAGACAAACGGACAAAAAGTATGAAAATTGGGTCTCTGAGGTCATACCTTTCTAACACAAAAAAATAATTTTTAAGATCGGATGGATAGAACCGATTTTGTAAGGGGGACGGACATACAGATAGACATCGACCTCATGTTAGCACCTACTTTTTCATTTTTTTAATTCTTTCGAATTAAAAAAAGAAAAGGTAGGCTAAAAATGTAATCACAAACCTTATTGACTTTTATGGTGTACTGCTTTCCTCCTATGAATCCTCTCCCGATGGCGTAAGGACTGGCCATCAGGTATCTAGAATGTATGGCCAACTGGAGGGAAGATGTGGTTATGCCATTTATCTTGGGAAGCTGCACCAGATCTAAAGGAGCACTCTTGTTCCTGTAGGAGTAGTCTATGAAGGCTTCAATTACAATTTCTGGAAAGGAAATTTTCATTATGAGTTTTCATTTAGTAACTGATGCTATTTTGTAAGTCCTCTGTTGAATTTCGGGGTGCCCAATCAGTTAAGGCTCCTAACTCGAGTTTTTTAGGTAGCTGATGGTATTTTGTCCTTTCTGTTTTTCTTATTTTGTAGGTATTTTCGGTTGAATTTGGTGTTGAAGGATTGTGAGTCAAAACATCAACAATCTTCCTTCAAGACGCTAGCAAAAACATTTTCGCAAGTCACTACTTAGCATATCACTTGGCTTGGGTACACAAAACCAATCATTGACTAGAAATGCTTTCTGCAACCTGTTGGAGAAAGAGTGGCAATATGTTTGGCAAAGGTTCACATGTCCTGTCACTCCGTTGGCGCTTAGATTAAGTTGCAAATAAGTGAACAACGAATAATGGCAGTTGAGGTATCGAATACTTTATGTGAACATAAGTGAAGAGTTCAGGGGTTAAAAACCCTATATCGACTGGATATCCCTCCGTATCAGACCTCTTTGGCGACCATAGCGAGTTATAGCCTTAAATAGTGTAAGGAAACCAATTTTCAATTGGCTTTCTCGAATACTTTGTGTGTACATAAGTGCTTTGGGATCGAATACTTTGTGTGTATATAAGTGGAGAGTTCAGGGTTTAACACGTTGGATGCCACTGACTCCTTAAGGAGTCGCGTGGTATTGATTCACCGATAACAGCACATTCTGATGAAATTCATAGTACCATTTCGCCAACCGTTCTTATGACTCCAAGTTCGTTTGTAACTTTTGCAACCGATCCTTCTGTGCTTGGAATAATACTTAGTGATTTGAAAGAGGGCATTCTATTTAAATTACGAGGAAATTAAACCCTTCGTCTCAAGTGTAGGGTGACCAGACACCTGACATACCGCGTTTCGTAAAGTGATTCAGTTTGTTATTCAACAATCTAGCTATAAAAAAATTGCAAAGAGTCTGTTTTATTTATTTTTTTCTTTCAAACAAAAATTACCCAAAAAATATGAATTACGAAAATATAATGATGATTTCTTAGTCGAAAAGTTAATCACTGAAGCAAATCTGGTAATTGGCTTTAAATTCAATTATTAGTGACAGATGATGCGTTATCCAGTTGGAAAAGGCCAGGAACATTTCCTTGTATTTTTAGGTAGGTAGCTATCGTGTAGCTTTAGTTAGTGACGTTATTTCAACCTAACCTTGCTATTTTACGATCTTGAACTAAGATTTGTACTAGTTCAAAAATGAACAGTTAGTTTATTTCCATTGTAACGAACAGGTTAAAAAACAGGATGTTTTTCTACTTCATCAGCCTCTATCGATGAAGACTCTATCGATGATTTAGTGGCAGCGAATGTGTTAAAAACCCTACATCGATTGGATATCAATCCGTATCAGACCTCTTTGGCGACCTAGTTCGAGCCTAAAATAGTATAAGGAAACCATTTTTTCAATTGGTTCTTCTCTCGCGGCAACCCTGAAACGCTCGAACTGAGTGAAGGAACAAGGGAGAAAACCTGTTTCAGTTACCAAAAAATGTCCACTAATATAAGTTGACTTAAGGGGTCATAGGAGTCTTAAAAATGTGCAAAGAAGGTACTACAAAGCATAGTCTGATCTGTCATGTAATTTTTTAACTACTCAATATTTTTGTATAATTTTTTTTTATGTAATACTACAAGATTTATTTAACATAAAACAAATTTTAAAATTTATGAAACTTTAGCCCAAAAAAAATAAATGATATTAAACATTAAGCTATTTGAACACATTGTGATTAGGCTTGCGCGGCAAATTTTGAATTCAAAATTGAAAAAATGACCAAGAAAATGACTTTATATTGTACAAATATGTACAAACAGACTTATACCTAATAGTACGAGAGCTAGCAACGTCCGAAAAACAAGCATTTCAGGTGGGCCAGTTTTAGGATATGCTATCTCTCTCACTCTCCCGGACATCATAAGGGCAATCTGGCTGGCGGTAGTGGTTGCGTTCCTCAGTGCGCATCCTACTAATACAAGTAAAAAATTGATTTTTCAAATCATTTTAGGACGTTTTATTTTTTTATTGTTATTTTTAGCGAACTTTTTGCAACATAAATCTATTATTGCCAGACATTTTTATTGTTGTTTAAGCTGTGCCAGACGCTAATTTTGATTTTGAAAGCTCAAGTGTTGCCCGAATTACCAGCTCAGGTGTGAATTCACCGATCATTGTAATTACGTCATCGTCATTCATTGCGCAATACCATGTGGCAATACTTGTAATGAGCTGATAATTTGGGCAACACTTGAGCTTTTAAAATCAAAATTAGCGTCTGGCACAGCTTAAACAACAATAAAAATGTCTGGCAATAATAGATTTATGTTGCAAAAATTTCACTAAAATTAATAATAAAAAAATAAAACGTCCTAAAATGATTTGAAAAATCAATTTTTTACTTGTATTAGTAGGATGCGCACTGAGGAACGCAACCACTACCGCCAGCCAGATAGCCCGTATGATGTCCGGGAGAGTGAGAGAGATAGCATATCTTCAAACTGGCCCACCTGAAATTCTCTCTCAAAAACGTTGCTAGCTCTTAGACTATAACTTCACAGCTCAATTTTAATTAGAAATTATTTTCAAAACTTTTTTCTAAAAAAATTAATAAAATGTTTAAATTTTTAATTTAAAATTTTTTAAAAAATAATTTCTAATTAAAATTGAGCTGAGAATTTAGGTATAAGTCTTTGTTTGTACATATGTACATTTTTTCAATTTTGACCTAAAAATTTGCCGCGCAAGCCTAATCCCAATGTGTTAAAATATCTTTATGTTTAATATCATTTATTTTAGTTTTGGCTAAAGTTTCATAAATTTTAAATTTTGTTTTATATTAAATAAATCTTATAGAATTACATATAAAAAATGATACTTATATATTGAGTAGTTACAAAAATTAAATGAAAGATCAAACTATGCGCTTGGTAGTAGTACCTTATTTGCACACTTTTAAGACTCCTATGACCCCTTAAATAAGGAAAGATTCCTAGTCAATCAAGGTTTTTTCCCCCATGGTCTCTTTACGTATTTAATTATGTGTACATACTCTCCGATCTCTTTATTTTCTCGACTGGAACGTCCGGGTTTCCCCAGTGACTGTAGAAGGTGAAGCATAAACCAGGAACTCTGTCCTTGTTGTAGAATGAACCAACCACGACGTTTTGGGTGCTACACAAACCATAAAATAGATGAAAATGACAAGCATTCTTTAAATGTAAAAATACCCTTTACATTCAATTAATAAATGAATTCTGAGCAATGTTTATTAGTTAAGCTTCACATTTGTATAGCGACAAATAGTCAAAATTAATTTTAATAGATAGAGAAGATATCGACGAAATGGCAGGGAATCAGGCAAAAAAAGTTAATAACAAAATTTTCCTATTGGGAATACTATTTGACTCAACTGCACATTTTCTCTAATTTACAAAATACATCCTTATAATTAAAATGTACTTTTTTTCAGAAAAAAACCCCGATAAATTGAATTTTCGATTTTCGCGCGCGCGCGCGAATGGGGACAAGTCCAAATATATTCGGATGATTGAAGTTACACTGTTAAAGGTTGTTATTTATTAAGCTCATTGATAAACAAATATTTAAGGTTTAGAGAGTTCACTTATAACTCACCTGCAATTTCTAGCCTTACCACTCCCGACAATCTTGCATTGAAAGTAATCTTCCAGGGGAACTCTAATTTTTTCTATATTCGTTTGGTTGAGGCATTTCTCATCAAAGAATCTACTGAACGGGACTGCCTATTATACGATAAATATAAAAACAAGTATCATAGAGGGTCGAAGAAAGTGAAATATATTCATTGTGTAATGTCTTTGTAAGAAACTTTATCAAGATAAAAACATCGGTTTTAAGATATTTCTGTTCTTCTGTGAATTGGATAGATAAATAACTATTTTACTTAACACTTTACCTACGGGCGTCGACTGGCCCATAGACTAAGAACACTCTAAGTTTCAAACTCTCATTGGAGAATTTCTACATTGAAATTGACATAGAAACTAGCGCGCCCCCTTTGTGTCTAAGGGAACTAATGTAATGGTTTCTGGCTGCCTATTTGCAGTCACCTTTAGGAGATTTAACAGAGCCAATGACATCTCGTAATTTGGAACCCTTATCAAGTGACGATAGGGATCTATTTTTTACTACAACTTATTTTCGACTTTATTTTTTAATATATACAGCTACTCATTGACTTTTATATCCCTCGTAGGCCCATCCTCAAGATATTTGACCTTGTGCTTCTTTTTCTCCATTAATAAACCTACAGACTGACTACGCTTGTCATTTTAGACATGGTCCCCCAAAGATCCACAAGTGATTCGATTGAATAACTCGTCAAATATTCATCCAAATGTAACAAAAACTTAGATTTAGGGGTTTTCGAGGAATTTTCACATTTCTAAGTAATTAAAATTGGGTGTTGCTATTGAAAATTTTAAAGTTCGTAACATTTTTAATATTAAGACGGACCCTTATGCAAATTTTGTGTCATGCAATTAACTCAAAATGTTATTTGTTCACATAGTCAAAAAGGTCCGATGTAAAAGGATGACTAACGGTTGAAATAATCACTAGTGGGTAACTTTTTTTAACAGAGAACATTACGAAGAAACAGTAGCCTTACAATTGAAAGTAAAATTATGCCAATCAACAAATCAACCTTTAATAGTGTTTTAGTTGCATTCGACACGTTAGAAGAGCTAGGCATTAGATTAAGTTGCTGGTCTAGAAGATTTTTAGTCTACGGGTCAGTCGACGCCCGGAGGTAAAGTGTTAAATTTAAGAAATTGAGATTGTAACTTAATTACGCCTCGCTAAAGTGATTACATCGAATTTACATAAATTAATTATTATACATTATATATTGAAATAATTTAATGTATAAGCATTACTGACGCATAACATAATTAACTTAACCCATTAACGACTACTTTGTGAACACCATTAACGTCTTCACTTCCGTATAAAAATGTTAACTTCAGGTTTGTAAAAATTGTTAATTATAATTAATTTAATTAATACTCGTTAATTAATTTAATGCGTAACTTAATTTGTCTTTTACATTAATTGTTCGGGACAACGGTCTTCATTGTCTTACATTTTGTTTTCTTTGAAAAATTTAAGCATAAAGCTCAATATACAGGGTGGTAAAAAATTAGCCTAACAGTTAATGTTGTAAAATTGGTAAGAACTTTGGGTAATTTAGAACAGGTATTTGACGAAGTCTTGCTTAGCTTTGTTGGTTGACTAAAATAAAGTCGTACTACAGCGTATTTTAGCCAAAGAGTAGCAATTCGTGGACTTCGATTGATTTAGTGTCGAGATATCTTCGATTTATTAGACCTTACCGACCAGGCTATGCACCAGGCAGGAAAGCATCATTGTCGAAGGTAGACTATTTGAGCACCTTCTTGATTAAATAATGTAAATATATGTATTTAAATAAAGCTGTCACGATTAACTACGGTTCTTAATTGCTATGCCTGTTGCCAATAACTCTCCTGCAGCTATATAGTACTACGATAATTCAACCAAACTAAACTTAATATATATTAAAATAACTGTTTCTGTATAAATAACTGTATACCTAACTAACTGTTAGGCTAGGTTTGGGCCACCCTATACATTTTCTTGCTAACCATCGTTTGTTTATATTATGATTAATTTTATTACATTTCTTACTATGTTAACCCTTTAACCTCACAAGCTAGGAGAATTTCTCATCCCCGAAATAAGAGTTTTTCTAGGCAGGAAAAAAGCGAAATGGAATCGCCCTGTATCAAAAAAAATACCCAAGTGATTATTTCGGCCGTTAGACATCCTATGGAATCGGACCTTTTTGACTTTTTAAATAAATAACATTCTAAGTTACTTGAATGAAACAAAATTTTCATTAGGGAAGGTCTTCATATTAAAAATTTCAACAACTTTGAAATTTCCAATAGCAACACCCATATTTGATTATTTAGAAATGTTAAGCATCCTTGAAAACTCCTAAATCTAAGTTTTTGTTACAATTGGACGAATATTTAACGAGTTATTCAATCGAATCACTTGATGTCCTCCGGGACCATCTCAAAATTCAAAATTGTTGTTTTAATGATGTTTATCTTCCTGTCCAAGGCCGTATTTGTTTATCGAGTACATATATAATCTTATACACAGTCCCCTGAAGTACAATTACAAAGTATTTTGTGATTTACTCAGAAAATTATGGATAAAAGAAATTAAAAATTGAGATTTCCCGTAAACTTCTTGTCTTAAATATATTTCTGTAAAAATATTAAGTGGTTACTATTCCTAATTTTTTTAAAAATTAAAATAACAATTATTTTAAAATATAAAAATTGCTTCAAATACCCCAATAGTGTACGCATTTTGTTTGGGTTATTATAATTACTATTCAGTAAAAAATTCATTTTAATTTCTTAAATATTTATAGATTGGGAGAGTTTTTTATGTGCAACTCATTTAACATTACGACTCCTAATTTTTGCACTTTTTGCACTTGAACAAAATTTGGTATTTCGTGGTAAAATATATCATAAATTTGAAATATGGACTCAAAAAGTGGTGTGGCTATTGAAAACTTTGAAGTTGGTAACATTTTTAATAACAATACGGCAACTTATGCAAATTTTGTGTTATGCAATTAACTTAGAATATTATTTATTTACAAAGTCAAAAAGGTCCGATTATATAGTATGACTAACGACCGAAATGATCGCTAGTGCATACTTTTTTTTCCACAGCACCCTTAATTTTTAACATACCCAACACCCCTATTTGTGAAACGAAACGGCCGAAAACGGCCTTCCCGATGTTTGCTGGTAGAGCCGTCCTGGGCCGGTTTCGAGGTTAAAGGGTTAAGCAGAATTATAATGATAACAAGTAAAATTAAATAACTAAACTCTAAATCCTTTATTAATTGCATTGTTAACGCAGTAGTTCAAGAATGTTCCACAAGCGCCTCCTACGCCAGTTGTAAATTTGAGTATTCTTTCGCTGAAGCAGTAAGTTCCAAACGAACAGAACGTAGATGGTTGCACTCTAAAAAAAAACCACGAATTTAAACAGGAAGTCAGTTATTGGAAAGTTACTATAAAAAGTAACCTCGTTACAGTCACGTAATTAAAAAAGTAACTGTGTTACAGTTAATTAATGAAGTAACTATGTTACAGTTACTTTATCAAAAAGGTAACTATGTTGCAGTTGCTTTATTAAAATGGTAACTCGGCAACAGTTACTTAATTAAAAACTTTCTCTGTTACAGTCAGTTACTTAGTGTAAAAGTTAAGTTGCAAGTTACTTTAAGAAATTACAAGTTATAAAAAAAAAATATTAATTTTGCCATCTTACTGTTTTTTTAAAGAAAACCGAGTCTAATGAAATAAGGATATTTCGAAAAAAGTTAAGAACTACGATTCAGCATTGTTAAAAGTTCAGTATCAAATACAAGCCAAACGCTTAACTGGCGGAAAATATCCGTGAAGAGCGGCATGAAAAGTACGATAAAGTAACGAAGCTGTTAACTTTGTTGCCGCTAAAAGCAACTAAGTTAGTTACGTTTTGAAAAATACAGGGTGGTTATAAAATAACGCTCGCTATTCGGAGTGGTCTGTAGCTTGAATGAATAAACCAAATGCATCAAAAATAGGGACACTTACTAATCAAAAAGGGGAAAAAGAATGGAATCATAAAAAAGATAGAATCTTGTAAAATAATTCATAAAAAAGAATACTCATAAAAAACAAACTCGTCTCTTGACCGGGGTTCTAAATTATGAGGCGTTGTCAATTAGGGCCATGGGTTTCTTTTTTTTTTTCAAAAATAATGGAAACATAGAAAAAAAACTCGTTTCTTGACCAAGGTTCTAAATTATGAAACATAGCCAAATATGGCTAATTACGGCCAACACATCCAATTATGTTTCGTAATTTAAAACCCTGGTCAAGTGACGAGTTTGTTTTTTCATGATTCCATTCTTTTCAAACCTTCTTGATTAGTAAGTGTCCCAAAGTTTGCATTTGGATTATTCATTACAGCTACAGACCACTACGAATAGCGAGCGTTATTTTATAACCACCTTGTATAACGGCGTTGCTCGGTGTTACCTTAAAAAAAGTAACTATTACAAGTAGCCCGTTACTACAATCCCTGCGACAAGGGAGTGGAAGCTAACACGAGAACCGCCTGAAATCATAAGAGTGTACAGCTGCGGAAATAAAAAAAAAGTACAGCCGTGGAAATAAAAAAAGTACCCACTTGAGGTTATTTCGGCCGATAGTCATCCTATAGAATCGGACCTTTTCGACTTTGTGAATAAATAACATTCTAAGTTGATTGCATGACACAAAATTTGCATAAGGGGCCGTATTCATATTAAAAATGTTACGAACTTTGAAATTTCCAATAGCAACACCCAATTTTAATAACTTTGAAATGCTAAGCACTCTTGAAAACCCTTAAATCTAAGTTTTTGTTACATTTGGATGAATATTTGACGAGTTATTCAATCGACATGTCAAAATCACTTGTGGACCTTTTGGGGACCATCGCTAAAATGACAAGCAAGAATGCATGCTAGGCCATCTTTATTTATCAATAACACGTGTTATCTTATACACAGTCCCCTTAAGGGCAATTAAAAAGTATTTTGTGTTTTACTCAGCAAATTATGAATACACAATTAAAAAAAAATTCGGATTTCGCTTAAACTTCCTGTCTTAAATTTATTTCTGTAAAAATATTAAGGGGTTCCTATTAATATTTTTTCAAAAAATTAATATAATAATTATTTAAAAATATAAAAATTGATTTAAATACCCCAATATTGAATGCATTTTGTTTGGGTTGTTATAATTTCTTTTCAGTAAAAAATTCGTTCCATTATCTCAATTCTTTATAGATTGGGAGAGTTTTTTATGTGCAACTCATTTAACATTACGACCCCTAATTTTTGCACTTCTCTAACTCCATTATTAATGCTTAAAAACTAACAAAACTTGGTATTTAGTGTTAAAATATGTAATAGATATGAAATATGGACTCAAAGAGGGGTGTTGCTATTAAAAATTTTGAAGTTTGTATCGTTTTTAATATGAAGGTGGCCCCTAACGCAAAAATTGTGTCATGCAATTAATTAAGAATATTATTTGGTTACAAAGTCAAAAAGGTTCGATTCTATAGGATGTCTAACACCCGAAATAATCACTAGTGGGTACTTTTTTATTTCCACAGCTGTACCACTAGTTATTATTTCAACCGTTAGTTACCCAATAGAACGGACCCTTTTGAGATTGTGACCAATTAATATTCTGAGTTAATTGCATGACACAAAATTTGCATAAGGGACCGTCTAGAAATAAATTTAAGACAGGAAGTTTAAGCGAAATCCCAATTTTAAAATTTTTTTTTTCATAATTTGATGAGTAAATCACAAAATACTTTTTAATTACCCTTTAGGGGACTGTGTATAAGATTACATGTGTAATTGATAAATAAAGACTGCCTTGCATGCATGCTTGCTTGTCATTTAGAGAGGGTCCCCAAAAGATCCACAAGTGATTCAATTGAATAACTCATCTAATATTCATTCAAATGTAACAAAAACTTAGATTTAAGGGTTTTCGAGAGTGCTTAACGTTTCTAAGTTATTAAAATTGGGTGTTGCTATTGGAAATTTCAAAGTTCGTAACATTTTTTATATGAAGACGGCCCCTTATGCAAATTTTGTGTCATGCAATTAACTCAGAACATTAATTGTCCACAATCTCAAAAAGGTTCGATTCTATAGGGTGACTAAACGAATGAAATAACCCCAAGTGGGTACTTTTTTATTTCCACAGCTGTGCATTAACATTCTGAGTTAATTGTATGACACAAAATTTACATAAGGGGCCGTTTTCATATAAAAAATGTTACGAAATTAAAATTTCTAATTTGAGTTTTTAATTTTTCTCTTTGATTCCATATTTCTAATCTATGACATATTTTAATTCGAAATGCCAAATTTTGTTAGTTTTTAAGCATTATTAGGGGAGTTGGAGACGTACAAAGTTTAGGTCCCATAATGTTAAATGAGTTGTACACAAAAAACTATCCCTATCTATAAATAATTAAGATAATGAGTTGAATTTTTTACTGAAAAGAAATTATAACAACCCAAACAAAATACATTCAATATTAGGGTATTTAAATTTTTTTTTTTATATTTTTAAATAATTATTATATTAATTTAAAAAAAAATAATAATAGAAACCCCTAAATATTTTTACAAAAATAAATTTTAGACAGGAAGTTTAAGCGAAATCCCAATTTTTAAAAAATTTTATACATAATTTGCTGAGTAAATCACAAAATACTTTTCAATTACCTTTTAGGGGACTGTGTACAAGATTACATGTGTAATTGATAAAGCTCTAGATAAGCGGTCGCCAGTCGCCAACTGGAGACTATTACATCGAAAGTGGCTACCTAAAAATCGAACCCCAGTCGCCAAATGTGGCGATCATAATTTTTCCATTTTGTTCAACAAATAATTTAACCTGAAGCTGCATTTCTATAATAATAAAATGCTTTGATTCGATTCTGTCGGGAAGAAAGACTTGATGACAGTTGTTGCTCATCGGTGAAATTTTCCATCATCGTTTTTTGTGTGACGTCACTGAGTCCTTCGTGTGAAGTAAATGGAGCTGGGCGATGAAAATCTTAAATGCAAATTTGATTTTTAAATTTTGCTTTACGATTTCGGCAATCTACAGGTGATTGATTTACATCAGAATAAGATCTCAACTATTCATTTAAACAATTTCGATATGAGAAATTTTCATAAACAATCGTGGGTCGTGGGCGACGTCAAGAATTCCCCGAAACTAAAAGTACACTGCTCAAAACAATTAGGGGAGCACTTTTTAATTAAAAATTTAACTTCACTCCCAACTTTTTAATTTTTATCCTATAAATCTAAAATTTGTTAAATAGGTTCACTATGCTTTCGAAATGAAATAGTAAAAAACATGAGAAAAAATCTTAAGTTTTTAATACTTAAATTTAAAGGGGGGAAATGGAATAATAACTTTTTAATAAATTATAACAATAATTTCTTTTAAACTTTTTTTGATAAAAATAGTTGAAATATATTTGTAAACATCTAAAAAATGCAAGCATGAAAAATTTAGGGTAAATTTATTTTCTAAAACTGTTTTAAAGTTAAATTTATTTTACCATATTTTTCATATTTTCATTAATATAAAACAAAAATATTAAATTCTTCAAAATACGTTATTCTTCCATCTAACGATGTGTCTAACGATACATAAGTGGCGAATTTAACTTAGTCAGAAAAAAAATCACAAGCTGATGACTCCCAATTTAATCATTGGGAGCGAAAGGATTTAAAACATGTGCTCGCCTAATTGTTTTGAGCAGTGTAGTTGAACTGATTGTACATAAAATAATTATCTTCTAACAATAATGGCCAATCACATAATACTACATATTTTGTATGATACATTTTTTACTATCAATCTTTTCATATAAAAAATGTCATTAATAAAATTTTCTTTTGTGGAAAATTGCACTTTCTTTTTACCTAAATTTACCTAATATAAGATAATTATATATACCTAAATTTAAAACTGGCTACTAAAAATTCAAATGTGGCTACCATTTTTTCCCCTCTGGTAGCCACTGGCTACTATTAAAAATTCCCAGTCTAGTGCATTAGTAATTGATAAATAAAGACGGCCTTGCATGCATGCTTGCTTGTCATTTTAGCGATGGTCCCCAAAAGGTCCACAAGTGATTTAGACAAGTCGATTGAATAACTCGTCAAATATTCATCCAAATGTAACAAAAACTTAGATTTAAGGGTTTTCAAGAGTGGTAAGCATTTCTAAGTTATTAAAATTGGGTGTTGTCATTTAAAATTTCAAAGTTCGTAACATTTTTAATATGAAGATGGTCCCTTATGCAAATTTTGTGTCATGCAGTTAACTCAGAATGTTAATTGTTCACTATCTCAAAAAGGTCCGATTATATAGGGTGACTAGCGACTGAAATAATTACTAGTGGTACAGCTGCGGAATTAAAAAAAGTTCCACTAGTGATTATTTCAGCCATTAGTCACCCTATAGAATCGAACCTTTTTGAGATTGTGAACAATAAACGTTCTGAGTTAATTGCATGACACAAAATTTGCATAAGGGGCCGTCTTCATATTAAAAATGTCACGAACTTTGAAATTTCCAATAGCAACACCCAATTTTAATAACTTAGAAATGTTAAGCACTCTCGAAAACCCTTAAATCTAAGTTTCTGTTACATTTGAATGAATATTAGATGAGTTATTCAATCGAATCACTTGTGGATCATTTGGGGACAATCTCTAAATAACAAGCAAGCATGCATGCAAGGCAATCATTTATTTATCAATTACACATGTAATCTTATACACAGTCTAAAGCTCTAGATTAGCGGTCGCCAGTTGCCAACTGGAGACTATTACATCAAAAGTGGCTACCTAAAAATCGAACCCCAGTCGCCAAAAGAGGCGATCATAATTTTTAATTTTTTTCAACAAATAATTAATACTGAAGCTGCATTCCTAAAATAATAATAATAAAACGCTCAGATTCGATTCTGTCAGCAGGAAAGACTTGATGACAGTTGTTACTTATCTGTGAAAATGTTCCCTCATCATTGGCCGGCGTTTTGTGTGACATCACTAAGTTGACCTCCGTGAAATGGAGCTGGGCGACGAAAATCATAAATGCAAATTTGATATGTAAATCTTGCTTTACGATTGCGGCAATTTACAAGTGATTGATTTACAGCTGATTAAGATCTCAGCTATTCCTTTAAACAATTATGATGAGAAAATTTCATGAACAATTGTGGCGAATCGAATTCTCCGAAACTAATATAGTATATAAGTACATAAATTAATTTTCTCCTTTTAATAATGGCCAATCACATAATGCTTACATGTTTGGTATGATCCTTTTTTTACTGTCAATCTTTTCACATCAAAAATGTCTTTAATAAAATTGTGTTTTGTGAAAAATCGCAGTTGATTTTTGTTGTATATAATAAATTTGAAACTGGCTACTAAAAATCCAAATGTGGCTACCATTTTTTTTCATTCTAGTAGCCACTGGCTACTATTAAAAATTACCAGGCTAGAGCATTAACACAGTCCCCTAAAGGGTAATTAAAAAATATTTTGTGATTTACTCGCCAAATTATGAATAATTTTTTTTAAAAATTGGGATTTCGCCTAAATTTCCTGTCTTGAATTTATTTCTGTAAAAATATTAAGAGGTTTCTATACATAATTTTAAAAAAAATTAATATAATAATTATTAAAAAATATAAAAAAAATTTTAAATGCCCCAATATTGAATGCATTTTGTTTGGCTTATTATAATTTCTTTTCAGTAAAAAATTCGTTTCATTATCTTAATTATTTATAGATTGGGATAGTTTTTTATGCGCAACTCATTTAACATTATGGGACCTAAACTTTTCAAGTCTCTAACTCCCCTAATAATGCTTAAAAACTAACAAAATTTGGCATTTATTATTAACATAGGTCATAAATTAGAAATATGGACTCAAAAAGGGGTGTTGCTATTGGAAATTTTAGAGTTAGTAACATTTTTAATATGAGGATAATCCCTTATGCAAATTTGGTTTCATGCAATTAACTCAGAATGTTAATTGTTTACCATTTCAAAAAGGTTCGATTCTATAGGGTGACTAACGGCAGAAATAATCACTAGTGGTACTTTTTTTATTTCCGCAGCTGTACTTTTTTTTTATTTCCGCAGCTGTACTTTTTTTTTATTTCCGCAGCTGTACCTCTTATACAGGGAGAGGCAAATAAAAGTGGCCCCGTCTAGAGATAGGAATACGTTGTAATGTCTGGCAAGGAAAACTCTTGAAGCCTCCCTGAAATCTGTTTTTGCATTGGTTGGATTGGATTAGCTTCACATTAGAACTACTCATGGACTAGGGGGCGAATTCAGATCTTAGTTCGTTTTGCATGAAGACGTCCCATAATGCAAGTTTTGTGTCCTGCAATCAATTTAGAAAGTTTTATATTAACAATAACAAAAAGGTCGGATTCTCTAGGATAAATAACGACCGAAATAATCACTAGTGGGAACTTTTCTTGTTTATATTTAATTTCAACTAGCTTCTCAAACCATAGCGTAGTTGCCGGCAAATAAGTCGCCAAACTTTTGTTTGGGCTTAATATTGAAGCGATCAATAGCTTCAGTTAGAAAACCTTTTTTTGTATTATTTTTTTTACTTGGCAACATTTCTGCCGTATTCTTAACTCTACGTTGGGGACACTTTTATTTGCCTCACCCTGTATAAGAGGCATGTGTTTATTAGCGTTTTTTTTTTTTTTTTGTGAAGCACATAGACAACGTAAGATATAGGCAGTGCGACGAAACCAATCAACGATACCGAATTTTAAAGGTACTATTTAAGATTTGTGCCTTTGTAAAATTTTATCATACCTCAAAGACACACAGTGATATAAACTGGAAGATGCCTCTTAATTTCAAGAGCATTCTGTGCTTAACTTCAAGAGTATTATGTTTAGTATTGTGGTAACTAATTGAGAAATATCATTTTTTTTTCGTGGTACCCACTCATCCAGCCATTGAAAAAGATGTTCGGGGGTTGTTTCAGCGTTTTGGGGACGGAATCTCTTATTCCCGTAGTAGTCCAGTAAAATAAAACATTTTGGTATGCAAAAGGCAAGTAGTTCTGATTTTTGGATATGTTATATGGAATGGAGGTGTAATTAAGAATCCAAGTTTGTGACCTTGGGGCGCCGCCGCTCGCTGCGCCCCAAGATCAAACGTCGGTCATTGTTTAGTTTTTGCAGATTTTCTCCTTAAAGGCTTGGTTTTACAACAAAGTGATGAATACAACAATTAAAGAGGGATAAATATGCTACAATTTGAGTGCATGTTGGTGTTTTTAACCCTAATAGTTCCTGAGATACAGCTATTCAAAGTTAGTGTAAATTACGAAAAAATTGTGTTTTTCAAAATTTAGCAATTTTTTTCTCCAAAAGATTTATTTAATAGCAAGATTATTACTTTTTAATTGATTTTTTTCGCGTTACCATAGGGTAATTTAAGGTTTCAGAGTTTTTTTATGTTTGTGTTTCATTTTGAAGATCAAGAAAAGCGTAGTCACAGCGCGCCCCAAATGGAAAATTTAGATTTATTGCGCCCTAGCATTCAGTAAACCTGTTGTAAAAAAAAGGAGTTACTTTACGGTGTCAGATAGTTTTAATTTTTGGATGTGTTTTATATTTTGAAAGTCGAACTAAGAATCCAAGTTTGTGACCTTGGGGCGCCGCCGCTGGCTGCGCCCCAAAGTCAGAAATCGGACATTTCACAGTTTTTTCAGATGTACTCCCTGAAGGTTTGATTTTACAACACAATAACGAAAAAACAATTAAAGAGGGATAAATATGCTACAGTTACAGGATAAATATAACAGTAAAAATAACAGTAACAGGATAAATATGCTACTGGGGGCGCCGCCGTTTTGGGGGCACCCCTAAGTCAAGCTAATTGTTTAAACTGCTGCTTCACTTGCAACAATGCAGCACTGTTTCATGCCTTACGATTGTATTTTCAGGTACAACATGAAAAAATCCTCTCGAATGGGGTTGGTATAAAGCTAAGTTACTATGATAGCAACCTCGTTTTTATTTCATGATTATTAGAATTAAAATGACAAAATTCAAGTTAGATGGAATGTCAATTTATCCGAGGGTACTAATTTTTTTAATGAATCAAATATATGGCGTTTGCCAGTTCTACAACAAGGCAATGATTTACAGAGATTTCTTTACAGAAATATGAAACGGGTTTTCTAGTTAGGTAGATGAACATAATTGTGTTTAATGCTCCTGGTTTAAGACCAGTGCATAATGTGTTTTGTACATAGTTGTTAATTCCTTCGTTTTTACAAGTCCACGTGCACTGAACATACTCTTTTTTGTTAACCGATTACATGAGCATGCACATTTGGTCTCATTAAGGAATCAAAGGATTTCTAGATTAAAAAGTCATTTTCGAAGATAGAACTAGACTCTTGTAAGATGACAAAAATTTAAAAAGTATCACAAACTTAAACGACAAAATGACCGTCCACGAGAACAGGGATCGAGCAATTAGTTGTTCTCGGAGAGATCTCTATGTAGGTAATAACTGTTTATTTTTTTTATTTTTTTGTAGAACCAACCTTTCACCAGAGTAAATCGAGAAAAACTAAATAATTAAGAAAATTTCATCGTTTTTCTGATTTATCGTAGCCTGCGACAGTGCCTCTAGGTCAAAAACTTGAATTCTTAATTAGACTTTCAATATATAAAACATGTTAAAAAAAAAAACTACCGATCCCTATAACATACCAATTGCTATTACCAATCCATACCAATACGACACTCCTTTTTTCTAAAACAGGTTTAGTGAACGTTGGGGGACGATTTTCTATTTAAATTTTCCATTTGGGATATTTGGATCCATTTGGATTTATTCTATACAAATTTTCCATTTGGGGCGCGTGGCGGTGGCAAGCCTTGTCTTGATCTTGAAAATGGAACACAAACACAAAAAAGCAAACGATACCTTAAAAAACCCTATGGTAACGTTTAC
Organism: Hylyphantes graminicola; assembly: GCA_023701765.1. Lineage (NCBI taxonomy): Eukaryota > Metazoa > Arthropoda > Arachnida > Araneae > Linyphiidae > Hylyphantes > Hylyphantes graminicola. The sequence goes on along the minus strand of CM043111.1, from coordinate 35,631,818 downwards.
ATATCAATTAAAAGGTAATAACCTTGCGATTAAATAAATCCTTCGAAGAAAAAAAATTGCTAAATTTTGAAAATGACAAATTTTTCACAATTTACACTAACTTTGAGGAGCTGTATCTCGGGAACTATTTGGCTCAAAAACACCCTCATGCACTCAAACTGTAGCATATTTATCCCTCTTTAATTTTTTATTCATTATTGTGTTGTAAAACCAAACCTTCAGGGAGTAAATCTGAAAAAAACTGTGAAATGTCCGATTTCTGACTGGGGCGCAGCCAGCGGGGGCGCCCCAAAGTCACAAACTTGGATTCTTAGTTAGACTTCCAAAATATAAAACACATACAAAAATTCAAACTATCCGACACCGTAAAGTAACTCCCTTTTTTTAAAACAGGTTTACTGAATGCTAGGGCGCAATAAATCTAAATTTTCCATTTGGGGCGCGCTGTGACTACGCTTTTCTTGATCTTCAAAATGAAACACAAACATAAAAAAACTCTGAAACCTTAAATTACCCTATGGTAACGCGAAAAAAATCAATTAAAAAGTAATAATCTTGCTATTAAATAAATCTTTTGGAGAAAAAAATTGCTAAATTTTGAAAAACACAATTTTTTCGTAATTTGCACTAACTTTGAAGAGCTGTATCTCAGGAACTATTAGGGTTAAACACACCAACATGCACTCAAATTGTAGCATATTTATCCCTCTTTAATTGCTGTATTCATCACTTTGTTGTAAAACCAAGCTTTTATGGAGAAAATCTGCAAAAACTAAAAAATGACCGACGTTTGACCTTGGGGCGCAGCGAGCGGCGGCGCCCCAAGGTCACAAACTTGGATTCTTAATTAGACCTCCATTACATATAACATATCCAAGAATCAGAACTACTTGACCTTTTGTTAGGTAGCCCCCCTTTTTCACGACAGATTTACTGGACTATAGAGGGAATGATGAACAGTGTCAGTTACAAAGTAATATTGACATGAAAAGTGCTTCCAACTATGACTAAACTACGGCCGAACGGAGATAACGTTTTTCTTCATTATCCCAAAATCGAGTACCAGGAAGTTTTCATTTTATTGTGAAAACAATATCGAATTAGATCACTGTTAAAAATGAATCAAAAATAACTTCCAGAAATGAGTCAATAGTTTTGTCCAACCTCTATACACATAACTTGAAATTTTTAAAAATAATAATTGAACTCGAAACATAGGATCTTCAACTAGTGACACTTGTCAAAAGAAATATTTGTCCAGTCTAAATTAAGAGGTACAGTATTGTGGTAACTGAGAAATGCAGGAATGAAGCTGGACATCGCGCCATGACACACTTCGAAGCTAATCCACAATTTCTGCTTAAAAAAATCATACCGTACTGGATTGGCCCGGGAAATCAACAGACTTGAATCTCAAAGAAAATTTGTGAGTTATTGTGAAACAACGTCTTTACAAATGTGACTTTACGACGATGAAAAAGCTAATTTTGGCAGTTATTGACATATGGCTGAGAGACATTGAATTTAAAACTATACCTGCCAGTCTAGTACTTTCCATGCCGAAAAGTGTCTTAGAGGCTATAAAGTGTCGAGGAGGTCATATCACTTATCAATTTTAAATGTTTAATTAGAAAATTTTAAAAAAACTGAATTAAAAAAAACTGTATTTCGCAATTGAATACCACAATATTGTACCTCCTAATTAAGATTAGGTAAGTATTTATTTTGACGATTGTCATTAGGTACAGCTGCGGAAATAAAAAAAGTACCACTAGTGATTATTTCAGCCATTAGTCACCCTATTGAATCGGACCTTTTTGAGATTGTAAACATTTAACGTTCTGAGTTAATTGCATGACACAAAATTTGCAAAGGGGACCGTCTTCATATTAAAAATTTTACGAACTTTGAAATTTCCAATAGCAACACCAAATTTTAATAACTTAGAAATGTTAAGCACTCTCGAAAACCCTTAAATCTAAGTTTTTGTTAAATTTGAATGAATATTAGATGATTTATTCAATCGAATCACTTGTGGATCTTTTGGGGACCATGTCTAAATGACAAGCAAGCATGCATGCAAGGCCGTCTTTATTTATCAATTACACATGTAATCTTATACACAGTTCCCTAAAGGGTAATTAAAACATATTTTGGGATTTACTCAGCAAATTATGAATAAAATTTTTTAAAAATTGGGATTTCGCTTAAACTTCCTGTCTTGAATTTATTTCTGTAAAAATATTAAGGGGTTTCTATTCATATTTTTTTTAAAAAATTAATATAATAATTATTAAAAAATATAAAAATTGTTTTAAATACCCCAATATTGAATGCATTTTGTTTGGGTTATTATAATTTCTTTTCAGTAAAAAATTCGTTTCATTATCTTAATTATTTATAGATTGGGATAGTTTTTTATGCGCAACTCATTTAACATTATGGGACCTAAACTTTGCACGTCTCTAACTCCCCTAATAATGCTTAAAAACTAACGAAATTTGGCATTTCGTATTTACATAGGTCATAGATTTGAAATATGGACTCAAAAAGGGGTGTTACTATTGGAAATCTTAAAGTTAGTAACATTTTTAATATGAAGATGACCCCTTATGCAAAATTTGTGTCTTGCAATTAATTCAAAATGTTAATTGTTTACAATTTCAAAAAGGTCCGATTCTATAGGGTGACTAGCGGCAGAAATAATCACTAGTGGTACTTTTTTTATTTCCGCAGCTGTACATGGGGATCCTATGTTTCAATTAAATTTATCTTCTAAAAAATTTCGGGAAGTTATATTTGATTCATTTTAATATCAAATAAATGATCAAATTTGATATTCACAATAAAATGAGAACTTCCTGGTACTCGATTTTGAGAGTTTCATGTTAAACGGTATGGGACACAAAAATAATACATGTAATTAATGAATGAATCTTATATGAGTGAATCATATGTTACGTCCCAACTGTATGGCACACAACAATAACACAATAGTGTAATTAATGAATGAATGTTATGAACGAATCGTATGGTACACAATGTAAATAGTGAGTGAATCTTACCCATTAGAGTTGCACACGCTGATTGCTGGCATGTCGATCTCAGACGGGACGGAAATCTCAATGTTCAACATGGTAGGGAAGTCCAAATACAGCATCAGGAATCCGTGTGTCTGGTATAAGAATCCGACCACACACAAGCAGACCACGACCACTTTCAGGAATCGCTTAGGTGGAGAACGCATTTTGGCCATGGTTCACCTTAGAAAAGCTGACAAATTAAATTAATTAGGACTAGAACGTATTTTGGCCATGCCTCACCGAACAAAAAGTGAAAATGATTTAGGACCAAAACGTCTTTTAGTCATGTCTTACCGAACAAAAGCTGAAGGCTAAAATGAATTATTACCAAAAGAGTCGTTTGGCTCTGTCTCAATCGACAAAAAAACTGTGAGTTAAAAAACTTAATAAGTACCAAAGCGGTGTTTTGGCCATGGCTCACTTTACATAAGCTAATTGTTAAAATGAAATTACACCAAAAAGTTTTTTTAAGTATCTAACCGAACAAAAGCTGATAGTAGAAATGAATAAAGTCAAAAGGTTTGTCTATAGTAGAGATCGTGGACGAAAATGTAGTAGGGGGACTGACAAAGATCGAAGATACCAAAAATAAAATGTAGTGTTATTTTCTGTTGGTTGGAAACGGTTTCCTATTTAATTAGCATTTTTACAACATTGGCTTGCGTTTTGCAAACTAATGCTTATCCTAAAAAAAATTAGGTTCAATTGAACTTAAGTATAGTAGGTAGATAAAATACTTAATGGCTTTTAAACTTCAATTAGTAATGAAATTGATCTGTTTATGATCCTTTTCTATTACATTTTATTAAAGGTAGCCATTACAAATTGCATATATCAATGCAAATTTTAAAAAATTAATATTTTTTACTTCTATACACACCTTCAACTAACTATTCAAAAAATAGCATCACTTGCATTTTCAAAACAAATAATTTATTTCCATTTGCCTGTCTAATTTATGTAACTGATGTAGGTTCAGTATATAAGCGTTTTGAAAAGCTTATGCCGTAATGGCTTTCTAAACTACTTATTTAAATTTAGTATAATGGTCTTTCATCTTTTGATTTTTTCCCTTGATTGTTTGTTTTAATTATACATTTGCTAAAACACGATTACCATTTGAAATGGGTTGGTTACGAATTATTCTTCTTCTACACTGAAGGGCGTCACGAAAGGGAAAAAATGATCGGATTTGAGCAAAAGTGATGTATGTTTTCCCTTAAAACGTCCGAAAATTAAAGAATTAATGGTCTGATTCGAAAATTTCTTAGCCTTTGTTTGTTTCGGAGATGAGATGAATTTTTGTGCTAAATTTCGTGACGATCTGTTGCTGCTTCTTTAGATTTCGTGTCTTATGCAAACAGACAAAGAGAAGTTGCCTTTTATGTATATACATGTTTTGTTTGCACTTATTGAAATGGAATATCTAAAGACAAAATTTTGAGTAGAGAAAATGCTTGAAAGTAAATTTCAATTCTTCGAAATCAATCGTGCAAGTGTTAATCCCAAAACAAAGATTGCCAAATGGTAACTATATATTTGGCAATTCAAATGTCTTCTTTGGCGTTTGTTACGTCACGTCGCAAATATTCTCCGAAGTCCTCTAGTATCTCTTTCATATAGTTTTCTACTTTTTATTTCTCAGAGCTTTTCTGTACAAAATTTTTGATATCCTAAAGTAGATTGTAAACTCGATAAGTTATAAATGAGTATGATTTAAATTTATTCTTTCTATATCCATTTTCTCTCCATGACGAGAATTTGAGGATCTAAAATCCATATTTCCTTGTCTAAACTATCTATTCAAAAACCAACTAAATATTTAGCTTTTACATATAATTATTTTCAACTTGCCTTAAGAAAAACAGCTATATTTTTTATAAATATTGATATACATAGCTTTTCAAAATATGCAATAATGTTCTAATAAAACAGGAGTATGATGTGTCTAACTCTTCTGAAAAATTATCTGAAAGAAATGTGTAATTAAGTTACAAATTTGATTTAATGTGCTCCCTTATCCCCTTATTTTCGTAATAGTTGGTAACACCTTTCCCTTCATACAAGGCACATTTTTGAATTTAAATGCTTAGTTCTTATCGTTTGCTGTCATAAACGATAGAGGCATTTTTGAAAAATATTTTTGAGATCACGTTTTTATCACGTGTACCAAATTTAAAGTCTACACCTCTTTTCAGGGATTTCATTATTCCAAATTCAAACGAATAATTGGCGTTTTATTGCTATAACTATTTACATGGCGATCCTTCTAATCCCTCCTCTTCTACCCTATCCGGATAGACCAGTGGTTGCATATCCCTACACTGTAAATAATTTTGGTGCAACTTCACACCAAAAATGGTGGCAGCAAAGTAGCCACCGAAAATGGTGTAAGAAACAACACACCAGTCAATTAATGAAACACATTTAATTGACTGGTGTGTAGAAACGCCACATTTGGTGGCGATTCTGTTGCCACCATTTTGGGAGTGATAAAACGCCACCAGTGATTTGGGGTACTTAAAAACCTAACAGGGTGTTCTGGTAACTATTTCAAAAGCAAAAGGATAAAATGGTTTTTAATTAATCTAAGTTAATCATCATTTAAAGAGTAACATTAAATACAATATACAAAATAATAGTATAAAGAAAGGATGAGGAACAAAATAAGCATCAGTTATTACTAATTTAAATGTAATACGGGTAAACACGCAATAAGTTTATAGTTGGTTGGCACATTAGATATTTTTTAATGTAAAAAAGCATTATTGCTATAAAAATTACATTTTAAGTATGACATCTCTAAAGAAGCCGTACTTAAGTATGAAACTACAAAGATATAAACACATCCCTAATTTTCTCAATAAACAAAAATTGCTAGTTTGGGATTTTTGAAATCCTCAAATTAAACCGAAACTATACTAATCTGAAAATTGAGGGTTTTTAATTAAATTATTCAGTTGCGCAGGTCACTAACTACACTGCTCAAAAGAATTAGGGGAATTCATGGCTTAAAAACTTTCACCCCCAATGAATCCATTTGAATCATCAGTTTCTACATTTTCTTCTCACTAAAATTGAGCTCACCCTTATTTATCGTTAGATGGATGAATCGTGTCTTTTGAAGAATTAAATAATGTTTGTTTCAATGAAATGAAAATAGGAAAATCATGGTAATATAAAATTAACTCCAAAAAATGTTATGATGAAAATGGGCCCTAAATTGTTCACGCCTACATTCCTCATTTTCTTCTCACTAAATTGAGCTCGCACTTATGGAATAGAATAATAATAAAAAAGAAGAGAATGGAATAATAAAAAAGACGGAATTCTTTAAAAAAAATCATGAAAAAGAATAATTATAAAAAATAAAATAATTAATTTAACCCAATAACAATAAAAATGAATTATTATTAAATAGTAATTTAGGACCATGGTTAAGAGACGAGTTTCTTTTTTACGAAAAAGAGCGGAATCATAAAACACAAACTCGTCTCTTGACCAAGGTTCTAATTACGAGGCGTAGCCAATTTTGGCTAATTACGGCCAACACATCCAATTACGCCGCGTAGTTTAGAACCCAGGTCAAGAGACGAGTTTTTTTTTATGATTCCATTCTTTTTTCCCCCTTCTTGATTAGTAAGCGTCACAAAGTTTTTTGCATTTGAATTATTTATTAAAGCGACAGACCACTCCGAATAGCGATTGTTATTTTATTACCACCCTGTATTTACTTTTTGGCTCGAATCTCTATCTGTAACACCGAATTGTAGTAGTAGTATAGAGATATTTGCACGCCTGGTACACCAAATTCGGTGCTATGTTTTAAAAATGTCGTTGAAAGGTTACAGTTATATCATTCTCGGTTTATGTTAACACCGATTTTTTTAAAGTTTGAATAAAAACCATTTTGAGTGAATGATAACACCTACTTTAGTGCTGACATTTCAATGGTTTAAATAATAGTCATGTGTATTTACACATTATTAAGCATTTCATAAACCCAAAACAAGCGTAATAATACTCCCTTGTTTTTACAGTGTGTAGCCAAGTGGATCTATTCAAATTGTATCAGACTAGGTCCAAAGGAATAATAATTGCAATAAAAACATTTACATAGCAAGTATTTTATTTATAAAGCTAAATTTCCCCGAAAGTTGTGTGGCAGGTTTAATTCCTGAATATCCTTTCTTGTTCATTGAATATAAAATGATTTTCCATCAGTATTTTAAATGTGTTTTGTTTACACTTGCTGAAATTGAATATCTAAAAGTAAAATTTAGAGTAAAATTTTCTAGCAAAATTGCATGAAGGTAAATCTCAATACCTCGAAAGCAATCATGCAAGTGGTAATCCGAAAACAAAAATTGCAAAATGGTAACTATATATATTTGGCAATGCAAATATCTCCTTTGAAGTTTCTTAAGTCACAAATATTCTCTGAAGTCCTCTAGTATTTTTGTAATACATTTTCTACATTTTAGATCTTACGGCTTTTCTTAAACAAAATTTGTGATTATCTTGAAGTAGATTGTAAATCCGATTAGTTAAAAAGGAGTACGACTTTTTCTTCTTTCTATGGCCATTTTCCATCCATGAAGTAAGTATGGTATGGTATGATACATATATATTCCAGCTTGTGTGCTTGTTCATAAAACCGCTTATAAGCTTCGTCGAGTGGGACAGACACAGAAAGAAATTTTACAGTCACAAAGAAATGAATAACACATAGACAAATAACAACATTTATTGACTTTCACAAACATTCATGCCTGACCGGGATTCGAGCCCGACCTCAGCAGCTCCAAAGGCTAGTACACTAACCATTCAGCCACCGAGGCGGCGTGAAGTAAGTTTGAGGGTCCAAAATCCGAATTTCCTGGTCCAAACTATCTAATCAAAAACTATCTAATTCGGTAGCTTTTCGTACACTTATTTTCAACTTACCTACCTTAAAAATAACAGTTATATTTTTATGAATATTAACCCGCCCACAATCCACAATCAATAGGCCTTCGTCAAGACATGCACAGACAGAATTTTTACTGACACAGAGAGAGAAAGTACATCCAAGGCGAATTCGGGAAATAAACCCGCACCCGGAACAGTGCGCACAGACTATTAGCGTAATGGGCTGCTTTAAAACAAATTAGGCCACCCAGGCAATAAAAATACATACTTTATAAAGATATCAATAATTTTATCCGGTATTTTTTTTCGATCAAAGCTAGTTTCTGTTGTATGTGAGAAGGGATCATTCTTGATCCAGACCACTTATTTATTCCTGGACAGATTTCCTGGATCTTGATAATAAAGATTCCTGTAATTGATCGATTTTAGTGAATGCCTTAGACTTAATTTGTAATATTCTTTAGAACACGATTCGATTAGTTAGGGGAATGTCGAACTTTAATTAAAACATTTATTAAGTGTTTATACAATAACGTTATTAGTATAATATAGATTTTTTGTAGGAGATGTCTCGCTTCTATGTGATGTAATTTATATTTGTCTGTATATTTCTTAAGGATAAATATAATTTATATCTCATTTATACTTTTTTTGCAAAACGGTTTTTCAAGGAAAATGTCATCGTTTAACTACTTAGACATTACTTTTTCAAAACTATTAGTACTGAATAAATTATTATGCAATAACTTATTATGAATCTGCTCGTAACTAAATGCTTTTACAAAAACGTTTATTGTTTGAAATTAAATCGCATTTAAATGCAAAACAATGCATAAACTATAATAATATTCTTATCTTATGTTGTCAATTGTTAAATAAATCAAACGTCTTATTAATGACTTCTTTCGTTAACATTTATAATTTTTCTATAAATAGAAGCAGAGAATGAAATTTATTGAATAAACTATTTCTGGCATATTGTATTCAGTTGAAAGAAAATAAAATAACTATCATTTTGATATGTTTTTTATGCTTGTTTTGGTTATTACATGTGTTTCAAACTTTTGATACTTTTTTGCATAAACATTTTGTAACTTAGGCTCAAAGCATTACAAATTAAATGAATTGGGGATCGAAAAGCAAGATATATTATTTATTGAAACAAATTAAGAAAATATTAGCATTTCAAATATAATTATACCTATATACAATCATAAAATACCTAAGGCACTTTATAATGAGCAATAATGATATTATTTTGCATCAACGCTAATATTTAATACAATTTTCTAACATTTAATAATTCACTCTCTAAAAAAAGATCTAATGTTTGTTCTCTAACGATATATATGCACATCGGTATGGTATGTACTCGTAGGTACACACGTTGAGAAATGAAAAGTTAAATAAACGTTGGGTTCTAATGACTATCGACTTTTACCTGCTAGTCGCATACATTTATTTTTATTTTTAAACAGTATATCAGTGTCCAACAAGGTGCTACGGTTAATTCCCGAACACCGAATAACTTTATTATAAATTTACTCTTTCTATAACGAAGTTAACTGTTGTATATTCTTGAACCATGCTTAATCGTTAATTGAATATCCTATGTAACCGTTCAGAAGAGTAGTTTACGAAAAGGATACGATAGGAAATTGTGAAAAGGATTAAGATTGTTTTGTTTCCAAACCAGGATATATATAATTTGTCAAAAAATTTACATAGGCATATTTCATACAATGTCAAAATGCAAACAATGCATAAATCATTGATTATGTGCTCTTCTTTTTATTCTAGGTAAAGTTAAATTTCAGTTACTTGATTTAAAATCTTTTAAATCTATACAAATTTTTATCATTGCAACTTGCAGCCTATGGGGGGTTGGGAGTCAATAAGTCGGCTTCTTCTGTGAGTTGGAAAATGTGGTTAAAGGTGTGTTACTGTCTATTTCAAGATTTATGTCGTAATTATGGATTTCTTACTTTGGCATACTACTAGCAACAGCCTCGTGATTTCGATTATGGCTTCGTGCAAAACTGTTTTTGTTGATTACTGATTCCCTTATAAATAAGAGGTTGTCTTCTTCTTTTCGGGCAGTCTATTGGAAACTTTACAGGAAATCATAAGTGTTGTGTTTTGCATAAACGTGAAATTGCGGCTTCACTGTGAATTCACTTCTTACATTTAAATACTAATATATTATCAAATGTGAACATAATATTTAATTTGCTCTTCGCGTATCATTTAGTTGAATCAAAATTATTTATTACATATAAAAATAGCCCGCGCTACAAATGCTCAAACATTATAAGCTCCTAAAACGTTGCAATTTATTATTTAATACAAGTAATAGTTTGGCAAAAAAAAATCTAATTTCCAAGATTCAGAAAAAGCCTCTCAGTGGTAACGAAATTAAAAAATTTAGAAGAAGTGTACTCGAGGACGTGTATTCGGGGTCTTAAATCATTGCACACACTTAAGTTAATTATCATTTTTAAACATGCCAATTACAAAATTTCTGCCTAATCATTCTTATTTTGAAAAACTATTTTAACTATTTGTACAAGACTTGCATTAAAGTGTTAATTCTCCTTATTCAACTGAATGATACACGAAAAACAAGTTTAAAAATATTATATTCACAAAATGGTATTTTGCTTCCAACTTTCATCTTGATAAATAATTTTGAAATATATATTTCGAATGTTTACTGTTGCAAAAAGAGTTTTAGAATATTTGGACACACTATTTTAATTAAATTACTCGCATGTAGTATTATGTAGTATTAATAGTATTATGTAATTATGTAGTATTTTCTATATTTAATTGGAAGTCTTACCATTACATCATTACGTTTACTTTCATTTATACTAAATACTTGACAAAAATAAAAAATAAAAAGTACCCAGTTTCTTAGCAATGATGTCAAATGTACCTAGTGTTACGATGAAATGCAATATATATTGATAAATATATAAATTATTAACTATAAATATTTATCATTGATAAAACAATACAAATATTTGAAATACTACTAAGTTGCAGAACTAATTTTACCGAACCAAAGCTATCAAACGTACATAAACGTATAAGCTAGAGTGAATCTATAAGTTTCTTCAAAATCGTAAGTCAAATAAATTACGTGAAAATTAAACAAATCATTAATCATTTCACGGTTACATTGATACCAAACCGGGTCAAACTACTGCCAACTTCAATTGCAAGGCCAGAGAAGCTCTCCCATACATGAGCGTAGACTGAATTTTTGACGTCACTGTTCCGAGTGCCGAAGATCGAGAAACTAGTTCGGACGCATTCGGAACCCTAAAAATGTGGTCAGCCGTGAACGAGTCGTTCCGAACAGGTTTCGAGACAGGTTATCTTCATGTTCGGAAAAAGTCACTCGGAAATATTCCAATTCTCAAAATTTCCTACCCGTGCTTGTTTGGGAAAGGTTCTTCGGCCTTAGTAGTTAAATAGGCCGTGGTAAAACTGGAAACGATTGAAGGGGCCATTCCAGATTGTATCTTGTTGGAAAGAGCACTTATTGTTCCGATTCCAATTTGAAATGGAGACAACTATCTCTTGTTTTCATCAACACATACATGCTTTTTTATTTGATTTTTTAAATAAAACTTATCTAGACTTTGAATCGGTATCCATTGTATTCTGGCGGGATGTTTTGAAATTGATCAGAGAAGAAAGATCGGACCAATTAAGATTTGTTTCACGTTTTTCCATGAACTGAAATTTCATACAAAATACCTAATAAGGTGAATTGACTTCTCTAGTTTGCTACTGGTTTCTTATAGAGGATACTATTTTAGACATCTGGACAATATTGCTACAAACTACTTTGCTCATATTATAAATAGTTTTTGAAATAATTTCTCATGCCTATTTTGAAATGTCGCTCGTTCAAAACAATCCCGTAATTCCACAGCGACAATTTTAAATTTAACCAGCGGGTGACCGAGCTCTGCTCGGAGAAAATAGGTATCGAAGCTAACTCGAAGATTTAAATTTTCAATTGTGATTTATCAAAACAATCATACCATAAGAAAATTTGTGAAACCATTGGGGAAAAGATAACCGGTTAAAGTTAATGTGACCAGATTTTCAAAATCAAAAAGTGGGACACTCCACAACCCCCCCTCCCCCCCGGTGTATTTTTTAAGTAATTTTTTAAGCACATAATAGTCCCTTCACACAATGACACACTTGGTATAAGAAAGATAAGGAAGGCGCGTTCAACAGCAGCAGCGGCTCCAAGCAAACAGAAACCATACTCCACCTATTTGTTGATGACTTTAGCTTCATAAAACAATTTCTAAAGACTTCATAGCGTTTTACAACGATTATTCATAAAAAAAGTCTATTTTATTTACAATTTCCTCGTTTTTCGGGACATTGCGGGACTTTTACAAAAAAGCGGGACTGTCCGGCCAAAAGCGGGACGTCTGGTCACATTAGTTAAAGTGCACCATTGTAAACAAAGTTAGAGTTTGGAAAGGGAACTATTCTATACAAAGGTAAAGTTTTAAAAGTCACAGGAAATGAAATGTAATTGATAATTGGCGTTTCGTTGAAAAGCAACAAAAATGTCGAAATGTGGTAAACATTCCATTTCATACTTCATTCAACTCGATAGGTATAGCAACCATACGTTAAATTTTCAAGATCGCCAAAAATCGCGAATGAACAGAATGGAACTGAAATCGTCTGCTGATTGGAACTAAAAAAAATATTCATGTTACCATTTCTGTAAAACTCAATAAAGTTTAAAGCAAGGTTGAATTTATTTAAATTTGAAAAATTAAAATCTTAACTAAACATTTGTAGCTTAAGCAGAGGCTTATAGCTTTAGCAGTTGGCATCAGGAAAGTAGAAATTATGGCGAACTAAGTTTGAAAATATCCTATCTGTAACTCCGAACTGCTTGACCGTAGCGCTTCAAAACCTGTGCCAATCGATTCGTCGTGGCCAAAAACCCCAGACCCCCAAGTTTACCGGAGTTTATTATTTCTGGGGCGATTTTCGACTTGGCACCAATTCCTCGTATTATAGTATAAAATTAGAGTTTGGAAAAGGGAACTATTCTATACAAAGGTAAAGTTTTAAAAGTCATAGGAAATGAAATCATGAAATGTAATTGATAATTGGCGTTTCGCTGAAAAGCAACGAAAATGTCGAAATGTGGTAAACATTCCATTTCATACTTCATTCAACTCTATAGGTGTAGCAACCATATGTTAAATTTTCAAGATCGCCAAAAATCGCCATGAACAGAATAGAACTAAAATCGTCTGCTGATTGGAACTAAAAAAATATTCATGTTACCATTTCTGTAAAACTCAATAAAGTTTAAAGCAAGGTTGAATTTATTTAAATTTGAAAAATTAAAATCCTAACCAAACATTTATAGCTTAAGCAGAGGCTTATAGCTTTAGCAGATGGCATCACGAAAGTAGCCATTATGGCGAACTAATGAAGTTTGAAAATATCCTATCTGTAACTCCGAACTGCTTGACCGTAGCGCTTCAAAACCTGTTCCAATCGATTCGTCGTGGCCAAAAACCCCAGACCCCTAAGTTTACCGGAGTTTATTAATTCTGGGGCGATTTTCGACTTGGGTCCAATTCCTCGTATTATAGTATAAGATTTATGAAGTTATCAATGAACAAACCACACTCCAGATCATAGTTATACTTTGGAAACTGTCATTTTGGCAACTCTATCCACTATTTTCAACCATTACACTATTTTTTCTGTGCTCTTTTGTAAGCACAGTATTTTAAGAATCATATTCTTTATATCAGGGAAGTTGCACAACTTAAAAACAAGCAACTCAGCACAATTTTATGGCAGGTTTTTTGTTTTTATGTCAGATCGGAAAACCTTGTATGTCTCCTGCAAGTTACTCGGTACTTGCGCGTGTCCAGGAGCATTCTAAAAGTATTGGGCTAGTTTGTGTAGTAAAACAACAACGGGTATGAGATGGGCAAACAAAGCATTCACTATAGCTCGATAACAAATATTTATCCTCTTCAGAGGCACGGTCAACCATCTTTCGTAAGAGTTGACTCGGCGACAACAACAACATTTTTGATGAAACTGTGCTTATGCTATTATTGAAGTTCCGGGGGCATAAAAGCTTTAAAAAAGGAACTGTTATGTCAAATACCAGCACAAATATTGGTTTGTTTTGTCATATTTTTTTTATGAGTGAGTGTTATTTTCTCTCTTATTTAACTATCAGTTGCCTTTTATTATTTTTTCAAATTGTATGCCAGCCGAGCTCATTTTTGCATATTTCTTTCCTTTAACTTAAAAAATATAGGCGTATTTTGTAATAATATATTTATGAACCGAATATATTACCAAAATAAAAGTTACAAACGCTTTTCTATGTGATATATGTAGTATGCATTCACCAAATGAAATTAACATTAAAAAAGTAATAGAATCTTTTCAGATTTCAATCTTTTTTGTTTAGTTGTTAAGGAGATTGACTTAACAATAAATTGAAATAGGAATTAAACCAAAAAAAAAACTTTTAAAATTAATGGAGTCGATTAAACCATCCGGTCGAATTCAATTGAAAACACAGTTCAAGAAAATAAAACAATAAATCCAATTAATTGTTCTATTCCCTTGACGTTACTAAAATATGTGAGGTCATTAAGTTGTACTGTATGTACTATACCTAGCTGAAACCATGGCGTTTTCAGGTTCAAAATTTGGTTTCAGAGTTTAAGGAATGATTTTACCTAGCGAAAAAACAGTCTTCTGGAAAGAATAAATATCAATGTTAATAACTATAGAAAAGTTTTATCGAAGGTAATTTTTAAAATTATACATCCTTTGTTTTAGAAACAAATGCCGATTTTTTTAACCGATAATTTGAGTTTTTTATATATTTACAGTTCAAGGCTCAGCGTTCAAGGTTCTGGCGTCATGCATATTCATCATTCCATTGAGTGGTTTATCAGGAACGACCTTCATCACTTGATTTCAGTTCAAATTGAAACGCCCTCAACCAATATCCAGAGTGCAGCTCTGATGCAGTTTGAAACCACATAACAAAACAACGTAGCCGTATATATTTAGTTCTATATGCAATAAAAAAGTTTAATAATTCAGTTACTAAAAATAAACAAATAAGTACGCAAGCAAAAGTAAAATAAGGATCACCTCAAGTGTTTAGTTTTGTTCACATAAATACAAACGTTTTAATGATTGATCATTAAAATAATAATGCCATTTGCTAAAAAAATTTGAACTTTAAATGTATAAGCTAACCTTTGTTGAATTCATTACAATTTATAAATAATTGTCTACAAATTTATAAATAATAGCTGAGAATTTTTACTTGGATTGAAAAAGCAGAATTTAAAAAAAAAAACATTTTGACCCTCTAACATAAAAAAAATGAAAATAAAAATATTTTTTTTATTTTATAACAAGTAGGGTAAGGTGGGGTAAGTGGGCCATTGGGGCAAGTGGGCCACCCCCTCCCCCCCTGGCATTTCCCGAATTATGGACGTAAAAAAATATGTTACAATATTTCTACGTATTTACCTCAATAGATGCAGGAAACATTATGACATCATTTTCATTTAAGCATGTAACAAGGTACAATCCTTTTTGTGAAAATTTTTTAAATTGCATCTTTTCGTAATTCACGCTGTTAATAGCATATGTTAACAGCACGCTGTTAATAGCACAATCACGCAATAATGTTATATATTTTGAAAGTGTATAAAACATAGTATCTTTTTGTAGTGTCATGTACCAGTGACGTTGATAAGGTTAAAAGAAAATTAAGGGGGCCCATTTGCCCCTCGTTTGGGATAAGTGGGCAACAACAATGGCGGGATAAGTGGGCCAAGGGTGGCCCACTTGCCCCAATTCTTTAATATACTTTTTTAAAAAAAAACACTGATACATAGGGTTAGTCATATTCACTATTCATAGTCCTATTCATTGACATAGGCTAGTTTAAAATATGTAGCCCTAAATTTTTTTTTACACTACATGCAAAAATGACAAGATGAAAATTAACGTATTTTTTCTTTTAGTAAGCTTGCATGCCAGAAAACGTTGCTATGGGGGAACTATTACAGATACATCATTACTTTTTTTCAAACGCTCAAAAAATCATGTAGATTATTCCACTTGCCCCACCATATGTCTCTACCAGTTATGTGTAAAAATATATTAGGGGGGTGGCCCACTTACCCCACCTTGCGGGGCAAAAAGTCGAATTATGCCAAAAAGGTGGCCCACTTACCCCACCTTACCCTATAAAAAACATTACCTATTTTCAGGGCTCCAATAAGTCACTATTCTCACTAAAAGTCACTTTAGTAGTCTAAAGTGTATAGGTAGGCAAAACCATTGCTGAAAAATAATAAAATTTTGCTCACACATTTATATTTATCACACATTTATATGCATTTTGTATCAAATTGAACACATCCGACTAAAATCCAAGGTATGGCGGCAAATAATTTTTATTTGGCCGAAAAAATAATCAGATTTTTTAAAAAAAATAGTTTGTTTTAAGTAAAAACAAAAAAATAAAAGCTTTTCTTTTAATAATAAAAGGAAGAGTCTGTCTGTGTGTCTGTATGTCCGTGGATCGTAAAAGACTTACTTAGACTGCTCTAAAAATTTCGAAATATTTAATAGAGATTCCTTTTAATACCAGCGTGTGCACCTGAGGCTTAGTTTTTTTCATATTTGTTCTATTTTTAAAGAAAATTCAAATTTTCTGAAAAAAGTACACCACTTTCGCTCAAATTCGATAATTTTTCCCCTTTCCTGTTGTCATCGGCTGAAAAAATTAAAATAAACTTTTCCGAAAATCAATAAAAAATGAAACTTTGTTTATTTTATTCTTCCGCTATTATCTTTAACAAATTAATTCAACATTTGAAAAATAATTGGCATGTTTCAAGCGTCGTAATTCCGGCCAGACTCCATTCTAGGATTTTATTATTTGTTTATTTGATAATTTCTTCATTGATGGTTCGATTGACTGCATGCATGAGCATTGAAGCAATAAATGCATAGTTAAACTATTGCTGAACTTTTACGGTTATTCAAGGTCATCGCACTAGAGCCGCATATTAGGGTTTTATATCTTAATTTTTTGCCAAATACTATCCCAAACTCGCCAAGTTATTAAAAAACGAGCCAAATGTGCAAAAAAAAAAATTAAAAAATTATAAACTGGTTGGTTGTGCGAAAGTCATCGCACTAGAGCTGAATTTGTGTGTTTGTAGCTATATCTTTTCCTCGCCAAATGAGCTAAAAAGGATTTTAAGCGGGAAATTACAATGGCAATTATCCATGAATTTTATAGCTTATCTATGATTTATAATTTCAAGGTATTATAAGTAACGGGATTATATACTAGAACGGGAACAATAAACATAAGCTTATTGTCCTATAAAGGATTAAATTACACACATACTAGGATCGATTTGATTTCTTTAGTCCGTGCGGAGAACGAGTATTTATTTGATAGTTTAATAATAAAGTCCCTTAACTCCCATATAATTTTCCTCTTTCTTTCTGAAGATCACGATACATAGAAATATGCATTTTTAGCCTAGTATATTTAAACTGAAATTGTTTTATTCTTTTCAAATTAACACTAAACGATTGTGCCACAAAATTACGATATTTACAAAATGTTTTGCCTTATGGCAAACTAATTTAACTAGATCGGCCGCTAACGCTATACGAACAAATAAAAGTTTCGCTTTTAAATTTAATGTTCCTTTATAGTAAAAAGAAATATTTCAAAACACCCTTGGTCATTTTTCAAAAATGCTTACTCCAACAACCCTCTTTGAGCTCGATAAATGTCACGAAAAGGCTGTGATTTCTTTTGGACTGCTTTGGGGCACTTAAAAACTTTCATGTGGATGAATGAGATCCCTTTAGCCTCAAAATGGCTAGGCATTAACGCACTGACCGCCAGCGACGAGGTATCTCGTCCTGATTTCCGACTCCTCGATACAAGCACATTCTGATAAAATTCCGAGTTCCATTTCGCCGATCGTTCTTACAAATTGAAGTTCTTTTGAAAACTCGAAGATCATGATGGTTTTAGTAGTTAGACAAACTAAACGATCTAGCTATTTCAAATATCCTTTTGTCTCATATTTAATTAACACTTAGGTACTCCGGATACTTCTAGCTACTTGACGACAAATAAAATCGAACCATAATTTTGTGGGGATAATTATCACCACAAACAAATGAAAAGTTTTTTTAGGTAATGGCGACAATTACAGAATAATATATTCATCGTTTTAGTCAATTTGAGAACATAGAATGAAGAAAATTAGATTTTACACTCTTCGAATATATCCTACTGTGCTAGGAAAAATACTTAGTATGATTTGAAAGAGTACCTTCTATTTCAAGTTACGAAGTAACTATAACTTTCGTCTCAAGCGTAAGGTGACCTGACCAGATTAGTTTGTTACTCAGCTATCTCAATATTAAATAAATGCAGATAGTCTAAATTTATTTTTTAATGTTTTATTGAAACAAAGAAGTGTAGGTAAAATATAAATTATGAAAATGTAATTATAATTTCATATTCGAAAAGTTAATCGCTGAAAAAAGGTTAGGTTACTCAAGTGCTTTGAAAGGTTTAACAAAAGAATGTTATCTAACACACCACAAAGATAACCTTGATGTGTACATAAATTTTGAAAATAATGAATTTAACCCGGCAGCACTCGCGCTAACTTACCATAGAATAAGAATCTTCTAAACCAAGAACTCAATCTGATGCCTAGCGCCCCCAAAGTGTCGAACGGAACTGATACTTTATTAATGACTAGCAAATTTATACCCGTACTTCGCACGGATAAAAAAAATTCAAATCGATCCAAGTATGTGTACCATATAATCTGTTTTAACCCTTTCGCTACGAAGGATATTTGCTTCCTCGTAGTATTTGATAGGAATAACATTATCGAATCCTTAGTTGTTCGGGCGTTTTGGGGCGCTTCAGTAAGGAAAGGAATAAAATAATAAACTTAAGATATTATTCTTCCCGCTCGTTTTCGAGTATGAAATCCCGTTTCATTGTTTTAAAATTCCAAAATCAAAAATACGGTGCAAAATGCACTCATAAATGGCATCACAATTCCCTCATAAATAAATATCGTCACCTTACTGTGGTTCTAAAATACGACGCCCGTCGCCAATAGCCCTCGTGCAGCTCTAGAGCGACGTTAATTCAACCCCCCCCCCAAAAAAAAATATAAATAAATAAAACCTTTTAACTATTTTGGCGCGTTTTGGGAAATAAAGATATAGCTACAAATACACCATTATACAGCTCTAACACAATGACCTTAGCACAACCAACCAGCTTATAAATTAGTTTTAAAAAACATTTTGCCCATTGGGCGAATTTTAATACATAATTTGGCGAGATTGGCAACATATATGGCGAAAAAAATAAAGAATAAAACCCTGATATGCAGCTGTAGTGCGATGGCCTTTATTAACCATCATAGTTCAGTAATAATATTGTTTGTTAATAGCTTAACAAACATTTTGCCCATTTGGCGAGATTGGCAACGTATTTGGCGAAAAAATAAAGACATAAAATCCTAATATGCAGCTGTAATGCGATGGCCTTTATTAAAGATAATAGTTCAGTAATAGCTTAACAAACATTTTGCCTATTTGGCGAGATTGGCAACGTATTTGGCGAAAAAATAAAGACATAAAATCCTAATATGCAGCTGTAATGTGATGGCCTTTATTAACCATCATAGTTCAGTAATAGCTTAACAAACATTTTGCCCATTTGGCGAGTTTTAATTAATAATTTGGCGAGATTGGTAACATATTTGGCGAAACAATAAAAACATAAAACGCTTATACGCAGCTCTAGTGCAATTTCGTTATTAACCATCGCATTTCTGTAATTGCTTAGCTATACATTTATTGCTGCATATTTGCAATCAACAAAACCATCAATGAAGAAATCATCAACTAAACCCACAATATATCCTCGTATGAAAACTGGTAAGAAATACGTCACTTAAAACATATCAATTATTTTCAAATGATGAATTTAGTTCCTGAAAGTAATGGCAACACAAAAATAAACATTTTAAACTTCAATTTTATTATTATAGATTTAAATATCAAGTTAAAAATTAAAAGTTGCCTTGATATAAATTAAAGAATAATATAAAATGACAGTTTACTACAAATGATAGTAAACTAAATCTTTAAAATGAAAATATTTGTAAGTTTTTAAGAATAAAGTATTATAATTTTCTTTTTTATATTTTAACTATTTTCGAAAAGTTTATTTTAATTTCTTCTGCTAAATGGCAACTCGAAAGAAAAATTTTCATCGGATTTGAGCCAAAGTGGTGTAGTTTTTTCAGAAAATTCGATTTTTCTCTAAAAATAGAACATTTCGAGCTCTGAAAGTTCTTATTTTGTTACTTAAGTATTAACTACACATTTGTGCCAAGTTACGAGTCAAACAAATGTCTAGCTTGTGAGTTTCGGAGAGACATACACACACACACACATACACACAAAACTTCATTTTTATTATTATAGATTGATTTGTGATTGGCATAATTGAACTTTCCGATTGCAAATCTACTGTTTCTTCGAAATGTACAGGGTGGTTATAAAATAACGCTCGCTATTCGGAGTGGTCTGTAGCTTGAATGAATAATCCAAACGCAAAAAAACTTTGCGACACTTACTAATCAAGAAGGGGGAAGGGACTAATCAAGAAGGAAAAAAGAATAGAATCATAAAAAAACAAACTCGTCACTTGACCAGGGTTCTAAATTATGCGGCGTAATTGGATGTGTTGGGCGTAATTAGCCATAATTGGCTATGCCTCGTAATTTAATACCTTGGTCAAGAAACGAGTTACGTTTTGTGATTCCATTCTTTTTAGAAAAAAAAGGAACTTGTCTCTTGACCAGGGTTCTAAATTACTAGGCGCAATGGACTCTGCTAAAGCTCCTAAAGGAGGCTAGAAAAAGGCAGCCGTGAACCATTACATTAGTTCTCTTAGACACAATTGGGGGAGTTAGTGTCTAAGTCAATTTTAATATAGAAAATCCTTATAATGGTAATCCAATCAGAGTTTCAGATCTAGAAGTGTATTTAATCTATCTGGGGTCCATTAGACCCCAGGCGAGTGCTGCCGGGTTAACAAAATGGGAGCAAAACTGTACATTTTTGTTTATCATCGAGGAATATTATCTAATAGCAAAACTCGTTAGGAGATAGTTTATTGCACATATTTAAACACACATTTAGTAATAATGAATATAGATACAATATCCATCAGAGTACCATGATTTTAGATCTTGAGAGTCTTATGATTGTTCCTAGCCTTATTCAACCAGAAAAAATCAGGAACGATTGGTTGTATATTTACGGCTTTTATCTAAGATTTTTCTTTTTTCAAAAATGAAGAAGGTATTATATTTAACTGGTTAATAGAAAAATATGCTCTTCTGCTTCACATCAGCCTCTATCGACGGCAATTTTCTATCGATAGCCTGGCATTCACTGCGTTATAGATGGAACTTAATTAAGGGGGAAGAGCCGAGAGGAGGCAACAAAACGCGACCGAATGCGACATCTAGGGAAGATATAGAAACTACTATAGGGGGAGTGTCAGAAAACTCAGAAACCAGCGAATCGCCATGTTCAATTCATTGATTTACGTTTTCATCCTGGTTATCTTCGATTTCAAACCTTTCATAAGTAGTCGATTGGTCACTTGGAAATTACCTTTTCTAAGCCCATCCCTTAGCCCAACACCTCCTGTTGAATGTTTGAAGATATTAACTGGAGAGAACTTGAAATTTTTCTGTAAAAGAGCATAACTTTCTAAAGATTTGATAAGGATAAAAGCACGTTTCACCGATTCAAAAGCGATACAGTGAAAACTACTGTAAAATAATACACTGTTAAAACTGGAGGTGACAAATTGGTGCCGCTTGACACCCCGGGGTGAAAAAAAGGTACCGATCAGCACCTTCGTCTTTTGGGTGCCAGTATCTCCAAACGTTTCATTCGTAGGGTGATTTGTAAACTTGCGCATGCGCTCAAGTGACGTCTGGGACGTGCCGTCTGACGTGTTTACAAGTGACTCCGCTGTGTGAACGGTATAAACATTCTTATTTACATTATTTTTAAGTGAGTACAAATCAATTTAAATCTTAATTTATCGATTAAACCACTTTAAACTTAAATACGCATTTTCTAAAACAAAATTATCTGTATTTTCAGAAGCCATTAATTAATTAGCAAAAGTAGATATGTGTATCTTAAACCGCGGTAGCTCAGTCATGGGAAGCGTCGTGCTCGCATCGGAAGGGCTGTGGGTTTTGTGCTCGGCTCGGTGCTCACAATTCTGATAGTTGCTGGGTCGGAGCTTGTATTCGGTCTAAAGACCGCCGTGTTGACTAATGGTGGCTGGGGAACATTAAACATGTCGTGGTCACAAAGTCCTCCATGTTCATATACCAAATTAATACCTCTAGGGGTACTAGATCAGGGGGTTACCGGCCTTTGATCTGGATCAAAATTCCGATATGTGAGTGAGTCTGGATGTGAATATTATTAAACAATCATTTTTTATCAGTTAATTCTGTTTTGTTATTATTCTTAATGTAAATATTTATAGAGGATTTGTGGGCATAAATTTTAAAATCCTTGGTCGCTATTGATATTTGCTGTGGCACCTCCGAGCACCCTAAATTAGGCATGCCATTTTTTCACCCTTTGGGTCACATTGGACTAAGGGTGCTATCCTTTAATCCTATTTAAGGTTGCCTTCTGGCACCTGTTGGGATATCGCTGAGGGACAAGCCTTTTTACCCATAGAGGTGCCAAATGTCACCTCCAGTTTTAACAGTGTACTCCAAAAATAAAAAAAGCCAAACATGGCGTCTTTTGTGATGAAAAGAGGTGGTTTAACGTAAGTGAAGTATCACTAACTGTAAAAATGAATTTAAAAAATAATGCATCTTAACCAGAAATACTTGAGTTTTAGAGTTTTCTTAATGTGCTCAATCGAATAAAATTGTGAAAAACGCTGTAATCGTTCATTGGGACCTAACCACATTCATATAATTGGGAATTCGTATAATTGGAGTTGCTCGGAAAATGTATAATTTAATCGATTTCTCAATGAATTGTTGGACTGTGAGAAAATGTAGTTCTAGTTTCAGCCGTTAGCAACCGAATCCAAATACGGTAATAGTTAACGCGAACTCACTTAACACGAAATTTCACTTAAGATGAACTGAAAGCATTTTACCGTACTATAAAGCTTTGAGCTAATGCTAAAAAAATATTTTAACACGAAATTACCGTTAGCAAAATCCCGCTTAATCCGAACAAAAATTTAAAATTTGACTGTTTTATTGGTAATTCGGAGAAAAACTTTAAAAAAAACATTATAAAAAGAAGCGGCGAACGAACGCTATAATAATAAATTGTCTTCAACTTTTCAGAAAATCCCGAGATCGAGGAAAAACACGAGATCGAAATGTTTCGTTGTTCCCTTCGTGTTCGCGTTCATGGGGTTTGATTGTATAAGGTGCCGTTTGGAAAATTGAGTATTCTCTTTTTTTTCGGAATATTTTTCTTTTTCAATTTATGTTGAAATGTGTGGGTTTTCAAATCCATGCTGATTCATATATATTCAAAAAGTTTACTGCACTGTATATTCGAAATAGATAATTTACATAAAAAACATTAGCATAAAAATTTACACAAATGTCAAATAAAGTATATATTTTTTAGGTATTTATTTTCTTCAGAAAATCGTATTCGAGCGAAATCTAGCTTCACTAAAAGTCACAATCGTGAAATTAGCGAAAAAATTTAAATGAGCATAATTCACGTCATGAGTGACAACAGTGCCAGTGGCATTTTTAAAATTTGTTTTTCTTCTCAAACTGCATTTGTTATGCTGACGATTTGATCTAATTATTTAAATTTGATGGAAAAATATTGGAAATTCTTAATAATTTCGTACAGTGCACACTGTTAAAAATAATAGTTCAAGGTTGAACCAAATTACGGTTCAAAGTTGCTGCAACCATGATTTGGTAGACTGTTGAACCATAAACCGGTATTTTCAAATTACGTAACTATGGTGAGAGGTTGAACCATATACGGGATTTTCCCAACGCGTAACTATAGTAAAAGGGTCTCCCAATTGAGGATTTTTTCTACTATTTCCAGTTCAGAGATCAAATTTATAGGATAATTGGCAGTAGATGGTATTCGAACCCCCGCACTCCTGAGAAGGTTAAATCTCTAGGCTGATGCCATAACCACTCGGCCACGGACGGACAACAATTCTTAAGCTGAAGCAATACTAGTAATGTTGCCTGCGTTTGAGTAAACAATTAAATTACCGGTTGCAGTTAGTAGAAGTTGAACCAATTTTTCGTGAAAGCGGGTCTATTCCCAGAATGTGATATTTGGTTGAACCATTTTAAGGTGTATCTGCAAGAAGTTCTTTATTTTTCACCAATATTTGGTTCAACGTTGAACTGAAATTTTTAACAGTGCATGTTTAGCGATTTCTCTGGACTTTTTTTCTTATTGCTCGTTTCATCGTCGTTTTCTCTTATTGTCCTTTTATTGATTTGGTTTAACGATAGTGAGTACCAGTTTCTTAAGATTGGCCCATTTGGTCTCTTGGGATGTTCATTTACTTTCTGCGATACGTGGTAGAATTCCAACCCATGAAGGCCATCCCATGAAGAACCCGTTTGCATTGGAAAAAAAATCTTTAAGTTTCGTTTCCTATAAAAAAAACTTCCGTTTCCTCCTAAATATAAACTTCCCGATTATCGCTAAAGAGACCACATTATGAGATAGCCCATAAAAAAGTCGTCTCAACTGTCACTTCACAAAATAAATGGATTTGCGATTCCCTTTTTATCTGGACACTCACGTTGTTGAGCGCTCCAAATTTCACTATTAGCGTTTACCTAAAACCGTAGAAAAGAAAACCGAAATAGGAGTATTTGCTTAATTTATAAGTTCAATTAACGAATTAAAGCACTTATAACCACCACAATAAAGAAAATTAGTTAGTACAACAATTCCAAAAAAAATTAATTTCGAAATAGGGAACAGTGAATGAACAGTTGGTAAATACATTTAAAAAGTAAAGATTAAAAATCATTCCACTGGATGGATTGGCAGCACTGACTTTCTCTCTTCTATTAGGAAGCTATCTGACATCTGATTGGTTGTCCTGGGCATTAATTAAAATCCAACATCTTTATTGACTGGACATTTTTGTGTTCATTCGCTGGTAAAAGTACTGTTCATTCACTTGGCTTTCGTTCCACTTTGTATTTGAACCCCCAAAAGACCCAAAAAGCAGCAATATAAAGTCATTTTTTTTAAGAATTTACATATAATGTCAGGTGTGTTCACATTGTCATAAACCTACAAGATATATATTCTTAAAATGTATGAATTTTCTTAAAACAAATTGTGCTTAAGCGGTCATTCACTGTTTAGTCTACCCTATGTTATATTAGAAGAAACTTCGTTAAATATTATGCATAAAAAATAATTATTAAGTACATTGCTTCCTACTAAATTCCTTTATAAATTTATATGTTTTATACTTTAACGGTATGAAGAAGTATCTAAAAGGGAAATAATTTCTCCAATAAAAGCAGTCTTTTACATCTCCGAAAAAAATTCGTTGTTTACATTTAGCATAACAATCAATACAAAGAAAGAAAAATAAAATGAGTTGACAACTAACTGATGAAGAAGAATGCCAAAAACTTTTCTAAATAATGCTTTAATGAAGAAGTGCTGCTTTCAACTAATGAAAGGAATGAAGAATGTTTAACTTTCACAAAAATAAATATAAATCTTGGAAAAACTATGACAATCTGCCAGTATAATAAATAGCCCAGGAAGAACGTATTATTGCTTAAACAGTAGGCTGAACTAATGAAGAGCATTTTTAAAGTTAAAAGAAAAATTTTTTAAATTGCCTTGAATTCTAAAAAGATTTGGGGCTTCAAAAACTAATTTTAGTTACGACAAAAAAAATTCTGAAATGATCATTAAACAGCTTTAAATAAGTTATTTTCGAAAGAGGGTATTATGAAAAGGGATGTTGGGTAATAGTGTATTTGGAATAAATGTCAGTAAAAGAATTTCTTCGGTAAGCATTTGTCTAACAATTCATTAGCTTGTTATTGTCTCAACTTAATTTAGTTCCGAGTCAAAATTTCTGAAGGAAGAAAATAAGTAGGATTTTAAACCTTGTCAATTATTAAAACTTTTTTTTGTCTTCATTCTTTATTCTCTGTTTTATGACACAACCAAGAACTTCTGGAAACCAAGCCGGGGACTGGGGAGCCAAGTCGGCTAAGGCGTTCGCCTTACAAGCGCAAGGTCCCAGGTTCGTGTCCGGGCATTGCCAAAATAACTGCTGACCTATAAACGGCCAGCGCAGCCAAAAATTTCCGGCAAACAATAACCCTTATAGAGGGTACACGTTAAATATGCTTCAAAGTCCCGAAGCTGCGAGCGATGTCGAACTTAAATGTTGCGTTGGGTTAATACTAAGGTGTCGGTTCGTTACCTGCCTGTGGTTCTAAATTACGAGGCCCGTCGCCAATAGCCCTTGTGTAGCTCTAGTGCGATGATAATTCAAACTATATTAAACTGGAAAGCAAGCCTCCACTCATAGAATTTCCATGAAGAGCTAGGTTGGTCGATGTGGAATCACTTTTGTCAAATATTCCGCAAAATATTGCGGAAAATACATTTGATATGCCGAACTTGATGCGGGATTGATATCAGTTACCAGTAGCATACCACAAATCCTAAAAATAAGAATTTGTAGAAACCTAAGATTTGGCTTGTATATAAAATGCACATTTTTCGAAAGTATATACGAACTATTGAAACGTCTTCTGGTATAGAGGTATTTTATAATCAATTGCAATCTGGAATTGAAAATATGTTGTTTTTTTATTAAATTCATAAGTTTTTATTTTCAAATAGTGACAGAACATTTTAACACGTTTGTTTCGTTCTAACAACATTAAAACCTTTATTAACTAACGAATCCAAATAACATAATTTTAAATAATTATAGAAAAAATTTGCTGGGCATTAACTTCAATAAGACACAATTTATGATCTTATTTCTACGAATGTAAATTTAAGAAAATGTTTTTCATTGATTTGAAGAAGTATTTTAGCAACAGAACAAATTTTTACTAGCCCCTCCTTTTTTTTAAGCCTGCAAATTTTTACCGCAAACCTTCTACCCCTTTCCGGATATCACATAACTTACTGTCGCTCAGGTGCTTTTGTTTTTAGCCAAATGTGGAGGGCTATTCTGATGAAGGAGGAACTCTTTCTTGTGAAACATATCAATATTTTTCACAATAAAACTGGTTACGACAAGAACCAATATTACTTTCATTCATACACCTTGTATATCATACGCAAAGTTGGGGATATTCTTTGAATAAGTCTGTATTAATTGAAACTGTTTAAATATGTGTGACTTGCATGCTCTATACTAATATTTTAATTATAATTTAAATTAAAAATCAAACTGTTTATTATTAATACCCTTGATAAATACACCTTAAAAATATATGTACTCCCTTCCTCGTTAGAATTATTCGTCAATTCGTTTTCCTCCAAAAATATGTATGCATAGTATGAATAAAAATATTATATTGTAACGTTACTCCATAAAACTGTTAAAAACTAGCTTCATAGAAAAACTAACGTTATTTTGTATATGAGAAAATAATAAGAATGTTTGCTAACTAGTAAATTAATAATTGACCGCTTAACAACTTCAGATACCTAAAATATCACTATCATTTTGCATATGAGTAAAACGCTACTCCGTAAAACTAGTTGCAGCATGTGTTGCCTAAAGATTTAGGGAGTGACCTCAAATCCATGGTGTTAATAGAAGAAAGCTTGAAGTTTTGACTTATTTGTTATAAACGTTATTCCAAAATTTCACAATTCTCTAAAAACTAAAATCAGTGATTTTTTTTTGTCAGCAATGGTCTTTTTTGCAAAAATGTATGCTCCCTTTTAAAAAAAATACATTGGAAATTTTGTAAAAAAATATGGTCACGAAATTTTTCAGTTAGGAACTTTTTTGTAAATATGCAATGAAAAATGACCGAGATTCTCTAAAATAAATCAAGTGCACTTTATATTTTTTGTCAAAAGAAAACAATAAATATACCACAGAATTATTTTTATCCATTTAGTAGATTATAGTTCGTTCTTCATTATTATCATCTCAAGCGAATAAATACCTGAGTAAAATTGTATGTTTTTATGTAATAAAATAAAAAAATGGTATTTCGTAAAAACTCAAACATAGGTTAAGTATTGATAGTTACTCTCTTGAATTGGTTACTCTATTCTATTGAATTAGTTACTCTATTGAATTTAATAAATATTGTTCGTAACTCAAGCAACATTTATAGAAAAAATATTTGCATTTTTTGTGAAAGGGGAAGGAGGTATGAATTCCATTTCTTAAATGAAAAATTCCAAACTTTATTCGACTTAGAAAATATTTTTCTAGCTAAAGAATTTTTTTAAAAAAATAAATTATATTTACTGTCATTCTCTAATCAATATATGATTACCCATTCTTCCAAACCGTTATTAAAATAATTCAAAGATCTACATGTTTTAGAACAAAAAAATTACAAACTAATTACATTTTTATAACAACGTGCGAAAAAATTCACTTTTTCATATCATATTCATTCATAAATCGTTGCGAAAATGACACTTTACGTGCTTACGTCACAGACATTACCGAAAGTGGGACTTTTGGCACTAGTGCGGTAAAGTAAATGAGAGTATCCGATTCGTAGAAAAACAAAATGAGCCGATCCGGCGACCTAGTGGTTAAGACATTAGCCTTTGGAGCTGCTGGGTCCGGGTTTGAATCCCGTCGAGGCATGGATGTTTGTCTTTGTCGAGTATGTGCGGAGTACGTGCTCGTAAAATCTGTTGGGTACGAAAGTCCTGTGGGCGGTCATTGCGCAGTTTTCCATGGGTACAGGTCCCTGGAGAAAATTTCCCTCCTCTTCTGGGACATGTCTAAATTGTGGAGGTGGCGACGGATGGCAGCATCTATCATTTGTGTATGTGTGTGTCTTGTGTTGTGTTGTCCTACTTGATGATGGTTTATAAGCGGGTACTTGTGACCAAGCACACAAGCCTAAAAATATATGTCTACCAACCAACCAAACAAACAAAATGATGTCATGATTATCTCCATGGAAACTAAATGGTTATGAAACTCACTTAATTCCATTGGTTCATTATTAATGCATTTTTAATAGTATCTTCATGGAAACTATAAGTACTACAATATTCATTAAAAGAAGATAAATAAGACACAAGTAATAACACAAATTTCACGCTTTTGCACGTTACTACAAAAATATTGTGAGAAAGCACGTGCCAAATAATACTTTATTAAGCTCTTGTCATTATTTAAATAAAAGCCCTCGCTTAATAAATGTTATTTTCGGCACTAGTTGTTTAAATAACTATTATTACAGTTAAAGATTTAATAAAAAAAAATTTAAACAAACTTTATTGTATAGTTAAAATTAACAGTTAAATGTTTTCGTCTTTTAACATTTAAATTGTTTATTAAACTTTTGAAACATTTACTGTTAAGAATTTAAATTAAGTTACAACTAATAAAAATATCTTTGGATGCCATTTCAGTTGTCTATTTCGTAAAATTATGGTTGTGTAAAAGGCTGGTTTAGAAATAGACAGTCGAAATAGTTCTTATTAAAAAAATTATATTATGAAACGTAACTATTAGTACATGGTTGAGAAATTATAGCACTTCAATGCATGCCAAATTATCAAAGGAATTATGAAGCAGTTATTTAAAGGACGAGTTTATAATTATCTGAGCTCTGTGGTAATTTAAATAGAGTTTGAACTAATGAAAAATTCCCCCGTCATACACATAAAATGTTGTGGAACGTCACCGACGATTCTTTGATCTATTGATCAGTATTTTCCATAAGAAAACTTTCGTTTCGAAACAGTTACGCATGGAAAAAGCAATTTTGGTTGAGCATAGTAGAAAAATGGGTATAAACCAAATAAGTACGGTTGCAGAGAATAAAATATTTTCTATTCATTTTTGTGTGTAAAAATTTACTTTGCTTTAAAAAAAATTACCTTCCTTTTGTTCATAGACTTATTTTATCGATATATTGAAGGTTCAACAGTATGGAATCCTTAGTATGGCAGCCTATATCATGTAGCTTCTTTCTTTTAGTCAGTCGCTGCCTATACTTTAATGATTAAAATATTAAGAAGAATAACAAACGGAACTTTGAACACCAGGCCTCCATTTTTATTTCAATCCCAACATGAAATTCGAAGAACAGACAGTAGGGGAAGAGACGGGTAATAGCGCTCAGAGGGTAATCGCGCTCAGCTAAGCTTTGACAAACTGGGCAATCTGTTAGTTAATTGAACTCTACTGCCAGCTAGCCGAATGCACGTGCAATGCTCAGTGTGATAATGGCGGCTGGAAAAGCAAAAATATAATCTTTCGTCCGTAAACAAAACATAGCGTAGGGGAGACCGGGGTTAGTTGGCACACTTTTCACTTCAAAATTTTTCTAATTTTTTGGTTTGAAGATATTTGAAATGTAAAAAGTTGGTAATGTAGGTAAACATTTTGGCTACAAATCACACATACAATTGAATAAATATATTGTTGCCACTTTGTGTGAAAAATGTTTTTCCTTGTCCAGTCAAACTATGCCAACCTACCCCGGTATCGGGGTTAGTTGGCATAGGTAGTGGGGTAAGTTGGCATAAGTGAGGCAAGCGTTTTTACTCGTCTTTATGTAAGGTGTAATTATAATGAATGTTAATCAGCTTAAAATTAAACATTCCATATGTCCTGGGCGGTAAATGAATGTTGGTTCATTACTGATTTTAGGAGGTTGAAAAATCTTTGAACATTATGTGGGTTGAAACTGGACGTTCGAGCCAAACTGGTTGCCGCGGGGGTACGTATTGAAAGTTATGGGTGACGTTTTAGGAAAAAAGAAAACCAGTCAACACCTGCTGATTCTTTTGAGTCCCAACTACTAGGATGTGCAGTGCCATTAGCAACTGCATATTGATATGCCAACTTTCTTGCCTCTTTTGGGCTCAGGCCGAAGTATATGTCACTTGCCTTCACAAGGTATTCACTCAAAGCAAATTCTTGTTCAGGAGTGAACACCTGCCGCACTATCCCATATCCTCCAATACCCTCTGGTACCCTTTAGGCAGAGATAATTCATTTTTAATTTTGCGATCTTACAATACCATGCAAGACTTCTAGCAGAGATCTTAAATTCATCCGCTATTTTTATCAAACTTTTTTATCAAGTAAGTGTGCCTCAACAACTCTCTTTAGATGATCTGCTGTCATTGTAGCCCTCTCAGTTTTTCGTTTATAGGTACTCATAATCTGAACAAAAAATATTTACATTATCATAGTTAGGTAAGGCAGAAAAAGTGAACTTGCAGTTTCCGTTTATTACATAATAATAACTAGATAACCGTTTGCTTGAAATCGAGCTGAAATTTGTATAGTCTTAAATTATGCCATTTTTGAAACTCTGAGTATGACAAATCTACGTAAAAGTATCTAAAGTAAAAGTTATTATCTGTCCAGCCGTTATTGAGTTATGACTGCGAAAATAAAACGCCTTCCGCATTTATATATGTATAGATAAAAATAATAATAATTTATTATTATGAAGTAACCTATACCTAACAAAAATTAGGTCTCTATGAATGTTGGCATACTTATGTCAACTTACCCGTTGTTGCGGGGTTAGTTGGCATACCCAGCCTGCTTATGTCAACTAGCCCCCGAGTCCCTATGCCAACCAACCCCAATCGAGCAAGTAAAATAAACATGGCCACCAAAAAAATTGTTTATGAACTTCAGCAGAAATGGACTTATAACCTTTTAGCTAGATGCCCAAAGATACTAAAAACTTGTGAATGTTATTCCTGAATGACTGTACTACTGTACAAAACGACAAATACTGAATAATCAAAATTTTACTTTCTTATATGAAAATCACGTTTTCCATCCTTCCTCTAAAGGCAATGCCTGGATCCAACTGGCGTTCTCATGCAAGTTGGACGTTTAAATGACGATCATGAGACAGGCTCAGTAGCGCTCTTAATAAACAGTGAATTTTTTTAAAGGCACAATGCCAACTAACCCCTTATGCCAACTAACCCCGGTCTCCCCTATTTTCTATTAAAAAAAACTTCTCCAGCAAACTCTGAAGTAGGTCAACTTTGATTACTAGTAACAGTATGATCATTGTATAGTTACGTAGTTACGAAACATAATAATCGTGTTATCTAATGTAGGGGAGACCGGGTGTAGTTGATACAGTCGAAATGTCGAAATTACTCCGCATGTGCTGAAGACAATCCATTTTACACGTGTTTCAATTGTCAATCAGATCCCAATTTCTCAGATTAATTCGTTACAAAGAATGTAGGCCCTATCATGTAAAACTTTATATCATATCAAGTTATTTGTATCGTAAAATAAAACACTTTTCGTAATTACTGTATTTTTTATTAGATATTTAAATATTTCCTAGCACCGTCTCAGCTTACTCGTATGCGTATCAACTTGACCCAATGCCGTATCAACTTGACCCAGAACGGGTTAAGTTGATACATATTGCAACTTTAAAAAAAAAAAAAAACATTTATTTTGTCAGTAAAATTTCAATTATATTAAGATTATAAAAATCTCAGCCGTTAGCCAAACAGTTATTGTTACTAACTACACTTATAGTTTGTTTCAAAATATTGACAGAAAAAATACAAAAATCAGAAAGTAAGAAGTGTATCAACTAGACCCAGTCTCCCCTAACTAAGTTTATTTCATTAAAAACATTGCGTGCCTAGCTAAAATGTAAGAAATGATATATGGCGCGATCGGGTAATGACTCTCGGATGGGTGGCATTGCCCTCAACTGTTGGAAGAGTCGATAACTAATCAAAACTGTAAATAAATATTTTCATACACAAGTTGAGTAAACCTGATATCTTTTCCATTTACAATTATCTTATCCTAACTGGAATAAAGGTCCTCTTCTTCAGCTGGAGTGTCATTTTCTGAAACATCACCAATAACAGACTCTTCAAGACTCCAGGGACACTAAGATTGCTGTGGCGATGAATAAAGCGAAAAACTATAGTGACTATTGCAAACTGCAAAATTACTTTAATCAGTTGCAAAATACAGTAAACTCCCGATTATCCGCGGGTGGATTATCCGCTTTGCGGATTAATCGCGGGTCACTATCCCCCTCCCGTTTTTCAGTTCAAATATAAAAAATTTTTTTAAAAAAAGGGATAAATGAATTTTATTTGTTTCAAAACTTTTTTTAAGAAAGCATTACAAGGACAACGAAATCCTTTCTAGAACGACGAACACATTCAAAGAACGACGAATACATTTAACAAGAACAACAAATGCATTAAAATAAGAATGATAAGGAAACCTGGTGAAAGCCAGGAGCACATCATGAACAGGTTTTTGTCAAAAAGCGTTACTTGTAAAATAAACTGTCCGCTATTTTAATTTAATTGCTTTATGTGATTTTGATACTGGCGAAATGCGTAAGAAACTTTTAAAAAAAGTTGTCTTGACAATTCAAGACGAACTACAACTCATTAAAAAGCAGGAAAACGGATCCTTTAAAAATCAAATGTGCATGCAGTATGGCATAGGAGAAACGACTGTAATAGACATTTTGAAGAAAGTAAATTTGTACTTGCTGATTATTGTAATTTACTTAATAAAACCCAGAAGAAATTTTGTTTATAGGCATTTCTTCATTTTTGCGGATTATCCGCGAATTCGCTTATCCGCGGAAGCCGCGCCACCCAATTCCGCGGATAATCGGGAGTTTATTGTATGTTGTATAAAGGATTTCAATAATGATCCCGTCGCAGTGAGCGGCATTACCCAACACGTTCGGGTAATGGCGTTCAATGTAATGTTTTCTTGTTTTCAATTTTTCAGCACAAATGTTATTGTTATCATGTTTAGCGATAAGGTATTCTGTTTTATATTTGCTTATCTATAAATATCAATAAAAACATAATTTAAGTGTCGTATTATGTTTGTGGCATTCACTTTTCCTTAAGTGGGCGCAATTACCCTTCTCTCCCCATTTAATTCACGCAGCTTACAGAAAGCCAAGGCGCCCTGCAGCGGAGCAATTAATTTAACACAGTTGGAGCAAGTACATTTATGAAATATTAAGATTAAATATGAGATATTATGAAATATTAAGATTAAATATGAGATATTATGAAATATTAAGATGAAATATTAGAAACCTTAGACTTTCCAAACTATAAAAATACTTATGTTTTTTTTTATTAAACTACAGAATTTATTTATAAACAGATATTTGAAAAAACACTGATTTAGTAAAATGGGCTTTAGTAATTTGTTTTGATTAAAAATATTATCTCAAGCGTGAATTAAATTTGATAAATATCCCCATTCAAAAAATCCTTTTTAAACTAAAATATAATATAAAGCTTACAATGTAAACGAATTTCAAAAAGTAATGACCCTAGATTTTTTAATGTAACTCGTAAATTAACAACTTTATATACCAAGATGAACCGTACCCAAGATACCCGTTCGAAACCGTTCGCATTTATTTGAATCTAAAAATCGCCCACATCATGTGAAAATGTGAATACATGAATTGTAAAAGATGGTTTGAAAAAATTGAAATCAAGTTTACGCTCCAACAGTTGGGAAAAGTTTATTCCAGATTCCTTTCACACCGCGATGCAATTAAATACATTCCACATTCATGAAAAAGTGTGCATAAAGATATCTAAGAGAAATAGAGATTTCATATTCTAACTATCTTTGTATAAGATTTTTGAATGTATGCAACACCTGGATTTTTTTGAATTTAATGTATCAATAATAAAATATAATAAATATAAAAAAAAATAAAGTTTCTTAAAATGTATAAAAATATATATAATGTGTAAAATACAAAGACGTGTACTTAAAACACAGACAGGGTATTGTGCTTGTGTAACCGTAATTGTAACTTTTTATAAAAGATCGCAGAATCAAACTAATTACTTTTTTATTTAATCCGATTAGGAAAACTTGATTTTTTAAACTTCTCGAAATACTAATTTTAAGTTTTAATGGAACTAAGCACTAAAGAAGCCCACAAAGCATGTCGAAAACTGAAAATATATTTTTTTTATTTTTTCTAGATGAAAATTATTTTTTATAATTTATACATTTTTATAATAATACTAGCAAATTTTTACCCGTACTTCGCACGGATTAAAAAAATATCAAATCTATCCAAGTATGTGTGCCATGTAACCTGTTTTAAGATCATAAACTTAAGTTATTCTTCCCGCTCGTTTTAAGTATGAAATCCCGTTTCATTGCTTTAAAATTCCAAAATCAAGAATATGGAGTAAAATGTATGCATAAATGCCATCACAATTCCCTCATAAATACATAAAACCTTTTAACTCTTTTGGCACGTTTTGGGAAATAATTTGGCGAGAAAATAGATATATGGGCAATTCTACCATAATTTTTAATTTTATGTCCCTTGGGCATAACTTTTTAAAAAATTAATATTTCTTTACCATTTTTTCTTATTATACTAAAAGACTGGTCCTTTAATAATTGCAAAACGTAATTTTAAAGCAAAGAAACTCCAAAAAAATTTTAGAACACAAAACAATGCAGAAAAGTCCTTACCATCGTGTGTCCCGATTGTCAAATTTTAAGTTTAGGGCCCAATCTAATACTTTTTTTAGCTAAAAATTACATTCATTTGGATTTTAAATTGAACTAATACTGTAGCTTAACGATTTCCTTCCATTGAATTTTGGCTTTTAACATTTATAATGCGTTTTTCTCGTCTCCTAACTTTGTCCCTGGGTTTTGGTACATTCACTGACCTCATTCCAAAAGTGGTGAAGAGAGGCACTGGATTGAGCTACAGTGATTCTTCAACCATGAAAACTGTATTGCAAAAAACTCACTTTTCAGTTAGTAGCCACATATTATTGCTAAAATTCACCAATAAGCCCAAAATTTAAAAAAAAAAACTTAGTGAAATTGCCTGCGAGGCTTTATTGCTTTCCTTACAGTCTCCCAGGTTTAAGGTTAATTTTTGCTTGATAATTGAAATTTTTTTTCTATAAATATGTTTAAGTGGAGTACAAGAAGTAAAAAAAATCCCTTTTTATTAAACTGGAGTTAATTTCAACACAAGAAAGACCGGAAAACAGCGTGAATGTCCTTTCCTTCCGTTCCTGACCTTCCGATCCTTACCGTCGTTAGAATCTAGGGATGGAAAATCGAAACCAGTTTTAAGACTAACCGGTTTTTTAAGATTTCTGTTTCATTGATAAACAGTTAGTTTCGTGAGGCCGGTTTAGACCGGTTTCTTTAGAATCGGTGTTTTTAAAAAACTGCCGTCCCTTATTATAATTTTTTTGTTTTTTACAAATAAGCTTTGCTAAACTTTTTTTCGTAATTCTAGAACCCTTATAAACCTTTTGATAAACATTTAAAGTGATTTTGAAAAAATAAATTTTACAAGTTTTTAATACCTGAAATTAAAAATTGTGGTAGAACTGCCCATATAGCTACAAACACACCCATTATACAGCTCTAACACAATGACCTTAGCACAACCAACCAGCTTATAAATTATTTTTAACAAACATTTTGCACATTTGGCTAGTTTTAATAAATAATTTGGCGAGATTGGCAACATATTTGGCGAAAAAATAAAGAAAAGAACCCTGATATGCAGCTCTAGTGCGATGGTCTTCATTAACCATCATAGCTCAGTAATAGCTTAACCAACATTTTGGCCATTTGGCGAGATTGGCAACATATTTGGCGCAAAAATAAAGACATAAAACCCTTATATGCAGCTCTAGTGTGATGGCCTTTATTAACCACATTTCAGTAATGGCTTAACAATCATTTTACTCATTTGGCGAGATTGGCAACGTATTTGGTGAAAAATAAAGTCATAAAATCCTAATATGCAGCAGAGTGCGATGGCCTTTATTAACCATCATATTTCACTAATAGCTTAACAAACATTTTGCCCATTTGGCGTGTTTTAATTAATAATTTGGCAATATTGGCAACATATTTGGCGAAAAAATAAAGACATAAAACCCTTATATGCAGCTCCAGTGCGACGGCCTTTATTAACCATCACATTTCAGGAATAGCTTAACTATACATTTATTATTTAAATATGCATATTTGCAATCAACAGAACCATCAATGAAGAAATCATCAACTAAACCCAAAATAATGAAGACTGGTAAGAAATACGTCACTTGAAACATATCAATTATTTTCAAATGATGAATTTAGTTTCTGAAAGTAATGGCAACACAAAAATAAAAATTTTCCATATTGGTTTATTTTCGTTGAAAGTTTTATTTAATTTTTTCAGCAGATGGCATCAGGAAAGTAAAAAAATGATCGGATTTGAGTCAAAGTGGTGTAGTTTTTCCAGAAAATTCGAATTTTCTCTAAAAATAGAACATTTTGAGCTCTGAAAGTTCTTATTTTGCAACTCAAGTATGTACTACGTATTTGTGCCAAGTTACGAGTCAAACAAATGTCTAGTTTGTGAGTTACACACACAAAACTTCATTTTTATTATTATAAATATAGGAAAATCATTTCTTCTACTTCGAAACGTTTTAACCTAATGCCAAGATTCTGAAACAATTTAAAAAAAGTTCAGCAATCAAAGTTTAGTTAAGATTAATGAAAAAATACATTAATACTTTAGTGAGTACTCTGCCGTGGTCAGATTTAAAAGGAAATTTCAATGGCTGGAATGAAAACATCATTTTACATTAAACGTTTCTGAAAAAACTAAAAAAAACTATCATTTTTCGAAAGGTTAATTTAATCCGTTTCTCACATATATTTGCTCTTATAACTACCGTTTTCATAACATAAACAGAAACTTATTTAAATGCGTGAAAAAAAATACGATTTTTACTCTATAATTTTAATATCAGATGCGTGCAAAAAGTTATACTTTTTAGAAACAGTGATAAAAATTTTCCCCCAAAAGCAGTAAAAAATAGATATTTATGCAACTAGAGCGAAAAGTAATGCTTTTTAAAACAAGCGGATTTTATTTCACGAGCGAGGTACGAGCACGTGTTTCATACACTATTTTTTATAATTCCGTGAAAAAAATCAAATCTCATTGGTTCAAAAATAATTCACGTGCTAATTAGACTAAAATAGACTAAGAGATGTCAAGGAAAACAACCAATGATCTCGCAGTTCGGAGCGCGTGACGCTATAAAAAACCAATAAGCGTGTTTCAACATTTTGTCAAAGAAAGCAACCAATGAACTCGCAGTTCGAAGGGCGTGACTTAAGAAATATTCCCATCGCGAGAAAAAAAATTCATTGATTCAAAAATAATTCACGCGCATAATATTTTTAAATACAGCAGATCGATAAATCTTTGGATTTTATGAGTATTATCAAATCGAAATTTTACTTGAAATGTTGGCATCTTATAAAAAGAGTGCGACAAAGTCTTTTTTTCACTGCTTTTGGGTGAAAAAAAGTACTTTTTTTCACTGTTTCAAAAAGTCTAGCTTTGTGCACGCGTCTGATATTGAATTTATAATGTAAAAGTCGGCTTTTTTTCACGCAATTATAAAATAATTATTTATGCAACAAGTGTGAAAAGTAACACTTTTTAAAACTAGTGGATTTTATTTCACGAGCGAGGTACGAGCGAGTGTAATAATGACACGCGTTTTAAAAAGTTTAATTTTCGCACGTGTTGCATTCACTATTTTTTATAATTGTGTGAAAAAAATATCATTGGTCCAAAAATATTTCACGCGTATTTATATCTTTAAATAAAAGCAGATCGATAAATATCTGGATTTTATTAATATTATGAAATAGAAATTTTAACTTGAAATGTTGGCATCTTATGAAAAGAGTGAAAAAAGGTCTTTTTTTCCACTGCTGTCGGGTGAAAAAAAGTACTTTTTTTCACTGTTTTAAAATGTCTCACTTTTTTCAAGCGTCTGATATTGAATTTAAAATGTAAAAGTCGGATTTTTTTCACGCAATTATAAAATAGATATTTATGCAACTAGTGCGAAAAGTAACGCTTTATAAAACTAATGGAATAATATAAATCCCATTACCAAGTTCTAAAGAAGATGACTTTCGAGTAACCGACATATAAAACAACAAATAATCTTTAAAACACATAATAGCTAAAAAAAAAACACAAGTTCTTACAACAAAACTCAGTTTGTATGCTTAAAATAATTTTCTATGTATAGTTATTTAATTTCTGAAGAAAATGGCAACAAAATGAAATTAAAAGTTTCAATCTACAAACAAACGTTCGTTTTTTATTATTATAGATTAGTTTAAAAACATTTCTGGAAAACACTAAAATTTCTAAATATAATATGAATTTTAATGAATGTAAATTTATTGCTTTCTGATCAGAATTTTCGAAATTCAAAATTAATAATTTGTAATTTCAAAAAATTAGTAAACTGATCTTTCGAAATTTAAACTTTACCATTTAATAAATTAGATGCTATAGAATGCAAAACATACGGATAGTAAGTTGAACATGTTTCTTTCTCTGCTAAACCAAATGTCAAAGAAAACAACCTATGTTATTAGTTTTAAGCAAAATTAATGTAAAAACATTCTGGGAACGGCTATGATATAATGGTTTGTTCAATGGCGACTTTTGGCGGGTTTAAAAATTTTACGTATGTTTGTTATCGAGTTGTATGTAAAAAATGGAATGGAATGTATACCATGTTTGGGCATTTTGTATATGACAATGTAACAAAATGCGACAAAATGAAACGGGCCTTTATATTATAGATGAGTAAAATTTGAAGTGATATTCGGTAATTTAAACACTTAGTTTTGAAGTATATATATAATTATTTTCATTGTAATTTACCTTGTAATCTGTACTGATACACAAGTCCAACTTAGATTTTCACGACATTGAAACGTTTGTGGTTAACCTAAAGAATCGTACCAGGGCCGTGTGGTATGTTTTTTTTTTCATATGATGCAAATCATTATAATGCCGCTCTTGATTTTTTAAAAAAAGTTTTCAAACTAATTATAGGGGAGACCGGGGTTAGTTGGCATAAGGGGTTAGTTGGCATTGTGCCTTTAAAAAAATTCACTGTTTATTAAAAGCGCTACTGAGCCTGTCTCATGATCGTCATTTAAACGTCCAACTTGCATGAGAACGCCAGTTGGATCCAGGCATTGCCTTTAGAGGAAGGATGGAAAACGTGATTTTCATATAAGAAAGTAAAATTTTGATTATTCAGTATTTGTCGTTTTGTACAGTAGTACAGTCATTCAGGAATAACATTCACAAGTTTTTAGTATCTTTGGGCATCTAGCTAAAAGGTTATAAGTCCATTTCTGCTGAAGTTCATAAACAATTTTTTTGGTGGCCATGTTTATTTTACTTGCTCGATTGGGGTTGGTTGGCATAGGGACTCGGGGGCTAGTTGACATAAGCAGGCTGGGTATGCCAACTAACCCCGCAACAACGGGTAAGTTGACATAAGTATGCCAACATTCATAGAGACCTAATTTTAGTTAGGTATAGGTTACTTCATAATAATAAATTATTATTATTTTTATCTATACATATATAAATGCGGAAGGCGTTTTATTTTCGCAGTCATAACTCAATAACGGCTGGACAGATAATAACTTTTACTTTAGATACTTTTACGTAGATTTGTCATACTCAGAGTTTCAAAAATGGCATAATTTAAGACTATACAAATTTCAGCTCGATTTCAAGCAAACGGTTATCTAGTTATTATTATGTAATAAACGGAAACTGCAAGTTCACTTTTTCTGCCTTACCTAACTATGATAATGTAAATATTTTTTGTTCAGATTATGAGTACCTATAAACGAAAAACTGAGAGGGCTACAATGACAGCAGATCATCTAAAGAGAGTTGTTGAGGCACACTTACTTGATAAAAAAGTTTGATAAAAATAGCGGATGAATTTAAGATCTCTGCTAGAAGTCTTGCATGGTATTGTAAGATCGCAAAATTAAAAATGAATTATCTCTGCCTAAAGGGTACCAGAGAGTATTGGAGGATATGGGATAGTGCGGCAGGTGTTCACTCCTGAACAAGAATTTGCTTTGAGTGAATACCTTGTGAAGGCAAGTGACATATACTTCGGCCTGAGCCCAAAAGAGGCAAGAAAGTTGGCATATCAATATGCAGTTGCTAATGGCACTGCACATCCTAGTAGTTGGGACTCAAAAGAATCAGCAGGTGTTGACTGGTTTTCTTTTTTCCTAAAACGTCACCCATAACTTTCAATACGTAAGCTGTGGAAATAAAAAAGTACCCACTTGAGGTTATTTCATCCGTTAGTCACCCTATAGAATCGGACCTTTTTGAGATTGTGTACAATTAACTTTCTGATTTAATTGCACGATACAAAATTTGCATAAGGGGCCGTCTTCATATTAAAAATATTACGAACTTTGAAATTTCCAATAGCAACACCCAATTTTAATAACTTAGAAATGTTAAGCACTCTTGAAAACCCTTAAATCTAAGTTTTTGTTATATTTGGATGAATATTTTACGAGTTATTTAATCGAATCACTTGTGGACCTTTTGGGGACCATCTCTAAAATGACAAGCAAGCATGCATGCAAGGTCGTCTTTATTTATCAATCACACGTAATCTTATACACAGTCCCCTAAAGGGTAATTAAAAAGTATTTTGTGATTTACTCAGCAAATTATGAATAAAATGTTGGGAAAAAAAATGGGATTACGCTTAAACTTCCTGTCTTAAATTTATTTCTTTAAAAATAATAAGGGGTTTCTATTCATATTTTTTTAAAAAATTAATATAATAATTATTTAAAAATATAAAAATTGTTTTAAATACCCCAATATTGAATGCATTTTGTTTGGGTTATTATAATTTCATTTCAGTAAAAAATTCGTTTCATTATCTTAATTATTTATAGATTGGGATAGTTTTTTATGTGTAACTCATTTAACATTATGGGACCTAAACTTTGCACGTCTCTTACTCCCCTAATAATGCTTAAAAACTAACAAAATTTGGCATTTCGTATTAACATAGGTCATAGATTTGAAATATGGACTCAAAAAGGGGTGTTGCTATTGGAAATTTTAAAGTTAGTAACATTTTTAATATGAAGATGGCCCCTTATGCAAATTTTGTGTCATGCAATTAACTCAGAATGTTAATTGTTCAAAATGTCAAAAAGGTCCGATTCTATAGGATGACTAACGGATGAAATAACCTCAAGTGGGTACTTTTTTATTTCCACAGCTGTACCCCCGCGGCAACCAGTTTGGCTCGAACGTCCAGTTTCAACCCACATAATGTTCAAAGATTTTTCAACCTCCTAAAATCAGTAATGAACCAACATTCATTTACCGCCCAGGACATATGGAATGTTTAATTTTAAGCTGATTAACATTCATTATAATTACACCTTACATAAAGACGAGTAAAAACGCTTGCCTCACTTATGCCAACTTACCCCACTACCTATGCCAACTAACCCCGATACCGGGGTAGGTTGGCATAGTTTGACTGGACAAGGAAAAACATTTTTCACACAAAGTGGCAACAATATATTTATTCAATTGTATGTGTGATTTGTAGCCAAAATGTTTACCTACATTACCAACTTTTTACATTTCAAATATCTTCAAACCAAAAAATTAGAAAAATTTTGAAGTGAAAAGTGTGCCAACTAACCCCGGTCTCCCCTACTTTAACTCAAAAACTGAAGCTTTTCTATCCATCACCCATATGAAAGCTATTTAGAATAATTTTTACATTATTCACAACTGTTGTGTAAAAACGCATATTTTGTTTTTTTTTATTAATTTTACAATTGCAAGTGGCACATAAAAGCAAAAATATGAAAGGACTTTAAAATACAAGTTTACAGATAATCCCCAATTTAAAATAAATATTTTGTAGAGTTGGGTTTGTACAATGACCGAAAATATGTATTTTTTTTATAAATATAAAGTTAAAATCGATATTTTAATGAAAATTTTTGATATCTGTAATCTTTCACTGACAGCGCACAGTGAGGTCTTCATCTAAAAATTTGGTTATATATATTTTTGAGTAGAATTCGTATTATTATTTTTTTTTTTTTTTTGCTCCCGGCTTAATTTTTTTTTATCAATAAATGAACTTATTAAGATATGCGTATCATTTTGGGCAATGATGTTGCGTGGTTCAGGGGCAGGCGCGCAGCCAGGAATTTTTCGGGGGAGGGGGGGGGGGGGGGGCTTAAACTCAGAAGGACACTTTTATACAAATTCCTGATGGTCTGTAATAACACTAGTAAATATACTAAATTTACAATCATGATCTACAAACTGGACTACTGGGGAAAACGCTTAATAAAATGATTAGGGATAAAATTCAAATTCAAAGTGTCAAAGTAAATTACAAACCAATTAAAAGCAATAGACCCCTAATTTCTAAATTATGCCATCACAATAAAAAAATAAGAATTAATTTATCATACCAATAAAGCTAAAATTCTGACACAAAACACAATTTTTGATTGGTAAAAAATTTAAATAATTGCTAACTAAAAGCCTGTTAAGTAAATACTTATAAACCTAGTGCATTAAACGAAATTTATATTTTTATATTAAAGCACACTTATATTAAGAATTGACATTTATTGAAAATGAATTTTGTTAATTTCTTACCTCCACTCACGCTCAGGAATAACAAAAAAAAAAACACTTTGAAATGCAAGAAGATAGAGAGGAAAACCACCTTAAACCATTCCACTCAGAGTCAAATACTATTCTGCTCAAAAATCAAAGTTCTAAGAATTGACCATACAATCTTCAGTGACGTACCAGCAATAAATTTAGTGTCTTATCTATTTTTTGTTCATTGGCCAGTCCAAAAAATTCCTCAAACATCTGGCAAGTACTACTTACAAAACGTACTACTTCTGAGAAAATGTTTGGGAAGCAAAGTATGGGAGGTCGTGAATAATTGTCTCGAGAATCAAACAAGGATCCTTCCAGTGTCGTCGACGCTGCCTTTTTTCTTTGGTCATAAAACTTAAAAGGTTCTCCTGCTTTGATGAAAATCATAGATAATTTTTGCCGAAGCTAAACAATTCCCCCTTGTAACGTTTTTCGTAGAAGACGGTGGTAAATTTATTGCCTTAAGGGATGACGGCCACCCTCTCAATGGACGCTGCCCTGAAGGCCAAAACCTTGAATGGGTTGCAACAGGACTGATTATATGGGGAGAGGGGTTTGACGCCCCCTCCCTCAAGCTCTCCCCACAAGTGGGTCCGATACTCCGATTCTGTCTTTACGGCACTAATGACTTGCAGCCCTTCCTGGAAAAACCACACGAGGACCACGATGTGTTGGAGGAGGCGAAGCCTGCGTTGTATTCGTGCACACTAGCCTAGCCTAGCCTTTGCAATATAAGAATATACAAGTCAGGGAAGGGTCTTTCTGTCGCACAACCAGTTGTAGGGGCTGTCGCGTTATCTGTTGTCAATGCGATTTTGGGGTGTTTGTTTCTATTTGGCTACTCTTTTGATCGTTTTTGGTGTGACAATGGTAACTTTCATTGCCTTTTCTCAAATGAGGAAATAA
Source organism: Hylyphantes graminicola (assembly GCA_023701765.1). Classification (NCBI taxonomy): domain Eukaryota; kingdom Metazoa; phylum Arthropoda; class Arachnida; order Araneae; family Linyphiidae; genus Hylyphantes; species Hylyphantes graminicola. Next base: position 35,586,883 of record CM043111.1, on the reverse strand, counting down.
GCTAATATTATCAGCAGCTAATTTTATAGTAATGTGCAATTGTTAAATTACGTGCCCTATTCGCTTGGAGGTAAGGATATAAAAATGCACAAACGAATATAAATAACAAGTTTTTGATTTCGAAATATTGTGTGTGTTTTTTCAACTCGAATGACAAATATTCAGAAAATATTAAAATACCTTCAACTTTGCGTGTCATACATTAGAAGAATCACGAAGAAAACAAAGCAGATTATTAACATAAAAAGTTCATTCATTAAAAAAAAAATACCGAAGATACTTAATAATCATGAATCTCCTCATATCGAACGATGAAATTCTCAACTTTCTGATTTATTCTGAACTATATGATTTTTTTTTTTAATTAAAATGCTCGGCCTAGTCGAATTTGAAAGCCTGAATCTGTAAAAATTAAACTTATTAATTTTTTCCCCCTCATCAGCCAAATTGATGCCTTCAGATTTCCCGCCTTTAATGTGTGACCTGAAACTAAAAAGGGCCCCTTTTGTGAAATTTACTTATGAAGAAAAACGTTTTTTCAGTTTCAATTTTCGAAAGAGTATTTAGATTTTAAAAAAAATAGTGAAGAGTCCGGAATCATTGCAGTATAATTTATGAATTTTAAGAATCAAACATTTCCTATAGTTCTACATTTTTTTTAATAAAATAAATTTTAAGTTTCCTAAATTACTGAGGGTCCTAGGCCAGGTCATAAGGGGCCCGTTGTTATGTCTGACAAAAAACTTATAACCTTCTGGGTCTCATAGCTGCCCCCTCTAGTTAAATACTGGACTATTTCGCATATTAAGTTTTTTTTTTTTTTTGAAAAAGAAATTAACTAGAAAATTGCTAAAAAGTCCAATAATAATAATAACGAATTATGCAAAACTAAGCAAACTTTTTCTGCATTTTCTTTTAAAATTGAATCAAAATTTTGGCCTCCTCACATGACTAGGAAGCTAATTATTTAAGGTTTTTTTTTCAAATTTTTCTTAAATAAAATTGAAAAAATAAATTGGGCCCTTTAACTTATTGTGGGCCCCTAAGCAGTGCATAGTTTTTAGCCCCCCCCCCTTTCCCCAAGCGATTTTACAATGAAAGAACCGCCCTCTCTCTGTTGAAGTTAAGAAACCGACAGAAAGAGCGCATGGGGATTAATACCCCGATTCCCGCTCATCCCCGCCTTTCCCCCTGGTCGTCTCGGGCCTGTATTACATCTATTTTCCTTCTTACTATTTCGGATATTCATTGAATTGCCGCTCTTTTTATTTCTATATTTGAAGATTTAGAAGTGTTTATTTTACACAGATTTAGTAAATACTAAGTTAAATTTTTTGAAGCAGTATTTAAAAAAAATGGAGGTCAGAATCTCGAATTTTGCTGCCCCCTACTCAATTGCCGCCTGATGCGGCCGCCTCTCTGCATCATAGCACCACACGGCCCTGAATCGTACCTGGATTTGGTTACTTTTCAAAAATCTCGCCAACTCGAAAAGATAAAAAAAATGTCCAAACAAGAAAAAAAAACTTTTACTTACCAAGAAGAATTCACTTAATTGCAGACCAGATTTATTAAATACTGCAAAACGTTAAACTACAAAATTCCGAAGAATTGATTTTAAAAAGTAAATAATTATTTAAACTCGTTAAGCAAATAATCAATAAAATAGTGGTAGAAAATTCTTCAGATTCTTTCGATAATGCTAATTCAGTCAAAGGTTGCCATACTAAAAATATCTGGGGTTACCAGATTTGGCGTAAAATTGACGGGCACGATTCTTTAGGTTAACCATATTGGTTATATCATTTCAGTTATCGTTAAAATTTCTTCAAAGAATGTAAATCTTTTATGCAATGTTTTGTAAAATTATGTTTGTTAACGATATGAAGCCCAATAATGACTCCTTTTGGTGAAATTTAAATTTTCACTTTTAAATCAGGCTCTGGATAAAAGGGACAAAAGAAACCTTTGTTCCACTCACACTAATTTAGAGCATTTGAAATAATACTTTTTTTGCAAATTTAGGGCATTTTTTTTTGCCTTGGGAAGAATAATGTATTTATATTTTCGTATAGAATATTTTCTGCATAAGATTAAGCATTATATTTCGACTAGACAAGATCTCTTCTTTTCTCAAAAATGTAATATACAATAAATTGAATATTTATCGAACTTTTTCTTTCACTTTTCCTAGAAGTAGAAATTTGTTTTATTATAATATTGAATAAATAATAACATCTTTTCACCATTTCAAATGAGATCCAAATGAGTTTTCCGATGAATTTTATTTTTTATTGATGTTTGTTAACATGACTTTTTTTAAGTAAAATATTTTAAACGTTAACAAATATTGTATTTTTTAGACATTATTCGATTATCACTGTATTGCTAGATTAAAAATAAGTTTTACATTTTTATCAAAAAAAGTTGCGATGTTTTGAAAATACAAGTAAAAGCATGCAACTCAGATAAAAAAAAAAACTTTGTTGTGGGCGTTTTTTTGCGTGGGTTTTAAACAAATTTTTAACCGTGCAAAAAAATAGATTCCTCCAAACCTGTTAATGCAAGCCATCAAAATAGTGTCAAGTATCTATATTTCGATTTTAATTTAGCACAAATGTAGTTTGTTTTGTTGTGAAAAATAAAATAAATTACAACTGTGTCTCCAAAATAAAGTGCGCTATATTCTTAAAACTTAAGACCCAGAGTATGTCAGAGCCCCAGCTAAGTCGACAGATTTTCAGGAAGAAAATCGTCGGTATGTGTGGCATATATGATTATGTGACATGAAAAAGATTCCTTGGGTTCGCTCCAAAAAAAAAGCTTTACTTGTCACAAAAAAGTATATATCAATTTAAAAACAAAACGTTTACCTTAACTTACTTTTAAGATACTTGTTTTGTAAACCCAGTGGTGAACTGGTGTACCCTTAAAAACCGATTTTTTTTAAAGTAAAATTTTATTTCATACCAATTGATCCCCTCTCCACTGGTCAGCACTTCATCAGTATATTATTTTTTACTCCCATTCTTATATTAGCATTAATTTTTTTAAGACCGATTGTATCCAGGCCCTACTAAGAGTTAGATGGTTTTCCCATGGGCCCTGTCAACATTGCCAGAATAGCTACAATATAATGAATGGCTAGTTTCTATTTGCCCTCACTGAAAATGGCCAAAATATGGTAAACCATTACACCCCTTATTCGACCACTACCGAGGAGCCAGGTCGGTAAAGGCGTTTGCCTTGCATGCGATAGGTCCCAGATTCGTGTACGGGAATCGTCAAAATAACTGTTGACCTAAAAACGACTCATGAAGCCAAAAATTGTTCCGTGTCCCGAATAATACCCCGTGGGGTGGGAGTGCACGATATATATTTTTCTACGTCCCGAAGCTGCGTACGATGATGTCTCCCTTAATGGTGCACTAAATGCGTACTCAGATGTCGACTCGCCACATAACTGTGGTTCTAAATTAAGACTTGCGTGGCCAATATCCCTCTATGCGATGATAATTTAAACTAACCCCAAATCATATAACTGGACCCTACTCCTCTTATGACTCCTACGATACCAAAAATATTTTCATATAATTTGGTAGCTGTACCTCCAGTAGTTTGGGATGGACATTGATACGTGAGTCAGTCAGTGCTTCAGTACTTTGTCTTTTATATATAGATTGTACAAATATAAGATACATTTAGTTTAAGGGGTCTAAGGAGTCTTAAAAATGTGCAAAGAAGGAACTACAAAGTATAGTTTGATCTGTCATGTAATTTTTTAACTACTCAATATACAAGTATAATTTTTTTATATGTAATTCTGCAAGATTTATTTATTATAAAACAAATTTTAAAATTTATGAAACTTTAGCCAAAACTAAAATAAATGATATTAAACATAAAGCTATTTTAACACATTGTGATTAGGCTTGCGCGGCAAATTTTGAGGGCAAAATTGAAAAAATGACCCAGAAAATGACTTTATATTGTACAAATATGTACAAACTAGGACTTATACCTAAATTCTCAGCTCAATTTTAATTAGAAATTATTTAAAAATGAATTCAAAATCAAAATTTAAAAAATTTTATTAATTTTTTTAGAAAAAAAGTCTTTAAAATAATTTCTAATTAAAATTGAGCTGAGAATTTAGGTATAAGTCCTAGTTTGTACATATTTGTACAATATAAAGTCATTTTCTTGGTCATTTTTTCAATTTTGACCTCAAAATTTGCCGCGCAAGCCTAATCACAATGTGTTAAAATAGCTTCATGTTTAATATCATTTTTTTAGGTTTTGGCTAAAGTTTCATAAATTTTAAAATTTGTTTTATAATAAATAAATCTTGTAGAATTACATATAAAAAAATTATACTTGTATATTGAGTAGTTAAAAAATTACATGACAGATCAAACTATACTTTGTAGTTCCTTCTTTGCACATTTTTAAGACTCCTTAGACCCCTTAAATTGTTAAATTTATCTTAAACGACACTGATATAAGTATTTTTGTATGACAGAATCGCAACAAAAACAATCAGCAAATCATCGAAAAATTCCTGAATAGAAATGACACGACACCCATTAGCTCCCAAGCATCTGTCTGTCCCATCAAAGACAAGACTCACTCTTGTTTGTTAAAAAGCTTAAACGGAGCTCACCACGCACGGCTCGGTGAGTATGCTGTCGACTTGTGGAAGGAAAAATCAATGACAGATGTGCTCATTGTGGTACAAGAGAAAGAGTTTAAGGCCCACAAGGCGGTGCTGGCATGTTACTCGCCGTACTTCTCTGAGGTTTTGGTCAAGCCGGGCTTTAGTGATGTTCATTATGTAAGTGTAAGGATTATTTTGAAGTCATTTATGAAATATTAATAACTATATTATACACAATTAATTCTTGTCATATTATAATGATTTAACTTATGTTTTTTTAAAATATTTTTCAATTATTCTGTAAATTAATTTAAATTATAAAGTTTATTTTATCGACGCAAGCCGGTATTAATGATACAAAGGTAAGATTAAATATAAAAATTTAAACTTAATGATTTACAATCCTAAAAATTAACTTGTCTAAGCAACTTCTGACTTAAATAATAAGCCTTGATAAGCTCGGTGACGTCACACAGTCCAACCGGTTCGGTTTGTCGGCGGTTCCGAAAAAAAGCAACAAAACTTGGTCGCAACCAGAAAATTATATTTATTGACCGTGCGCAAAGAAGTTTCGTACTTTTTCTTCAGAAAAGCCGATTATTCGATCCGGACGGTTAGCGCGATGTCAAGTAGAGTTTCTGTGGCCTTAAAATTTTTCACTCCATGGTTAAGTAGACAATAGACATGCGTAAAGCAAAGAATAATTTTTTACTTTATAAAATATAATGATACTAAAGTATTGCGATAGGATCGAAAATACGCGACGGAGATTAAATGTGCTAGATTTACGATTTGGAGGGGGATGAGTCTAAAATAAAGGGAGTTTGGGGCATAAGTCCGTCTGTCAGTCTGTCTAAAACCAATCTATAACTTTAACAAACGATCTATGTGAAATTCGGTAACGTGTTCATAGTGCCTGTTAGACGTCATAAAAAGAGTTTTGTGAAAATCACGCATGTGCAAATAGTAGCTGCCATATATATTTTTTTATTTAAAGTTATTGGAGTAACTTTATCGGGTTATTGAGTACATAATTACCATTGAACTCATTGAAGTATTGTATAGTACTTGAAAGTCATGTGGTGTAACAAACCACTAGTTTTCAAAGCAATAATCTCGATCATTGTATTTTTCTTATTCTCTTTTTACTGCAATCGTCACATGAGCTCACCCTAACAAAACCGCATTGTCATCATTCTTGGCAATTTAGTTCGATCCAATGCTCCTTCTTTGTTTGCCCAAATTGTCTCGATTGAAGAGCATAGTTTAAGAACGTTCTAAGGAACACATTTTTGAAAAATTTGAGATTTTTGTGCCCAATGAACAAATTATTCCCTCCTTTAAAAATAACAAGTTTTCACCCGTTTCAAAAACTGTAGTTAAACATATTTTTTAAATTTTGCAAGTACTGTTTTTAGCGTATCTAAGTGCAAACGAAAAACTTGAAACCTCATTTACTCGTTTTCTTCTTTTTGTCACTTAGCACGTTCTTCCACTAAGCTCTTTCATTGTTCTTTCATTAGCTCCACTTGCCCAACGTGACTGCCAATGCCTTCGGGATCCTCCTGGAGTTTATGTACACGGGAAAATTGCGGTTGACTTGTCAAGAGCTGAATGAAGTGTACCGATCTGCAAGGAAGCTGGGCATGAAAGAAGCTGTCAAAGAATGTATTGAGGTAAGTTCATTTAAAAATAAGTATCTTTACAATTGTTAGATGTAGCAATGAAAAAAATTACGCTTTTTCAATAAGAATACATCTCATTTGCATTTAAAGAAAATTAGTTTCAAATTTTTAAGTTTTCATTTTTAAGAATTAAGAATGATGACATATAAGAATGACGATAACAATGACAGATAAAAATGATGATAAAAATGATGTCTTGAAAAATGCGATGATAACGAAATATTTTTTGAATCGCTCTTAAAAATTTCGTGCAGGCTTCAGAGACATTATATAGAATGGACTTGCCACTCAATAGTAAAACAGTTTACCATAATGTCCTCAACATCACAAAATATCCAAGAGGAGAAATGTTGCTGCTTATTTCAACTTAACGCTACCTTTTCGTTACGAACTATTCCAAATTGTCGCCAGACCTGAATACCAGCTGGCAAACAGAAATGGGGACTCGCAACTATTTCTAAGTCACGTTGGTTTCTACCAATCACAGCCACTTAGTGTTTTTTTAAACATTTTTTCAGACGCTTTTTTGCTCATAGTTCTTATTTTTCTCTTCTAGCTTTTAAATCATAAATGCTTAATTACATTCTTTTAATCTCTGAGCATGTTAACAATCATGAATGTTATACTTTTAATTCAGTAATATTTTGTTCAAGATGCCAAATGCTTGTGCAATTCGTAATTGTAAAGAGTGGTATAAAAAAATATTTGTCGCATTTCACAGGTAAAATTTATTTAGTACTGCATACTTTTAGTATTGTGCTCCTTTATAAAGTATACCTTTTATCAAGAAAATTTATTCTAAAAGCTCTTTTATACCGAAGAATCATCTTCATTATTAAGTTATCGTTGTTCAAATTCTAATTATAACTAATCTTTTGGGCCAAGTCAATTAAGTTAATGGTCTGAACATTGACAGCTTAGAAGTTGAATATTGTTGGTACATTTGTCAAAAAGAAACCTGTTTATGCAAACGTAGTTTTTGAGTTATTGATATTTAACATTTGGCGATTCATCCTTGTTTCTTTCCTAACTTCTTTTTCATACTATTAGATTGTCGGCTTCATGTGTTCAAGTCGTTGTGGAAAAACTCGCCATGGTGATGATGAGGAGGAGGAGGACACTTTAGGTTTGCCAATGCGCAGTCCATTCTATTTAATGTCACTGGCAGGTTTCGCTAAAAATATAATTCCTAATAGCAGCACTGGCTGTGGGGTGAAAATTTTCACCAACTTTAGAAATTAGGCTGAATCATTTTTCTGGTTTTGGATTTCCAGAGTCTGAAAAGGAGGAATATGAATGATGTTTATTTGTTTAGTAGAAAAGAGTTGATATGACAATGTATGGTAGTATATACTGTAACGTATTGTGAGAAATAACTATTTTTTATTATTAACTCAGATTTTTTACTTTCTAGGAGTTGAGGACAGGGTTATCTGAACAAATATTTTATACATAATAAATAAATGTATTTGTACAGCTGGGGAAAAAAACGTTCCACCCCTCGTTTCTCGGCTGCTATTGGTCAAGGAATTTTGTGAAAGGTGTCATTTTTCAGGAAAGAGCGTAAGGAATTGAGATCTGGCAACAAAAATTGTACAAGGGGTCGTCTACATAGTAAAATAAGTGCCAACTATGAAAATTCCAAGAACAACACACATTTTTTTTTACATAAAACTGTTCAACATCTTCAAAATGCCCCATGTATAAAAAACGAATTATTTATTTTACATTATTTGCTGAGATATAAGCATTCAAATTTGAACGTTCATAATGTTTAAAAAAAAGTTTCATAAACTTTTGTTCATACCTTCACAAACAAAAGGAATTAAACAAAGATTTTTTTTTATATACTTCTTTATCTTCCAAAAACAAATCACGCAAGTTTTTTTCATCAATTTTTTAATTTTACTATTTCTTTTGTTTAAATTTGGAGATTTCCCCCTGAACGAGTTCAAAATTAATGCTTTAATATCGCAGCAAAATAATGCAAAATAAATAATTCTCTTTTATACATGGGGTATTTCGAAGGTGCTGAACTTCTTTATGTAAAAAAAATTGGTTGTTGCTATTGGAATTTTCAAAGTAGGAACTCATTTTAATATGTAGACGACCCCTTATACAATTTTTGTTGCCAGTTCTCAATTACTTACGCTATTTTCTGAAAAATGACACCTTTCACAAAATTCCTTGACCAATAGCAGCCGTGGAACGAGGGGTGGAACTTTTTTTTTCAACAGTTGTACATTATTTTCCAATTCAAAATTTAGTTTAAATAAATAAATAAATAATTCTTTAGAAGAAAAAATAAAGCATTGTACATTTATATTATCTTTCAGTGGAAATATATGTTATGTAATTACACTTTTAATGTAGGAATGAATTTGTACATTCGTTGTATAACCATAACTAAATCAAATTATTTAAAACTACATCAGTTATATTTTGATAATTTAGATGTAAGTACCGTTATCGAATATATACACGCAAAGACACACATATACGCACCTAACAAGCAATGATTATCTTCGAGTAATATTGCATCAGTGTATGAATTTAAAAGCTAATATTGGTATTGTGTTAACTTCTGCTATGAATAATCTAAATGAAATTCAGAAGGTATTCATTAAGACAGTCCGATAGCTTTAATCTCGATCTATTCCCCAACGATAGGAAATTGTTCAAGCAATATATTATCTTGAACTTATATCGAATGCTAGAGAAATAGTATTTAATTAGTAGCTAAATTGTTCCACTGTGTTCTCGGTCGTTACGACTTTAGAAATATGGAATACTTGCAATACTTTCTAATTTTCTGAAGAATATCCGAACAACTAAATAATGTTAAGAGTTATAGGTAAGATTACTGATTTAATACAAAATAATGGAAGATGTGTATTTATAAGATTATGTTATAGTCTTTGCCACGAGAATTACTTTCGAGTATGAATGAGAATGAATACGAGTCTCATTAAATTAAATACATTTAATTGACATTCAGTTTTTATAAAAATGCGAACGAAATACTGCAACAAAACTACTAATAATCTTGCGCATAATTTAAAGAAATTAATTTTTAAAAAGAATGGAAGTTAAAATAATTTTTTGAGAATTGTATCAATATAATATTTATTTACAATAAAAAAGCCTTTATATTGGAAATTTAGGGTTGATAAAAAATTAAATAGTGCTTAATATTATAGTTTATAACTTTTAAAAATGGTATTTTTTACACTATAGCATTGGACAATGTAAAAAAAATAATAAACTGTGTGACGTTACCATGAATTTTGAGGATACGGTTACACCAACTCTGCACTAAGCTGCAAACCAAATTATGTGAGGAATTTTTTACGAAACGCACTATATTACTAATTTACTATGTGTACTGCTGTACTATGGTGAAAGCAGTTACAATTCACATCAAGTTTAGTTCCTTCCCTTTTTTAATAGATTTTTGTGGTGTAACCAAATTTCGTTTTAGTAGGGTAGCCTTAGTTCATTTTGTGGTGAAATCATCCACGATTTTTTTAAAACCTTACTCACGTTGTTTGAGTGACCTTACTCATGTTTGGTGTAAGTTTACACTCATTTAATCGAAAACATTTTTTTCGATTTTGTCCAATTTTTTCCATTTTGTAAAATTTTTCCGACAGTACTTGTGCTCGCCAGTTTTACAAAGTTAAGTGTTATTCCAAACGCTTTGCATTGCAAAACTTTGGTGCAAGTTCGCCATAATTCTTAGTAAAAATCGGCTTTATGTTAATAGAAGCCTACATTTCTTTGAATGAGAAAAATAATAAATTAGAAAAGCTGTTCACTAATGGGTTCACAAATGTCCACGTAACAAGGTGAACTACCTTAAATATAATTTTATTATACTGTGGGTTTTTTCATAAACAATTGGTGTAAAGTTACTCCATAAACGTGGAAGCAGCATGTGCTGTGTGTAGTATTTAAAACTAAACTTTGGCCTATCATAAAAAAATGTCTCAGAAGAAAATTTTATTTTCAAATCATATAAAAATTTTAATATACAACCATCTAGCTTTGATATTAATCGGAATAATCTTAAGGCGTCAAACAATACTATACTATATCATCTATTTCATTATTTGACTGTTATATGACTATTGCCTAGCCTTGTGATAAAACAAATTTAAATGCATGATATTCCAACGCAACATAAAACATTAAATAATTATATTATAATTCTTATCATGAATCCTGATTCCTTTACTCTTATCTATTTTTTCCTTTTTCAAAATTATAAGTTTGTTAATCATGGACCAACACATACTGTATGCTTTCGATTTTTCATCGTTAAGAAGCAATGCATTGTTAAAACAGTGCTCTAACTTTCCTAGTTAATTGTTCTTGAATTCTATAGACTCCTATTACTTTGGCATCAAATCCGAACTCGTTAGTGTGATTATCCGCATAGTTTGCATTTTCAGAGACAGAATAGTTTTAATATTTCCTTTAAGATTGTTTTGGTCTTATGGGACGAGAATCTTAGACATTCCAGACGCAATGTTTTTATTTATTTGAATAGATTAACTTAGCAATTTATTTAAGCTAAACTGTGCATGCTAGAGATGAACCGTTTATTTAATAAAATAGTGTTGGCTATTTAAAAAATTCTGTGACGATCAAACAATCATGAATTCATAAAAAAAAATCTGAAGTACAGTCAAACCTCATTACTTGAAACCCCAGGGGACTAAATAATAGGTTCATCTTTATTCAACGCAAATATTTTGGGAACCCAAGAACTTTCTAGCTGCAATAATATAAATAAGAAGTTAAAAGCTATAATCTTCATATGAATTATGCTATGAACCAATTAGTAGTAGCAGCAAGAAATGTCCGAAATTCTAGTGCAATCTTGGGGCTGGGGAGCCCAGTCGGTTAAGCACTCGCTTAGCATGCGGAAGGTAATAGGTTCGGGTCCGGGCATCGCCAAAATAGCTGCCTACCTATAAAACGGCCCGTGCAGCCAAAAATGTCCGACGAATAATACCCCGTGTAAGGGAGTGCACGTTAAATATCCTTCGAAGTCCTGACGCTGCGTACGATGTCGCCCTTAACGGTTGCGTTGGGTGCCTATTCAGGTGTTGGCTCGTCACCTGACTGTGGTTTTAAAATACGACCCCCGTCGCCAATAGCCCTCGTGTAGCTCTAGTGCGACGATAATTCAAACCTTACCTAATCTAGTGCAATCTTCAACCACGATTAATAACAGGGCATCTAGTATCAGTATTCTGATCAAAGTTCTTCTATTGCACATTAAAATAGCATAAAAATTTAATTTAAAAAATTTGCTAAAAGTTACAAAACTCACAGTTTACGAAATATAAACTAAGGTATAGGTGTTAGGGTTAGGTCAGTTCATTTGCTACCTTTGACGATAGCAAATTCAATTGGACGAAGTCGCCCATGAACAGATCGGACCCTACCTCTTGCGACATCGGGTCCCATTTGAATTAATTTTTTAAAATCTCCTCACAAACAATTAACATGTTAATTAGCTTCAAAATGGACATGGTTCGATAGAAAAAGAACCTAAAATCAGTTTTCACCCTTTGGTTACAGGTATCAATCATTTATTTCTATGAAAACTGAAGTTGAACGAGAGTCAATACGATATAAGAGTTCTTTAAAAATAACTTTAAACTAGTCATTTATTTCAGCATACCAAAAAGTTATTTTAGTTGTTAATTTTAAAGACATTTTGCTGTAAAAACAATTTTCAAATAAACTGATAAACTACAATTAAGTTATAAGGGGATTTTTTGTATTTATATATGGCCCAAAAAAATGTATTTTTAGAGCTTAATACGCGTCTTTCAGCAGCAATTAAGAATATTTTTTAAAAAATAATAATAATTTGCAAAACATACTTTTTAGCTAAAGCTCTAGATTAGCGGTCGCCAGTCGCCAACTGGAGACTATTACAACGAAAGTGGCTACCTAAAAATCGAACCCCAGTCGCCAAATGTGGCGATCATAATTTTTCTTTTTTGTTCAACAAATAATTAATACTGAAGCTGCATTTCTAAAATAATAAAACGCTCCGATTCTATTCTGTCGGGAAGAAAGACTTGATGACAGTTGTTGCTCATCGGTGAAATTTTCCATCCTCCTCCGTGTGACGTAAATGGAGCTGGGCGATGAAAATCTTAAATGCAAATTTGATTTTTAAATTTTGCTTTACGATTTCGGCAATCTACAGGTGATTGATTTACATCTGATTAAGATCTCAACTATTCATTTAAACAATTTTGATATGAGAAAATTTCATGAACAATCGTGGGTCGTGGGCGACGTCAAGAATTCTCCGAAACTAATAGCAGTTGAACTGATTGTACATAAAATAATTTTCTCCTAACGATAATGGACAATCACTTAATACTACATATTTTGTATGATACCTTTTTTACTGTCAATCTTATCATATCAAAAATGTCATTAATAAAATTTTCTTTTGTGGAAAATCGCACTTTCTTTTTGTCGTATGTGCTGAAATTTAAAACTTTCTACTAAAAATCAAAATGTGGCTACCATTTTTTTTCCCTCTGGTAGCCACTGGCTACTATTAAAAATTCCCAGTCTAGAGCATTATTTTTAGCATATGTTTGATAGAAAAGTATGCTTAGATGAGAGAAGAATATGAGAGTAGGATTTTGCTAAGATCTTTAGAGACATATACCTTACACTGTTACAAATTTTGTGCTTACTTTCACCAGATTAATGTTTCCTAGTAGCTGCAACGGCTGTATGGTGAAATGTTTCACCATATTTCACCAGTACTACCATTTCACCAGTACTACCATTTTTCAAGTTTTGGAAACGAAAACCTGAGAAACGGTTCAACCCAATACCAAAATATGGAGAAAATCTTCACTACACAGTCGTTGCAGCTACCAGGAACCATTATTATGGTGAAAGCAAGCACACAATTTTCGACAGTGTATGGTACCATTTTGTAAAATGTAAGTTTTGCAACTTTTGTTTGTTTTCAGCTTCTCCACGTAACCAGCGAAAACCTACAGCACGTGGTGTACTTGTACGTGACGGCCCGCAAGATGGGACTGCTGGACGCCAGACAGCGCGCATTCAAGCTCATGCTGAACAACTTTGAGAGACTGGTCACCACCCGAGAGTTCGTCGACCTCGAGGTGGATCAGCTGGTGGAGTTGCTGAGCTCGGATGAAATTGGAGCCAGGAGGTAATGCTTAATTAGGTTGGATTGAATTATCGTTAATCCAATTATCTACACGACAGCACGTCATATATTTACGTAACAGTTCAGGGATTTAAAGTAGTTTGGTTAGTAAAATAGCTAGAAAGACTGTTAACAGCACGATAAAAAGCTAATAACGGTAACTGTTTCGTTTCCAATTTTATTATTTACAATATCCTTCTAAACATTTACTGAAAGTTTCATAATGATATCTTGTCTAGAAAAAAAGTTATTAAATAGTATCTGGAGTCATTCCTATACGTTTGAATACGTATTTCGTCTGCTGGGACGCAGTATCCAAAAATTGGTCAAAATATTAATTTTTCAGTTTTTACTTCTTATTATTTACAATATCTTTCTGAACATTTACTGAAAGTTTCATAATGATATCTATTGTAGAAACAAACTTATTAAATGTTTTCTGGAGTCATTCCTATAAAATTGAATACTTATTTCGTCTGCTTTCAAGGTTTTTTTTTCTCTGTTTCACGTTTTTCAAATTCCTGCTTTTATAGAAATACACAATATAGTTCTCAAAATCAGAAGATTTAAATCAAACTGTTCAAATAATTCTCAAAGAGTTCAAAACTCAACTAAAAAAATGACGGTTCCACACTTAGAATAAGCAAACATCAACGTATTTTATTTTGTTCCCGCTCTAAAAGTTATGCTACAGACATTGCCAGGTGCAATTTACAGAATTGATTTGGGTTTGGTTTAGTTAGGTGGCTAAGGGTTACATAATTTTAGACATACTCCCACCTAAGTTTTTAACTTACCAACTACAAATAATGTGCAGATGCACTTAATCACAATGAACTACATAAACTCAAATTAACTACAGCAAAATTAAAGTTAATCCTAATTAAAAAAAAAACATGTAAAATACAAGTAGGCATGAAAAGGAATACAGTTCTACAGAGACAGTTTGTTAGGAACTTGTACCGTTCGCCCACTTCTGGTTGTAACAGGTACTTTGATCGCAGTCTCCAGGGGAACACAGGGAATGTCTTCCTTCAGAGTTTCAAAAGGAACACTAGGAATGTCACTATTCACAGTTTTAGTAACTGACCAGTCCTCCCCTGATGACACTTCTAGATGATACAACCTCTGAGCTGCTCGGTATAACTCGCCTTGTGGAGTTTTCAGTTTGACCCGACGCACAATACCATCAGCTCCTGGTCGTGCCTCAATCACGAGACCCAGAGGCCACAACACTCTCTTCTTGTTGTCATCGCCGATCAACACAATATCTCCTTCCTTTAGCGGTCGATAGCTCTTCTTTTTGTATCTTGTACACAATGCTCCCAAATACTCTTGACGAAACCTGACTCGGAAAGCTTCTCTGACAGTTTGAAGGTAGCGAATCCTCCTTCTCAAATAGTTGGGATCAGGTTGAGTCTTGACGTCAGGAACAAAACTGCTTTTAATCTCTTTCATGAAATCAGCAGGTCTAAGTGCTGCAAGAGTAGCCTCTGATGACACTGTGGTTAGAGGTCTTTCATTGAGAATGGCTTCACAGTTGCACAATGCAGTTTGCATCTCTTCATAGGTCAGGCTGGCTCTACCTAGAGTTTTCTTCAAAATATTCTTGGTCATACCAACCAGTCGTTCGTAAAAACCACCCCACCACGGAGCGCTAGGCACTATGAACTTCCACTGGATAGCTTGATCTCTAGCCGTGGCACAAACCTGTTCAAAATCAATATTTGACAGTGCCTTTGAAGCTCCAGTGAAGTTAGTTCCATTATCACTGTATATGATTGAAGGTTTTCCCCGTCTAGCCACAAAGCGATGCAAACACAGCAAAAAGGTCTCGGTGGAAAGGGATGTTGCCAACTCCAGATGGCATCCTCGGTATACAGCACATGTGAAAAGGCAGATCCATGCCTTTGAGTTGTCCTTCAATATTAGTGGACCAGCAAAATCGACGCCCGTCACCTGAAATACCCTAGTAGCAATTTTTCATCGACCGATAATCGAATACTCATCGTTCGCCGGTGAGCCGATGAGAATTCGAACATCGGATTTCCATCGAAAATTGCCCGTTTCCTCGATAACTGCTCGGTTATGTCCGCTCGATAGAGGATCCATCGATGAGATTTTTTCGATGAGATTCCGATCAAATGTCAATAAGAAATCGATAAGAATCCGATGAGCAGCAATCGAAATCTCATCGTCCGATGGAATTTCGAACACTTTCCGATAAAATTCCGATCAGTTTACGACATGTTAGTACAAAATTCGTAAACTAGAGGGCGACACTATTTTTTTTGTTGCTGTAATTATTTGGAATATCGGATATCAGGGGGATCGAACCACCGATCTGAAGCCCCGCGTTGATCTTGCATCGGGGAACCGTGCTCTAACCCGCTCGGCCATTGAAGCTTGCAGTGGAATTACGTGTTAATAAAGAGGTGAAAAGGATGTTTGTTAATGAAGTTGTATGTTATTGATTAAGTAATTTTAATTTTGATTTTTCTTTTGCAAGTTGCAAATTCTATTTAAATATTACTTTATTTAAGTCAACAACACTAATAGAAATATGTTAAATTTAAAAATAACTCTTGGTAACTTTCGTATTTTAGTTTTTTGGTTCATAATATTTATTCAAAAATCTATTTTACTTTATGTTAAATTATCCAAAATTAATCATGGCAAAAAAATGTTAAAAATTAATTTCGAAGTAAATAAAAGAAATAAGTTCACAGTAAGAATATTTATCTATTTGCACGTAATTATAAATGGTGTGTGTAAGTCAATGAAAAATATCTATTACCAGTTAGAACACGATATTTTTCGGATGTGAAGTTTTCGAAATATTTTAACGCGATTTGTATGTACTAAAATAAAAAAAAAGTCTAATTTTTCGGATTCTTATCGTTGCGATATCGATTGGAAATAATTTTCCGATGAAACGTACGTTGATTGAATTTTCCCCTTTGACCGATATCGGATCGATGACTTTATTCGATGGGATTTCGATCACCGATTGCCGATCTCGTCTCGAGCACTTTTGGATAACGGGTGCGATCACCGGTGAGTTCTCGCTAAGCCGATGATCGATCGATGACCGATCGAGCAAATTTCGAGAAGCAATGCTACTAGGGTACGTTTGCATCTTGAACCCTATCTGCAGGTGGCTGTGTCGTAGGTGGGGACACAGGTTTTGTAGAAAATCGATTGCACACTACACAAGATCTCAAAACTGATTTGACAACTCTTCTTCCACTAAGTAGCCAAAATCTTTCTCTGAGGGAATTCAAAGTGTAGGTCACACCAGCATGTCCTTTCTTCTTATGTTCAGCTATTACTAAACTTTTTACAATTGGATGATCACCAGGCAAAACAGATGGGGTTCTAAACTCTTCAAAATCATCTCTCTTGTATACAGTGGTTTTCAACTTGATGATTCCTTTTTCATCAAGAAAAATGTCAAGGGACTTGAGACGTTTATCCGAAACTCCAATGAACGACTCTTGTTGGATTAGGTAAACAATGGTCCTCTCAGCTTTTTCACATTCACTCACAGTAAGATTACCTTTGATTTTGGATGGATTTCGACAATTGAAAAGAAATCTCTTTATCCACGCCACTGTTTGTACAATCTTCTTGAAATCAGAAACCTGTGAACCCAACAGCCTTGTTACCTCAAAATTCATCATTGAATTTGTCACACCTTTCTTGCGTTCACAGTTCACTTGATCTTCATCTATGATATCTTCAGGTAAAGGCCACATATCTCGAGGCAAGTGTAGCCAGCTGGGACCCTCCCACCATTTCAATTTCAGCAAATGCTGAGCCGAGCACCCCCTGCTGGGCAAATCAGCAGGATTCTTGCTCCCCGGAACATGCCGCCAGGAATCCACAGAGGTCAATTTTCTAATTTCACTAACTCTATTGTGCACAAAAATACCCCATTGATCACTTCTCTTAATCCACGCTAAGACAGTTGTTGAATAAGACCAGAAATGTACTTCCTCGCAGTCAATTTCAGTCAAAATACTAGTTGATAGACGAGCTGCTATTGTTGCTGCCAGGAGTTCAAGTCTAGAAATAGTAATTTCTCCTTTTCCAGTTGGAGCTACTCTGCTTCTTGCTTGTAGCAACTGCACTTGAACCCCAGTTTCTGACTCTACTCTGATGTAAACAACAACAGCATATGCCAACTTGGAAGCATCACAAAAGAAATGAATGGACCAGCTCTTGACACCGCTCATTCCGTAAAATCTCGGTATATGGATCTTCTCAATGTGCATCACTTCTTCAATCCATTTCAAAAATTCTCTTCTGGTGTACTGATCCACTTCTTCATCCCAACCAAGCTTCATCTTCCAAATACTCTGCAGAAGCAACTTGGGGATCAATGTAACAGGACAAATCATGCCAAGGGGATCGAATAGTCGATGAGCTGCAGAAAGAATAGTTCTTTTTGTTACTTTTTCGAGATTCAATTCTTGTACACAAGCTGTATTTACAGCAAGGGTGTCACTTTTCTTGTCCCAGATCATACCGAGAACATTGGTAGGCTCCGACTTCTCAGCCATCAAATCGGTTTGCTCCCACCCTCTGAGATCAAATTTTCTTCTAGCCATAATTTCAGTAGAAATGCTTCGAAAAATCTCCAACTCGTCTTCATCTCTGACGCTTGTCACACAATTGTCAACATAAAAACTTTTCAAAAGTTTTTGTACAACAGTTTCTGGATAAGGTGACTTTAGATCTTCTATCTCTTTCAAAACACTAGTCAGCAGGTACCTGATAGTTGCAGATAACAGAAAAGGACTACAGGTCACCCCGAACACTACTCTACAGTGTCGAAACACTATCATGCCTTCATTACTAGGCCACAAAGATCTCAAATAGTTCCTGTCAGGAGTGGAAAGTCCAATCTGTAAGAAGGCCTTACGAATGTCAGAAATTACCCCAATCTTTTCAGCTCTGAACCGCATCAGGATACTCGGGATCAACTCGATGAGATTTTCACCTTTTTCTAAACAATCGTTTAGACTAGGACTTCCTTTTACCTTGGCCGAGGCATCGAAGACAGGTCTTATCTTCGTAGTGCTGTTTTCTTTTATTACAGGTCGATGGGGCAGATAATGTAAATTTTCCTGACAGTCATCCTTTACTTCTTCAATTATACCCTCCTCTTGCCACTCCTTAAACACTTGTTCATACTGGTTGTAAATGGACTGTGACTTCAGCTTGTTGATGGTCGAGTTTAGTCTTCTACAGGCCAAATCATAGTTGGTGGGCAATTGAGCATGACCTTCTAACCAAGGCATACTAACTTCAAAGCGACCATCTTCCCTAACCCTGACAGTTTCCAAAAAGTGTTCATTTGCTGCCTCTTGTAGCTCAGCCTGACTCCTTTTAGCATATGGATCAACAATTCCCAAGACATCTAATGACCACAGATGACTTACAGGGGCTTCAGTCAGGAACAGGGAAATGGAAGAGTGGGTGGCTGCAGGACTATCTTTAGAAGGTATTTTACCCATCAAGGTCCAACCTAAATGTGTCTCAACTGCAACAGGACCTTCTTTCAAAAGTTTAACATTTCCAGACAGCAGCTTACCAGTCACGTCAGCTCCAAGCAACAGTTTAATTTCATTGTCAACTCCACGTGAACTATACTCTGTGTCAGTCACATAAATACCATAATCTTTCAACTCATTTATCCACGGACCACTTGGGATTTGTTTCACATCATCGCATATGACAGGCTGATCCAAACACAACACCTT
This sequence comes from Hylyphantes graminicola, assembly GCA_023701765.1. Taxonomy (NCBI): domain Eukaryota; kingdom Metazoa; phylum Arthropoda; class Arachnida; order Araneae; family Linyphiidae; genus Hylyphantes; species Hylyphantes graminicola. The sequence continues at coordinate 35,567,548 of CM043111.1, read as the reverse complement.
ACAGCAGTACTTATCATCTAAGCTTGCTAGGGAAATCTGGTATTGAAAATGCAGTTTCTCACTTGACGACACACCTCCAAATAACTTGTGTATCAGTCTGACTTCACCACACTTCTCAAACTTCAACGCCTGGATTATATCTTTCGAAATATACGATCTTTGTGAACCTGTGTCGATTATGGCTCTTGCAAGTTTTTCTCTGTTACCATTCTTTATGCGTACAACTAAAGTTTGCAACAAAACTTCAGAATGAGAAGATTGACTAGTAAAGACATTACCCACAACAGCACCTTCCGTTGTTTTGCTCTCAGGAAATTCAACAGGGACAATATCTTCTCTGCACAGGAGTATATTATGTCTTTTCCCACACTTAAAGCAAGTTACCTTGGAATAACATTTCCGAACTTGATGACCAGGTCTTAAACACAGGAAACAGCATCTAGATTTCGCGACCACATCCTCTCTGTCTTTTACCTCCATTTTCCGTGCCTTCAAACAGTCAGTGGAGTTATGTGAATTGTGACAAAATATGCACTCTCTCTGTTCTTTCGAAGAAGTTAAAAGTTCAGCCGCACTAGCTATGTGATGAGTACCTCCATATTTGGGTTTATTGTTCCCAGTTTTCTTCTCTTGGAACTTTCTTCCATTCTGCCTGGCTCCAACACCAAAGTCTTGTGATGCTAGAGCCATACGTTCTTCAGCTTGTACCTCATCTTGAAGAAAATCAAGAATCAAATCGAGATCAGTCTTCGTAGTGTTTTTAGTTCCATTATGATCTTCCTCATCAAGCAGTTTACGAGCTGTAGATGATCTATAGCGCTCCCAAGCAAGAAGCGTTTCTTCAGGTAAAGCAGACTCAACTAGTGGATAAAGCATTGAGGCATATTTGTCCCTAGTTACTCCCAATGTCTCGAGTGCACGGAGTTTTGTTTCTAATAAATCATAAAGACTTCTCAAGGATTTTCTAGATCCATCCTGCTTTTGGAGAACCAATGACAAAAGATCTCTCACATACACTTGTATAAGTAATTCATCTCTGCCATAACGTGATTTCAATTGCTGTATAGCTTTCTCATAACTGTTACCTCCGGGTGGAAAACTTTTGATTAATTCCTCAGCAACACTACCCTTTTCCATGCATTGGGATAGATAAGCAAATTTATCATGCAGATCTAGATTAGGATCTCTGTCAACCTTTTCAAATTGACCCCAAAATCTAACCCAGTTCCTTAAATCCCCATTAAAAGTAGGTAACTGTATTTTAGGATAACGTAACAATGTATTCTGCTGAAATGCACTACAATTCGACAACACGTCTTCTTTCTCCCTAAGCGTAAGTTGCTGTAACTTCAGCTGCAATACCCTCCAACGATCGATATATTTTTCAGAATCGTCGATGTCTTTAGTAAGTTCCTCTTCGTTAATGTTATCGTCACTAAAAAGGTGTTCTCTAACCTCGTCTTCGGAACTTATCATGAGGGTGGCTTTCTCTTCTATAACTTTTAGTTTTGTTAGTTTAGCGGACAATTCTAACGTGGCTTCTTCCTCTTCATACTCGTTACAAGCTTTAGAAAATAGCCTTCTTTGCTGTATTCGTTTCTTTTTAGCTGCCTCCATACCGAAAATGTCAAGAACAGTCGAAACGAAACTTACACGCAGTGTCACCGTCCTGTCGCACCGGACGCCAGTATTTTATAGAAATACACAATATAGTTCTCAAAATCAGAAGATTTAACTCAAACTGTTCAAATAATTCTCAAAGAGTTCAAAACTCAACTAAAAAAATGACGGTTCCACACTTAGAATAAGCAAACATCAACGTATTTTATTTTGTTCCCGCTCTAAAAGTTATGCTACAGACATTGCCAGGTGCAATTTACAGAATTGATTTGGGTTTGGTTTAGTTAGGTGGCTAAGGGTTACATAATTTTAGACACCTGCGTTTAATAAATCACTAAGGCTTTTTTGCTACTTAAGTTAGAATTTTGAAATTTTTTACCTGCGTTCTGACATATATTATGCACAAAATTGTGCACGGAATAAGGTCTTCTATGTATATATTTTTTTTTTAATGTTGAATTCAATAATTTGTATTTTTTGTGTATTTTTTTGTGATTTTCACTGTAAATGCATATTACTTTTTAACTGTCGCTCACATTTTAAAATCCATTCACAGTTCTTGAACAAATAGTACTAAAAAGAAACCATAAAAGTTTGGTGAAGTTGTTCTTAAAATTTAAGGAGGAGTAGAGTTTAAAAAAAGTTCAAAATTTTGACTTTTTTTTGAATACATGAAAAACTACTTGTAAATATTTATTGCTAGAAAAATTTTTTATTTAGAGTGAACATTATACAAAACCAATATAATTTACAAGTTTATGTTATTATTTCTAGAAATAATATTTTGGGTAATGCGTCCCCTTAATTTTACCATAATCAATTTTTAAATTCTGCTGCTAAAAATATTAAAGTTATCCGTCACAATTACTTTTTTTGAACAGGTGTAATACAAAGCTATAACCAACAGGGAAAAGTATATAGTAATATATTTAATAAATATTAAATGTCACCTTACAATTCCGAGGCTCTTATATTCAATAATAATGTCCACAATTTTTTTTTAAGCAGTAAAGGTGTTAATTATACTTTATACTTTATGTGGAATCAAATTTCGCTGTCATATTTACATAGGATAGTATTCGTCAAACCTGTAGGCTGCGCAGACCATTTATAGGTCGGCGATCATTTGGGAAATTTCCGTACCCAAATCTAGGGCCCTTCCCAATGCAAAAGCAAGCACCTTACGGACACGGCTCCCCAGCCTCGATATATTCCTTGGTTTTTTTTTTCTTTATGCAGAATTATTTTTACTTCTAAATTTAGTGGGGGGCAAATCTCCCCAAACGGCTTCTTTGGACAAAAACGGATTTTTCTGGCGTCGAAACACGACATCCACAGCCAAAAGACCACAGTATATAAAGAGTTAAAAAGGTTACTATGGGAACTATTGCGTTTGGTGGCTATTGCAATTTTTGGCAACTTCAACGCTTTCGCCCTCGATTTGATACAGTACCAAATTATTATGTTTTAGTGTTATTAAATTATAAGATCTTATTAATGTTTTTAAGTAAGGGGCCATCCATAAATGATGTCACGCTTAAAGGGGGGGGTCACTTAGCTGTGACACTTTGTGACAAGGGGGGGGGGGAGGGGGGTTACAAGAAGTGTGACATCACAAACATCTATTAAAAAATTTACTACTTAACAGAAACTGAAAAAAATCAGAACAAAAGTTCTACGAATAGCTGCACGCAGACAGAGAGAGTTCATGGCTATAATTGCTCTTAGTGAAAATCTTGAGGTTGCCGATTGGATGGATGAGGATGATATTGATATTAGAGGACTTACTATCCCCAAGGATGATGACAACATTATGTCTGTAATCTCAATGAATGACCATATGTCTTCTCCCTGGGAGGAATCTTCCTCCCAGGGAGTATGTCCATTTGTTGAATGTAAATAGTTTAAAGATCCAGTACCTTAAAACCCTTCTTTCTATACATTACCTCTTTTCTATGCAAAAATTTTTTATGAGAGTGACACTTTGTGATATAGGGGGGTGGGGGTGGGGAGGGGGTCAAAAATATGGAGAAAAAGTGTGACATCATTTATGAACAGCCCCTAAATCAATGAACAACTATTGGCTAGAAAACATTTTACTCGAAAATCAACTTCCTGCTTTAGTTTACTGAAATAAACAGAATATAAGGCAAATGAAGGCCCTAGTTCTAAACGATTTATGTCTTACAAATTAATTAACACAAAAAGAATTGAAAACTTTTAAGATTTTATTCTGAAATATAGGTGTTAACGGCATTCATAAAGTAGTCGCTGACCAATATGTATTTAGTTTTTCATCATTACCTAATACTTAAATTTTACTGAAAATTCATTAAATTGAAGTATATCAGCTTAAGGAGTACCAATTATTTTTTATTATTTCATTTTTAAAATCATCGGAGTCCACTTTATAGTTCCGGAGGATCATGAAAATGCAGATTTTGTATTCCGTTAAGTTTTATCAGTTAGAGCATTTTTGGTATTTAAAGTCGTTTGGTGAGTAAAATGGCGGGAAAGTATTTTAACAGCACGATAAAAAGCTAATAAAGATAACTGTTTCGTTTCCAATAAAGATAACCATGGGGCTTAATATGGTCTTCGCAGTTCGATAAAACAAATAAAAAGATACAAAATAAAAGATAAAATATCTACTCAATTAGTTACTCAATTTTACCATAATCACATTTTTTTTCTTTTTTTTAATTCTGCTGATAAAAAAATTAAAGTGATCCGTCACAATTACTTTTTTGAAAAGGTGTAATTTAAGGCTATAATAACGGGGTAAACTATAGTAATATATCAATAAATATTCAATGTCACCTTAAAACTCCGAGATACTTATATTCAATAATAATGTCCACAAATTTCTTTAAAGCAGCAAAGGTGTTAATTATCCTATATGTGGGATCAAATTTCGCTGTGTGGGTGGTTTCCACAGTAAACAGTTTTATTAAAAGTATTACCCTTGATCCCAACGAAAAGCATTTAAACCACGATATTAAATTTATAATCATCTATACCACTAATTATTTTCATAGATTAAGTTATTTTCAATAATAATCAAATTTAGCAAAATATTAGGGAGTCCTGAAATTGCGATGCCATGTAAGATTATTTTAATTGATTAGTTTCTTTAAGCTTTTTTTAGTCTTTTTTAAGCAATTTATGTTATGTGGATTTTTTACTTATTAAAGAAAAATTCATTTAAGTAAGTTAATTAAATATTTATTAAAAAAGTTATCGCATTACAAAATTAGATTTCTGAATGAAAAAATACATTTTAATGCTAAACCCTAGATGATTTCATATCATTTTAATTCGTTTTATAATTTAAAATATTGTCGAATGTTATTTTATTATAACTAATAGCAGATGCAGCTTTCTATTGCATCCACCTTTATGGAGTAACGTTACACCACAAATTAGGAGTAAGCTTACACCAAACAAGATTTCGCTTGGTGTTTATTTCAATTAACTCTGTGAACGCACTCTCTAACGCTGTAATAAAACAAAACCTGGAGGGTGTCACCAGTTAAAGGGAATAACATTTCACAATTTTTTTATAGTGCACTAATGATTATCTTCAGTAATATATAATCAATATCTTTAAAATATTTAAAATGTGTTTATAAATATTTAATTGATAAATTTGAATATCTGTTCCTGAAAATTAGGTTACTTTAGGTTAAATTTGAATTATCATCGCATTAGAGCTACACGAGGGCTCTTGGAGATGGGCGTCGTATTTTGGAACCATATTCAAGTGACGAGCCGACACCTGAATAACGACCCAAAGCAACCGTTAAGGGTGACATCGTACGTAGTGTTAAGACTTGGAAAAATATTTAACGTGCACTCCCTTACACGGGGTATTATTTGTCGGGCATTTTTGGCTGCACTTGCCGTTTATAGGTCAGCAGCTATTTTGGCGATGCCCAGACCCGAACCTGGAACCTTTGGCATGCTAGACGAGTGCCTAACCGTCTGGTTTCCCCAGCCCCCTCTGTTCATGAAATAAAATTCTTTAGATAGCCAAAGACACTTTCATGTAGAAGAGAAATGAATATACAAAAAGTTGTAAGACCGTGAAAGTATATCACTACAATATGTCTAACAATGCAAATCCACAGCAGGGTAAAACTGGTGATTTATTGTCTGTGAACTAAAATGTCATTTTGAGGAAAGCATTTAACAACGAATAGTTTGGTCGGAAAATTTACTTGTGAGCCACAATGGAACGCATTCCTTCTATCTTTTTACTAGCAATTCCCATTGAACGAAAGAATTCTGCGTTTCGGAATTCTGATGACTTCTCCAGAAATTATCTTTTGATGTGAATAAAAGGATTTAAGTTGTTAGAGGAAAGATTTTGGCTCCTGGCGAAACGAGTTTTCCCATAAACTTTTTCCAGAGAAACTTTTTCCCCATATTTTGCTCTTTTGAGGAATTTATTCTTCATTTTTGTTCTAGTGTGGCAGCTGATTGATCAATCAAATGGAATTTTGAACACAGTCTCAACACTAAGTTATTTATATCTTTCATTTCTGTAATGTTTTTTTTTATTCTAATGGCACTGCAACATTGGCGGTCAAGCCTTTGCAGACTCGGCATATTCCCCAGAACTGAGATTCTACTTTTTGTGGCACCATTTGGGCGACTTACGCTACCAATTTTGAAGCGCTAAGCTCTCTGTGGAGGTTAAAGTATGCCGAGATTTAATTTTGCCGAGAGAACCCAAGCCAAATGTTCCCTCTATAGGGATATTTTACTTGCCACATAATCATATGACATGCTTGCCCAGGATTTTCCCATCCAGAAAATCCGACGACTCAGCCGGGGCTCGAACCCGCGATCTTGGGCTTACGAGACGTTTAACCTCTCAGCCACTGAGGCTTTCGGGAATGTGGTGTTTTTCTTTTTAATTTATATGTGTGGTTAAGGAGATTTATTTTTTTTAAACTTTATTCGGTTGTTTCATATCGTGAGGGGCAACAACTCCTCTTGTCTTGTTTTTCATTTTTCCTGAATTACTTAGGGCTGTGAGGCGCCCTGTGGTCAGTATCTCGATCTACGGATCGGAAGGTCCCGTGATCGAGTCCTGGTCGCTGAAAACTCACCAAGTATATGCCGAGTACGTGCTCGTTAAATCTGTTGGGTCCGAAAGTCATGTGGACGGTCATTGCGCATTTTCCCACGGGTACAGGTTCCTGGAGACTATTTCCCTCCCCTTCATTGACATGTCTAAATTGTGGAGATGGCGCGTGATAGATGGCAGCATCTGTCACGTATATGTGTGCGCGTGAGTGTGTGTTGTGACTGTCTTACTTGACGAAGGTTTATAAGCGGCTCTCTGAGCAAGCACACAAGCCCGAAAATATATGTATACCAACCAACCAAACATCCTGAATTACTTTTGTTTCAGTATTCACGACAGTAAGTTTAAAAGTATTTTACTCATAAATTTTTTTAAGACCGATTTCTTGCTACGCTGTTAATCAATATTAAAAATCTTAGAACTTATTTATGTATAAAATCTTCACAAACGTAGCATATAAGGCATATTGAATAAAAAAAAAGTAAAACAACACACTTTTTCACTTCAAAAACTATTGTTTACTCTGTATGTAAAGTTTTTCTCACTTTAAACCAATCGAATTAAAAAATGATACAGTTTAATAAATAGCAAGAATAGAAACAAGTTGTGCGGAAAGAACTCTCAAAAGGAACAACGACAAAAAAAAAAAAACACGTGATGAGAGTGAAACCGAATTAACCAATGAATCGCATTCGGGCGAGTAAAAGAAAACAATAACTTAAATAACATCTAAAACATTTTCATTGAATGGGTGAAACAATTTCTTACAATTCGTTTGTATCTCTTAAAATATAAATGTCCAATTGTAAAATAAAGTCAACACTTAAAAATGTAACGATTCTAGCAACAAGATAATTTTGTACAAATAATTTTTTTTAATCTCTAACTACTTGAAAAAGATTTCAAAAAATTAGCAATAAATGTATTCTTATTAATACTTTAAAAACTAGTTTTGCATATTAAAAATTAACTTATTACAGTTTTGCTTTTTATGATTATTTTAGTTACATATACGGGGTTTTTTTACCACCTTGTCACGAACAAAAAATTAAAAATTGTCTTCCAAAATATCAAACATGAAAAATAAGTTTTCGGGAAAAAAAGGTAAATCTTATTTAATAAGTTTAAAATATTCATAACGTACATTTAAATGTTTTGATAAAGATATATTTTCAATATATTTAAATTACAGTATTGCGTTTTTTTTTTAAATATAATCATAACAAAACATATTCAAAAGCATTTTCTTACTTGCGTGTTTTTTAGAAAAATTAATATTTTCCTTATTTTTTTCTTAACAAAATGTGTATATTCTTTGGGCTTGCGCCGTTTGACAGAATTTCAAAAGTAAACTGTTAGTTAATTTTTTTATTAGTACAAAATAAACTTCATGAATAAACTCCATGAATTTTTTTGTTTATATATTTTTGGAAGGTTGTATAATATCCTCCAACACTTTTAATCAAAGACTCTCAATAATTTAAACATTAAAAATATAAAGTTAAGTAGATACATTAATCATTTACTAAGCATCTTTAAAAAAAGGAAATTACTAAGATGTTTTTTAAAAAAAAATGTTTGTAACTGTGCTGTATACTTTTTGAAAATTTAACTATTTAATGCTATGTGTACGAATAAAAACTAGAATAACTAATCATCTTCACTTTCAAACAAAATTAAAAAAATACATGTATTTAGAAAGTATGTTTTGCAAGAAATTTTGAAAAAATTATCGTTTATTTTTTCTGAATTTAAAATCTATTTAATGGATTTTGTAATATATATTAAAGCCATAAAAAGTGTTTAATTTTGTTGCTATAAATGCACATACTAGCTCTGTCAGTTTTTTGAAATAAATAGGCTATTTTTAATATGTTTTTTAATTTAGAATGACGGGTTAATTTACCGATATAAACATTGCGTGTTTTGCAATTATCCCTGAAATCATGCGTGACTCTCATGCTATGATAAAGGTAGATTTGAATAGGTTAAACTTTCGTTTTTATAATAGATAAATAATATCAATCGTCAATCGCTAAATTATCAATTATGTTCAATAAGAAAAATTTCAGTTATAAATTAATATATGCGTTTATTGCTCACCCATCTTGCAAAAAGGTAGATAAGAACTCTAATTACCAGAATTATCTGGAACCAGTTCCTTACCACTAAAATGAATCATGTAAAAGTGTAGATTTGGAAAATCGGGTTTTTTTAATACATAATTACTTTGTTGACTGTTGGAGAAAAATCTAAAATTGGTAATGGGATAGCATGCAGAAAGGTTCAGATATCAAGACTGTGATGTACGAACCTCTTCAAGTAAGTGAAAGGTTGGAGTGAAATCATATACTATTGGATAGTTGGAGGTTCTTTATACATGTTTATCAATCAAAGATCTCTTAATTGTTTGATCGAAACCGGTTTGCCTAAACAACATCGAATAAGCTAACGTATGGAGCAGAATCTTACTTATTGGATAGTTGGAATTCTTACAGTATATCAAGCAATAATCATTTATTTGTTTGAGCAAAACCGGGTTGCCCGTACAGCTTCAAATGTGCGAATCGATAGAGCAGAATGACACTATTGGACAGTTTGAGTCCTACTGTATATCCATCAGTGGTACTTTAACCCTTTCAGTCCCAGTGATGCCATTTGGCATCATCACTTTCAATATTTTTTTCAAAATGTTTATGTCCCGTTATGACATTCAAACACACATCATTCGATTCTTCATACTTTGTTCTATTAGACAATATTTTTCATTAATCTCAATAAAAGTCAGAACTACTATTTTTTTTATTTTGAAAATAGTCAACAAGCGTTTCTCTTGATTTTTTATAAGTTCACTTCAGTTCCACATATTTAAAACACAATTCAAACTATTTCGGTTAAAATAATTGCTAAATTTTTTTTAATAATATGATCAGATACCTTAAAATATATAACTCAAAGTGTTTTTAGGTAATACATATTTTTTTATTTTGTTGTTTTCCACAGTTAAAGAATTTTGGCATTGTTTCAAAAACCATATAAAAAATTTTAATGGATTTTTTTTTAATGGAATTCGTATATTTGACCTAAAATAAGCTTATTTTGTGAATATCAGATGTTTCTGTAGTGTAGTAAATTTTTGGGACTGAAAGGGTTAATTACCAATTCAATCAAGCTTTTATTATGCTTCCCTAGTGAGATCATAGTATTCATTGCCGCTCTGAAGTGGCTCAACCACCGATACCTGGAGAGGGCAGAACACGAGTCCTCGTCCTGTCGTTGGTTTCCTTTATTGGTTTGAGCAAAACCGGAATGCGCTTCAAATTTGTGAATAGATGGAGCGGAATGATACAATTGGATAGTTGGAGTCCTACTGTATATACATAAGTAATCTTTTAATCATCAATAACTCAAACTCTCTTATTGTTCCTCCACTAGTGAGATCATCGTATTCCTTGCCGCTCTGAAGTGGCTCGACCTCCGATACCTGGAGAGGGAAGAACACACAGTCCTCGTCCTTTCGTGCGTCCGCTTTCCCCTCATGACCCTGGAAGAAGTCGTGGCCTGCTACCACCCGCCTCTACTGCCCGGGATAGTCACCATCCCCGCCATCAGGACAATTCTACTCAACGCCACTTGGTGAGTAGCAGATATGAATGCGGAGTAACTGGCCCGGGTGGTTGATCACAGCCCATTACGCAAACAGTGTGTGCACTGTACCGGGTTCTGGTTCGATTCCCGGCCTTCGCCGTTAGTGTACTTTCTCTCTGTGTCTGTCTCACTTGATGAAGGTTTATAAGCGGGTCTGTGATCAAGCACACAATCCATCTAAAAACCTACCTACTTAAATAGAAAAGGGGACCCGGTTGGCCAGTGGGTTTGATTGCAGCCCATTAAGCTAACAATCTGCTCAATGTAACGAGATCCCGGGTTCAACTGACACATTCGCCCTGCGTGTACTTTCTCTCTCTGTGCCAGTAAAAATTATGTGTGTCTGCTTTACTTGAAGAAGGTTTACAAGCGGGTCTCTGATCACGCACACAAACCACCTATCTACCTATATAGAAAACTAGATACTATCTACCTAAGTAGAAAAGATAGATACTATCTACCTAAATACTATCTACCTAGTCACTACCTTCTTGACTAGCCACAGTCGTGATAACTTAGATTGGCTACCTGCCCTCACTACCCCTAAAACCTCGGTTTCTTCGGAGTCCGTCAACAGATTTAAGCGGTCGGACAAGTGCGGTGAGTGACGTGATACAAACTACTGACGTTGATTACGCTAGAGTGGTTTCCTAGGGAGGACAACTCAACACGACCGCCAGATTGAGTTGCTGTTGAGTGCGTTGAAGAAATCCTGATGACCACGTTTTTTGTTGTTGTGTGGTGTGCGAGAGTTGTTTTACGTTTGCCGAAGAAGAATGCTAATTGATTTTGTGAGAAATCACGAAGAACCAAAATTTTCCATTTTTGACATGCAAAGACGAAAACCAAAACAACAGCAGAGTTAGTTGAGTGAGTTCGCTAGATTTCCAGTTTCGTATCAACGTAACGTTCCGATAAAGCGGTGGCTGGTAGAATGACGTACGTCATCCACGTATAATAGCTGTCGCATTTTTCTGGCGACACAGACTCCGAGGAAACCAAGGCTTTAGGTAGATAGGTAGTCGACAGGCGAAAATATGTTTAACATTATTTTCACTGAATTTATGTACTTGTATTCTTTATAATGATTATATTTTTTGTATCTTCTAGTAATGCCGATTCAATAAAAAAACATTTATTATATAAAAAAAATTGGGATTTAAGTAGGATTTAATAACTAAAACAATCCATGGACAGGACAGAGAGACAGCCCATGTACATGATTTGTCTTAGTCTGTGGACACCAATTTTTTAAATTTTTTTTTATATTTTTTATATGCAACGTTAGTATGTAGATAAAATATTTATAATCCTAACTTATTCAAATGGAAGATTGCAATTAAATTATCGCAAACCCAATATGGATAAGAAAGTACCACCGACTCAAAATAAAATTACTACCCAAAAAGTGAAAGTACTACGCCAATCTAAGTGATTCGTAACCCGATGGAATTATTTCGAGGATTTTTACGACTGTAGCAATTATTATTAATTTTCCGTTCATGCAAATACAGCATTGATTGAAGTCGGCATATGTAAATTATTATTTCAATAACTAGTGATAGAGGATGACTTATTTTATTGGAAAAGGCCAAGAATATTTCAAAGTATTTTTACGACTTGGAAATGTTTTTCAACTGTTTGATTTTACGACTTGGAACTTTCTGAAGTTTCACTTTTTCAAAATTGAATAGAGTTAGTTTCTTTTCAATGAAACGAACTGATATAAAAACATGACACTAAATATTCGTTTTGTTAAAACTGGTTGGATATTCTCTTATGCATTTAGCTTTAATGATCAATGATGTACGGTAGTTAAATTTTCAAAACACAGATTTCTAATTACAGTTTCATTGCTGCAAAGTCTCTAAGGCAAGAAAATCTTTTTTCTCAATTGTCTGCTAATCCTAGAAAGTTCCTGTATGAAAATGAACAACCAGTTTTATGGGTAAGTGAATTTGTATATTTTTTTTTCGAATTGAATCAAGATTACTTTAGTTGTTAATCATTTGATAGCCATAACATTTGGTATGATAATATAGCTGAAATAAATCATGTGTTTAAATATTCAAGAAGAACATATTTTATTGAGGATATGTTTTCTTTCTTAGCAGACAGAAGCTTACTAAAATATAAAATAATGCATTTCTATAAAGTTTTAAATAAAGTAATATAAGCCGTAGTGCCACATTTATATAAGAATAAGTTTATTTTGAGTGAATATTTCATATGGTACGACAACTTACTTCTAAAATTTAGTATGCAATATTATCTCAGCAATAAAATTAGATCTCTCAGGCAAATTCAATTTTTATGCCAATGCTCAAAATGTATTATTGAGTATACGGAAGTGTAAGAATAAAAATATAATATGAATAAATTTTAAGTTAAAAAACAATAATTCACTTGGATCCTAGTTGTTAAAGTTTTGGCTTTGTTTTAGATTTATTTTGAAGTTAAAGTAGATAACGTTCAATTTCGTAAAAATGTTATTTAAAATGATCATATTCATTTGAATTTTCTCTGGTTATCGTAGTTTTATACCCAAAGTTGTATTAAATATAATTTATTAAATTTTGACTATGATTTTAAGTACACTCAAATCGTATGATCAATTTAACATTTGTAGCAATTATACAGAATAATTAATATTTGGGATTCTAGATTTAAACAAAAGAGTTACTACTTTGTAATAGTATTCTCACACAATCTTGAATAACCATAACACAAAACGTTTCTTAGAAGTATTAAATTAGAAAACAGTACAAATACAAGATACAAACATACTTAAGATTATTAAATAGGAAAAGTGGTTTATGTGGACAAACTATGAGAAAATGGGGGGAACTGCTAACTTACCATTTTTCAGCCCGTTTCAGTATCGAAAAAGTTACACTATACTCTACGTGGAATTTGCAAACTTAAATTTGAGCAAGATTTCGTAAATGTGACATTTTATAAGCAACCCTTAACACGCTTCCACAATGAAACCACAAGAGCAAAGTTAGGGTAAGGTGGGGTAAGTGGGCCATTGGGGCAAGTGGGCCACCCCCCTGGCATTTCCCGAATTATGAACGCAAAAAAAAATCTGTTTCAATATTTTTACGTATTTACCCCAATAGATGTAGGAAACATTATGGCATCATTTTCATTCAAGTATGTAACAAGGTACAATCCTTTTTGTGAAATTTTTTTTAATTGCATCTTTTCGTAATTCACGCCATCATACTATTTTTTTATTTATTTCCAAACGATTCGTGATACAAAACAAAATGTTATATATTTTAAAAGTGTATAAAACATAGTATCTTTTTGTAGTGCCATGTACTTGTGATGTTGATAAGGTTAAAAAGAAAATTGGGGTGGCCCAGTTGCCCCGCGTTTGGGGTAAGTGGGCCACCGAAATGGCGGGGTAAGTGGGCCAGGGGTGGCCCACTTTCCCCAACTCTTTAATATACTTAAAAAAAAGTCATATTCACTGATTCATAGGGTTAGTCATATTCACAATTCATAGTCCTATTCATTGACATAGGCCAGTTTAAAATCTGTAGCCCTAACATCTTTTTTACACTACATGCAAAAATGACAAGATGAAAATTAACGAATTTTTCTTGTAGCAAGCTTGCATGCCAGAAAAAGTTGCTATGGGGGAACTATTAAAGATACATCATTACTTTTTTTTTCAAACACTCAAAAAATCATGTAGATTATTCCACTTGCCCCATCATATCTCTACCAGTTATATGTAAAAATATATTAGGGGGGTGGCCCACTTACCCCACCTTGCGGGGCAAGTGGGCCACTCGGATGACCAAAAAGAAAAACATATTTTTTAAATTTATTTTTTTCCAATTTGTGTTAAGGTTGTCATGGGTACAGTAATAACATATGAGAGAATGGACCACAAAAAAAATAAGTTGTTAAGCCGATTACATCCAGTGGTATGAGGGTCTAAAGTCGAATTATGCCAAAAAGGTGGCCCACTTACCCCACCTTACCCTAATTGTTTACGCCTTGTACGTTTAGGCGACAAGTAGGTTGGTTGGCAGACATATTTTCAGGCTTGTGTGTTTCGGTCAGAAACCCGCTTATAAACCTTCGTCAAGTAAGACAGACACAACACACACTTACATGAGAGAAGCTGCCATCTATCGCCAACTCCACAATTTAGACATGTCCCTGCAGGGGAGGGAAATAGTCTCCAGGGACCTGAAAATGTGGGAAACTGCGCAATGACCGCCCACAGGACTTTCGGACCCAACAGATTTTTCAGTACTCCGCATATACTTGGTAGGTCTTCAGTGGTATCGCGTACCGAGACTCAATCGCGGGATACTGAGATCTTAACCACATGGGTGGAGCTGAGATCTTAACCCGTGGGCAGGTAAACTGCAGTAATCACAACAATGAGTTGAACCATTTTTGATCTGAAAAAAATCCAGTATGTTTTCTTAATTGTTAGAGTGATTGAGTGGTCTAATGGTCCAAGCCGCGATGGAAGTTACTGCCTGGTTACTGTAGTTTACCTGCCCACGGCAGAAGTGTTGGTGAAAGTTGAAACAGAACAAAAGGTTTCTATACTTACTAAATTGCATCTAGATGTTGGATTGTATAAAGTTTCACTAAGGCTGCATTTAGGCACACAACAAAAGAAACTCCAGTACATTTATTTGACAGATTTTAATCTTTTTTAGGTTGTGGCACTGAGCAGCACAATTTTCAACTTAGAGTAATTATTTCTAAAAGTCATCTAACATAACTAAATAGTGAATTAGCACTAAGAGTATATCATTAAATATAATTACGAAATTATTCAGATATAACGGATTTAGAGAGTTATTTTTTCCACATCAAAACATTTTATTTTTGGGGGTTTTTTTTATTCAAACAACCGATTGAATCGGAAGCCATGGCACTGTCAACGATATTTTGATTCCGAATGTTCAAGCCAGTGAAGCTGTCTAGAACCTGCTATCTGGGGGCACCGTAACCCACTCGTTAGAACATCGCCCTCTCATACAGAGGGACTCATGTTTGAAACCCGGCCACATCCAATCGACGGATATTTGTTAGCAAAAATAAAAATATATATAAAACAGATTTAATTACGTGGTTCTCCAAGTATACTGGGACATACGAGCTCATTAAATTTGTGGAACGGTATGGTATAGTATGGTATGGTACATATATATTCCAGCTTGTGTGCTTGTTCAGAGAACCGCTTATAAGCTTTCGTCAAGTGGGACAGACACAGAAAGAATTTTTACAGTCACAAAGAAAGGAATAACACATAGACAAATAACAACATTTATTGACGGTCACAAACATCCATGCCTGACCGGGATTCCAACCCAACCCCAGCAGCTCCAAAGGCTAGAGTCCTAGCGATTGAGCCCCCGGGGTGGCTTAAATTTGTGGAGTCCAAAGTCCCGACGGCTTAAGCGTGTGATGTTGCTCGTAGTCCAGTTGGGTGGCTCAGGTGAAGACCTTGTCACTTGAGGTGGTTCTAAATTACGAGGCGTAATTAGCTCTGTAAAATCTCCTAAATGAGGCAAGAAATAGGCATCAGAAGATTAAAAATTACCTGCCACGTGCCAGTAACAGAATTTTCTCTTTTTCAAAAAACCCATCAATTTTACTTTTCGACAAATTGAAGCAGAAAAGGCGTGCAGCCGGGAAAGCTGTAAAGAATTGTGCTCGAAATCAACTGTTGTTTACTGGGACATATATCTCCCAGACGGCCTTAAGGATTTAAGCAATCTGGTGCAACCGTCGCGTCGAGCTACAATAAAACATTTCGCTATTTCTTCACTTAAGAGTTCAGCAGAAAAGCAAAGGAAAAAAATCAGGAGACTTTCCCTGAAAAATCGTCTTTCAGAAATTTATCAATTTAAAAATGAGATACGATATGCTTTATAAATTCGTTTCTTGTTACTTGAAACGGAATAAAAAGCTTTTACAAATATAACAGGGACCTGAAAGGAGATAACGTGAGATATATGCCCTATTACTATTTTCGCGCAAAATTCTATTCCCAAGAAAATTTTATATAGGTGTATGAATTGTAAGGTTTCAAACTTGGTGTTACTCGCAACGTTCTTTTATGGAAACCAGTGAACAAATACAAGTTACATACAATTTTTAAAACAGTCCTAAAATAACACTTTCTTTCCTTCAAGACTTAATAAATTTATTAAATAAGACAATTTGGTCTACGACTTTATTTGTAGAAAATATTTTTTTAAAATATGCAACTCGTACTGTTAAATTTCAAATTTGTATTGCTGGTTTTAAAATAGGTTAGGGGAAAATTCCAGCAACAATGCCTAAAATTACAAATTGCAGTGCAATGGATAAGGTCATTCCTTTTTACTCCTAATAACTGTAATCATCGAGGTGGAAGAAAAACATTATTTTATGCCCTGTTCAGAAGGTATCAACACTCGAAAATATAGCAGAAAATTTGTCAAATGTTATAGCAAATATTAAGGCTGATCTAAACTATTTCAGGGCTTAAATTGCTGCAAACCTTCTTATATTTACTTACATTATTTGTTTAAGCTTCGTATACTTACTTATACCTAAAGTGATTATTAGAAGAACTCGTAAAAGAGTACCTCCTGTAGCTTTATTTTTCTTGCCCCGTACACACCTAAAAATCCAAAAATTTTAACTCAGTAGAAGTATCAGTTTACTCATCAACTGAGTTACCTGGCACACCAATATAGTAATTTGACCTGAATTAACAAAAATGAAAACATATCTTTGGAAAATCTTATCTCAAAACGGGTCAGTGCCACTGAAAAAAGGATGAAATGAAGATGTAACAGATGGCAATTCAATGCTCAGATGACTCAGATGCCAGGCAGTTTGCAACTTACCAAAGTATTTCGAGCAATTGAGAAGATCAGACTGAGTCAAAAGAATCAAACACTACAAATATAGATTATATAAATTTAGTGTTTAGAAAACTGACTGGTTAGAAAGGTCGGAGGAAGCGAATGCACATCATTATATAGAGGTTGGATTTGGCAAAGGTTCTAGCTGATTTGCATATTCTTGAAAACCGTCGTCGTAAGGTAGTGGCCAATACTACGGTTTTCGTAATCGAGAAATGTCACGTTCAAATCTATCCCCGAGGGAAGTTTGACTTGAGAATTTAACTTCAAAATAACATGTGATTTCTACTTAACTCGTTACCAACTTTCCTCCTTAAAGTATTCCGTCATTATTGTCCTCGCCTTTTTGGATCACGTATTATTATTATTTTTTACTCTAATAGAAATATACTCGTTTACCGAGTAACCTGACTAACTTCATTAGTCGGTTTTTATATTTGTTACTTAGTATCAGCGGTGAGAAGTCAACTGACATGTTTTGATTCATTGACTAATTTATTTTTCAGTAGGTAGTTTATTCTAAATACACAGTAAGGTTAAGACAGCGTTTTTTTAATAACTTATAAGGATAAGAAAGGGTGAAGCAAATGTAGAATTGTAACTAATGAGTGTTGACTTAATCTATTTAAGATTGCTTCCATTTTGACCCAGTACAATTTGACAGCTAGGTTGAACCGGTGATTTTTTAATGCTAATTAGGATAAGAAAGAGTAACAGAACTGTAAAATTCCAATTATTGGAGGATTAAATTGGAGGATGATGAACTTTTTCTAGCTGATGATGTTGAAAATTTTGACCTTGTAGATTTTGACAGTAAAATGAAGATTTTTTTTCAATTACTATTCCTTGTCTAGCTTGAATGCGAGCCTGGAAAGCATTTTCCCCGCATGTGGTTTTCTTCGAAACGGCGTGAGCGTATTTCCCCCCCCCCCCTCCCACCCTTCTTCGGTTTGAACTGTTCACCTCACGGCAGAACCTCAAACACGTAAGGTTTAGAAAAACGATGCTCCCCCCATTTCCTAGAAAACCAATCGAAGGTATGGGGGAAGGAAGTCTTTTCAAAGCTCGCATTGTAAAAAGACAAGGTATAATTAGAATAAGGAGTGAAAGAACTAATGAATGCAAATTATTGTCAAGTTGCGCATGATGACTTTTTATATTTAAGGATGTTGCCCTCTTTGACCCGGTAAAATTTGAAGAAATTCAACGCATAAAAGCCGCTACAAAGATACAAGCTGCCTTCAGGGGATATCTGTGGCGCAAAAACACTAAAGAGGACCTCTACATTGCGAAATGTGCAGCCACAGTCATTCAGTCTGTGTTTAGAGGATATCGCGCAAGAAAGGCTCTTGAGGTAAGAAAGATGTAAACGAAGCCGATAAAAATTTTCTTTCAATTATTTTCCGAGAAATATTAGAAAAAAAATTATACTAACATTTCTTTATATCTTTTATTATTTTTTAAAAACAAAATTTAGAAAGTTTGAACGCAATATATTAAGCCTTATTAGTCCAGTTGCAGGGCGACATATTCTTCGAGAATTGTGCCTTTTTAGAAACATTTATGAAACTTGCAGGGTTTGTACACTAGAACAAGACGATCATTTTTTGATATGGACGTCGGCTGGGTTCCGACCCGTTTGGCCGCCATCTTGAAAAATGGCGGAAAATCTATTTTTGATCATAACTCCTGAACCGCTTGTCCAAATAAAATCAAATTTGGTTTAAAATGATTGCAATTGTTTTCTTAATATTTTATGTAATATGTTTTATGGGGTTTTATCCAGCCGTTAATTCGCTACGTGGCTTTATTTCAGAAAATCATGTAATATTTAACGCGTTTACTTATTTATCTGGACACACATAAAACTTCGCTAATAACATGTATTCGCAAAGTTGTTGGTCTTTTTATTGTTTAAAAAACAGTTTTTGTTTGATGCAATTCGGAGCAGTACTTCTTTAGATACGCTATATGTAATACGTACGTGGGGCTGGTAGAACCGTTTCGGCTTCTATCCGCTGTGTGTTTATGGCGCTGGCGTCGCTTGGATGCGTCATCTACTGCATAATCTATATTGATCAGGGTTTTTTTTCAATTTAAAAAATGTAGAATATAATTCAGTTTTAAAATTTGTCTATGGTTTTTTAGTTTTCATGTAAAAGATATTTTTTTCTCTTGAAGTGTTGGGTGCTGGCGAGTCAAATCAGTTAAGGAGTTCGCATTGCATGTGTAAGGTCCCAGGTTCAGGACCAGGCATCGCCAAAATAACTATCGAACTATAAACGGCCCGTGGAGTCAAGGAAGTGCATGTTAAATATGATCCAAAGTCCCAACGCTGCATCAATGTCGCCCTTACCGGTTACCCCACGTAAATCCTGGGCAAGTGCCAGTTTTGACTCTCGATCAAACCCTGTATGACATTGCTAAACAAATACATTGGACGTGGCCCCAAGGATATAGTAAAGATAATTTCGTGATTCTTCCAGGAGGTTTGCAATTTTAAATGGCTAGTTTCAAAGTGGCTGGTGATTGGTTATGCGATAGTGGTTGGATTCCAATGCAAGTTGAGGCAGAGGTATTACCACAATTGGGGACAGCTGAATCATATCTAAAGGTTTCGCATCTGACATGCACGCGACATGCCCATCAGTTCTCCTTAGCTACTTAGTATGTTTTGCAAAAACGCGCATACTGCTCATACATCGAGTTGATCAAGAGCCATTGGACTTTGCTTTGTGGTGCACTGCCTTGGCTGCGAAATACCCGCAATAAATACTGGGCAAAGACAATGACACTAGAACTCACCATATTGCTATTTGTACAATCTTTAAGAGAGTCCAACTACACTTTGTGCGTGCAAGAGCTGACGGAGCTTGTTCCATGGTTTTTTGCGTTCGACCACACACATTATGCCCGCTGGATTTCCATAAGCTTAGCAGATTTAGCACAATTGCCTTCAAGACTTCCTGAAGTTGCACAACAGTTCGTATCTGCGAATTTCACTGTAAAACGTATAACACTTACATACGTAAATAATGAAAACAAGATTGAGCTGTTTCATTTTCTAATTCAAGCTAGCTAACTTGATATCGATAGTAAAAATTAGTTAATAATTACTAACGGTAAATCAGTTGTCTGTTTTTCTGCTCGTAAATTGACTTTTCTATCTCTTTGCACACATGAACACGCTGATACCAGAACTGCTTCATGTTTGTGATGCTTTAAACACTGGAAAACGAAAAATATTGATCAGAACGGTAGATACAGATCTTGTGGTGCTATCAGTCTGGTTGGTTTATGCAAAAAGCAGAGATTTGAGATACAAAGAAGATATATTTTGGAAAATGCAACGATTTCCGATACATACCACAGCCCATACAATAAGTGCTACTCTTGGTCTGAGAAATCGCATGTTCTGCTAGGATTCCACGCATTCACATGGCTGTGATACGACTTCGCCATTTGTTGGGCGGGGAAAGAAGACTGCTTGGAACGTGTGGAATAGTTACCCCGATGTAACACCTCCTTCCTAACTCTATGGCCAGCAATACCAGAACCATTGCAATGTGGTTGGACCAGAAGTGATGGAAAGGGGGGGGGGGGGGGACTTCGGCCACTGTGGAGAACTCTACACACTTGCAAAGAGCGGTGTAAATGCAAACGCCTATGACTAAAATGCACCGAACTCTGCTCCTGTGACTGCAAAAACTAAAATTTCATATTAAGAAACTAACTTTTTTTTAAATTTACGCGTCATTTTTATTAAGATAATTTGTAAAATATTTGCTTAGCATTGTATTAGCATCTAAGACTCCGGTACTGACGGTAAACTTTAAACAAAATTGTTTTTTTTTTTTTGAAAACGAAACTTAAATTCGGAAAATGTTTCAAAAAATTGCATTTATTGAACACAGCTAAGTTTTTACCGGTCATAAAAGTCCCCATTTTTCAAGCAAAAATTGGTTTTAACTTAAAAAAAAAACTGTATTTAAAGAAAAATAGGGAAACTAAGTAAAAATATTTCTTAAGATTTCGAATTTATATCTTAAATGGACTTAGAAGGTAATACAAAAAAAAATTAAAACCTTCTTAAGTAGTTTGAATTTATTGCATTGTTAATTAACTTACGTCAAATAAAAACTTTATCTTCATCTTTTCCTGCAATGTTATAAATTGGTAATGATATATAAACATCCTATATGAAATTATTTCGAAGTGTTTACCTGTGTTAAAAACAGCCTATACACAATCCACAAGACCCTGATCAATATAGATTATGCAGTAGATGACGCATCCAAGCGACGCCAGCGCCATAAACACACAGCGGATAGAAGCCGAAACGGTTCCACCAGCCCCACGTACGTATTACATATAGCGTATCTAAAGACGTACTGCTCCGAATTGCATCAAACAAAAACTGTTTTTTAAACAATAAAAAGACCAACAACTTTGCAAATACATGTTATTAGTGAAGTTTTATGTGTGTCCAGATAAATAAGTAAACGCGTTAAATATCACATGATTTTCTGAAATAAAGCCACGTAGCGGATTAACGGCTGGATAAAACCCCATAAAACATATTACATAAAATATTAAGAAAACAATTGCGATCATTTTAAACCAAATTTAATTTTATTTGGACAAGCGGTTCAGGAGTTATGATCAAAAATAGATTTTCCGCCATTTTTCAAGATGGCGGCCAAACGGGTCGGAACCCAGCCGACGTCCATATCAAAAAATGATCGTCTTATTCTAGTGTACAAACCCTACAAGTTTCATAAATGTTTCTAAAAAGGCACAATTTTTCACACTTGCAGCCGGACTATATCGTTAACTTGGGTGTTTATTTTTATTAGATGTTCAAATACGTTGCTTTTTTATTCATACTAAAATATAATATGTGTCTTTAAGTTCATAACTCTTTTTAGTATATATAAAAATTAAGGGTTAAACATGATAGTACTGATTTTTATCAACAATAAATTGCAAATTAGTGTGAAAAATCATCATTCTTTAAAATGACTACTTTAATCTACTAATATATTGTACTTGCAATACTAGTTCTATAAATAATGAAATTATACGATGAATGTTGTTTAAGAATAACCTAAAACGTACTATTTAATCAAATGTCTCTGTATGCTCATACAAACAAATAAAAATCTTTTGTTTCAATACTGCGTTTACTGTTTCATATTTGCTTTTCATTCTTTTAAATAAATAAGCAAATGCAAAAGCAGCATAAGTTGAGAACACGTGGCCTTTATTCCGTGTATAAAACCCTTATTTTGTATCAATTTATTTGACAGGGTGGATCAACTTCAAAAAACCTGGTGTCGGATATTTCATTTAAGGCTTTTGGAAAAATGAGAGATTCCCAAGAAAACTCCTCCACATTTCCTGTGATATATGTGATGGGGGCTTTCCGCTTAGAAAAAGGATCAGAGGGTTAGTTTATTTTTCTTAAAGTTTTTATTTTCGGTTTGTCTTTAAAACAACAATGCGAAAAGATAAAAACTATATTAACACTATGTTTGTTTCACCCAACGCATAGTGAAGTATCTGTTATTATAACCTTTAATTTTTACAGTTGACAAATCTAATGGACAAGCGATTTAATAACACCATAAAGCAGACTTTTTATTATTTAATCTGAAACATTCTATTTAATATTTAATCAATATAATTTTAAATTACAAAACTGTGTAATCGTATGTATATGGTTACATAATATATTATAGGGTCAATCATATATTTTGGGTTTGTGTCGAAGCAAACTTCCAAAGGCGTTGCCTATTTGTACAATTTCTAACACCATTTATTTTAGTTTTTGTGTAATTAAATTAATAAAAATGATTGTTAATTTATACTTATGAGAATATATTAATAATGAAAACACCAAGTTAATATAAAATATTTTTATATTTACAAACTTGGCGATTTAAATGTGTATTCACTATAAAACTGTAGCATGGTGAAAAAAAATTAAGATAGATGTAAATTTCCATGTGCTGAAAAAGCGCTTTTTTACTTGGAATGTATTTTTTTTCTAAAGACTTGATGCTGCAAAAGCTGTTTTCAACAAATGGAAACAAGACAATCTAAAATATCGAAACGAATTTCTAGTATTCGAAAGGAGGATTGACACTTTCCTTCCGTTTGCTTAAATATTCTATTTTTTCTTATGCAGTAGCAGAAAATTGTTTACGGAAGAATTTTAAAATACAGCAGAATAAACTTTGCATGTTTAAGGAATTTTTTTAACAAAATGGCATTCTTTATTTTTCTCCAAAATATATTTTTTATTTAATAGTATTTCGGTTAATTTTCTAATAATACACTTTTTATTAAGGAGTTACACAAAAGTTTTACAATCTAGCATTTCTAAATGATTAGCTTACATCTTTATATAAACATTGAATACCAAAAATTAATAATTGCAAGAAAAAAATATTTAAGCACGGTACGATAATATTATTGCAATATGATAAAGAATGGTTTTAAAAAATATAACGTTCTACGTTAAACGTATTTTACGTTATTTTACTATATATTTGTCAAACACTTGCAAATAATTGTAAGAATACGTACTCGGGAAAATGACGTACAGTCAGAAAGCTAGTTTTTCAGGAAAATCGTCTGACGTTTGTCTTTTCTATTGCATTTCGTTATGAAAAATAAAAGAATCTAGAAGAGCTAAAAAGTTAGTTATTTATTCTAACTATAATACAGGTCGATTTAATATTTGATTGAATCACTAGATGTCAAAATTTCGGCTTTTTAGGCATTTTTAACTCGAAAAGTTATATTTTCTCAAAATTTATGGTGAGATATGAATGGCGTAACCTTTGCGTGTAGTGTGTGTAGTTTTTTCTACCATAACAATTTCGGCCAATTAGGATCGAGATATAACAGTCAATAGAACCTCTATTATCAGGTTTAATTGGGACCGAAGGTAAGTCGGATAATCGAAAGTTCTGGACAATAGAGAGTTTCCATTAAATAGTAAAAGTTATATAGTACTCAGTCAAACGTACACTCTTAAAACAAAAGAGTGAAATCCACTCCAGTTGGAGAAGTGCATTTTCGACACTGGAAAGGATTGAATATTACCTCAGGCTGAGTTAAAATCACTCGTTTGGAGTGATCCTGTCGGCGATTTAGCACACAAAAAATCCACTCCTTCCGGGTAAGTGCATTTTCCACTCTGGAGGCGTGAAATTAACTCAGACTGAGTTCAAATCCACTCTCTTGTTTTAAGAGTGTATGAACCTCTAAAAGTCCGTGGGCATCAATTTCACCAACGCAACGTCCGAAATCAGTGCTGGTTTTTCAGCTATAAACATTGAATTTTAGTGTACGTGTGTTATCTCTGAAATTAAGACTTCCTAGCAAAAAGAAAGTACTACTTTATTTTAAACTAGCAGTATGGTCCCGCCTTACTGGGAACCCGTTAACTTCGCATTGCTTCCTTTTAGAGGCATGCTTACTTGTGAAAATACACTCAAAACAAAATTAAATTCGTGTTGGCGCATGCGAACTTAAAAAAAGCAAACACTAATAGAGGATGAAGCAGCCTTAGAGCGAGCGCATATCTCAACCAAACTCAATCAATCAAACTAATAGAGGATGGCGTCAAGCCCTCGTTTCGGCCCGGTCCATGTATTTTCAAGTCCTGTTATGGTCCCGCAATCCCACGTGGATGACGTTTTTTTTAAACTAATTATATTAATTAAAAATAACAATCAAATATGAAAAAACTAAGCCTCAGGTGCACATGTAGGTATTAAAAGGAATCTATATTAAAAATTTCGAATTTTTTAGAGCACTCTAAGTAGGTCCTTTGTGATCCACAGACGTACACACAGACAGACAGACCGACAGACAGACAGACAGACTCTTTCTTTTATTATTATAGATGTCTATTCTTATATATATAGATAACTGATTTTTTTTATAACTGATCAAAGATCTGGTAAAAGTGCTTATATTTTGTTTTACAGTACATATCACTTGGAGTCTCACGATTTTAGAAGATTCCGGAAGTTTTGAGGAAAATATAGGATTATCAGAAAATTGATTTAATTTTTGTTGAGTTGCCGAAGTATTGCTATCTTAAAATTAACGCAGTTGTCGATATCATAACAGCTTAAAATTCCGTATTTCTGAATCACCGGATATTCCCAGTTTTTGAATCTCAGATATTTGCCGATTTTAGTATCTGATTGACAGTGATTTCTCACTTTAGAATCACTGTTGATTTCCGAGACTAGTTTCTTTGGTGAACAACCAATAATGCATTTTTTAGAGATTTTTCATACTAACTTAGGGACGGTCGGTTAACAGAGAGTCCCGGATAAAAGATAGACGGATTATAGAGTTTCTACGTTTAATTTTGCATAACTACATCTATTGTTCCTGTAAAACGACATTCCATTACCACGTTATTTTAAGCGAGTCTTGGTTTAGAATCTCAGCCATCATGTAACCTGATTTATGCTAGAAATAAAAAATAATCCACTTGATCCCCAAGGTCCCCGAGTACACTGAACCAGACTTTCTCTAATAATATGGAGAGTTCTACATCTCGACTAAATTATCGCAAAAGATGTATCAAATTATTTTTAACCAAACTAATATTTATTGGTTAGAACATTGTGTATACACCAATATTATTTTTTTCAAATCTGTTAAGGTAGAATATTTTCACTACCCCCCCCCCCTCCCCCACTAACAATTCCGGTTAAGTAGATCGACAGACTGCTGCAGGGAATCTGTTACCAAAATTTTTCAATGAAATTTTCAACCGTGTTCAAATTCTTTCGAGGTAGTAACTACTAATATTGCCAATTCATTTTCTTTTATCATAGAAAAATATGCTTCCCATTAAAATATTTTATATTGAATCTTCCGCACATCAAAACAGCTGTTAATTAATATTTATTCAAAACCAATAATGGAAAACAAATTTTCTATACGGTTTAGTTTTTTCCGTTACGGAAAATGATTACATATTGCACTCTCTTCCTTTACTTTAAAAGGAGATTGCACCCCTTTATTTTTCTCTCGAATGCATTAGTTAATCTTAAGCGACAGAATTTACAACAAATATTGAAGCATATACAACGACATTACTTTGTTTCAATCCAATTTTAAAGAAATAGCCGAATGCTTCATTTAAATATTTTATTTCGTGTTGTGAAACGAAATATTTGTTCTTCTTTCTTACGGCACTCCAAGACCAATTTAAACAAAACACCTAACAAAATTAAAAGGACATATAGATTGAATGAAAGAAAGAATAATAACTAATTATAAACGAATTGAAAGTAACATAACAATGTCATACTGGTTTTGATAATCATAAAGATTGCATTCGTTTCAAAAATATTTAAAACAAATATAAAGTTATTTAAATGAAATAAACATACTTTTATTTAATTATATCTATAGATACTGATTCAGTAATTGGAAAAATTTTCGTTACGATAAACTACCAAAGTAAATATAAATGCAAATTTACAGTTATATGGACAGTAAAGTTTTCGTCATCAATCTAAATTATTCTTTAAGTTGCATACCATATTTATGTCTACACATTTATGCATCATGTATTATCTCTTCTTCTCTAAGAAAGTGAACATCTCCACAAATGCAAGAAACAATAAAAGCAAATTAAGGCAACAAAAAATATAATAATTCAATGATTGCTCTGCTGAAGTTGCAAAGCGTACGAAATATATGCATAAGAGATACAAAAATTAAACAAAAATAAAAACTAGGAAATGTTTCTGAAGAATGACGTTTTCAAATATAAATAAATCAAAAGTTTTCATTTTGAAATGAAACCTTTTGTTTCAAATATGAAAACTCAATGCTTTTAATTCTGAAATACCGGACATTCTTAGCTTCAAACAAATTTACTTTTTCGTGCTAACTGTGGAATATTTATCAGAGTAATATTGGCCACATACATTTCTTATTGGAATCGAAAAAAGAAACCTTCTCTTTGACATGGTTCCTATCCCATCTACTACGAATGTCCCAACGTCATTAACATACGACATCGCTCGAAGTTTCGTTGATGGCCAGCTCAGGCATACTTAATTTAGAAACATGAAATACTCAATTTTGAAAGAAATATATACTCAAAAATGGATGCATATGGTCAACTTCAACTCATTTTTGAATTATGGAAGCCCTCAGAAATGAACAAACTGTGTTTAATCACGGAGTTGGACGCCTAGTATAGACATTTTTTATAAAAGCTTTGTACAAAAAAGAAAACAACTATGATATTGGTATAATCTTTATTTGACGATTTGTGTTACGATACCGAGAAATTAAAACGCACTATTTGTTAGACGTAAATAATAAATTTTCATAGAATTTCTTTCCTTCAAGGAGAGTCGGATGGTTGTGTGTCGTCCATGTTAATTTTACTAACTTTATAAAAAAATAAGGAACTACATGAGCTATAATTATGAATGTTTTTTCTAGTTTGTTCCTTACATGGAGATTGATTTAAATTCAAGATATTTGACAGTACAAACAAATATTTTACAGTGATTTTTCAAAATATGTATTAAAAAACTTTTTATTAACTTTTCTTTAACTTTAAAAAAAAGAAACTTTTTTTTAGCAGAGATATTTAAAATTCCTCAGTTTAAATCAAAAAGCTATTAATGGGGAAGAAATGATAAAAAAAACACGTTAATATCTTTTATATTTCCTAAGAAAAGTTTTATTAACTGTTGAAAAACCTTATATTTAAGGAAACGCAAAAGAAAACTAAGGTATAGGTAAAAACTTATGTAGAGAGTTTCCGAAAAATACCTATAAAAAGAAAACCACTAAACAGAAATCGGTATTCGTGGTCTTATATTAAAGCTTCAGGTATGCACAGATGATTAAAAATAAAATGAAAACCGAAAATATAGATTTTTGACACAAACAACTATCCGACTCCCTTCTAAACATGTTTCCAAAAAAGACATAACTAACAAGTAGGATTTTTTTGGCTAAATTACAGTGTGTTCTTTCTATACCACCAGCTTAAAAACGCTGTAAGCACCTTCTGCCATCGCTTTTACGGAGTAATTTTTTACCAATGCCCAAAAAAAATTACAATAAAAAAACTACAATGCAACTGTAGATTACAATCTATTTGCATAAATAATTTCAACTAGTTTAAGGGAGAAAAGTTCAACCAAGTAACATGAAAGTTTTGCAATCTGCGTAAAACGTGCGTAACATTTTAAAAGAAATTTTAAGCATTTCATTGCACCTATTGCTTTATCGTATACACCTTCAAGAAGAAACGTTTTATGCTATTTTCATTATTTCTTCTGCTTTTTTTTAGGTCTAAACCGTATTTATACATATGAAGTTAAAGAAAAGTGTTGGGAATTTGTAACAAAATGTCCAGTTCCACTGCATGACGTTAAAATGGTATCAACTAGTGAAGCCTTGTATATATGTGGTGAGGATTATTTATAAGTTTTTAATTGACTATAATAGGGTAGACTGACCAGTGAGTGAACAGGCCCCAGTGAATGTACATTTGGTAAATATAATTTAAAAAAATAAGGATTGAAAATCATTCCACTATAAGGATTATTGGCAACACTGACTTCCTCCCATGTAGTAGGAAGCTATCTAACAATGGTTGGTTGTCCTGGTCATTATATCCTGGTGTTCATTCACTGGTGAACGTGACGTCTTAAACGTTCATTCGCTGGTTAGTCCACCCTATTTTAAAAATTTACGTTTGCGAAATATTCATACTTTTCAAACAACTCTGAATATGTTTTTTTAATAGATTAAGATACCCATTTTTTTTTAGAAAATTAGGAACAATCATCAATAAGTTTTTTTTATTGTTTTTTTAAACTTATTAACAAAAAATATGAATATCTGATAAATGAACATCATAGAAAACAAGTAAAAATTATATATTTTTTAATATAAAAGTTTTTGTATAATGCCGTACATTCAATCTATTTTTAGTTTCTTAGTTGTTCAATATCATAAATTTCATTTATTTAAATTACTATTAAATGTAAGAATTTTTTGTAATTTAATTTGCAGTAAAGTAGTCTGATCTTATAACTAAATAAAAAAAATTACTGATCCCTTAAGTGGTTAACATAATTTTCCCATTTATGTTTGCATATTCGTTTGAAATAAAACTTGATGCGGTATTTTCTTTCTGGAGCTATACAACTCTCCTCCATCTCAAAAAAGAAGCAAAGATTTATTATAATATTTATTTTTATACTTTTTCGTGTCATAAAAGATATATATGTCTCTATTTCAGGCGGCTACAACCCACTCGCGAAGACAATTACGGGAGCTTCTCGAAGTCTCAAGGACTGCCATCAATACCTATTTGAGACGGGGAAATGGACACAACTGCCTCCGATGAATCAAGGCAGGTCTCTTCACGGGGTGGCGCTGTTTAACGGGTCTCTGTTGGCAATCGGCGGCAGGGATGAAAATAACAGGTGATAAATAGGAATAGTTTGTTCATGTGGCGATACTTTTCTCGTAGTTAAATTAAAGAAAAACGCTTTGAGATTTAATTTAGGAACAATTGTATGAAATAATAAGTTAACATAAGCTTAGTTAAGGTAGGCGAATACCCAAAATTCTAAAATTTTTACTATTACTTTAATCTTTTCCAAATTTGGCATAGTGATTTGAAATATAATGAAAAAAACTATTTCGGCATTTTTTTTTTATTTAAATATAATTTATTTATTTTAGACGGTGTTTTTCAACTAAAAAAAGAGGTTTACGCTAACAAGCCTACCACATTGAATTTTCATCTTATAAACATTAATTATGTGTTAAATTCTTCGTTTTGAACTGATGCATGCAATGACCCTCTAGAATTACATACAAATTACAAGAAAAGACGTTATTAGGAAAAATGTTATAAATTAACCACACAAAAAAAGATTTTTTCGATTAAATTACACTTGGGTATTTAAAAATAAACTTGTATATTTACACCAAATGTTAGAGGTTCATGGCACATATATATATTGAAATAGCATCTGTAAAACATTTCAGGTAAATTAATGTAACCTTTTATGCTAGAAGTGTTAGCGTAAACCCCTTTTTTAGTTGAAAAACACCGTTTAAAATAAATCAATTATATTTAAATAAAAAAAAATTGCCCAAAAAGCATTGTTCATTATATTTGAAATCACTATGCCAAATTTGGAAAAGATTAAAGTAATAGTAAAAATTTTAGAATTTTGGGTACTCGCCCCCCTTAAGGTGTTTTTATTTTTAGAATTAAATCATACCTTAGTAGAAAAAGGGCCTTTCTTAAAATATAGGACGAAGTCTTTTTTTTTTAGTTAGTATACATATATATACAATATTGAATAATCTTATCTGTGAAATTTACCAGTTTTGTTTCTATTTGCTTTTGCTAACTGTTGTTGTTTTTGTTTGCATCCAGAGCATATGGCCTGGATGGCAGAAAGGGTGCATTAGCTTTAATTGGCACATCTTTTAGCGCTAATGAGGGTTCGAAGTCTGACTTATGCTCCGAGATGGCACCATCTCCTCAATTTAGGCACCGCCGCTGGCATTTTTCTCCGGACAACCTGCGCCCATGGTTTTAAGCTTTGACCGCCTACAGGTTTTCCGGACCTACAGATTTAACAAGCAAGTTCTCCGAATATACTCAGGACAACAAAAATATTCATGCCTTATCCGGGATTCGAACCCGGTAGCGCTCACATGACAAACGAGGATCGAAACCACCTCACCGCTTGGGAGATGCTTCTGTTAATTAACTGCGCTTCGTAAGAGTCAAAATTTAAAAATAACCGTGTTAACTGACAAATAAAATCAGATAGAGAAATCTAATCAGTTTAGGTAATTACAATGAGGCCAGTTTCTATTTTGGCCCCAAAATCGAAAAATTGGTCCAAGTTCACTAGACCAAGAACAGATGCCACCTTAACCCGTTCACGGATCAATTTATTTTTCTAATTACTTTATAGTCTAACCAATCAGTTTATAAGATAAATGTTTAGAGAACCATAAACTAAGACCATCTCAATACACGATTGTTAATACATTTTGTTAAACTTTAAATAGGCCAAACTCAATTTTAAAAATCCATTCATAATAATAAAGCACTGTCACTAATTGGATTATTAATTGCTTTTAAATACACACGCATTTTATTTCGATGATATAACTATAATAAGTAGTTTCAACCAAATACAATTATAGAAAATTAAACATATGTTTTTACCTAATACAAGATGCTTGAAACTAAAATATCTTTTTTTAACAAAAATTTCGTTCTGTTTTTAAAAATAGGAATACAATGAATTAAAATTTTAAACTGTTACGCGAAAAACTAATTTATATTATGTTAATTTGACTCTACAGGGACAAATATGGTGCATTCCTCAGGATTTGTGGAAATATTTGCTTAATACTTTTGGTTTATTCGGCTATCCACAAATGCGAAACTTTAATTTATATTCTAAAACCCTTAAAATACAATGAAAATAGAATTTTAGTGAATTGAATGCGTATAAATCTGTTGAATTGAAAATAATTTTAGATACAAAAGATATTTGTGCATTACCTAAACCTAAAATTTATTTAGTATTCAGGTTTGATTTATAAATAACATTATGCCATTTTTATTTGCAGAACATTTGTGAGGTTTTTTAAACAATTACGTTTAATTACTTACATTTACAATATCGTTCGACGTATGTAGTAAATATTCCATATATTAAAATGAAAGTAAATGAATTTCTTGTATTTCTCAGCAATATAGCTTCTTTTGCGTTATTTTAAAGCTATTGATATACACACTGTCCAAAGTTTAAAAGTACACTGCAAACTCGGGACACACATTCAGAACAGATTTAGAGCGCTTTCATGAACATTGTGTTCCGATAGTGTTCCACATGCGTTCCTTCGCACAGATCGAATTCTAAAAGCATTCCAGAACCGGTGACAAAGTGTTCGGAATGTGTTCTGCTAAGGGATTTGTTGAATTTCCCTTTTGGAACACATTGCGAGCTTTTTTGGAACATCTTATAGAACATATTGCAAACACTTTTGAATCACATGGTAGAATGCATATTGTCGTTGAAAATTACAAGGATTGAATATCTGCTTTGATAGTGTTTCAAACTAATTTTACGATCTCAATTGATTTTAAACACTTCATAGAACCCTTGTACATTTGCACATTTGAGATAGCAACACTTTTAATCACTTGACCGTGCTTTTAGATTACAAAAAGTAGTTGGCCATGTTAAAACTCCTAACAGAGGGTAGAAGAGGACAACAACAGTTTGGCAACCACTGAAGACACTGGGCAACAAGTTTAAACAAATAAACTAAGATCAGCAAAGTGAATCTTTTTGATCTCATTATATTTAAGTTTGTGCGGGACGTGGCTGCTTAAATTATCTAAACTGCGGAGGAAACATCTTGCCAGGTGTGAATAGTAAGAAATCGATTGTTATTGACTCTGAAATTTATGATTTTGCTATATATTTAAATGATCTGGATTTCGAATCTCGATCCGATTAGACTTCTGAAATAGTTATTTTGACTTTGTCTTGGTATCTTATTTGAAATTTAAATCAGGGATTAAATAGTTCCAAAATTTTATTAACAATAGATTTGTTGTATGACATTATATTTTTTTGTATGTATTGACGTACGGTCAATTGATTATTTCTTATTAAAATTATTTTTTGCAATTTTTTTGTGTTTCTTTTACTTTTCCCAAAGGTGGTTTATGGATCGCATCGTAATATTCTTATGTAATAAAAACTAGTAAAGTATGCCATGCTTAAGTAAATTTGTCAAAACCATGTTTTTTAAATTTTCAAATACAAAGACTTTTTTTTAAATGTAAAAACAAAAATATCTTATAACATTTATGTACATTGCAAATCAGATATGCATACCTTCATTGTTTTAATTATAACGTTAGCATAAGACATTCATAATCCAACTAAATTTTGGTTGGTGACCCTAGTTTTTTTTCTATTCATTAGTATAAGATATGAGGCAAAGTGGCAGTGCTTTGTATTGCCATGCCACAGGGCCGGGATGCGAATCCGGGATTGGGCGAGTTTCCCTCAGCCTTTCAAAATGTGGTCCTGCGTAGGTTGACCACCTAACCGGGACATATACATAGCAGCCCAGAGACCTAGATAACGAAAGCTGAATTAGGTACGGAAGGACTTGGCCCAATAATGTGCTGTTGTGACAAGGAGTTTAGTTTTTCAGTATAGGACATATATGTATATACTTAAACTATACTGCATCTTACTAATACATTCATTTGAGTTTTTGAAGTTTTGTTGCTTTAATATTTTTTTTTAACTCCAATAGAATACATAAAATTTTCCAGGTAACAAAATCGACAAAGAAAACAATAATCACAATTATTGCCAATAAAAGTTTGCAGGTAGGTAATATAAGGTTAGGCAGACAGGTTAGTCATATACTAAAGGTAGAGTAGGGTACTAATGTAAGTAGTTAGGTAGGTAAATTAAGAGGGCAGGCATTCAAACAGATTGGTAGTTAAGGCAGGTAATCAGGCAAGGTAGGTGGTTTTGGCAGGCCGACAGGTATAGACAGGTAAGGTAAGGCTGGCAGATAGGTTAAGCAGGGAGGTAAGTAAGCAGCTGGTTAGGTAGGTTAGACAGGCAGACATGTCTTCAGCATTGCTGTTGAGCTGCACAAAAGCATCTTGTAGTTGTAGGAACATGCTAACTCAACATCAAAATTAATAGACTGGGGAAAGGGCTAGTCAAATTGCCATATGTTTTTACAAAGATAAATGACTTAGTTTTTACAAAAATCCATGTTAAATTCTAACATAATTGCCATTAATTCATTGAAACTAATTTCAAAATTTTTAATGGTTGTTGGTCAAATTTTAGAATTATGAGTTGATTGACTCATGAATTATGTAACATTTATTTATGAGCATTTTATTATTAACCATTATAGTAAGATTGTCTTACAAAGTTAAGACATCTACCAGAGTTGCCAACCTGCTAGATTTAAAAATAAGGAGATCCTAGGCAGAAATCGGGAGATTTTCATTTTTTTATTATAAATTCAAGGACTTTTCCAGAAATATTTGGTGACTAGAAATTACTAACAAAATTAAATCTTTTTTTGGTATATACAGTGGAGCGTTTGACATTCTTTATTTATATGCAGAAATAGAATATCTTTGAAAACTGTATCTGGCGTAAACGATCGAATTCTTTTTGACATACTTTCATCAACACTTTTAATTTGAGTGGCAGTTTGCAGGAAATGCTTTTCAAAACGCATAGAGGAACGCTATTTTTTGCACTTACGAAACACCTTTCAAAATAGTTTAGGTAAGATTATCACTCCTTTCAAAACACTTCACGTAGGATTTACGGCACACTTTCAGTAACACTTTTATTGAGCAGCAGTTTGTTGTATGGTATAAAATTTAACACATGCTTTAAAATTTTCCATGCAAAATGCTTGTTGTCTTTAAAAAAATCTAGTACTTCTGTTTCATGTTCAACGGTCATGACGACCTGAATTATGGGCATAAAACAGAAGAATTTTTTCTCTTAAAGACTTCAAACATCTTGCATGTAAAAATGTAAAGCAAGTGTTAAATTTTATACAATACAACAAACTGCTGCTCAATAAAAGTGTTACTGAAAGTGTGCCGTAAATCCTATGTGAAGTGTTTTGAAAGGAGTTCCGAAAGTGTTCTAAAAGCGTCCCCGAATGTGTTTTGAAAAAGCGTTCCCGAATATGTTTTGAAAATGCGTTCCCGAATGTGTTTCTAAAAACGTCCCTGAATGTGTTTTGGAAAGTGTTTCCGAATGTGATCCGAAAAGCGTTGCCAAATGCGTTCTAAAAGTGTTCTGAAGAAAATATTGTTCCATTAGGTGTTTCGAAATGCCTGCCAAAATGCGTTCCGGATTGTGATCTAAAAAGGGAGACAAAATAAAGTGTTTGGAAAGGCACTTCAAAATATGTTCCAGAAAGTGTTCTGTAATGTGATCTAAACTAGGAGACAAATATAGTATTCTGCAATGTGTTCATAATCTGTTCACAGATTTGCAGTGTAGATGTAAACATATAAATTTTAAATGAGCCAGTTATTTTGCATGCTTCTCTTAGTATATTGTCAATAGTGACAAGCTTCTGTAAAATTCTATCTCATCGTATTTGACAAAGTAATAAACATCAAACTTTTAAAAACCATTATCGAACTTTTAAATATCAGAAAACGATGGACGGATGGGTCAGAAATACATTTCCTCTCCGGAATCCTATCTCGCACTCGTTTTCTATTCTTTTTTTTTCGTATTCTGAAAGAACCAATACTATTCCATTGTGAAAAAGGAGCATACTTTTGTCAAGTCTAAAAGAATAAATGTATCCTTCAATGAGGATAAGGCTCCTTATAAAAGTTATCCGATAGCTGGGACGCACTGTAAAAAAGAAACATTTAAAGGAATTAAAGGTTTGATAAAAAAAAGTTCACCTTATTCACCAAAAAAGCTCACTTATTATATTTCGAAAAAAGGACCCACAACTTATGCAAACTATCTCCATAAATCCGGCGTTGCATGGGCGTACCTTTATTAACGTTGATTTGGTTTTTTTTATGTTAAATTGGTTTTATGCCAGTTAATCCACTCTCTATTGGTCAGCACCCAATTAGGATAATACACTGTAGAACCAAAAAAAACTAGTATAGGCATACATCTGCGAACAAAGGTTTAAAAAACCAATCGATGTTTGTCGCTATGTTGAGTAGCTTCTATGTACTGCTATCATGACAGGTTATGAAAATTGAAGGGATTTTGTAAGTTCCGGAATAGAGAAATGGAATTCCATATCCTTGCATCTCCGAGGTGGAGATGAATTTTGGAATTTCCCTTTCGACAATTTCACGAGTGTACCATGAATATCGATAATCCAGTAAAACATTAAATCTACGACATAGCTTTGACCTTAAAAACATCGTGCAAAGCCGGGTCCATTGACCATTGACAACTTAGCATTAAATGTGATAAACATCTATGTGGATTCTATGTCTAACAAGTGTTTACGTGTTAACCATTTAATGAGTGTTCACCGATATGGGCTTCTGGGAGCCATGTAATATATCACGTTTTACCTTTTCTGTCCCAGTGATGCCATTTGGCTTCATCTTGTTTCTGATTATAATTTTTAAAAAAATAATAATAGGGCTGACATCTATTGGGACTAATAAAAAAATATTTTCTAATAATAGAAAAAAATATGAGGAATCGAATGATGTGCTTTTTGATATCATAAATGGCTATAGACTATCAGAATTTTTTTTTCTAAAATGATGATGCTAAATTGTCATTGGGACTGAAAGGGTTAAGGATTTTTGTCCATCGTCGATGATCCGGTGCCCATCTTAATCCCCCTAAAAAATTAAATCACGTAAATGAAATTGAATTACTAAATCAAAATAACGAAGGATACTTAAAAAAAATAACAAATATAGGATCTCAATACATTTATTATATAAAGGTATAGATATAGAGGGTAATTAAGATGGGGGCTATCCCCAAACAGCGCAATTTCTTTTATGGCAGCGGAACTTAAATTAGCTATACTATTTATTTAATGACCAAGAATTTTTAAATAATTGATTGACATTTAAATAAGGGATTGACATTCTTTTAATGTTACAGCTTTTTTTTAAGGACAACTTTCATGATGACTTAGATCTTGTTAAAAAAAATAAATGCGTCGTTTTTTGTTTATATTGGCGTTTACTTACTTTTACAAAAAAATTTGGAAGGGATTTTCATAACTCCTTTCTGAATCATATGTTTGCAATGATCTTTGCACAATGCATACTCCTTTTAATATTTTTAATGTCCCAAAAGCTGTCTTTATTTTTATAATAAATTATATTATGAGCAAAATATAACCACAAAAACTTATTGATATTTGTTTTTTAATGTTAAAGTCTCCTAAAATATTCTATATAAATGTTAATTCGTTCCGGAAATTGCGTTAATATTCAAAATAAATACTTCTCTGAAAAGAATAATCTTTTTATAGATTTTTAAAATCGTGGTAATCTTAAACGTGTTTTTATTTTGGTCTCATTATGCGTGTCGCCTACTTGCAATCGGAACGGGGGGTTTTTCGCGCTGAAATATGTGTTTTAGTGCGTGTCTTCAAACTCAGATTACCATAACTTTAAGTAGTTTTTAAGAAATGTCAAAAATGTTTTTTAAAAATCATATAAAGACTATTTTGCGCATGAGTTTTATACCAGGTGCAAGACTACAATTACGACGGCGACGGTGAGTGTACCACATTTACGACGTAATTTTAATGTTTTTACTATAGTTTAATATTTACCTACGTGTATGAAATTGCCTAGTGGTATTTTGAGTTTTATTTTTATAACTATACTCAAGTGACAGGCTAGTAGTCCAAATATGGCATGTTAAGGACTTTAAGCAGTTTATTCAGTATACTTTATTAGATAACTTTGTAAATTTTTCAGAAACATTGTCGAGTAATACAGATCTTCTGCCAACCACAGGCAGCAGCACATTGTACTTTATTGTATTATGTTACACATTTTTAAGAATTAATGTGGGGGAAAATGAAGATTTTCTACAAAACAATTTCAGTAGCATGGTGTACTTCATTGAATTATTTTGCGCATTTAAAAAAATACTGTCGAGAAATACATATTTTCTAACAAACAGGCAGTAGCACGTTGTAGAGTACACTCAGTGTTCTAAGAAAACTGTTTGTTTTAACAACCATTTGTTTTAAGAAAATTCATACATTTCAAGAAAATATAGCTTGTGGGTTTATGATAATGTGAACACATCTGTCATTATATGTAAACTCTACAAAAAAAAGGAGGTGTTTTTATATTGCATTGTTTTGGTCTTTTGAGGGGTCCAAATAAAAAGTGGTACAAAATCCAAGTGAATGAACAGTACTTTTACCAGTGAATGAACACAAAAATTTCCAGTCAATAAACATGCTGGATTTTAATTAATGACCAGGACAACCAATCAGATGTCATATAGCTTCCTACTAGATGAGAGGAAGTCAGTGTTGACAATCCATCCAGTGGAATGATTTTTAATCCTTATTCTTCTTAAATGTATTTACCAACTGTTCATTCACTGGTCAGCCTACCCTGCTTTATTGAATTATTTTACGCATTTTTCAGAATACTATCATCTATCGAGAAGTACAGTTCCTCTACCAACCGATGGGAGGAGTTCGATTCCCCATTACCGGACCCCAGAATGGGCATGGGTGTGGCATGCGACGGAACTACTTTGTGGATAGCCGGCGGGATCTCGAGGGACGGCGAACACCTCAACCTTTGCGATTCTGTTTGGTGTTTCAGCAGAGATAACACAAGGTATCATTATACTGCATAAATATACTGTCAAGATACACTGCTCAGAACAATTAGAGGAGTGCATGGTTTTAACTCTTCAACCCCCAATGATCCCAATTGGAATCATCAGCATGCAATTTTTTTCTTCTTTTCTTTAAAGTTATGTTTTCTTTTTGCATCGTTAGGTAGAAGAATCGTGTCTTTTAAAGAATTAAATAATATTCGTTTTAATTTAATGAGAAAATATGAAAACATTTGGTAAAATCACATTCACTATAAAGGATTTTTATTAAATAATTTTACAATAAATTATTCATGCTTGCATTTTTCGATGCTTAAAAATTAATTTGACCTATTTTAAACAAGTAAAGTTTCATTAAAAAAAATTGTTGAATCAAAAGTTATGATTCCAATTTTTTTTCTTAAATTTTAGTTTTGAAAATTAAAAAAAACATGTATCTATGTATTCCCATGAATCTATTTAGATTTTATAATAAAAAAACAAAAAGTTGGATCTGAAAAGGTAACGCAAAGTGCTCCCCTAATTGTTTTGCGACCAATGTACTATAACAATGTTAGTATAACTTGTATATATTTTTCCTTGAGGCCCAGTGGCTTAGTGGTAGTACAGCTGGGGAAAAAAAACGAATCACCCCCAATTTCTCGGCTGGTATTGATCAAGGAATTTTGTGTAAGGTGTCAATTTTCAGGAAATAGCTTGAGGAATTGAGAACTGGCAACAAAAATTGTAATAGGGGTCGTCTACATATTAAAATGAGTACCAACTTTGAAAATTCCAATGGCAACACCCAATTTTTTTTACATAGAAATGTTCAGCACCTTAAAAATACCCCATATATAAAAAAGAATTATTTATACTGCATTATTTGCTGAGACATAAGTATTCAAAGTTGAACGCCCATAATGTTAAAAAAGTTTCACAAACTTTTATTCATACCTCTACAAATAAAATGAATAGAACAAAGATTTTTTTTTTTTCATTATATACTTCTTAATTTTCCAAAAACAAATCACACATGTTTTTTCATCAATTTTTTATTTTTAATAATTTTTTATTTAAATTTAAATAAGAAAAAATAAAACATGAATAGCAACCCCAAATTTTTTTCGCATAAATCGATAAAGTAGATCAAGTAGAACCAAAATCCCAAATTTTTTAATTCAATAACAATTATTTGCCGAGTTATTGTAAAAAAACTGAAAAAGACGAATTTAAGGGACCGTGTAAAAAATTACTCGGCAAATTTGATCCTAAATTGCATTATCGTTTGGTGATTAAAAAGCGTTTGTTGGTAAATGTTTATTCAAATTATCGATTTCTGTCAAATGTCTAAAAATCTTTTCTTATTTCAAGTGCATACAATGTATTTTTTTTGTATAATTAACATTAAATGATATCCGTTCCTATATTTTTAAATGTATGTTATTTTCAATACAATTTCAAAAGTGTGTTTAATATTAAAAATTAACTACCCTAGAATATTACTAGAATTCGGTTTTAAATACATTTGATTGTTACCACATTAGTTTTTTTAAAGGATTAGTGCCAACTGCGTTGGTTAAAAATCTTTACCAAATCATTCTGAATATTTTTTTTTTGCTTTCCTTAAATATCGTGTTAAGGTTGTAACCCTCAATTTGCAATACGTGGTTTACCGATAAAAACTAGAACTCCTCGGCGCAACAGCCCATTAGTGGGCCAGCGCCTGCTGTGCCCATTTCAGCTTCCGGGATACAAGGGCTCTGGGGTGCAAGGCATATGTCTCGGTAATGTGGAAAGCCTCACGGCGGAACCCCCAGCATTTAGTTCCCCAAGCATGCTTGGTCCCCAATTTATCGACCCACTTAAGGGATGAAACGATGGGTCAACCTCGCCCAATCCGATATTCGATCCCCGGACCTGTGGCGTGACAATGCGAAATAAGCACTACCAGCAAGTCACTGGGCCGATATTACCGATAGAGTGCGACGAATTTTAAACAAAATTTCTGCAACAATGTTTGCGAATGAAACAAAAATTTGCATAAAAAGTTTTCAGTCTTAGTGAAATAATCATGGTTTTCAATCTGATTGTAACTAATAGCATTTGAAAATCTGTTCGTTATAAATAACCGTATATGCGACTTAATTTAAAATTAAAACTTTTCATCTTCTAGTCTTTATTTTATTTCTGAATTTCAAAATCCAAAATTTAAAAAAAAAAAAAAACATTCGAAAAATCCCAATATTACTGAAGAAAGTTAAATTCTAGCATCCGTTGGCGAGATTATGCTAACCCTTTTTTAGCTTGTCGTTTTGAAAAGACACAACCAAAATATTTGCTTTTTTAACTTAGGAGATTTGCCCCTAACCGAGTTCAAAATTAAGGCTTTAATATCTCAGCAAATAATGCAAAATAAATAATTCTTTTTTATACATGGGGTATTTTGAGGGTGCTGAACATTTTTATGTAAAAAAAATTGGGTGTTGCCATTGGAATTTTCAAAGTTGGTACTCATTTTAATATGTAGACGACCCCTATAACAATTTTTGTTGCCAGTTCCCAATTTCTCACGCTATTTCCTGAAAATTGACACCTTACACAAAAATCCTTGATCAATACCAGCCGAGAAACGAGGGGTGATTCGTTTTTTTTTCCCCAGCTGTACATTGCATTGCCACGCCACATGTCCGATGATCAAATCCCGGATTGGGCGAGATTGACCCATACTTTCATCCCTTAAGTGGGTCGATAAAATGAGTATCAAGCATGCTTGGGAACTAAACGGTGGAGATTCCGCGTGAGGCTGACCACCTTACAGGGGCATATTATTCAGAGCCCTAGGTAACGAAAGTTGAATTGGGCACGGAAGGCCTTGGCACACTGATTTGCTGTTGCGCCGAGGAGTTTGTTTTAGTTTATATATTTTTGCATTTGTTAAATTTCCCGTGTCAATAAAACACACATTACATTACGTAAAACACGTTAAAATCACACAAATGGCATTATGGTTTAAAGTATTGGGGTAAAAAGTAGTGGTTCGAATCAAATATTTAGTACTATTTCAGTTTAATTAACTATATTTTAATTAATTTTTAAAATATTATATTTAATGTATTCCAACATGAAAAACCACTTTTTTAAAAAGCCGAGGTAAGTTTTTCAGTAGTAAAAATATAGAAAGTTTTTACAAAAATAAAAGTATTTTTTCCATCCATAGTGTTTCTGTTTTTTTATCAAAAAATATCTGAAATTATTAAATAAAATACAATTTTAGAAAACATTCTAACTAATAAGTATAAAAGCACATTTCTGGTTCGCAAATAAGAAATACACATTCCACCCCTACAAATTCTTCGTCAAAAGATTTCTAATATTTTTCGTCAAACTCTGGATTATTCCCAATAAGAAGTTTTCTTTAGAGAATTTTTTTTGTCACTGATGGAAGTACAAATTAGTTTAGAGTTTCTGAAACATATTTTGTTTCTTAGTAAACAGAAACTCGAAGTTCGTTTTTCAAAAACTAATATGCTACGATATTTAAAAAAATGTAAGTTTTATATCAATATGTAAAAAGTAGGTTTCATTTTATTAAACTACTTAACTTTAATTTGAAAGAATTTAAATAAAAAGAAAAGTAGGTATTGGAATGTACTTTTGTAAAAAAAAACTATGATTCTGGACCAAAGTTGCCCACACTGACGGTACCCATAAACCATTAAATAACAAAAAATTATTTCGACTAAATATTCAATATGAATAAGTATGCATAGTATCCCTTAAATACAATTAAATTACTTATAATCTACCCATAAACCAGTCTACATCAAAAAATTATTTATACTAGATA
The DNA here is from genome assembly GCA_023701765.1 of Hylyphantes graminicola. Lineage (NCBI taxonomy): Eukaryota > Metazoa > Arthropoda > Arachnida > Araneae > Linyphiidae > Hylyphantes > Hylyphantes graminicola. The sequence continues at coordinate 35,524,990 of CM043111.1, read as the reverse complement.
TTCAATATAAACAAGTGTGCGTAATCTATAATAATAAAAGAAAGAGGCTGTCTATGTGTCTGTATGTCTGTGGATCGTAAAGGACCTAAGACTGCTCTAAAAAATTCGAAATTTTTAATATAGATTCCTTTTAATAACAGCGCGTGCACCTAAAGCTTAGATTTTTCATATTTGTTCCATTTTTAAAGAAAATTTGAATTTTCTGAAAAAAATACACCATTTTCGCTCAAATTTGACAATTTCTTTTCCTTTCATGTTGCTATTGTGTGAAAAAATTAAAATAAACTTTTATGAAAATATTTAAAAATGATTTTTTTTTTAAATTTTATATTTTGCTGCTATTACCTGCAGAAACTAAATTCACAATTTGAAAAAGAATTGACACGTTTCATGTGACGTAATTCCGACCAGTTTTCATTCTTGGATTTTATAATTTGTTTATTTGATAATTTATTTATTGATTGTTCTATTGACTGCATGTATGAGTATGAGTATTTCAGCAATAAATGCATAGTTATAAGCTATTACTAAACTATGACGGTTGTTGGAGGTCATCACACTAGAGCTACATATTAGGGTTTATGTCCTCATTTTTTGCCAAATACTTTTCCAAACTCGCCAAGATATTTAAAAAAAGAGCCAAATGAGAAAAAAAATAAAAATAATTTATAAACTGGTTGGTTGTGCGAAGGTCATCGCACTGGAGCTGAATGTTGTGTTTGTAGCTTTATCTTTTAATCGCCAAATTAGCAGAAACGCTCCAAATGAGCTAAAAGGATTTTATAAAAGTGAGAAATACGGTGGTATTTATTCGTAAATTTTATAGCGTATTTTTTAATTTTGAATTTCAAGGTAATATAAGTAACGGGATTCTACACTCGAGCGGAAACAATAAACATAAGCTTATTGTCCTATAACGGATTAAATGATACATACACTAGGATCGAATTGTATTTTTTTAGTCGTGCAAAAAACAGGTATTTATTTGCTAGTAACCAAAAAATATTTTTGTAACCGTTATTATATAATATAGATGATTACCGTTATTTTTAATATATATTTTTTTACCGTTATTATATAATATATAATTTACCGTTGTCGTTCTTTATCATGAAATTCAAATGTCTTTGGATTAATTTTGGTTTAGGGGAAGGTGCTGAGGTTTGGGACAGATTTAGATTTTTAATTTTAATATTTTTTTATAAACCGATTTGTTAAAAGTTTTTAGGTATTTTCCTTTAACAAAATCTTGCCTATACTAAGGTATTTTTAAAGATTTTTTTCTCTTTAATATTTAACCCCACAGGTACGATGTCTCCTGGTACATTCACTGTCCACAGGTACAGCTTCAGTGACGCACCTGGGGACAAGGCACGATATACCTTTGGACATTGCTCTAAATTGGCTAGAACACAATTCTGTCGTACAAATAAGGAGTCGAATACATTTTTGGACTTCGTATAGATATCATCTTTACATTTTTCTAAAAAAAATTTCGAACTGTTCCTTTTTCTTAATTTAAAATGTATTTCTAAATACGTTTTATATACAATTAACGAATACGTTTCCCAAATGTTTTTTTTTTATTTATAAAAAAGTAATAAATGTAATCCCCAAGACTTGGAAATAGAGTAAGTTTGTTGTAGTTTTAAATAGTAGCTTTATTTTTCAATAACATAATTTGCAAGTTTGCAAGATAACTTATAAACCAGAAATAATAATAATAATTAAATCTACCCAAGATTATAACCATCAAAAATAAGTAGGAAAAGAACTGCTGTCCTCTTCTTTTGGCTTGGCTAACAACATTTGGTGCTGGAAGTTTTGGAATTTTATCAACTCTATCGAGTTCAATTTTTTCAGTATATTTTTCAGTTTTAGTAAATATATTCGGATTTTCAATATTTTTTAAGTGTTCTATATTAAATTATTTACCCTGTACTTCAATAATATTGGCCAAGTTATATTTGACAGTTGTTTTCCCCAGAAACCTCACTAAAACTAAGTCCCCTACTTGAAGTTCATCATTGTTCGTTGATTAATTATGCAAATTTAGTGTCAAATCATTTTCAAATATTTATGTTTGAATTAAGAGTTGGGTTCCATCTTTCCATTCAACATCCTTCAAACGTATATTTGCTTTTTTTTTACTTTGAGCAGACTTTTTGCTTTTGGTCGTTTTCTGTTTAATTTCTGTATTATCGGTTAAAATGAGATTTTCCTTTCTGCCTCTCTTGATTTGTTTTCGTAGAAGGTGTTTTGAAAGTGGTCAAATTTCTTCAAGGTGTACAGAAGAGCAGGTCTGTGGCCTCTGATCGGAACTTAAGGACATTTGAAAAATCAGAGAAACAGTAATAGGCTCAGTACACAACAATTTACAGTGCAGCAGTGTAGAATTTACAGTGCACTAAAAATACAGGATTTTTTCGATTTCCCTAAAACGAATTATTCCAAATGTCCCCAGGTACAACTGTCCCACAGCTGAGCACTTTCCCCTACCATTGCAGAAACTCAAGCCATACGAAAAATATGCATATTTTTTTTAAAAAATTGCACCCTTCATTAAGCGATGTTAAAGGCAATATACTAATCAGCTGCTTAACCCAACTATTCATTTTAACTAAATTAGGTGCAATTACAACAATTAGGCTTAACTACATCAATTAAGCTCAATTTCAACAATTAGGTGAATATTTGCTGTCAAATATATTTTTAATTTTGTCACATAGTTCTAACTCCATTCCCTCAAAATGATTATCCGTATATATTTCCGAATACACATTAAGAAAAAAATAATATGACTAAATCCGAAATAAATACTTCTTCAAAAAATATAACTCAGCATATTTTTACAGTTCTTCAAAAAAGTATTCTATTTTCTACTCAAAAGGTTTTGGTTTTCAAAACCCTCTACGACGCGGAAGGTGTGAATACTTTTCTTCCATTGAAAAGAAGTTCAAAGAATTGTCTGAATTACTCATGTATCTAAATTCTACTCTATGTAAAGAAATCTAGATTTTAAAGATATGTAAAGGCACTAGTTTAAAAATAGTTTATTTTATAATGATGTGTTACTTTTTCGATTAAATTCTGTTGTTTGAATTTGCAATGTTAAACGCTTACAAATTATATTATAAATGAAATATATTAATTAATTATAATAACTGCAAAAAGTTTATATTTCTATAGTTTGACATCTAAATCAATATTAATTCTCAAACAACCTGTCAGTCTTTTGTTTGAGAATATCAAACAAAAAATTACGTAATTAGTTTTTGTATTTCAGATTTTCTTTTATCATTTATACATTGCGAGTATAATTGAGAATATACTTAAAAACGCTTCAACGCTTGTTGATTACGCGTGATGTGGATTCTTTGTCATCAATCTATTTAATTATAGCCCAGTAGAGATAGAATTTTGGCTTGCAAAAGTTGGGGTAGTTTTTATTTTCTGGTATGTTAGATGTGTTGACCCCCTTATAAAAAATCTAAGTTTTTGACCTCCTACCCCTTGTGCGTTTTCCGCCATCTTGAAAAAACCGCCAAAAAATCGCACTTTTTTCGATTTTTCTTCAATAACTCGTTTCCAGCGTCTCTTAGGCAAAAGAGTCAAATACAAATTTTAAAGAGCGTTAAATTTCCATCAACTTTTATGAGCAACATGTTCAGAAATTATGAATAGGTTCCGAGATACAAAATTGTGAATATCTGCAAAAATTTCAAAAAAACGTAAAAAATCAGAGAAGCTGTTTGTTTTTTCCAAATAACTTTTTTATGTACAATTAAGAGCAAAATGCCGATAGACAATTATGTAGAAAATTAAATTTCCCACCAGATGCATGTAACATAGTATTTAATACCTTTATCAGATGCCAAGAAGTGTTAAAATAAAAAAAAATTTGATAATTTAAAGTTTTTTTAAATTTTTCAGTTTTTTGTCAATAACTTGATTACTAAGCCTTTTAGGCAAAAAATGTCAACTACAATTTTAAAGTACATTAAATTTACTTTAAATTTAATGCTTAACATGTTTAAAAATCATGAATAGGTTCTGAGATATAAAGTTTTGAATGCCAACAAAAATTTCAAAAATCCGGCAAAAGTCAGGTATGTTGTTGGTTTTACACAAATAACTTTTTTTGTGTGCTGTTTAGGACAAAATGCTTGCTAACAATATTGTAGAGTATTAAATTTTATACACGATTCATAAAACATATTACTAATTACGTCTATTAGTTGCAGAGAATTGTGCTAATAAAAAATATCGGCGAAAAGTAGAAGTGAGCTTGAAACTGAAATTAGTAATCTTGAATATAATTTTTATTTAATACATTATTTATATAAATTATTTATATAAATTATAAGTATAGAACATAAAGTGCATAAATATAAATGTAATATATTAAATTCCTGCAAATATTGGAGGAATATATAAAAAATACAATGAGAAACACTCATTTGCAGTGCATTCTCAAATACCTATATTCAACACTAAGCAATTTAAAAATAATGAAAAATATTGAATGTAGTTTTAAAACTGCGTTAGTTTTCGTTGTTTTGGCTCAGGTATAGTTGAAGAAATTAGTTCATCCCTTAGACCAGGAGACAGTAGGTCGTCTAATTCGTCTTCCTCCGCGTATTCAACTTTTGGTGCATTACCACAGGACTTGAATCCGCACTGTAAGCATAAAACGGAACATCGAAGTCCTGCTTTTTTACAGCTGCATTTGCTGCCAACGCAAGCCTTTTTGCATTGGCATGATATCATTTTTAACAATATCTGCGGAGCTGCTTCTTTATGCATTGGGACTGGTGTTAGGCCGCCAATTTCTTTCTTCCAGCCCCAGTTAAGGGGATCTTTTTCATACCCCATCCACGTTTGAACTTGTAGATAAGTCCTGTATGCGTGATATTGAACAGCATCCATAGTTGGAGGTAGTAGCGCCAAATTGAATTTCTTGTTAGTTGCCGCTTTAGCAAAGCGAAGATAGCGGAGCTCATTGGTAGAGGTGTTGAAGTCACCGCCATAAAGGGTCACAAAAAAAGTTGCTGTGGCTTGCGTGATCTTTTCTTTTTCTGCAAATGGATTGTGATTGGAAAACCACTCAGTTAGTTTTGTGGCATCACTGTCATCCCTACGGATACGGGAACGTCTCATATCGACGTGTTGATCCGTTGTAGCTGATAAACAGCTACAGTAGTTTTCTACTTCATCACACACATTCTGCAAAGCAGCCGATCCCATAGTCCAGCGAGTGAGAAGATTGTCCGTAATACCTCGTCCACGAGTCAACCCACCAGAGCTCTTCATATTTTTCATGAGTGTTTGCTCAATAGTCATGTCTGACCATATTCCGGACCAAAATTTATCTGAGCGTCTGATTGTAAAGTATCCCTCAGTAGTGAATTTTTGAAACTCAATGGGTTCCATTTTTTCTTTAAGGGCTAACATATCTTGCAGATATAGGTGAGCACATTTGGCGTAGTGGAAGTGACCACTCGCATGAAAATAAGGAATCATTTTCTGAACAGTGTCAAGATGCAACTGCCAATTTCCCATTCTTTCTGCTTCAACAAACTGTTTCACAGTTGTACTACCAGATTTCTCTAATCTTTCTAATTCTTCATTAAACTTTGAACTGTCACTGAGGAAATGTGGATTGTCTGGAGCGGATAAGATAACACTATTTTCATAAATCATGTTATTTAATACAGCACTTTCATCAGAGGTAATTTGAATGGCATCGAATATTAACTTGGATAAAGCTCGATGAACTAAAATGTGGCGGATCTAGTTGTATGCAAATTATTGTTGTTTACCTGCAGCTGTAACTGACACTACACCTGTAACTGTAACTGAGTGCAGTGTATATAAACCGTGACTGCTTCTGTAAACACTCTCTTGAAACTTTAACCTTAATATGATTTAATTTGTTCACGTGTAGCTACCTTTTATTTTTACGTTATGTTATGTTTGGAAATAAATTAAAGTTGTGTTTTTCGTTAACTGCTTGGTGCCTGGTTTATTAAACCATAGAACATTCTCTGCGGATAGGATAGCAGGCCGTCCTATCTAGCAAAGCTGGTGACCTGGACGTTTCTCAAAAATGACTATGATTTGATCAAGCATCGTTAAGGCCTCTTCTGCCGACTGCTGCCGACCTGGTCGTCGTGGCCGACCTTTGGAGTTCCGCGTCGTGGCCGACCTTTGGAGTTCCGCGTCGTGGCCGACCTTTGGAGTTCCGCGTCGTGGCCGACCTTTGGAGTTCCCCGTCGCAGCCGACCCTGGTGTTCCCCGTCGCAGCCGACCCTGGTGTTCCCCGTCGCAGCCGACCCTGGTGTTCCCCGTCGCAGCCGACCCTGGTGTTCCCCGTCGCAGCCGACCCTGGTGTTCCCCGTCGCAGCCGACCCTGGTGTTCCCCGTCGTAGCCGACATTGGTGTTCCCCGTCGCAGCCTACCTTGGTGTTCCCCGTCGTAACTAACCTCGTAGTTCTCCGCCGCACAGTACCCTGCCCTGGAGTTCTCCGCCGCGCCGTGGCCTGCCTTGGAGTTCTCCGCCGCAGCGTCGCAAGAGTGCCCATGAAAAGCGCAACAATGTTTTGTACCAAGAACTATGCATAATCTTTTTTGTGATTTCTTATTTTATTAAGATTTTTGAGCCAGTTTGGTAAGTTTTTTTTCTCCTTTTTCCTTTTGATTGCTGGACTGCCATTAAATCTCTTTTTTAAAAGTTTTTAAACCTGTTTGTGAAAAGTTTATTTATTGTTTCTAACAAATTTGGTAACATTTTAAAATGTCTAAGGAAGAAGAAATTAAAACTATTCACGAAAGTTCAGTTGACAAAATTTCTATGCGTTTACCGTCCTTTTGGCGTGAAAATCCACGCTTGTATTTTTCTCAGGTAGAAGCTAATTTTGAGCTATCTGGTATTTCTGCTGAAAAAACCAAAGCCTGCTGTTTAATTGCTTCCCTTGACCAGCAAACTTTGCTGACAGTTTCTGATCTGATCGAAACACCTGATTCTAAAGAACCTTATTCGGTACTTAAGAGGTTGATTGATACCTATGATGTTTCCCAAACAGAGCGTATCAAAACCTTGTTACAGGACCTAACTCTCGCAGACTCTAAACCGTCTGCATTACTTCGACGTATGCGAGAGTTAGCCGGAAAAAACTTTTCGGAAGATGTCATTAAAACTATTTGGTTGTCACGTCTTCCTACAACAGTTCAATCAATTCTTTCGGTCAGTTCAGAAACTCTTGATAAATTATCGGGTTTAGCTGATAAGATCTCGGAGGTTACTAGTTTTTCAACAGCGGTTTGTCAAATAGTAGAAAGTTCGTCATTGGAGGCTCAAATAGCCGACCTACGTCACGACGTTAGTTCTTTAAAAATTCAAATCGCTGAATTGGTAAAAAACTCCGAAAATCCTCGAGGTCGCACGCGCTCTCGTAATAAATCCTACTTTCGAGGGAAATTTAAGAGCAGGTCAAGGGATAGACATGCAGCACAAGATAAAGATTCTACCCTGTGTTGGTACCACGCTAAATTTGGCGAAAAAGCAAGGGATTGTGTTGAACCTTGTTCTTTTTTAAACTTGTAGCCCCGTCCACGGAAACAGTAACTCCTGGTACGGGTTTCTTTAGTCATAGACTTTTTGTTACTGACGTTAAAAGCAAAATCCGGTTTTTGGTTGACAGCGGTTCAGACCTAAGTATTTTGCCAGCATATTTCAAAGGTTGCAGATCACTCAGCTCGTTTGTTTTGAGTGCTGCAAATGGTACTGCTATAAAAACCTACGGCTCGAGACTGCTGTCCTTAAATTTGGGATTGCGTAGAAAATTTGACTTTCTTTTCATAATTGCTGACGTATCTAAGCCAATTTTGGGCGCTGATTTCCTTCAGAAATTTGGTCTTGTGGTTGACATTAAAAACCGTAAGTTAATTGACCCTCTCACTACTTGTGCACAACGGGGTAAGGTTCTACCAACCATTGTTCCTGGCATTAAAACTATTGTGGGTAATACCAAGTACCACCACTTAGTTCAGGAGTTTCCGGACATTACGAGGGTTAGCCCTATACCCCTTTCAATCAAGCATGATACGGTACACCACATAGACACGTTTGGCCCTCCAGTGCATGCTAAAGTCCGCAGGTTACACCCAGCCCAGCTTAAAGCTGCTAAGGCCGAATTCGCTTATATGCTTGAGCATGGAATTTGTAGGCCTTCTAAGAGCCCTTGGGCTAGCGCCTTGCACATGGTGCCTAAAAGCAATTCTGATTGGCGTCCAACGGGTGACTACCGCGCGTTAAATGCCAAAACCCGCCAGGACAAATATCCGCTGCCAAATTTGCACGACTTCACGCAAGAGCTAGCTGGTAAAACGATATTTAGTAAAATAGATCTAGTACGCGCTTTCAACCAAATTCCGGTTTTTGAAAATGACATTGAAAAAACAGCTGTTATTACGCCTTTTGGTTTGTTTGAATTTATGTTTCTTCCTTTCGGTCTTTGTGGAGCGCCCCAGACTTTTCAGCGTTTTATTAATGAAGTTCTTTTTGGGTTGGATTTTGTTTTTGCCTACCTGGATGATGTCCTTATCGCAAGTTCAAATGAGGAAGAGCATTTGAGACATTTACGGTTGGTTTTCGAACGACTTCAAAAGTACGGTATTACCATAAACTCCGCAAAATGCGTGTTTGGTGTACCCGAGATATCTTTCCTTGGCCATGTTGTAAACTGTTATGGTTGTAAGCCCTTACCTGAAAAAGTCGACGCAATCGTAAATTACCCTCTTCCTAAGACCATCAGCGATTTAAGACGTTTTTTAGGTTGTTTAAATTTTTACAGAAGGTTCTGCCCTAAAGCAGCTGAAATCCATGCCCCTTTAAACGACCTGCTTCGTGGTTCTAAGAAAAACGATAAAAGGGTTATTGAGTGGACTGACACTCTTAAAGCAGCTTTCAAGCGCTGTAAAGACAGTATTGTGCAAATAACCCAACTTTCTCACCCTGAACCAAACTGCGAACTAGTCCTGTTTACTGATGCGAGTGATGTGGCAGTTGGTGGTGCTTTACATAAGAAAACTCGTGATGGTTTCTTACCTTTATCATTTTTTTCTAGAAAGTTAAATGATGCCCAAAAAGCATATTGTGCTTATGATAAAGAACTCTTAGCTGTTTATTTATCTATTATTCATTTCAGATATATGCTTGAAGGTAGAAATTTCTACGTCATGACTGACCACAAGCCACTGACCTATGCATTCACACAGGGTTTCGAAAAATGTTCGCCGAGACGCCTGCGTCAAGTTGAGTTCGTTTCTCAGTTTACAACTGATATTAGGCATGTCTCGGGTGAACAAAACGCAGTCGCTGATGCTCTTTCAAGAGTAGAAGAAATAGTCTATCCTATTCAAATAGATTTTAAGGAGATGGCAGTTCAGCAGTTGACGGATAAGGAGCTGCAATCATTTTTGCAGAACCCAGCTACCACTGGTCTTTCAATAAAGTCAATTGATTTTTCTAATTTGAATGTTCAATTATATTGTGATATTTCTCAGAGTAATGTACGTGTATATGTACCAGTTTCTTTTAGACGAATTATTTTTGACTCTGTTCACGATTTAGCTCATACTGGTTGCCGTCCTACTTTACGGCAGATATCTGAAAAGTATGTATGGCCCTCGATCCGTAAGGATGTAGCCTCTTGGTGCCGCACTTGTGTACCTTGTCAAAAAGCAAAAGTTAGCAGGCATACTATTTCACCTTTAGGTCAGATACCTACGCCGAATTCTAGGTTCCAGCATGTTCATTTGGACCTAGTCGGCCCTCTGCCTACATTTCAAGGTTTTTCTTACTGCTTAACGGTAATAGACAGGTACACAAGGTGGGTTGAGGCTGTACCCTTAACGGATATTACTGCTGTAACTGTTGCAAGAGCCTTTCTACTTAATTTTGTGGCTCGGTATGGCGCGCCAGCTCGCATTACTTGTGACCAGGGAAGGCAGTTCGAGTCTGCTGTTTTCAAGCAATTGGCTCGCTCCCTTGGCTCAGAGCTAGTGCGTACCACAGCATACAACCCTAAAGCCAATGGTATGGTTGAAAGGGCTCACAGAACACTAAAAGCTTCCCTCAAGTGTAATCCACTTGATTCTTGGGTCGACAGACTTCCTCTTGTTCTGCTTGGTTTACGTACAGCTGTGCGCGAGGATTGGAAACATTCGTCTGCCGAATTGCTTTATGGACAGACTTTAAGGTTACCTGGGCAGTTTTTTGAACCAGTTTCAAATCCTATATCCCAGACGGATTTTATACGTGGCTTATCGGAGAGTTTTAACAAATTACGACCTCTAGATACAAAAAGCCGTGATAACCGTTCGATCTATATTCCCAAAGCACTTAAAGACTGTACTCATGCTTTTGTACGCCATGACGCTGTACGTAAACCTTTGCAACCCCCATATGACGGTCCTTTTCTTGTATTAAAACGCAAACCTAAATATTATTTCTTGCAGATCGGTGCCAATAGTAAATGGATATCTATTGATCGCCTGAAGCCAGCCTTCCTCTCTGATCCTCCAGCAAATTGTAATGAACTTCCGTCTCCCAGTAAAAATGAATATGTAACAAGGAGCGGTAGGAGGGTCCAGTTCCGTATCTAGAAAGATACTTAGGAGGGGAGTGCTGTGGCGGATCTAGTTGTATGCAAATTATTGTTGTTTACCTGCAGCTGTAACTGACACTACACCTGTAACTGTAACTGAGTGCAGTGTATATAAACCGTGACTGCTTCTGTAAACACTCTCTTGAAACTTTAACCTTAATATGATTTAATTTGTTCACGTGTAGCTACCTTTTATTTTTACGTTATGTTATGTTTGGAAATAAATTAAAGTTGTGTTTTTCGTTAACTGCTTGGTGCCTGGTTTATTACAACTAAAGAACATTCTCTGCGGATAGGATAGCAGGCCGTCCTATCTAGCAAAAAAATATGAGCTCTCAAAGCTCGAGCATAAGCATGACCAGACATCATCTTTTCAAGGCTGTTTTCCGCATAAACATTTGACAGAAGTTCTTTCAGGTCGCTGCCAGCCATAATGAAGCCAACTGCTCCCATGAAGGACATTAATGTGTGAAAACCTCCGAGACGAACAATGACTTCCTTCAATATCGGCTCTTGACCACTACAGACTATATCACGTGCTTTCAAATATAAAGGTTGGTCAAACGTGACCACACAACTTTTCTGTTCAACAGCTGCACATTTTTCCACAGCCTGAAGTAGACATGTAAGCACTGTATCATAATTACTTGGAGGAGAATTTATGAATGGCATACACATAACTTTAGAGACTTCAAAATTTCGATCATCAGTCACCTTTTCCATGAAGCCATTCCACCCAGGCAGCGATACACAGTCAGACCACTTTCCATAAAGCCACAAGAAATCAGAAGGAGAAAGAACAGTTTTGTTAGGTAGTGGATGCAATTGTGCAATGTCCTGAACCTTTATTGTTTCCAGTCCACAGTTCTTCCTTTTGTGAAATGCTTGCATCTCAACAGGAGCAATTTGGCTCAAGTATTGTTCAGACGAACATTTTGTAACACGATTAATGTTTTGGTCTAGGACGACAGAGGTGTTTGGAGTAATAGAAAATATCCCTCCCATTGCATGAAATGTACCCTCTCCATTCAGTGTGTTAACGTTGAAGTCATCATTATCAAAAATGAATTGACATAATGCATTCTTCTTGAGGGATGCGTCTGGATGAAGTACAGCAGACAGCTCAAATCTAGAAACTTCATCGTAACTGGAAGAAAAGCCAAGGGATGATAATACATTTACAAGCAGTCTAGATCCAAATTTAACAAGTTTATCAGTTTTAATTTAATTAGTAAATTAAAACTGCTAATTTAATTTTTTTGGGTGCCTTAGATGCATTTTTAGAAAATCATTGAAAAACACCGGAAAATTCACAATTTTTTACTTGAACAATTCTCTGCAACTAATAGACGTAATTAGTAATTTGTTTCATGCATCGTGTATAAAATTTAATATTCTACAATATTGTAAGCAAGCATTTTGCCCTAAACAGCACACAAAAAAAGTTATTTGTGTAAAACCATCAACATACCTGACTTTTGCAGGATTTTTGAAATTTTTGTTGGCATTCAAAACTTTATATCTCAGAACCTATTCAGGATTTTTAAACATGTTAAGCATTAAACTTAAAGTACATTTAATGTACTTTAAAATTGTAGTTGACATTTTTTGCCTAAAAGGCTTAGTAATCAAGTTATTGACAAAAAACTGAAAAATTTAAAAAAACTTTAAATTATCAAATTTTTTTTTATTTTAACACTTCTTGGCATCTGATAAAGGTATTAAATACTATGTTACATGCATCTGGTAGGAAATTTAATTTTCTACATAATTGTCCATCAGCATTTTGCTCTTAATTGTACATAAAAAAGTTATTTGGAAAAAACAAACAGCTTCTCTGATTTTTTACGTTTTTTTTTTTGAAATTTTTGCAGATATTCACAACTTTGCATCTCGGAACCTATTCATAATTTTTGAACATGTTGTGCATAAAAGTTGATGGAAATTTAACGCTCTTTAAAATTTATATTTGACTTTTTTGCCTAAGAGACGCTGGAAACGAGTTATTGAAGAAAAATCGAAAAAAGTGCGGTTTTTTGGCGGTTTTTTCAAGATGGCGGAAAACGCACAAGGGATAGGAGGTCAAAAACTTGGATTTTTCATAAGAGGGTCAACACATCCAACATACCTGAAAATAAAAACTACCCCACCTTTTGCAAGCCAACCCCATTTTTTTAGCTAACTCTACTGGGCTATTACGAAAAAGTACTTCACAGAACAAATTTACGGCAATTAAAAAGGCTTAATTTTTAATTGAATACGTCTTTAAAGGGAAGTTTATTGTTTAAGCTTTAAATAGAAGAAGAGTGTTTTTAAAATTTGATATACAACAACTTGTAATTTTTTTAAAAAAAAATTGTTTTTTAAAGCTTTTAAAAATATTTTATGTTTTTGAATGTTTCATACTTTTTAATACTTAAATACATATCTTCACTTCTTTCTTTATCTGAAGAAAATATTTTGAAAATGATTTGCTTGTAATCAGTAACTCAGAACGATAAGCATATGAATACAGTTCTCTTAAAAACACTTTTGTTGCAGAAAAATTGTTTACTGTTAAAACTTCTTGAAAGAGTTTTTTTTTAAATTGGATTCATTTCGAAAGTTGAAATTACAACTAAATGACAGTGTTGGCGATTTGTTTTGGTCTAAGGTGTATAAATCTAGTGAGGAAGTTGTTCCAGGTGACAGCTATTGTTACGAATATATGTTATGTGTTACTAATATATACTTTTTTTTTCGATAAGTAATTTAGTGAGCGTTTAAAGAGTATGAATATCTAATCTGTATGTTTTTTAATTCTTTTAAAACTTCCTGGATTTTTCTTTTACTTTTCTATTACAAACCTGAACAAATGTAAATCCCTAATATTTTTTTGCTTGTCAAATCGCTCTGAAAGCAGAAGTTTTACTCATTAAGTGTATGGGTTTTTTTAAAACCGAAGAGCAGATAGAATTATGTTATAAAGTGTAGTTTGTTTAAATTCGTTTTTATTTGCAGTCGAAATGTCACTGACCTGCTTAATACTAGAAGTGCGAACCTACCTGCGGTTATTAACCTGGGTTTATAATTAGTTCAGAAATATCTTATCTACTCCGGTTGAAAAACATTTAAAGCTATTATTGAAATTAAAACCCTTTTATTTACTAATTTATGGTGTATAAATGGTAATGTATGGTAAAAAAATAAAAATATACATAAAACATTCTTAAAGTCGATAAGTTATCAAATCCAGTCAAATTTAAAAGTTATCGATATTTACAGTCTCACAATTATAAGGACAATTATTTCCATATCGATGGGCAGGAAACGGTTCTATCATCTATTTTCCCTTAGGAAATTCCGTATCTTATTAAAAGAAGGAAACGCTGCTCGTTTGGATACAGACACAGAGGGTTTAGCAAACAAGAGAAAAGCCGATCATTTTGCCGGAGCGGTGATTAAGAAGCTCGGTATTTTCATTGATGAGAAAAATAATATAATTAATAATTTTGATGCGAATTTGAATTGTGCATTAAGTGGTGAATTCTCTAATAACGAACCATTTGACGCAAAAAATCTCGAAAAAATATTGATGAAAATTCTTGGAACTTTGGACTTGTGCTACACTCACATACAACACAGTAATTATAGCATCGTTCCAAGTCATACAATTAATATTAACTCTTCTGTTAGTAAAATATAGTGCATATAATTAATATAACTATTCTGATAGTGTTACTCTAATGCACTTTACTTATATTTAATCAATTTGTTTTTATATAATTGAAACGTAATGACCGTGGATACAAAATTCATGTCCATGGGACTAAGAACACAGACGTGATGTCCCCAGACTTGACAAATTACGTATTTCCTTGTTCTATAACACGTTATGTTAATATTTGAAGCATGAGTTTTAAAAATTAAGCTCTTTGTATCTAATGCTACACATAATTAAGTAAGAATAGACATTTCATTAGCTTACATAAGTTCTTTCTTAACCATAGACGTGAAGCACCCATCTTGACCTCCCACTAAATCTTTGTTTAATGAAGAAAAAATTTCCTAACAGCTAAAAACAATCTTATTTTTTTTCCATATAATATGACTACAAATGAAACTAAAAATTACATAGACACTGCGTTGTACTGCCACCTATTGAATACAAATTTTTGTTCATGTCCATGACTGCTGTCATTATGGACAAACATTGAATAGTCAGTAAAATATTTACAAATTTATAAATAAAGATAAAAATTTAATTAATATTTTCCCAAAATATTAATTTCTTTAATTCTCTCATTTAAAAAGTGAATTCATGTCCTATTAGTTAGTTATAAACTGCCAAACTCTACGTACGTGACGCTGGGACAAACCACGGACATTACATATCTCTCTTTGGACTAAACTCTCTTTGAACTAAAAAAAAATATATATATAATAAAATAAGTAATCTTGTATAATTCTTTCTTTCTATACTTAAGTTGGTTACATACTAATAAAGAATATATTGGCAATATTTAAACAATTAATTCTAATTTTAATTCATGAATACAAAAAATATCTGATCTGT
Source organism: Hylyphantes graminicola (assembly GCA_023701765.1). NCBI lineage: Eukaryota > Metazoa > Arthropoda > Arachnida > Araneae > Linyphiidae > Hylyphantes > Hylyphantes graminicola. Next base: position 35,509,765 of record CM043111.1, on the reverse strand, counting down.
CTTACACGAATATATTTGGTTTTTTTTTTTGCTACGAAAAAAATCTGTCAGCATATTTTTTCCGTTTCTTTAAGGATATTTTCTGGCAACTGCGCAGCAAAAATTTATCTGTAATAGTTTTCTGTTGTTTTTTTACTGTGTATAATAGGGTAAAAATAAAATTTTTAACACTTCCTCTTGCATTCGATAGATTAAGTAAGAAAGTTTTAAAAAGAAAATATCACTTAAAACTGCTTCGACACAAAATTAATGCTTCTACATAAAAAGCGCCAAAAACAGAATTTGGTTAGATAGCAAAATTTCAAATGTCAGAAATAAACAAAATATTTTTCATAAAAATTTAATAATTTTTACTTATTGTTTACTTAAATCAGCATACCCAAAATTAAAATTATCTTCCTCCTTTAAATCGCAACTAAACGAAATAATTTTGAAATTCCATTTACAAACAAAACAAAATAAAAAAACAAGCCAAAAAAAAAGGATTTGTATTAAAACGGCATTATTCATTAATAAATGGAAAATTAAGCCTTCTTTTCAAAATAAAAAGAAAATAGAAAGCCTGTACCTCTTCTGAAAAAAATATGACGAACCATCATAGAATCTCATTTTGGCACAGATTATGAGGTCATTCCAAACTGATTTACATCACAAAAATACATTTTTTATAATTGCGTGAAAAAAAGCCGACTTTTACATTATTAATTCAATATCAGACGCGTGCACAAAGCTAGACTTTTTGAAACAGTGAAAAAAAGTACTTTTTTTCACCCAAAAGCAGTGAAAAAAAGACTTTGTCGCACTCTTTTTATAAGATGCCAACATTTTAAGTAAAATTTCGATTTGATAATACTCATAAAATCCAAAGATTTATCGATCTGCTGTATTTAAAAATATTATGCGCTTGAATTATTTTTGAATCAATGAATTTTTTTCTCGCGATGGGAATATTTCTTAAGTCACGCCCTTCGAACTGCGAGTTCATTGGTTGCTTTCTTTGACAAAATGTTGAAACACGCTTATTGGTTTTTTATAGCGTCACGCGCTCCGAACTGCGAGATCATTGGTTGTTTTCCTTGACATCTCTTAGTCTATTTTAGTCTAATTAGCACGTGAATTATTTTTGAACCAATGAGATTTTATTTTTTTCACGCAATTATAAAAAATAGTGTATGAAACACGTGCGAAAAGTAAACTTTTTAAAACACGTGTCTTTATTTCACTCGCTCGTACCTCGCTCGTGAAATAAAATCCACTTGTTTTAAAAAGCATTACTTTTCGCACTAGTTGCATAAATATCTATTCCTTTGTTATCAAGTTTCTCATGCGATTGTTAGTTATTTATCAAAGTATATCATTTTGGCATATATTTTAAAGTATTTCCAAACCATTTTACATAACAAAAATAAATTTATTTTACAATTTCCTTTGCTGTCAAGTTTCCCGTGCGATTTTATTTATTTATATTAAAAATGGTCTTCCTATGTTTTTTTTTAAATTGGTATTAAATTTTTTCTGAGATTTTCAATGACTTCTAGTTACACAAGTAGATTTAAGAAATAGATTATCATCCATAATTTTTGAACCAATAATGCTCCATTCAAATGAAACGTTTCTGCACTTTTCCAGTTTTCATTCGTTACCCTAAATGGTTTATTTTCTGTAAAAGGGACAAATCGATATTCCGGATACTTTGCTCCTGATTTTCAAATTATGTATGCATGTTTGTGATCCATTAGTTTAAATTGGCTCACAATCTAATATGTCCCACTTAAACATGATCAAATAATTAAAATTATAATTTACTCACAGAAAATAACATTTAAAACCCAATTTGTCACTCCCTCACACTGTCCCTACATGCTTTTAGAACTTTTAACATCATAAAAAAAGCTGTTTTAAATAATCATTTTTGTTGAAATAATTAAAGGCTAATTAGTTTATGTAGTTTCCGAAAATGTATCTAATGTTTTCATACAATCAATAGTTTATGCAATTTTATGAAACTGTAATGTCCCTTGGTTATAGAGTCACTCTTTCAGCGTTGATTTCAAGTTCAATTAAAAACTTAAAACTACTAAAATGTCGAATTTAATTTGCCATGTTATTCTTAAAGGATTGTGGCTTCTAAATCAGCAATCAGTTATTTTGCTATATGAGTGATAGAGTTTTTACATTACTTTTAGTACTAATGAAAATAGCATGCTTGACTTTTACATTTATCACTCCCTTAATCTCATTTACTAACTACAGATAAGTGCTAGTATTTCTTTTACTAGTGTCTAATTATCGGCATTTAGATGTAGATTAGCTTACATCATTAAACCCCATACAAAAATTTAAATATCTTTTTTTTATCTTTCTTACGGTATTGTCACTCTCTCACACGTCACTACCTCACATCTCAGCCTCGAAAAAGTGGAGCATTCAATTCAGATAGGTTGTTTCGCTTTTACAATAGATTTTTTAAAAGCGCATGCCTTTAGATATTTTACGAGAAAGATTATGCGTATTGTCTTCTCCATTACGATTAAGATTTAGGGTTAGTTTTACTATCGTTACACTATATCACAGGGGCTATTGATGGAGTGTATCTTAACTTAAAACTACAGTCAAGTTATGATTGCAGCCCCGGTGGCGCAATCGTTAGGAGGCTAACCTTTGGAACTGCTGGGGTCGGGTTCAATTCCGGCCAGGCATGGATGTTTGTGACCGGCAATAAATATTGTTATTTATCTATGTGTTTGTGTAGTCCTTTATTCTTTGTGTGTCTCTGTGCTTGTAAAAACTCTTTCTGTATCTGTCCCGCTTGACGAAAGCTTATTTAAGCGGTTCTCTGAACAAGCACACAAGCTGGAATATATCTGTACATACCATACCATATCATACCAGACGTTATGATCAAAATTGTTATGATGAATAACTGTACAATAAAATGCGGTAGCATTTTTTTTTTAATTATTCCCCCGACAGATCCCCCGCCATCGCTTTATCAAGGTTTCCAGTTGCAAATTAACAATCATAGTTCCATCTTCATTTTCAGATGGATTAAAAAATCGACCCTTCCGGATCCAGTCGCCTTCCCGGCACTCTTGCAGAACAACGGCAAACTCCTACTTGTAGGTGGGGCCACTCAGAGCACCAGAGAAGGCAAAAACCAGTTGGAGAGCGTGGACACAGTGCTCACTTTGCAGGGACAAATGTGGACGAAGAAGGAGCCGATGCCTGTCCAATGCCACAGTGCTGTCGCGGCCTCCTTTGGTAATTATTTGAACTACAACATTCTTATATGAAGAGTACACGGGAAGAACAGCTTGATTTCTTTAGAGTCTTGTTCCGTAATTGAGTCTGCTTGGTGGACATTGGCGACCGAAAACCGGTTTCTCTTTCGTTTCTTCATTTGCGGTACAAAGGTGTGTGTCGTATCCACTTATTTCTGGCGTGAATCAGGGTTGCCGCGAAAGATAAAAAAAAGCTAGTAATCTGTTTCTTTACGTCAGTTTAGGCTATTTTTCTCTATCATCTCTAAAGAGGCTATTAAGGAAAGCCTTCTACGAAATAAAGCGGTTCCTCCCGTGTACTATTCATATGCCCAATATTCTATTTAACTCACATTCGATTTTAATTAGTAATGTTAACTTAATTATTGCATACGAATTTAAAAATCCGTTTTGATTTTAAAAACAAAACAATTAAAAATCAATTTTTCTTCTAAAAACAATAATAAAACTATTAATCCTAACTGATTTGATTATTAATATTTGCTTCACTAACGTAAGAAGAGGTTTAACAGCCATTACAAAGTTTCGTGAAAGTTAAAGCTATAGGCCCAGTGCATGGAAACTACATTATACCTTGTAAAGTAATGGCAAACATTCGCAAACTCGCAATAAAATCGGAGCTGTCGTGCTCTTCTGTACATAGGGGAGACTCGAGTGACGTATTCACAGTATCGGTTCTTTATTATTATTTTGTAAATAAATAATGAAATTTTTAATGAAACAATTAGTCCTTATTGTTGGATTTAGTGTCTTTTTTGCTGTTGTATTTTTTTGTGTGCGTTGAAAATATTTATAATTTTTAAGCATTTGAAAAATGGAATCTAACCTCAACTTTTGAAGAGAGTCTTGATATATGTTCAAGGGCGATACTTTAGTTAAAGCAGATGCCTTTAAATAATTCCAATTAAGCATAAAAATCAATATTAAAAATTAGTATCAGAGTAAATATCTTCAAAAATTGTACTTTTGAAGGGAGGGAGGTCATTTTCGGTAAATACTTTCGAATTTGCATTATGTCTTCTTCTGGATCCACACAAATCCATAAGTGAAGAAAAATAGCTTCTACCATTTAAAAAATGTTTTTTGATGCGTCATAATATTGCGTGTGGGTGCTATTTATCGTATACATATTTTAAAGAAATAACAATAAAAAGTTTTGGCCCCAAAAAAATTTCGGCAAGATTCAGCAAACCAATCTAAAAAGTACATTATCGTTGAGGAATCTATTTTTTGTTTATTAATTCTTCACTCAGGCATTATAGTATAAGAATTCTTAATAGATTACAAAATTTTACAAATATTAACATTTACTTGAGTTATAAAGTTATCGTATAAGCTCTAAAGTATATGGCTAAAAGAAGAAAATACAATTTCTCAAAATACGTGCTGCAAGACGAAAAATGTAATTTTAATCGTCTTAAATTCATTAGATATCGCGTCATTTTACAAACAAAATTAACATCTTTACTTAGTTTTCTTTTTTTATCAAATATAAGAAATACTTAAGAAATTTTTCTTGTTAAATGAATAACGTTAGTTTTTTTTGTGTATTTTGCTAATTTGCTGATACCATTCATAAGATTATGCAATAAGAAAAAAAAATAAAATCACATCAATTCCTATTAAGTGAAAAAGTTAATTAGCATGTTCTTTTGATAATAGATCACTACGCCAGTGCTTCGATAACGCTGTTTAAAATATTTTATTCATTTGATTTTGATGTGCATGAAACCCTTATTTTTACAAAATTTGTAAGCTGCTTTGCGAATAATTTTTTTTTAATTATTAAGTACCACAAAGGTACATGTAAACGAAAACTGAGATTTTCTTCTTTTTTGTCAATGTAACGAGTATCATTAAATTTATTTATTGTACCCTTTTGTGATAAATTCCTTAAACCAGGAAATTTTATTCTATTTACTTTGTATAAGTTTATATACTCAATAAAAATAATTACGTCTTGTTTCTCTTTCTTCTTAATTTAAAGAAGTGACTGGAAAAAATTCCCCCATTGAAATACTTTGTCCCTTTTTTATGCAACGTTACAAAAACAATTTTAAACTATTTAATAAAATTCTTTATAACACACAGTTGAAATTAAATACCCTTGATTATCTACTTCTATTCATTCTAATTTTCTTGTAGATCTGATTGCCGAATTTATTACCCTTAACCCTGATTCAGTAAAGTTTAATTCTGTTTTATAATATGTATAAAAGAAATAGAACAGACTGGCCGATTCATTGAAAATGAAAATCTAACATTTGTATTATACATTTAATAATAATTAAGAGGATTTTTATTTAAATGATAGTTAGCATTCATAATTACACTGGTGGACAATTGCTAAGGATGAGAAGGGTTTTTCATTGTAACTTTGTTCAACAGCTTTCCAAATCAGCAAATTTAATACCGTAAGAGATCCCCAATACGTAATTACATGAGTAACGTAAGCAACACTTACTAAAAGAGAAATCAAAGGGATAAAAAAGCTTTTATCCCTCCATTTGAATTCCATTCAATGCATCTCCGTAGTGGAGATAAATGTTGGACTTTTACTTACGATAATTTCATGAGTGTGCCATGAATATCGATAATCCAGTAAAACATTAAATCTAGGACACAGCTGCGGCCTAAAAAAGACTATTCAAAATCTTATCATCGATGACGGAGAAAAATCATTACACATGATTTATTGCGGATACGTGATACATACGGCTCCAGGAGCCCATATCGTTGAATATTCATTAAATAGTTAACAGGACGACACTTGTACGACATAGAATCGACATAGACGTTTCTCACATTTAATAATCAGTTGTCAATGGACCCGGCTTTTAAGGTTAAAACTATGTCGTAGATTTGATGTTTTACTGGATTATCGATATTCATGGTACACTCGTAAAATTTTCGTTAGTGAAAATCCAAAATTCATCTCCGACTCGGAGATGCACGGAATGGAATTCAAATGGATGTATCTTTTTATCCCTCTTATCTTTCTTTTAGTAAGTGTTGCTTACATTACTCATGTCCATACGAATTGGGGATCTTATGGCATTAAATGTGTTGATTTGGAAAGCTTTTGTACAAAGTTATATTGAAAAAACCGTATCGTCCTTAGCAATTGTCCACCAGTGTATAAGAGCTTTAAATTCATCAGACCTTCGTGTGTCCTTGAATTAAAAAAATTATATGTATAATAAGAGAAAACACAGTCATATATACTTCGCCCATACACTCCCTTGGGTATCTTTCTTTATACATATGGGCGCAATTAGGATTTATGTGATTGCGTTAGCAGAATACAAATGAAAAACGGAAAAAGTTATTTTGAGCTTTCTAGAAAAGTTTAGACAAGTGCCGTCACTAATTCAGTGTCAAGTGTTTACCGATTTTATTCTTGCATAAAATGACTGGAGCATGTCTAAATGCATGACATGAATGGTCAATGATCTGGCTTAGAGATTGAATAAACTAAAGCCACATTTTAGCAATTGTCTTTATATCATTTCTTTTCAGCAACTTATAAAGGAAAATTGCAATAAAAAAATGGCTAATAATTTTGAAAGCTCGCCGAGAAGGATTCAGATTCAATCAGCGTGGTAAAACTGGTTCAACTCTGAAGTAAAATAAAAAAAAAATATTTAAATAAATCCTTTTATGTATATTTCAGGAAACAAAATCTTCATTTTCGGCGGATTCCAGACACAAACGATGTCTCAGCTTTCAGAAGCCATTTTCTATGACGGGGACGCCGGCGAATGGGCTCATCTCTGCGATCTGCCTCACGACGCAGCTGGTTTTGTAGTGGCTCTTGCTGAGCAACGGTCATAAATATGGACAAATAGGCACATCCGTATGACAGTCTCTATCACACTGTTAAAGAGTTTGTGCTCGGTTTCACCGTAATTATTGTTCCTAGTAGCTGCAACAGCTTTGTGGTGAAATGTTTCACTATATTTTTGGTATTCGATTGAACCATTTTTGGTGATTTCCTACCAGAGAAATGGCTCAAAAGAGTGCCGAAAGTACAGTGAAACATTTTACCACTCAGCCGTTACAGCTGCTAGAACCATATGTGTGAAACCAAGAGCCAAATGTTTTTACAATATCTCATACGTCAATTTTTACGCAAACGTAAAACAATAAAGGGAAAATCTCACTTTTAGGTAGATTGTTTTTGAGTCTTAGTGTAGTACATTCCATTAGTTCATTCAAACAGTAAAAAATCTTTTAAGTACATATGTATTTTTTTCCTCTTAAAATTAAAGAAGATAACATGGATTTTTGCATCCAATTTCTGCCAATTTCCGATTTTGTTCATAAACACTTTTCAATAATGTAATAAGTATTTTCGAATCTTGTTACCAGTTATAGGCTTAAAAATAGATGTTTCTTATTTTACTTTGCAATCAACCTTGATAAAGTTGCAAAAAAAAATTTGTTAAAAGGAATTTCAATCTTTTAATGTATTTTTGAACAGTTAAAGAAAATTAAATTAATGCATGTTTATTATACGACGACCACTTTTAATATTATAAAATATATATATATATTTCTGTCAATAGAAAATTTTAATGGTTTTCAAAACCTAAATATATTGATGTTAACGGATTAACCATTTACTCGAAACTCATTTTATGTGCACTTAGACAATTTGTTATAACAGAGAAATAAAAGAAATTTTTTTCTTTAGAAAAAGAATAATATCAAAAATTCCTATTTTCTACCTTGCATTAGGTTAAATCGATAAGATTACAAGAAAATAACGAAACTCAATTCAAAAAGTCACAATATATAAAGCCTTAAATAACAATAAATAATGCGATTATTTCAATCTAAACATATAAGTATTTATATTTTCATTCTTCAATTGTATAATGTACAAATATGATAAAGCATCCAAAAATACACACAAATAACAGCAGAAAAACAACATATAGCGATTTATGAAATAGTTTAAAGTTTACTATTTCACTTTAAATTCCATTATCTTATTTTTACTTGTTTGAAACCGAGATGGGAGAAAGTTTTTAACGTCATAAAGAATTATCTTATGGAAATTGAGACATGGAAAGAAGCCATATGTCTTGAAAGGAAAATAGATTAGGTTTGTCTTCGCTCATATCCCTCGTCTCAATATTCCTTCCAACGTATTTATTGTGGGTAACACGTTTCCATAAATTGACTTTATTTTAATAATGTGGATTGACTACGATAGGGATTTTAGTTTAATCAGGAATTTATGATAGTGCATTTTGTGTTCTGAATTGAAATAAAGTAGTATTACTTTTTAAGTTTGTTGAAATACAGTTGATATTTGCTTAAGCTTATAAGGTTTGTTTATTTTGCTTGGCATCAAGATTAAAAATAAACTTAATGGTGAATGAGCCCACTGGACTGCGGGTCTTCAAACGAAAGTGCCTAAGGGATAATTCAATGGAGAAAAAATATTTTCTTAGCCACATTTCCCCGGCTGTATTGAATAGTTTGTTACAAACGCTTTTTTATATGCTAAATGTAGCTGACTTATAGGTCTCGACAAAACCACTTTTTGAAATTGGTTTGATTATTTTTTTTTTCAATAAATAATATTACACAAAACATTCGAAGCAATTTCAAAACGTGGATTTATAGAGACATGTAAGCTATCTACATTTATCGTTAAAACAATATTCAATACAGTCGGAGAAATATGGCTTAGAGAATATTTTTCCATAAGAACTAAGGCACTTTGGTTAGGTTAAGTTAAGTCTGAATTATCGTCGCACTATAGCTACACGAGGGCTATTGGTGACGGGCGTCGCACCTTAGGATCACAGTCAATTGACGAGCTGACACCTGAATAGGCACCCAACGCAACCGTTAAGGGCGACATCGTATGCAGCGTTAGGATTTCGAAGGATATTTAACATGCACTCCCTCACACGGGGTAGTATTCGTCAGACATTTTGGCTGCACGGGCCTTTTATGAGGCACTTTGGTTTTGAAACCCGCAATTCATTGGGCTCATTCCCCCTTAACGCTCAAAGTTTAAAAAAAAAACCTTCTTAATTGGGAGGAATAACTACAACAAATTGTTTAATCAATCGAATTGATAGAAAATCAACACTTTTTGAAAAATGTCTTAGTCGATTATTCACAAGTTTAAAGGTAGGGGAGACCGGGGTTAGTTGGCACAGTTTGGCACTTTAAATTTTTTCTAATTTTTTGGTTTGAAGATATTGGAAATGTAAAAAGTGTGAAATGTAGGTGAACATTTTGGCTACAAATCTTGCATACAATTTATTAAATATATTGTTGCCACTTTCTGTGAAAAATGTTTTTCTTTGTCCAGTCAAACTATGCCAACCTACCCAGGTATCGGGGCTAGTTGGCATAGGTAGTGGGGTAAGTTGGCTTAAGATGTGAGGCAAAGCGTTTTTACTCGTCTTTATGTAAGGTGTAATTAGAATGACTGTTGATCTGCTTAAAATTAAATATTCCATATATTCCAGGCGATAAATGAATGTTGGTTCCTTACTGATTGTAGGCGAATGAAAAATCTTTGAACATTATGTGGGTTGAAACTGGACGTTCGAGACAAACTCGTTGCCTCGGGGGTGCGTTGAAAGTTGTGGGTGACGTTTTAGGAAAAAAGAAAACCAGTCAACACCTGCTTATTCTTTTGAGTCCCAACTACTAGGATGTGCAATGCCATTAGCAACTTCATATTGATATGCCTATTTTCTTGCCTCTTTCGGGCTCAGGCCGAAGTCTATTTCACTTGCCTTCACAAGGTATTCACTCAAAGCAAATTATTGTTCAGGATTGAACGCCTGCCGCACTATCCCATATCCTCCAATACCCTCTGGCCCTTGGGTAGAATTCATTTTTTTCCTTTTGAGATCTTACAATACCGTGCGAGACTTCTAACAGAGATCTTAAATTCATCCACAACTTGTCTCAAACTTCTTTTTTCAAGTAAGTGTGCCTCAACAGCTCTCTTTCTATGACCTGCTGTCACTGTATCCCTCTCAGTATTTCGTTCGTAGGACCTCATAATCTGAACCAAAACGTATTTACAATATATTTGGATAGGAAGGCAGAAAAAGTGAGCCTACAGTAAGCGTTTATTACATAATAACTAGATTACCGTTTGCTCGAAATCGAGCTGAAATTTGTACAGTCTTAAATTATGCCCTTTTTTTAAACTCTGGGTTTGGTAAATCTACGTAAAAGTATCTAAAGTAAAAGTTAATGTCTGTCCATCCGTTATTGAGTTATGACTGAGAAAATAAAACGCATTCCCCATTTATGTATGCATAGATAAAAATAATAATAATTTATTATTATGAAGTAGCCTATACTTAACTAAAATTAGGTCGCTATGAATGTTGGCATATTTATGTCAACTTACCCGTTGTTGCGGGGTTAGTTGGCATACCCAGCCACCTTATGTCAACTAGCCCCCGAGTCCCTAATGCCAACTAACCCCAATAGAGCAAGTAATATAAACATGACGACCAAAACAATTGTTTATCAACTACAGCAGAAATGGACTTACGACCTCTTAGAAATATACTAAAAACTTGTTAATATTATCCCTGATGACTTTACATTCAGGGATACAAAACGACAAATAATGAATAATCAAAATTTTACTTATTTATATGAAGATCACTTTTTCAATCTTTCCTCAAAAGGCAATGGCTGGATCCAACAGGCGTTCTTATGCAAGTTGGACTTTTAGATGACGATCATGTGACAAGCTCAGTAGCACTCTTTATCAACAGTGAAATTTTTTAAATTCACAATGCCAACTAACCCCGGTCTCCCCTATAGTATGGTATGATATGGTATGGTGACATATGACTTATGACTTTCTTGGTGGGGGGCAAGATCGCCAAGCACTGCGACTTTTAAGTCTATTATACTAAGCCCCAGAAATGACACAAGCACAAGAGACACACAAAAAAAGAGACGACACAAACACATAAACAAATAACAAAATTTATTGACAGTCACAAACATCCATGCCTGACCGGGATTCGAACCCGACCCCAGCAGCTCCAAAGGCTAGAATCCTAACGAGTGTGCCACCGGGGAGGCTCATGGTATGGTACATATACGTATATTCCAGCCTGTGTGCTTGTTCAGAGAACCGCTTATAAGCTTTAAGCTTAAAGGACATTTTATACAAATACATAGTGTTTATTTTCTCAAAACTGAGATGTAACTGCGGCTAAACGGACTGAGACCGACAACGGATTCATTTGTAAAGAAGATGTGCTAAACTCAATAATCAAACACATGGAATAACTAAATAAAATGAATGAGGAAAATATTTATCAAAATATAAATTTAAAACAAGTTACTGAAAAAAGAATAGCATAATTTTTCTATTTCTATTAAATTTTTATTCGTAAATTGTGTAAAAATATACTTCGGCAATTACAGTTGCAATTAATTCACACATATAATTCAAGTAATTAATTAATTGTTAAATTAATTCGATTAAGTATTTGTTAAATTAAATTCATGTAAGTGATGAATCGTTAAAGGAATTCGAGTAAGCAACACATTGTTCAAATAATTTGAGATAATTTTTTAATTTTAAAAAGTACTAAAATGCGAATAAGAATCAGAATCAAATCAATAAGTCAAATGAATATTAATATATTTTAAAATTGGAACATAGTTTTAGAGCGAAATAAAATTGTTCAGGATTAATAATTACAATACATTTTTTCTTCCATTTTTAAAGTTGTCAATGTAATTTCAAAAAGTTGTGAGAACTCCACTTTAATGAGCTTCAAAGTCTAAATTATTTCTTGAAATAAGAAATAATTAGTTTTTCTACGAATATTTATGCGTAGGAAGAACTGCGTAGGACTGTATTTTTAACTATAAATATATTTATTTCAAACAAATCGAATCAATAAAAGTATTAGTATTTGATTGTTAACTAAATACATCTGTAAGATTCCCAAGCCAAAAATTCTCTACAAACGCCAAACTTGAACTTGTTTTTCGCAACCTAGAGCTTAGGTAAAGAAGGCTTTGACAATTTCAGAAACAGATTAGTAGATAATAAAAAAGTGTTTTAAATAATCCATATAAAGTTAATTGAATTTAAACTGTTAATGTCAAAGGATTAAATAAACTCTATTACAAAATAAGAACTCATCGAATGTTTATATGGCGTTCATTTTTTGGTGTAAAACAAACCTACAAATCTTTATATATCTTAATAATGAATATAAAACGATATTTAATTGAAATATATAATTTGTGAGCGATTTTAATGCCACAATTCCCCAAAGTTTAAACTAAACTTTCTGTTTAATTTTTCTAAAATGCATTTCGTTTTGCTGTAAGAAAAGTTACTTTTTTACAAAGAAGTCCTAAATTGCTTTCTCATCTAGGTGAATTTTTTAAAAAAAAAGCATTTTATTTACAAGACGGTTTTGTTTATGGAAACCACTAATAGTTTTCAATGTTTGTTTGTTTTTGGGTGTAAATACCTAAAGTCAGTTTCAATTCTTAAGAAGAACCATTTTAAAGGCGGAAATTCTGCTTTGTTTAGCAGAAGAATAGAAAAGGATTTTTTTTTTCAAAATGTATTCTTTAAACTCTCTAGCTCTAATGAATAATTTTGCATCGTAAAATATTTTCAGTTGTTATTTCCATGTATATAATAACGGATGCAAACATTTGATTATTTAAATTTCATTTTTTTTTCAGAAAATGTTTATGTTTTACGGAATTGTGAATAAGTAGCAAACATATTTCAAAACCAAATATCTTCAACTTGGACTTGAGCCACTTTTGCTGAAATGGTTAGGGAAATTAACTAATACCTTAGTGGTGGTGTCTAAGTACCGAATATACCGAATATCAGACGGAACGGTCGTTCCGCCCGCCAATCTCAAAATGACGCCAAGGGCTAAACGGCAGTTATCAGACGGAACGGTCGTTCCACCCGCCAATCTCAAAATGACGCCAAGGGCTAAACGGCAGTTATGTATATATACAGAAAACATTTCGCTATGTTAACAGCGAAATTGATTTTATTTTCTGCTAGGCAAACTAAACTTCGTAGAACAATAAAAAAAATACAGTGGAAGGATTTTGTGGATTACTTTAAATAAAAAAAAATTGGTTATTCTAGAGTCAAAAACAGCGGAGAAAAAAATTATTGAAATTTTCGAAAATGAAATCTTTCGAGCAGTTTTAGTCAAATTTTGACCAAATTTTTGAAGTGACCTACAGCCATTACTAGACCATAAATCTGGAAGCGGTTTTTACTAAACGATTCAGAATGCTCCAATTCATCCCCTTTCATAGGTTTGAAGTTTCAAAAAGAACTTTTTCTATTTTTAATTAATTAAAATCTATATTACCTTTGGCTGTATGAATGCGCGATAAACAAGATTTCCTAGCGGCCAAGTACCTCCGAAAACGAGCCAAGGTTTACTGTATTTTCATCGAAGAGCCGCATAGCAGCGCCGTTAAATATGAAGTTATTATTACAGTTTCTAAAATATATGATTAATATAATATCTGAATAGTCAGATTGAAAAAAAATCTAATTAATAAACGAAATGCTTCTTTTAAACTTTTTGGCGTTTTTATTTAGAAAACTTATGAATAACTCGATCGATTGATCGAGAATTGTAAACAATCATATTTGCCTAATTGGTTGCCATATTCAGTTACCAATACCATTAAAAAAATAGTCTGTTGGTTTTTTTTTCATAAAAAGTAAGAAATATATTTTTTTTCTAAAACTTACTGAGGAATACTTAATTATGTCAAAGTAATCTTTGCTTATTTTTTATGAAAAGAAATGATATTTTTTTTTCTAAAATTTATTGAGGAATATTTTATTATGCCAAAGTAATATTTTATAATTAAAGTTACATTTTTTAACATGAGCTGCTACTAAATGTTTGTATTATAACACATAACAGTAACCTAAGAAACGTATTTGGTTATTGATTTTTCTTGAATTAGGCTGGATATTTTTTAGTTTTATGAAAGAAAATTGAAATTAAATATGCCGACAAAAGTGAAAAAAACTAGGCATAAGAGACGGTTGAGGTACACAAAAAATAAAAGCTGCGATGTAATCTCTAAATGTGTCGAAATCAATGTATCGGGAATAAAACGCGTCATCTGTACCTCACCACAGTTTAATTTAAGTATGCAGTATACAAATGTTCTACGGAGAAAAGGATAAATAGTTCTAATTTCCGAGTGCGAGTTATATAACGGTTATATAACTCTCTATAATTATTGAAACCACGTCGTCAATTTTGTAGTCATATTGTGTATGTATCTTTTGTTATTTAAAAAAAACTACTGATATCCCCCAAAAAAACTTCGTAAAAGTAAACAAACGCCAATCTAAAAAAAAAACTATTTATTTTATTAAAAAACAAGTCATTATGAAAGTTGTAGCTAAAAAAGCCGTGATATAAAATGAATGCCAATCTCTTGTGTAAAACTTCCTGGTCATAATAAATAGTATAATTTAAGTTTTCCTGCCATAAAAAAATTGCACTGTTTGAGGTTGGTGCCCATCTTAATCCCCCTAATAAAATTAAATCAAGGCAAATGAACTTGAATTACTAAATCAGAATAATGAAGGATTTACTTTAAAAAAAACTTTGACAAATGTATGATCTCAATACATTTATATAAAGGTATAGAGGGTGGTTAAGATGGGGGGGGCCACCAACCTCATACAGTTTTACACAAGAGATTGGCAAGTTTTACACAAGAGATTGGCATTCATTTTATATCACGGCTTTTTTAGCTACAACTTTCATAATGACTTGTTTTTTAATAAAATAAATAGTTTTTTTTTTAGATTGGCGTTTGTTTACTTTTACGAAGTTTTTTTGGGGGATGTATATATACAGAAAACATTTCGCTATGTTAACAGCGAAATTGATTTTATTTTCTACCAGGCAAACTAAACTTCGTAGAACAATAAAAAAAATACAGTAAAGAGGTTTCGTAGATTACTTTCAATAAAAAATTTTTGGTTATTCTAGAGTCAAAAACAGCGGTGAAAAAAAATATGGAAATTTTTGAAAATGAAATCTTTCGAGCAGTTTTAGTCAAATTTTGACCTAATTTTTGAAGTGACCTACAGCCATTACTAGACCATTAATCTGGAAGCGGTTTTTACTAAAAGATTCAGAATGCTCCAATTAAGCCCCTTTCATAGGTTTGAAGTTTCAAAAAGAACTCGTTCTATTTTTAATTAATTAAAGTCTATTTTACCTTTGGCGGTATGAATGTACGATAAACAAGCCATCCTAGCGGCCAGGTACCTCCGAAAACGAGCCAAGGTTTACTGTATTTTCATCGAAGAGCCGCATAGCAGCGCTGTTAACTATTAAGTTATTAGTACAGCTTCTAAAATAATTGATTAATCTAATATCTGAATAGACAGATTAAAAAAAATCTAATTAATAAACGGAAACTCTTCTTTTCAACTTTTTGGCGTTTTTATTTAAAAAAAACTAATGAATAACTCGAGTGGATGAATCAATCCAGAAATGTAAACAAACAGTCATATTTGCCAATTTGGTTGCCCTATTCAGTTACCAATACCATTAAAAATAGTTTTGTTGGTTTTTTCTTCAAAATATTGCACTGTTTGAGGTTGGTGCACAACTTAATCCCCCTAAAAATTTAAATCACGCAAATGAACTTGAATTACTAAATCAGAATAACGAAGGATACTTAAAAAAAAAACTTTAACAAATGTATGATCTCAATACATTTATATAAAGGTATAGAGGGTGGTTAAGATGGGGGGGCACCAACCTCAAACAGTGCAATATTTTTACGACAGCAAAACTTAAATTATACTACTTATTATGACCAGGAAGTTTTACACAAGAGATTGGCATTCATTTTAATCACGGCTTTTTTAGCCACAACTTTCATCATGAACTTGCTTTTTGATAAAATAGTTTTTATTTTAGATTGGCGTTTGTTTACTTCTACGAAGTTTTTTGGAGGGATACCGATCTACCATACACCGAAAAGAATATCTTCATGACGTGGTGTATTTTTTCAGATAAATAGCAAAAAAGACATGTTCTTCAAACGGACTAAAAAAAAGTTGCAATTTATCCAAGTATATGTACAGTTTAATAAATTATAGGATAATGAACTTATATTATTATTCCCGCTCGTTATAAAGTATCAAATACTGTTACTTATTAAATTACCTTAAAAATCCAAAATAAAAACATAGTTATAAAATGCATTCATAAGTCATCGCAATTTCCCTCATAAACATCTAAAACCTTTTACCTCGTTTGGCACCTTTTTGATAAGAATTAGGCGAGAAAAAGAAATATAGCTACAAACACACTTATAATACAGCTCTAGCACGACGACCTTCTAACAATCAACCAACATTACAAATTTTAAAAAAATGGCTCATTTGGCGCGTTTAAGTAAGGTTCGGCAACGCACTTGGCGAAAATTTTTTAACAAAACAGCCATCATAGTTATAATTAACGGAAATAGCTTAATGCTTATTTGGAATCAACAGAACCACCAATGAAGAAACATCAACTAAAGCCGCAATAAAATCTTGGAATGGAAACTGGAAGGAATTACTTCAGTTAAAACATGTCAATTATTTTTCAAACAATTTATTTAGTTTCTGAAAGAAATGGCAACAGAAAAAAATAATAACTTTCAATTTTAATTATTTTCACTAAAAATTTTATTTAATTTATTCAGCAGATGGCATCAGGAAAGTAAAAACAAATTATCGGATTTGAACAAAAGTGGTGTAGTTTTTTCAGAAAATTCAAATTTTTCTCTAAAAATATAACATTTAGAGCTCTAAAAGTTCAGAATCTGTAACTTAAGTACGAACTACACATTTGTGCCAAGTTGCGAGTCAAACAAATGTCTAGTTTATGAGTTTCTAAGAGACAAACATACCCACGCACACAAAACTTCATTTTCATTATTGTAGATAGATAGTTAAAGGAATAAAAGTAGCTGGATATTAGGATTTATAACGGACAGGAACAATGACATAACCTTATTATCTTATAGCAGATTAAATGGTACATGTACTTTGATCAATTTGATATTTTTTAGTCCGTGTGAAGGACGGGGATTTATTTGGTATGGTAGGTATATATATATATATTCCAGCTTGTGTGCTTGTTCAGAGAACCGCTTATAAGCTTTCGTCAAGTGGGACAGACACAAAGAAAGAGTTTTTACAAGCACAAAAACACACAAAGAAATGACAACACAAACACATCGACAAATAACAACATTTATTGAAGGACCCCCACAAACATCGATGCCTTATACCGGGATTCAAGCATCCATGCCTTGCCATGCAGCTCCAAAGGCTAGCATCCTAACGATTGCGCCACCGGGGCGGTAATTTATTTGCTAGTTTCAAATAATATTTAATTTTAAATAAAATTTAATTTTAAATGATATTTATTACTTAATATTTAATTTTAAATATTATTTAATATTTAACTTCAAAAAAGTTTATTTAAATTTAAATAATGTCTAATATTTCATTTTAAGTAATAATTAGTATTTAAATTTAAATAATATCTAATATTCCATTTTAAATAATAATTAATATTTATTTTTAAATAATAGATATTTAATTTAAAATAAATTATATAAAATAGTCTAAATAATTTCTAAAAGTGAGATCATAGAGCCCTGTAACTCAGGTGCACTTATCATGTAAAAAATATTCAATACAGCCGGAGAAATATTGTAGCTTAGAAAATCACTTTTCCATTGTTTTGGAACAGAGGAACTTGGGCTTGGAGATCCGTGGTCATTCGGTCTCATTCACTCTTAATAACACACTAATAAGTAAGTAATAAGCTACATTTTTTTTCTATATTTTAACTGATTTTGTAGGATACTCTTAACTCATATATATGATAGTAACACTAATTTTTTAATGCTTAAAAGATTTCTTATGCAAGTATTGATCATTAAATTTGGTGTTGACAAAAAGATTTTCATTACACTTAAATTGATAGTTGATTGAAACTTATATATTCTTTTTCATTCTTGCAAGGTTAAACAGGTTAGTATCTTGCGCTTATTTTAGAATAATTCAGTGATTTTACACCTTCCACAATTTTTTTTTAATTTAATATATAATCTATAAATGTTGTATAATGTTAGTTAACATATTTTTTGAATAATGGTACTAAAATTTTTTACAAATTATTATCTACCTGAGGTTTTGGGTACTTGAAGTCCTTTATTTAGAAACAAGTAGATTGACTAAGATACCTGTTTATTTGGACAGTGCATGAGTATAAAAAAGTTCATAAAAAAATCTGTGACACTTTAAAAATACGATTGTTTAATTCTAAATCTTTTTTTATTGTATTATTTACAGCCTGTTTCGCTGCAATCATTTTAAAAGTTCTTTTGTAATTCGTGGATCAATTTGATGATTAAACTGACTCAGAAAAATCGAATTAATTTTTTCACACGCACATTGAGCAGGCGTACGAAATGATAAAAAAAATATCAAATATAACGCTTAACAAATAAATCATAATGAAAAATTATTTTAATACCAACTACTCTTATTGACATCAAATAGAAACTAAATTATGTTCCCAATTATCACAATTTAATTATAATTAAAAGGTTTTCGTAATTGAATATTTGAGTTTTATCAAAATCAATTTAATTGCGTTGGTTTAAGAATCTGGTCTCTTCCGATGACGTTTCATGCTTTTAATATTTTTTAAATCTAGTATTCATATTTATTTTTATCTGACAAACCTTCAAAGACAGTTTTATAATGGTTGATAATACTTTGTTTCAAATAATGGAAAAATTACTTTTTTGCTTCTTTGATATAAAATTACTAGACAATGAATCAATTTTTTGCTTTGATTGGTTTGAAATAATTTTATTTTTGAACTATCATAAGAAGTTAAATGTAAAAATCATAATGTTATAATGTACTCTCTATTTTTCTCTCACTCAATCTTCCTCTTTTTTGCACGTTACCCATGTCTTAAATTCAAGATATATATCTTGTACAATTTATAACGGAATCAAAAAGATCTGAAATACTTAATACTAAAATTGTTCAAAAATTGTATTTTTGAAGTCAAATTATATATTGAAAGAGAATAGTGATTTTTTACCTTTTGCTTAAAAATTAAGTAATTGCTTATTTTTTTTAATGTAAGTATAATAATTTTATTTTATGAATCGCAGAATATACAGTACTAAAAAAATTAAAAATGATCATTTGCAGCTTTTTTATTGCACATAATGATACATTTTTTTTTGAGTATTCAAATCAGTATTAAGCACGCATCGTCTGTTTTCAGTTTTTTAAAAAGCAGTAAAAAATATAACAAACGGGTAAATTGTGAATGTATGTTTTAAAAAACATATTAAGTACTTAACCCTTTCAGTCCCAGTGATGCCATTTGGCACCATCGTGTTTCTGATCATAATTTTTAAAAATAATAAGGCTGACAGCTATTGGAATTAATAAAAATATTTACTAATAGAAAAAAGTTTGAATAATCGAATGATGTGCTTTTTGATATCGTAAATGTCCATAGACGATCAGAAAAAAAATTCTAGAATGATGATGCCAAATTGTCATTAGGACTGAAAGGGTTAAGAAGCAAAATTTTATTGCAACAAAATATGTGGGATCAAAAAAGGCATCTAAAAATGACTGGAGATACGTAGAGGTGCACTTGATTCGATGCCAAAGAACCTTAAAAATATCGACAAACAAGAAAGAATGCGTATGTTGGAGACTTTTAAATTTTAAAACCATGTTCTTTAGATATAAAAATCCCTTGGGGCAAGACGCTTTAAAAAAAATACCAAAAGTTCAGCTCGAAATAAGTCAATCAATTCTTTGAACAAAGAAGATAAACTTAACGAATCGATTCTTATATTTCCTAATTTTTTTTTCATTATATGAATCGCTGTTAAATTTTGCTGTTTAAAAATGAAATTAAATTAAAATATTAAGGAATATTTGTGCACAAATGTGGAGTTTCTACTTCATCAAAAAAAGGGCTGGGATTCAGTCAGACATCCAAACAGAATATATACTATAACGCTGGCTGATATCAGCAGGGTGGAAGAGATGCTCATGATATCCTGAGAGCTGGCCAGAGGCGAAAGGGATCGATTGGCTTACACTAAAAGTTTACATAATGTACAAGCCATCATGCACCCTTGCAGTGCCCGGTTTATTAAGCTAGTATAGTAGCAAATTGTTATTAGAATATTTTAAGCTATCTCTCTAGTTTTCAACTACAGTTAAGGTTTGGTATCTACTTACCGTGTCCAACGCAGACACTGGTGTAACTTTATGATGACTGATTGGTTTGTTAAAAAGTTTATCGAGAAATTAATCAATCGGGTTGCCGTAAAATGTTTATGACCATACGGACACCTACAGTGGAATCAAGCCTAATACAGCCCATAGTTGGAATACTTTGGCATGCGTTATTTCATATTTGCTATTATCAAATTTTTTTAGGGAAATGTGGACTTAAAACAGTTGTATTAAACTGATTGCCTTATAACTTTATAAACACGTATTTTTATAACAAAACATTTTAAGGAACTTAAATATTAAATGCATGTAATAATTAAAAGCGTCTTATAATTTGAGAATTATGTTTATAAAAAAATTACTATTTAAAATAAGCTACTGAAAAAGGAGAAACTGGCATACTTTCGCTATTATCCACAAAACTTATATTCAAATAATTGCTTAATTTTTTTTATGATTCTAGCTATAAGTAATAAGAAACATTTAAAAAAGGAAGGAAAACTTGGAATTCATTAATTTCTAATGAGGACATTACGAAACGTTGATAAGAAAAAATAATTTTAAAGTAAATGTTATCCACTTTTCCATCCTTAAAAACAAAAATGTAAAACATTCATTATAAGCTGGCCACTTTCGTTTATTTCGATTAGTTTTAACAAATACTGGCTTAACAAAATAAGTTTTAAAAAAATTAAAAGAAAAAAAGAAAAATTTAAGATAATTTGAAATCCCTATAATGCGTTACTGTAACACAGTAGTAAACAAGCTTTAAATATATATTGACACATTGTTAACAGCTTTATTAGTTGTTCAACATTAACAGCATTCCAAATACTCATGCAGAGTTGCTAGCTCTTATCAATTATTTAAGCGTCACATTTTCCTACCATTAATGAAATAAGTTCTCCCATGAAACATTACCCTATTTAGTGTATTAGATTAACGCACGTGTTTTCAAGAATTAAAAATACGAAAAAAGGAATTTTTACACCAAAGAAAAACAAATTTTAATAATGCTTCAAACTAATTATACGAGAAAACGAACGGTTGTTTAAAAGCTATTTTGATACTTATTTTCTACGAAACTCATTTTAGCACTTTGCGAAGAATTTTTATTTCATTCTCTCGATTTCCTAGTAAAATAATCCAGCAGGCTTTTTTCCGAGTATTTACTCTTCACTTTAGATTTCATAAACATACAAGCGTAGTTTTAACAACATGACATTTCTCATCGCCGCTGTCCGAAGTGAAATGTATTTTATCCCGTTGAATTAGCAAGGAAAAAATGTCTCTTTTCCTTATACTGTGCCATAAGCGCAATATCTAGAAATTCTAGTGGGAAGGGTTCTGTTTGTCCCTAATACTGTTTTTTAAAGCAAATAGTGAAATATACTGATTTAAAAAAAAGTCATAGCTGCTTTTCATTCGATTTTTAAGAATTTGGATCTAAAAGTGTTTATTTAATATTGGATAAGAAAAGCAATTTCAATTTGCTTTGAATGTGTGTACCTCTCATCACTTATTCAACTTTCGTAAATAAAATAGATAATTTATTTACTCATACTTTGCAGTGATTCTTTTTTTTTTTTAAAAATGGAATGAACATTCGACCGATAGTAAAATAAATTGATTTGAAGGTAAGAAATGCAATTTAAGCATACAGAGACATAAAATGTGTGGTATGTTTTAGGACAGTCACTTTCACAGCTCAAAACGGAGAGTTTTTATCAACACTTTGTTCGTGTAACTACCACAGTTTCAGAGCAAAATATGCAGTTAAATATTCTGTACACTGTTGAAAATGTCGGTGAAAAATCGTTAAATAACAGTTTATTTTAGTGATATTGTGTATATTAGTACACGGGTTCCCAGTTTCTGCGAATGTCATAATTGTATATGAATTTGAAAGATTGTTTCCGAATTAGAAGAAATATATATGACAATTGCTTTATATTTACTTACAAATCTAATATTTTAAAATATCATTCATTTTATTACTTTTTCCTCTCCTCTATAGGAAAATATTACTTTTAGCAATAATTTCTAATGCTTTTTATTTGTTGCACCGTTATCAATTTTTTTTGTATCATTTTTATGCTCTCTTTGTTTCATTTTCATTCTACTGGTTTTTGTATTCATAAGATTACTTGGAAACACAGTATCATGTTTTCCATCGTTGGATGCTATTCAGAGCATTATTTTTTAGTTATTTCAAAAGTTGACAACAGTGCACCTGCCCTTTCCTCAAATTATTTCCTCTTAGTCTTCTACTCGCAGTCTACGTAGCCATATAAAAAATTCACATTTCTCAAGAAACTGAATCCAACGGAAACTTGGCACTTGAATATTTCTTGTCTTTTATACTGAACTTCAACAAGTTTTTAAAGTCTCAAGTGGTTACGTGCGTGAATGGCAAAACTCCTCTCCTCTTATGCATGTAAAATGCAAGACCGATCTTTCCTTCTCTTTTAGAATTATAAGTCAACACAGATACTAGCATAAATGATTACAAGTAGGTTTGTAACGTGCCAAACAACACAATAATTCTATATTAAACACATTTGCACGCTAAATTTGGCTAGTTTCATTTATATTCGTTCGAAAATTCCATAATTATTTGCTATCGTTTGTTAAAACAATTTATATTTCAAAGAATAAATATGTAATATTCCTCTCTTTTGAATAGAAGGAAAACATTTAATATCATCATTACAATCAATGAGTATCTTTGTGGTTATATTGACTTCTTTGTGTGAATATGTTTGACTTCATTTTAAACTCGTTATGGCGCACAAATAAATGTATTTTCATTTATTGTTTGAAAAAATTTAAGTTTATCGAGCGATTATCGCGAATGGCAATGGTGATTTAATTTTAATATCAATCTTTGCTTTTTTAAATGAGAATTAAATTATGCAGTTTTTTTTTTTAAATAATTGTAGTTCTTCAATTTTTTTTTCTTTCCTGAAATTTTCAATGAATTCTAATTTCGATGAGCTGAATTTTTTGACGTATCACACTTGTCCGTAGCATTTGCGGTTATGCTATTAAAGTGGGTGACGGACAGACAGACGACCGGATTGAACGATTATAATACTTTCCACTTTTTACGTTATAAACATAGTGTGGAAGCTAAAAAATTATCGTTAAATTTAATATAGACAAAATGCGTGTACTTACTTACTTGCTAGCTTGCATGTTTGTTTGTTTATTTGGTAAAAACTGTTATATTTTATTCAAAATGCATATAATGAATGCACTATGGAGAGTTTTTGCACTTAAATTGAAAATTCTTATCTTTTTTTTTCGGTTTGAACAACTGTGCAGGTTCTATGTGACCTGAAAGCGGTTCTCTGAACAAGCACACAAGCTGGAATATATATGTATCATACCATACCATACTATACCATACTATACTATGTGACCTGAAACAGGTATATTTAAATTAATTTTTACTATTCAGATAACAATTTGACAATTGTCTCTATGCATAAATCAACAATTCTAAAAACATATCTGGAACCCTAGATTAACTTCAGTCTATGTTTTTATCACATTTGGCCCTGTGAAAAAAATATCAAAAAAGTTTAATGATTACATTTGTAAATTATATCAATTTATCATAATATTTTAATAAATGTACTACCATGAGAAAAACTTAATCAAGGGTTTTAAATCACCATCACAACTAGAGACTTATATATTTAGGGTCAGATTTTTTCAAATACCAAACAAAATAATTTGTAACTTTATTCCCTCTGCTTTTCTACTGAAGGTTAATTAATTTGGATCAATGTGTAAACTTGTTTTCATTGAATGATATTTAAATTTTCAACTCTTTAACTAAATTTATAAAACTAATTGTTATCTGTGCCAAAATAAATGTTTTGTATTAAGTAAAAGTACAAGTTCAAGATTTTTTAAAATTAGGTTTTGCTGTGGGACGCTTTATACATATACTGAGAGATATATATTATGCACTGAGGGATACACCCTGACTATGATCTTACACTCCATACCAACCAAACTTGGGTAAAAACAAAGAGTAAAAAGGCAGAGGGAAAAGCGAGATTTGTAGAGTTGGTTGGAAACTCTTGTAAGGTAATATTTACATACAAAATGATCCGAAAACAACTTAACCAAAATACACTTTTCATTCCAACAAAATTGCCAAATTTTCTCAAATAATATTCAAATCTGTTAGACTTTAAACGAAATAAATGTTTTAAACATGTTTTCTGGATGGATTCACAAATTATTTATGGAACTCTTTACATGCGCGGAAGGATCTTGTCTATACCATATTTCTATTTACCCAACTTAGGTTGGCAAGGAGTCTAAGTGCGCCGGTCTCTTCCCTATAATCAGTTCTCCAAACAAATACTGGAACTGCACATAAACTTAGAGGGGATTCTTCTGAACATATTCGTTTGGTGGTTGTTGAGACATCTGAATCCAATCACTAAAAGAGTAGAAATCAATTACATGGTTTTGTTTTGCAAAGAAAAAATTCCCAACTATAATTTTTGTAATCAAGAAATGATGTGTTTTAAAAATAAATTTATAATCAAAGCAAATATGTTAGTCGGTCCTTTTTCATTATCTTTTTGTTACTCACAATACAAATTCAAGTACAAACAACCATTTTTAACCGAATTTCCTCTTTTTGAAGCATGATGCAAAGTAAATTAAAAGTCAACTTTTATTTCAGAAACAAATGTATTTAAAAAAATAATTAGCATTGAATGAAATTAATGATTCGAAGCACCATGTTTTCAAATAAACAAAACAAATATAAAGCCACCCTAAGGGTAATTAGTTATAAGGTTACCTGTAAAACTTGCAAGCTTCGACAATGTGCACTAGCAATATTTCCCACATATTATGCATTCATAATACACAATCCTTCTTTGAATGTATTTATTCATTTTGCTCATTCTATTTTTTTAATTAAAAGGATGGATATTAGGCAGAGGAAGATTTTTAATTATGCTTATAATTTTTCGAAATGTTATCATATTTTTGCTGGAAAGAATGATTAATTTTAATCAATATAATATTTCGCAACAAAATTTTACGCATTAATAGTTAATAATTAAGTAGTTAAGTATTAATGATTAAGAATTAATTAGTTAAGTATTCATGATTATTAAAAGTTAATTAGTTAAGTATTAACGACTAAGAATTCATTTGTTAAGTATTAATGATCTGAGATCATTTTAAGAGTTTGCTAGATTGTCGCATACACTGCGATGAAAAAGTATAGGCAATGAATTCATTTAGCTGTAAAATTTGGAATGTATTTTCGCTGAAATACAGATGTTAAAAAAATTGTCCCATTAACCCCCACTCTCCACCTTATTAGTTCAATAGTCTGCCATGTCAATGCTTTAAAGTATAAAGTAAAATATGACGTGGAGAATGCAAAATAAATAGTAGGAATAGCATAACCCCAAGATATATCAGTCTTTAGATTAAAAAAAACTTAAATTCCATGCCGAAATATTCATCGATAAATTTCCATTTATGAACATCAAACAAAATTTAATCCAACCGAATAAATCTGATGAACAATAAAATGAATAAAAAAAAATGAACACCAAATGGAGCACCGATTAAAGAAAGTGTACTGTAGAAAGGTGGAAAATTGGAAGAAAATACATCACATAATTTAAAACATAATTTACTTTTAAAAGGCAAAATTTTAAACAGAACAATAATTTTAAACTGTTATATTAAATTATTGACTTTTTAATAAAAGTATAATTTAATTCAAAATTAAACAATTTAATTATACGTACTTATATAATAAACTCAAGTTAAAAATCTTTTTAACTAACAAAAAAAGATTTGCTGCTCAGCATTTTCTCGAAGTTCCTTATTAATCAGTTCATTAAAACTCAATCCACAAAATTTTTGTCATTGGACCGCTTTTATTTCGCACGGAACTTCTATTGGAACTTACTAAACAAAGTCTGAAAAGTATAAATGAGTGTTTAAACTAATTATTGCATAACCTAGCTTTGGAATGAACATTGCCCAACAACATTAATTGCGAGTATTCGTATGGAAAATTCGTGACACCATGTAATTATAACACTAGTTAATTGTTAATGTAACTTTCTTAGTTCTCTTTCTAACCTTCGATAGCATAGAGTTGTCCAGCGTGATATGTAAATAAATGTTTGGGTTTAAGTTCTAAACTGTTTGTTTATGAGGTGCTTAAAATAAATTCCGTGTGAAAAGTGTACTTTTTCTAACCGATTATTTTTACCGTCTTGTGACAAAACTACTAAAATACTAATAAAGTCACAAATATAAAGTACACCAATTAATCCATTATTAAGGGGGTATGGGACACAAAATCTTCAAAAAAATCCAAAAAAAATTATTATTGTCTTTAAAAAATAACACAAATATTTTGGAATAATTTAAAGCAAAAATTTTATTTATATCTGCAATAGAACGCGAGATGAGTAGTTTCTTGTGTCATGACATCCGTGTTGGCCAACCAAGTTAATAAACTTTAAAGCTGTTTTTCTGAACAAGCACACAAGCTGGAATATATATGTACCTACCATATCATACCTACTAAAGCTGTTTTTCTCCTTGATCGCGTTTTCGATGATTTTTTTACTTTAAATTGATATAACTCAAAATCTACTGCCCATACAGTGTTAAAATTTTCCACGCATATTTTTCAAACATATATCTTTAATTTGTATTTAGGGTTTAGTTGAAAATAAATGTTTTTTTTTTATTTATTAATTTTTTTTTAAATGGTGAACCTGTGAAATTATTTTTAAAAAAAATTAATATTTTTTTTAAAGAAAAACTGTGACAAATAACAAAAATCGGTATGAAGACAGTTTATTAATTACATTGTCCTGATTATAAAAATGCTAAATTTTTGTTTGTCAATAAATAATAATATTTTGATTTATAACAAAAATATGAAACGTCACTTTTTGATCCATTGTATTGTTTTGAAACAAAATTAATAATTTTTTTAAACCTTTGACTATCTAAAAGTGTTGCATATTTAGTATACATTTATGGAAAAAAATTATTATCATATCTGCAATATTAAAGGAAAAAAGTTAAAAGTGTCCCATACCCCCTCACCATAACCCATACAACTGGCTTTATACTTCACTGAAAACAATTCCATCTGTTAAATAGATATTTGCACATTTTTATGAAGTTGTTAAACACATTGTACGACTAACTTTTCTATTAGGAACTAAAATATTCAAGCTTTATGAAAAACTGAATAAAAAGCAACCGATTTATTAATTATATAAATGAAGTAGCAAGTAAGCCAAACAATTTTCGAAGGTCTTGCTCAAAAGTATTTTCAGCGGTCAGTGTATAAGACATTTTCCATCAAAACAAATGTTAAAATGAACAATATTAATTGCAAAAAACTAACAGAGCTTATTTGTTCATTCATATCACACAAAACATGCATATTTTAAATGTTTTAAACCTCAAATTCTACTTAATTGACATAAGCTACTCTTTGCAAATTTTAAAACCTAATTTTTTTTCAAAATTTATGGCAAAACATATTACGTTTAAATGCATAAATGCTTTGAAAATATGTTTAGATAAAGAGTACATGGGTAGGACTTTATTCGGAAGTAAAGTGGGGTTTTTTACTGTGTATTTAAAATACATAAGTGTCATCTGTCCAATAATTATTTGATGTTAATCGAATTGTCACATTACGTTTTCTATCAAACTTTATCTTTTTCAAGTACTAGCTGAGAAGCAAACTGGATGTTATGTAATCAGATAAAAAAAATTCAAGATATTAGATGAAAATATTGCCCAATATTATTCATTTTAGACCTTTATTGTTATGCTGTATTTAAAAGTTAACCTTTATACAACCGTCATTACTGTCTAAATGGACAAAATAAAAATGCATACATAATTAATTTCTGGTTTCATATGTCCTAACTCTTATTTTTGAATTACTATGTTTGGAAAAAGTATATTTTACACCAAAAATTCATTACTTAAAATAATATCTAAAGACTACATACACTGCACATTACACACAACATAAACGTAAAATGTTTTTAATCTAGTTTTAGCATCATACTTGAAAGGGAAAATAATCAAAATTCCATTGATAGAAAGTATTTTTAATTACGAAGGAAAGAAAATTTTTACTGTTTTATGGGATATAAAGAAAATTAGTACTTTGGAGTAAAAGGTAATTACCATCTAATTTTGATAGCTAATTGGCAATCACACTATTGATGAAGAAGATTATAAATGCAAATAAAATATTTTCAACTAAGTGTTTACGTTAAATTAATATTTTTTAAGTTTATATTTTTTTGTAAAATTTCAGATGGAGCAACAATAGCATTTTATTCTGTGTAATATCGTACAATTTTCTAAAAAAATAATAAACGACATAAAATAATAATGCTTTCAACAAATTTAAGAGACTGTGCAGCAGACTTAGGCTTTGAGCTACTGTTTTGACGCCATGTCCAATTAATCTAGCTCTACTTTGCCTGTACGAAATCGAATTTGAAAAATTCACGTTTTCTCAAAGGATTTTCTTTTTCTGAAAGCTTTTCTAGTGGAAGAACTGATGTGAGTAACTGAGTTTCAAAAAAATAAAAAAAGAACACAGTAACCCCATTTCAAGGGCAACAAAACCAGAGATACTTATTATCGTTCAAAAAAAGAAAGTTTCGGAGTTGATCTTCAAACTTCACCACGTGAGAATTGCTCAATATGGTGGAAATAATCAGTTTAAGGGGATCGGACACCACCATTCCCTGTCCCACCTCGATCGGGCTGGCTAATGCTGTCTATGGGGGGGGGGGGGGGGAAATGATTTTTGTTCCAAAAAAAAAGCAAAGCAATTATAGGAATATTTTGATGCGGTTTTTTTTAATTCATAAAACTCCAATAAAGGTGTGATTTTAGAGGTTATTTTTTTAAAAAAAACGCTATTTACTTTTTTTTTAATCTAAATTTTTTTCCGATGAAAAAAAAAGTAAATAGCGTTTTAAAAAAAAACCTCTAAAAGCACACCTTTATTGGAGCTTTATGAATTAAAAAAAAAACCTCATCAAAATATTCCTATAATTGCTTTGCTTTTTTAGGAACAAGAATCATTCCCCAATAGACTTAGCATTAGCCAGCCCGATCGAGGTGGGACAGGGAATGGGGGTGTCCGATCCCCAGTAACGTGTTCGGATTTTTCTGGGATTTAAAATATGGGGAGTTGGCGCACATAGACAAGGCTTTAAATGAAGATGATATGCCAAGAAATAAAGTTATTTTTCCAAATTATTTAAAGAAAACTAGTGGTTTAGAACAGTAAATAAAATAACTATTGCATGTTTTTTATTGAAAATGAAAAAAAAAATATCATTTTAAAAACAAGTTTAAAAAAATTCTTGTTATTCATATTTTATTTAGGTTTTTTTTAACAATAAAAATCCAAAATAAATGTATTCCCATTGTTGTCAGTTTCTCTCTCTCGCCCTATAAATCGCAAAAGGAGAGAAAGAGAGTCGTCATTAATTATTTAAACAAACAATATCTTAAATTTCTTTCACGTATTTAAATAATTATAACTTTATTTGTACCTTATTTAACGTGGGAGAAGAAACCCATGGAACGAATATACAAATGGAACAAACTCGAATCAAAAGAAGAAACAGAAAATGCATATTTGCCATTAAATTCCTGGCTTTTCTTTTATTTTCCCTCAATAGGTACAATATGGACGATTATAAAATTTAACTGAACATCTTAATTTTACAGTTTTTCGTCTTATTTAAAAAAACGGAACATATAAGTATGTTAGTCCATAAGCTTTTCAAAAAAAAAAAAAAAAATACCGGCACTGGAGCAAGTAGGTGTGTGTGTGGGGGGGGGGGGGGGGAGTATAATTCGTTCATTTGTATTAAAAAAAAATACAGGGGACGGATTTCGAAGGCCGTGAAAAAGAAAATTTCAGCATTGTGCATTAAAGGAAATGTTGAGTGGATATTATTAAAAAAAGTCGACAGAGCTTGTTTATTCATAGTACAAAAAAAAGTTTTTCGGATTAAAATTTCACATTCAATTAAATTAAATTGCTGGGCAATTAATGTAACTATTTTTTCTTATAATTACTTGATTAAATTCTACTTTTTTATAATTACTTCCAAAGCATACTTTTAAATAAAAAAATTCTTTTTGCCCGGTTGTGAAGAGGTTATATATCTATAAATTGCTTTAGATTTGAAAATATTTTCTTTGTTTAGAAACTGTTAAATGAATACATTAGATGCAAAATAATGTCAGGATTAGAAGTATTAAAATTTGTTTTAAATAGTAAAGGAAATATTAGAGCCTAGGGTTAACGTGTCACACAAGAACTTTTGGAGACAGGTTAGGTTAGTTTAGGTTTTGAATTATCGCGCACTAGAGCTACACGAGGGCTATTGGCGTCGTATTTAAGAACCACAGTCAGGTGACGAGCCAACACCTGAATAGGCACCCAAACCAACCTTTTGGAGACAGGAGCCGTAATTTAGTAACACATCAGGCAACACCTGAGTGCCAACTCAATGCAACTTCTAAGGACAATATCAAGCAAGGCAAGCATTGGAACTTGAAAGCATATTTAATGTGCACTGCCTGCCTACACATAGTATTTATTATTCGCTAGACTTTTTGGCTACACGGACTGTTTATAGACCGTAAGTTATTTTAGCAATGACCTGTCCCAAACCTGGTGTTTTTTTCTTTTACAAAGGCAAGCACCTTGCCAACTGAACTGGGTTATCGTCGCACTAGAGCTACACGAGGGCTATTGGCGACGGGCGTCGTATTTAAGAACCACAGTCAGGTGACGAGCCAACACCTGAATAGGCACCCAACGCAACCGTTAACGGCGACATCGTAAGCAGAGTTAGGACTTTGAAGGATATTTAACGTGCACTCCCTTACACGTGGTATTATTCGTCGGACTTTTTGGCTGCACGGTCCGTTTATAGGTCGGGAGGTATTTTGGCGATGCCCGGAACCGAACCTGGGACGTTCCGCATGCTAAGTGAGTGCCTAAGGTGAGTGGTAAGGAAATTCATAACTTAATAAAATGATACCCCATATTAATAAATGCTGTTGCATTTGAAGGTATTTGGGAGCAGCTTAAAAAAAAATGGGTATAACTCCATACCGTCAATGCGGGTAACTTTGGTCCAAAGCATTCTTGAACTTTTCGGAATAAT
Organism: Hylyphantes graminicola; assembly: GCA_023701765.1. Lineage (NCBI taxonomy): Eukaryota > Metazoa > Arthropoda > Arachnida > Araneae > Linyphiidae > Hylyphantes > Hylyphantes graminicola. The sequence continues at coordinate 35,477,876 of CM043111.1, read as the reverse complement.
TTTCAAGCATTATTGTAAAATTTTATAAATTAAAACAAAAATGGTGTTTATTTAAAAAAAACAGTTAAAATCTGGGCGGGTAACTTTGGTCTAAGCATGAAATTTATAAGAAACATACATACCTTTCACCAACCTTAAGGGCTGTGTCACAGATCTAAAGCAATATTAAAGTGCATGAAGACCAAAAATGACCAAGATACAAGTTATGGCGTTACTAAAAATGGTTTATTTTGCATTTACATTTACAACTTGTATTTACATTGCAATGCATCGTAAAACGGCATTACACAGTAAATAACGCGATTGATCGGCGCTTAAAAGAAAAAAATATATAATGTAAACTTCAACTTTAAGTAGGGAAAATTAACTTATCTATAGAAGCACGATTTAATGACGAATGTCCTTTAAAAAAGCAAATGATTTTATTATAAAAGGAACACTATAATATATTGGTAATTAGGAATTCGAAATTGTTTACATTTCGACATTAGCGATTTTGAATGTTGTGTGTTTCTTACAATTTATCTCTTTTATGTTTAAAATGGTTTAATTTTTAAAAAAAGTCATCTTAAAATGGGTAATCAGAAGACTTCTTGAAAATAGTTAGACAGAATACACTTTAATATACATATGTTAAAGAGCAAAATTCTTACAACTTGGACCAAGGTCACCTTGGACCCATATTCATCGGCAAAAGTCTTTCAGTAACCAACAATTAAATATAGCAAAAAAAGCATTAAATTTAGATTAAAACAGTGTAATAATCATCCCTATAAATAGAAGAATATAATGTTTTATTTAGCTATTTTCAATATTTTTTAGGTGCTCCAGACAAAAGTTTGAAGAAATCAATATTTATCACAAAATGCTCAGAAGAATACAAACATCATTTTACCAAAATTAGAATGAGAATTTTTTTCTCTCTCCGTGAAATGAAAAGCAATAATTACACCTTTCCAAAAAATGGAAAAACAATTTTATTTAAGATGGGATCAGTTTATGAAGAGAAATTAAGAAACAAAACTTTTTACGAAGCCTGGACCAAATTTACCCACCATGGCCAAAGATACCCGCTTCAACGGTTTTTAAAAATATGTATAGTTTGTACATTTTAATGTATCTTTCCAAAAAATAAAAAAAGTGTCACACAGTTTAAAAACATTAATTTGTTTAATATTGTCACAAAGTTCAACAACGATGACAAAATAGAAGATAGATGAAGTCTGAAGTATAATACACTGACTGTAACATGTGCAGAAGTTAAAGACAAATATTATTCTATCTTAAATCCACTCATATTTGTACAATTGATAATCAACAGGAATCTAGGGGACAAAAAGAAGTAATATATTGAACATTTAACACTTCAACATTAAAATTTCATATAAAGTTATGTGCATCGGAAACAGATAAAGTGAATATACATGCATTTTTTTTTTCTTTCAATTCCCTTTGCTTTTAAAATGACTATTTAAACATATGATTTCAAGAAACAATTGCAAAGAAATTACTAATTACAATAGTAACTTTGGAGTAACTTTCATTTAAAAACATATTTAAATAGCAGTAAAGAATTGAATTTTAATTAAAATATATAACAAACCGTTCATCAATAAATTGAAATACCACGTTTCAATAGTTTTAATTGAAGCCACATATAAAGACTTAATAAAGATTTTATTAAAATTAAATGTTTCATTAAATTTAGGAACAATCAGAAAACATAACAAAAATTGTATTAATATGAAAAGAAAATGTTTATCATTCATCATTTTCATATCATTTCATATATCATCACTTTATATTATATTATAATTTTTTCAAATATAACAGATTGATTTTATACTTAAAAGTATGTCTCAAGTAGCACTGCAAAGTAAAAAAGAATGGGTGCAAGTAATCAAAAAGTAAAGCATCATTTAGAATTAGGAAAAATAACTGCTACCATAGTTAATATGACCCACATTAGATATTTTCAAATAATTTGGGATACCAAATTATTACCTTAAAAATTACATTAAACAAATCTGAACCCAAGGAACAGCAATAGCTTATTAGAAAATAGATTCTCCCAAATAAGAAATATATATATATATATATATATATATATATATAATATATATATATATATATATATATATATATATATAATATATATATATATATATATATATATATATATATATATATATATATATATATATATATATGGCATAAGTCATAATTTTGGACAGGCAAATATATATTTTCAGGGGGGGCATTCACAAAATGCAACACAAAAGCTGGGATTTTACATGCTTTGCAATTTTGTTGTGCAAAGATACCCCATGTTTTATGTTTCATGTAAACACCCTCTATCTAACAAAAATAATTTCTTTGTAAAAGTAACACTCTATAACAATTCAAAATAAAATTGAACTTCAAAGGGTGACTTGAAAACAAAATGGCACTGTTGGTTATGTATAAACTTAACTAAGGACAAAATGTATTTTTTTATCTATTGATTCATGTTATAATACATAAATACAGTGATAAGAAAACAATGCCCCAAATCTTTATATTAAATATGAAAGTTAAGCAAAACATATTATATATATTTTTAATTTCTTAAGTTCCAATTATACAATATAATTTAAACTTGTAATTTATATATATAATATATATGTACATAACACATGAAAACAATTCATGATAATAAAAAAAACATGTTAAACTATAAAAAATTTAACAAATATATTTATACATACATTCCTTAGAAACTGTTTAACTTATTAACACAACTATATCAATTAAACAAGACTCTTATAACTAAACGTTTTAGTTTGAAATATAAATTATTATAAAAGATTTTATTTCTTTTTCTAATAATATCATATTAAACGAAAATAAGAATTGAAAAACAAATATTTTCATTAAAAATAAATAACTTGGTTCGGTGCAAAATTACAATTCACATTATTTTATAAATTTTATAGGATAATATGAATTTTCAGCTGATGAAAACAAAATTTCTAAAAAATCAAATATTTATTAGTGTTCTTTTCTTTTGATGTAAAGAATAATATATTTAAAATTCAGGTAGCGTACCAATTTCGAAAAAAAAACAACTAGGCAATAAAGATGCTAAGGAATCACTAAATATGGAACAGCATTAAAATTATTAAATCTCGCATATATTATGTGAGAAAAATTCTAACGAAAATTCCGAATAAGTCAACATCATAAAAAAAATAGTATGTCCACGATAAAATAATAGCAATTAAATTTCAGAATATTTGTTGAAATTTAGCAATTTGTATTTCTCTATAAATATATGCCCAAATTAGGATTTTCAACAACAAAATGTTATCCAAGTCATTTTCAGATATTGCCATCAATCAGACCAGAACAGAAAAGCAATTTTTTTTAAATAATTTCCTGATACCAGTAAAATCAAGATTTTTTTAAAAAAATCTTATGTAACTTCAAGGGCTTTTTTTTTAAGGAATAAAGTTATACATCACACTATAATAAATGTTACATTTTAGTTGCTACTAGCACAAAAAAAAATCATTTAACACAAAGAACACTGTTAGGAAGAGAGGTACTCAATATAATCTCAAGTCAGCATTTTAGAAAAAAAACAAGCACAATCATGCCGCATTTATTTTAAATGCTTCTTTTCTTTAACCCTCGAAGAGATAAGCAAATAGGCTGAAATGTAAACTTATTTTCACTATATTAGATTTAAATAAATATTTTAACTGAAACCTAAAAATTATATTTCTGTAGAAGGGTAAACTAACCAGTGAATGAACGTTTAAGGCGCTGCGTTCGCCAGTGAATAAACACCAGGACATAATGACCAGGACAACCAACCATATGTCAGATAGCTTATTACGAGATGGGAGGAAGTCAGTGTTGCTAATCCGTCTAGTGGAATGATTTTTAATCCTTATTTATTAATTATATTTACCAAAAGTCCATTCACTGGGGCCTGTTCACTCACCGGTCAGTCTACTGGTAACAAGTGGCTCCTCCGGGCTTTAAGTTTTAAAATTTATTAAAATTTTCAATATATTTTTTAATAAAATTATGCCGGAACACTTGACATTCAGATGATGGGTTTATGTCTTTGTATCCCTCAGAGGGTTTATTGTTGCATTTATAAAAGAAATATAATGAACTACAAAATGTAACAAAGCAATTTGTATTAACTATATCTTTTATATGGAAAATCAACACGCGTAGAAAAAAAATAGGGTTTTGGTTTTCAAAATATTATAACTGTAAAAAAAACCATAAAATTCCATGCTTTGATCAGCAGTCTTCTCCGCAATACAAATGGTGAACAACTTGCGAACATAGTTATTTAACTAAAAATAAAACCTTTGAAACTTTTTTATGTAAATTTAAATTCATAAATTATTATACAACTATATACTTGCAACAAAAAGAGTTTTATACAGTTGATAATTCTTTCGGCATGAGCATTAACACAATTTTAATAAAGTATGTAATTGATACCAGAAAACTTAATAAAATAGATAATCACTACTTATCGAAGAATTTCATTCAAAGGAAAACTGTACATTTAACAGCATTGTAGCGAGTACAGCAAGCATAAAGGGAGGGAAAAGTGCAACTTAATTCTGTGTTAAGAGCTGGACTGTGTTAAATTGAACCACTTCGCACAACAAAACCTTATTTAGATAAATGCTTTTTAACTAATATTTCAATTTTATTAAGCATGTTAATACATGAGATGTAAGGCACACAAGGATTTTTAAAAATATTGATTCTGATGCATAATAACCATGTTTATTTATAGAATTTTGCTATATTGCTGGTATGAAATTTTCTAACGAGTTCCAAAATTTCAAAAAGTTGCAGCAAAAAAAATTCTTGTTTGATTTAAACAACATTATAACTAATATTTGAAAATAAAATGCATTTATTACAAACTAAAAAAAAGAGTCCTTACAAAGCCAGGAGAGCCTTTTAAGACATTTTATCCCACTCATTCATTTCAATTTTTTCGGAAATGTTTAGTATAGTTGAATAAAATAAATTTGTTATATTTTGAAATAAAATATGCACTATCAAAAAAGCGGGTTTTTTTTTAAATAAATAAAATATGATAGAAATATAACCTAACAAGCGAAATTTTTGTAACAAATTCCAACTTCACAGGAGAAGAGAGAGTGCACAGAGAACATTTACATATTAATAAAATTAGAATAATATATTGCTTAAAACATTTCACACAAATCCAAAGATTTACGTTTAGAATAGTTTAACCATAGAAAACTTTAAATTCTAACCTGATGATATTTAAAATCAAATAAGATTTCATTTCTTTCAAATTTGAACAAATTGCATGAAGCTAAATAAATTATTTTAAACAGTTTGTACAATATATTAATAAAACTAAAAAGGAAATTTGAAAGAATACATGAAACAGAAGGAAATGACACATTATAATGTTGATTCAAATAGGAAAATTTACTACTGTACAAGCTTAGAACAATTTGGCAAAAATATGATTTTCCAGAAGAATCATACAAGTTTTCATTTCAGTACAGGAAAAGTTATATAGATCTTCGTATGGTAGCCCAACTTTTGTATAAATGATTTGCACTGCGTAACAGTGTGATACACATTGTATTCTTCCATAACGATTTCTTTTTGTTATGAAATTTTCAATGATTTCAAGGATGCATTTCAGCAAAATATTATCATAATGCATTACAAAAGATAAATTAAAAAATAAAGACAGACTTACTTTTGTGAAAGCCCTATAGAAGTTTGTGCTCATCAATATCAAGCTCGTGTATTGTATTTCATTTTAAAAATAATAATTAGAAGCAAGAAAAAGCAACCAAGCGTATAGAAGTAGGGAGTAAAATTAAGCAAGGACAATATTTCTGTACTTAAAACAAACTATTAAAAGCAAACTCATTTTATATTTTTGGATTCATAAAGCTATGTTATTTGGCACATTTAATATTAAATAAAAAATAATATTAATAATCTTTTATAAGCTAACAATTATGATTTTGAAGTAAAATATAAAAAAACTTAACAGCTTTGCAATTTCGGCACATTTAAAAAGCTGACACAAAAAATGGGTGCCTTGCTTTTGCTGAATTGGTTTCAAAGAGCATTATCAAATTATATCATGCAAGGGTAAAAGTTTACATTCAATTGAATTCCTATTCAAATACATTCAATCAGGGGTATCATAAATTGTAAATGAATTAAAAATACTTGCACGTCAATAATAAATTTGGAAATATATACATATTTAGAAGATTAAATGTAATCTGTCTTCACTTGAAGGTATAGAAGATAAACAGATGAAAACTCTTTTGCCTTAAGATCAAAGATAATTAAATTTTATGCAGAATATAGTTTTAAAATTTAATGTTTTATTTTCAAACTTGCACATTCAAGAGATAAATTATAAACATTTATTTAAATGATTTTTTTAGTAGTTTTCTGAACAAATTTATGCATTAAAAGTTAATCAATTATAATAGGAGAAAAGAGCATCGCACCAAAATTTTATAATTTGTATTAAAAAATATACAGTAACATAACAAAAAAAAATTAACTTTAATAATAAAATCAGCTTACCTAATATATATAACGTTTAACTGTTTTGATGTATTCAGATCAAATGTCTAATTTTTCAAACAGCCATTCGTACATAAATGCAGTCATAAAAAAAGTCTTTATGACCAGTGTTATAAATACAACAATTGTTGTACTTATATCACAAAATCAATTCGATACAATTCTTAAATGAGCAAATAGAAACATCATAAAAAAGGAATTCAAACATCAGATACTGCAATAAGAGACATGTTTAATTACAGATGAAGTTTACCTGAACAGGTACGAGTGTGTACAATTTAAGTTCAATATACAGAATGCATTTGAGGCCATTTGATGGTTTGTTTAATGACAGTATAATACTGGGTCATTGCAGCATGGGTTCGAATCATTTGCCCAGATTAATTACTGTGGTTCTTTCACACGGCAATTACAATTAAAGTTCTGATTCCATATAGCTGTAAAATGATAACTGCTAGTCAAAATGAATAAAAATGCAAAATAATGCATTAAATGAACAGAATGCAAAAATTGACAGGAAAAAAAAACAGAATTCTGTAACATAAATTACAGACCAATAAAGTAAGACAAAAAGTTCAAAGATAAAAGTTCCCCCAAAAAGTCGAGTCAAGCGGTATAATCTCACAAGAACCATTACAGGACAGTGTCATCTGATCTGACCTTGAAAAGCATAAATACTATCTGTACCTAATTTTTAGTCGTATGCTATTACTTCTTCAGCACTTGCCAAATACATAATGACTCTTTTTACAGCCTTATTAAATCAGATCCTTAATTGCAATCATCCTCTGCATTATGCAAGTTATGTACATTGCCACAGTTGAGGGCAGTTGCTGCCGGTTGACTTTCCAAAAGACCAAATTTACAGTTTTGTCACTCTAGGAGTGGTTTAAAAAACCTCAAGTACAGATGACAACAGGAGAAGGGCTTAGGTCACTTTCACTCATGTCTCGCAGCTCCTCGGCTATCCTCTTATATAACGATAAAAATGCATCCAACGATTATCGAGCCAAATATCAATGAAGTCTATGTTTCAAGCTTTTTCCCGTTACAGAGGTAATAACAAAAGAAAACTTTCTTCATCGCAAGCTCTTATCACTATGATCCCTCCAGGTGAAATGTGTCTTCGGCAGAGGGGTCGCTGACTACTGGCATGTCAGGGTCACTCAGTATCTGCAGACCATCAAAGTCAATGGGTCCCAGACCGGCCCTGAGAGCTTCCTCTGGGGTAAAGAAGTCAGAGTCAAATGAGCCGCACATGTTTGATATCGCGCAGCCCAGCTCTTTGGCAAAGTCCTGTCTTAAGATGGGTTCGTCACCTCCAGGGGCTGCAACATAAATGCATGGTAAGTACTTAGGAACAAATATGTCTATATTAACATATACACCAAAACAAAAAGGGCTAGTGTCCAACCCGTTAAGACAATGTCAGATGGCGATGTAAGTTAATGGGATTAAATTTTAAAAGTTTTATTAAACAAGTTGCTTTAAACAGCATCAATGCCAGCAACTCCTTAAAAACCACATCATTTTTATGCAAATAAGAAATGGTTCAAGTCAGATGCTTCAATATCAATATTTTTGAAAAGCTTGAACGTTCTTTTTTATACTCGCACGATCATGATAGCTTGATCGGGAAGGGCTGATAGCTCCATCGAAACTTTTTTCCCATATCAGCCGGATACTGGAACAATTTTGTAAGTAAAAAACTGAACGCAAATAGACCTTATTTGGTTTGGGAGAACATATGAGTCAATAATGCAGAAAAAAATATCAGGGATGTTGCTTCGGTTTTAAAGCGATAGGGATTTTAGGATCAAACAAATAAACAAAATTAAGGACCTTGTATGTTTATGTGGGAGTTAAACTTTTTTATCAGATATAAAACTGCAATTAAACAAGAAGTTTTGCAATAGAATCTGACACTTATAACCGCTTAGACACAAAATCCCAGACTAAAAAAAACTGCTGCATTTAATTATATACTTAACTTTTAATCATCAAGATAAAACAAACTTTCTTTGAAAATTTAACAATTATTTGTTTTCAAAATTTATTTTAATTGCATAAAATAAAAACGTAGCTCATTGCTCTCTAACTTAAATTGAAGCATATTATAACACATTCCATATCAACATATAACTAATTCTTTCAAAACATACTAGATTTCAAATACCAATTTTTTAAAAACAAACACATAGAAAATAACCTTGCCGAACATAATAATTAGTACATGACATCCTTATTTATTAATAATTGCTTAAATGTAAATGAAAAATTATGTCTGTTTTTCTTAAATTAAAAATCAAACACCGTGCATATATTTTTAAGCAAACAAAACAAATGAAATCTCATTGTGGTAAAATATTACAATGTAATTTCAAAATTATATATATCGCAAAAATAATCCTTTCCATTAAATTTATATTAAGTTTCTTGTTACAATTGCTAAGTGGAATAGAAGATTAGAATCCATTAAAAATATCTCTTTTTTATGCCTTTTAAAAGGGTATTAAATGTTAAAGGTTTTCTTTGAATTACAATTTTTTCCTGGTATTGTTAATGACTTCTAGTTTTTATGCCACTGAATCTTTAGATGTATAAAACTTGTTTGTAAGCACTTGAAGCAGGGTTTGAAAATACCTGTTTTTTTTTTTTTTAAGCCCAACCGAGCTGGGTTTTTAAGAATATAAACTTTTAATGTCAATGTTTGATTCAAATTTTAAGTTTTATTTTAAGAAGAGTACAATTTAAGTCAAGAGGAAAACTCATTAATTCAATTTAACTCATAATTGGGGCAATCCATTACAAATCACCCAGACCCGTTACTCGACATTTTTGATTTTCCTAATTTTTTTACCATATATTTCCTAATACTAGGTGAGTTCAAAGCCAAAGTAAAATTTTTTTTGGAGATCATAGTTTTTTTTGGCGGCCATTTTAACTTTGCTTCAAAGCCGATTTTTGGCTGAAAACTACTTTCGCTTAAATGCATATAACTCTGTTGGTTTTATAGATATCAAGACGAAATAAAAAAGAAAATGATCAGAATGATGCTATAAATAGTTTGCCAGTGCATAATATTACCAAATTAGTGAGAAAGCAGGAGATAAAAAAATCACAACTGAAAATTCGCTTAAAACGGGAGTTTTAGCGCTGAAAATGGGGTAAAAGGAAAAGAGACTCGCCTCAGATATTTTTTTCCTGTATAGACCAGTAATGGAACTACTTGTTGTAGAGGTTTAAAGATTGAGGAATCTTTCTTTATTTTTTTACAATTTTTAAAAATCGCTGAAAATCGTATTTTCGCCATATTTAACGTAAAATATCTCAAAAAGGACTGAGTGAAAAAATTTGAAATTGATACAGAAAGTACAACTTTATAACATAAACATGTGATAAAAAATTTGGTATTGTATTTCGGGCTGGTTCCAGTGATACAGTGCTTCAAAAATGGTAAAAAACTGCATTTTCCCACTTTTTAAGGTCGAATATCTCAAAAGGAACAAAGTGAAAATATTTGAAATTAATACAGGTAGTACCTCTTTAAGACATAAACATGTGACAAAAATTTTATACTGTATTTTGAACTGGTTCCAGAGATACAGTTCATCAAAATTGGGCAAAATCTGTACAACCGACCCCTCAAAATGTAACAGTTTTCAATGGTAAATTCCGTGAATGGAATGCGAATATTTAACTGAAATATTAATTGAAATGCCCTAATCATTTAATAAATTTAATTTAGAGAAGACAAACTTAAATTTAGGAAGAAATGCTTTTTTTTGTAAATTTTTATTGCCTAAATTAAATTTATTAAATGATCAGAACATTTCAATTAATATTTCAGTTAAATATTCGCATTCCATTCATGGAATTTTACCATTGGAAACTGTTACATTTTGAGGGGTCTGCTGTACAGACTTTTCCCAAATTTGATGAACTGTATCTCTGGAACCAGTTCAAAATACTGTACAAAATTTTTGTCACATGTTTATGTCATAAAGAGGTACTAACTGTATTAGTTCAAATATTTCAGTTAAATATTCGCATTCCATTCATGGAATTTTACCATTGGAAACTGTTACATTTTGAGGGGTCTGCTGTACAGATTTTGCCCAATTTTGATTAACTGTATCTCTGGAACCAGTTCAAAATACAGTATAAAATTTTTGTCACATGTTTATGTCATAAAGAGGTACTACCTGTATTAATTTCAAATATTTTCACTTTGTTCCTTTTGAGATATTCAACCTTAAAAAGGTGGGAAAATGCAGTTTTTGACCATTTTTGAAGCACTGTATCTCTGGAACCACCCCGAAATACAATACCAAATTTTTGTCACATGTTTATGTTATAAAGTTGTACTAAATGTATCAATTTCAAATTTTTTCACTCAGTTCTTTTTGATATCTGTTACGTTAAAAATGGCGAAAATGCGATTTTCAGCAATTTTGAAAAAGTGTAAAAAAATAAAGATTCCTCAATCTTTAAACCTCTACAACAAGTAGTTCCATAACTGGTCTATACGGGAAAAAAATATCTAAGGCGAGTCTCTTTTCCTTTTACCCCATTTTCAGCGCTAAAACTCCCGTTTTGAGCGAATTTTCAGTTATGATATTTTTATCTCCTGCTTTCACACTAATTTGGTAATATTATGCGCTGGCAAACTATTTATAGCATCATTCTGATCATTTTCTTTTTTTATTTCGTCTTGATATCTATAAAACCAACAGAGTTATATGCATTTAAGCGAAAGCAGTTTTCAGCCAAAAATCGGCTTTGAAGCAAAGTTAAAATGGCCGCCAAAAAAAACTATGAGCTCCAAAAATTTTTTTACTTTGGCTTTGAACTCACCTAGTATTAGGAAATATATGGTAAAAAATTAGGAAAATCAAAAATGCCGAGCAACGGGTCTGGGTGATTTGTAATGGTAACCCAATTAAAATACATATGAATTTTAATGAAAAAGAATCAATTTTCAACCTTGATTTACGCTTTTTTTAAGTTTTTAGGATCATAATAATAAATAATAAAGTAAAAACTAATTGGCACGATTTTGTTCAGCGATGACATTTTACCAGCTTTTTACTTTTTGAATTCTAACCTAGTACATTTGTTACTATTTAGCTGTTTTATTTTTATATTTTCAAATTTAACTGTGAACTAGCTCCCTGTATGAAATGAAATAAGGAGATCAGTGTTCAAATTGACGTACCAACATAATTTTTCAGAAAAGCAAAATACATGTGTAACTAGCCATAAAAATATCCGAAACTCTTTACTACCAACTACTTTAGTCTTCTTTACTAATACAGTAAGTTGGTCCCACAAATGCATCAAAAATGTAACCATTTTTTAAAATTATTTTGAATTTGAAAGTTATTTGTTTGATTTTTAAAATAGTTTTCTTTTTTATTAAACTGGGTTGTTGTTTTCGATAAAAACTTTAAAAAACAAAATTAAAACCCATCCGGTCTCTTTTTAAACGTTTGCATCAATTGACATCCTCTTTTTATTTTAGTAAAAGTAATGCATTAAGAGAAAAAGTTGTAAATTATTAATAAGTTTGAGACCCCCCCCCCAAAAAAAAACACACACTTGAGCCTGGGTTTTTCTAATAAAACCCGCCCAAATTTTTTTTGGGTGTGTGGGCACTTGGGCAGGTCGAAACCCAAACTTGAAGTTGGGATAAGAAAGTGTGTGACAGAGAGAAGAACAGACATAGTCTTCATAAAAGTGTCCACATTATATGTTATAAACAGTCGAAGTAAGAGTATCAAAAGCCTTGTAATCCAAGACATAAAATTACTTTTTACAAAAGTCACAAAAAAATGTAATTTCATTTTAAGTTTTTATTTAAGGAATTTAAGGAACTTAAAAGTTTCAAAATGCAACACTTTCTACTCTCTAAAGGCTCGATTCTATGGTCCTTGTCCTGAATTTATGGCGACTTGTAAGTTTGTGAATTAACTTGTCAACCATCCAATCAGTCTTTATAAAAACTGTCCGCATCATGGATATAAACAGTGAAATCAAGCCTTCAGAGTTCAGTCATATTTTGCATGTTTGGGAAATTTTAATAACATGCTACATAAATCTTTGAAAAATTAAAAATAATTTAAAGTATTTTTAATCTTAAGAAATAAAATGTTAGATAAAAATTTAAAAAATCATTAAATAAAGTAAAGAGGAACCACACATGTATTGGTAATAAATCAAATTTAAATAAGGTCAAAACAACTTGACCACCCTTACACTTAAATAGTTAAATATGAAGATGCAGCCTTCGCGTCAGTGGGAGAGGGAAAATACAACACAAAGTTTGGAGTACAATGGACATGCACATCACAGTAAAATGAAAGTAAGCTGTTAAAGTCACGCCCACTAGCAATTAAAGTGGACGCAACACTGTCAAATAAGGCTTTAAAAATATAGGGTGGCCCACAAGGTAGACACAAATGATATGCCTTCCAAAAGGTCCAACAAGAGCAAGTAAAATCCAGCATAACAATATGTAACATGAAATCTACTGACCAGAAGAAGAGTATGATTTCTCATCAAAAAACACCAATTGTTGGGTTAACCCCTTTCTTCTTGCTCTTGTGAAAACAATGTGCGAGGTTTCACCACCTATTTCTTGCTTTGGTGATATTTACGGGCTTAAGTGTTTGTTTGTAACCCGCCAATAGGATTAAAATCAATTCTACTCATTTAGTACTACTGTCTAGATTGTGTCGATGGCCTCTATATTTTATGCTTTGAAATTTATCCCACAAGAAAAAATTACAAATCCTTATTTACATTATTGGCAAATTTAAAAAAGTTCTTTTTTAATGTTTACACCTATATTTTTTACTAGTCTTTTCTGGCTGTAAAATCATAACAACAATGAATATTGTCTTTAAGGATAAATTATTTTCTTTAATTTCACACTACAAACTAATAAAAATAATAAATTAATATATATATATAGTGCTCATACACACATATTTATATAATTTTCAGGGATAAAAAAAATAAGCACTTCTATGGCCGTTTTCTTGAAAATTATTTTATTGTTAAGGAGTTGTTAAGTACAGTTATTGCCTTATCGAGTCTACAAAAAACAAATAATGCATACCTAGTGGGACTACCTTGTAAACAGATACTAGACAAAGCATTAAATATTGCAACAAACCTACAATCACAAGTCAAAAAGGTATCTGTAACTACACCAAATCCAATTTCTTCAAAAGTCCACAATTGCAATAAAACAAAGACATAAGCTACATAACAGGACACTATGCAACTGAATTAATGCACAATTGAACCACTAAAAAAGCAGGTTAATTTTGCTGTTTCTAGGTTATCTACAGGTGCAGTTTCTTTTTCTGCTCTTAAAAGGGATAGAAAATTAACTCACAAGCCTCATGTTGTCCTCTGAATTCGTACCCAGGGGGATCACTGGATAGCTCTCCTGAAAAGCAATAGATTAAGAAGTTTGGCCGTAAATAGGCTTTTGGTCTTCAGATTGGCTTATCTAAATTCCCTTCCCACTTTTGGACAAAAAAAAACCTGTAAAAACGGCTCCTAAAGTATTGACACTCAGTAATAAGTGCTGTTTGCATGTTCAAAAACTACAAAGCAATAATGAAAAAAAAGACAGAAATTAATAACAATCGTTTTGAATAAGATGAATGGTGAAATTTTAAGCAAATAGTGAAAAAAAAACTCTTTACAGAAATAAAAGCTACGGCAAAGCAACACAAAAACTTAATATAAGTAATAACTTCTGCACTTCCGGTGCATTTTCCTGAAAATTTAGTTTTGTGTACAATATCAAGAAATGGTTGAAGTTGGTGTAGCTACGAATAAAAATGAAACTCTCTTCCCCAGACTTGCTTAGTTTTGAACTAAACTCCATTTTCAAAGGCTTCTTAAAATAACATTTTACATACTTTCATAAAAATTAAAGTAATGTATTTAATGTATGGTGGGGATTTGTATGTGTTCGTTTCTCTATCATCAAACCATAAAATAAGTAAGTACGGACATCAAAGGTTCTGCATAGTACCATGAGGTTTAATTCCAGCATTACTGTGATCATCATTAATGTTAAAAGAAAAACAGAATACCCATACAATATTTTTTACAGCAATTCTACAGAAATGCAATATGCTTTTATACAACTGATGAAAGTTTTAAAAATCATGCTTCTTCCTTGATGGTAATACACCAATACCAACTAGTTCTTTTTAAATTGTGGTAATCTTATCAAATTTCAGATTTGCGAATGGAGGTTGAGAAACTGTTTACGTTTAGTACAATATAAGAACTAGAATAGACTACTGTAGAGTGAAAAAGTTTAAAATTTGACCTTTAAAGGGTGATAATATTTAAAATAGTTTGTAATATGGTATTATTTAACAAGTATTTCAACAATACAAGGTCATTGAAAGAAAAGGCCAGTCTTTTTTAAAATTATACACTGGCCCTTTTCTATTAAGGTATAAGTACTGTATCAAAAGGTAAGCTGTGATACCATGCATATCACCAATGGTTTGTTTTGAAAAATAATCTTTTGTACTCTGGTTAGTTTTGAAAATAGGTAAACCAGATAATATTTAAAGCATTTGATATTGCAAAATAAACCCATACAGAAAAATTATGGTACTACCTATTTTCTGCATTTTCATCTAGTTACACTTAAGCTTCATATTCTTACCTCCAATATCTCAATTACTTAAAGAGTATATATCGTCCAACTTCTTTTCAAAAAATATGTGTATAGTACACTACCTTCAACTCAATGACTACAGTTGGCAAGAAAATTGGCCACGCAACAATGAGCTTTCTGCTTTTAAGTTTATCTAAATCAGGGGTTCCCAACCGGTGGTACAGGTACGTGGGAAAATTTCAGGTGGTACACGTGAGTGATATGAGCAATATGATGATACTACATGCTATTTGCTATGAGTTACTTGTGCGAGAGTGGATTTTCTGAAGTCTTGTACACAAGAAATAAACATAGAAGAAGTGTTGAAGTGGACTTAAGAGTTTATATTTTAATCACAGGCAAACAAGAACTAGGTTTGCTCTAAAGACTATAATAGTATATTTAATATGATGATTTTTTTTTTGCTAAGTTTTTACTAATTTTTTTATGTGTATGTTTACAGACCTATGGGAAATAAATACAACTGTAAATTAATACCATTTTATTCCTCTTTTATAATAAGCATGTTATTAATAAACAAATATCTAACCATTAAATATGAAGGTTTTATCAAGAATTTAATTCAAAAAGCTGTTGAACTGATTTAGAAGAGTAAATATTATATGCTTATTAAAATATTTTGGTCGGGTGGTACGCCAAAATTTCTCAAATATTCAAGTGGTATGCAGTCGAAAAAGGTTGGGACCCCTCTGATCTTAAAAAACAAAATGTAAGATAAGTGAAGACCATTGTGTTCTGAACAATTTGCTGGCCAGCTAGCGCAGTGGTTAACATGTTAGCCCTTGGAGCTGGTGGGCTCGGGTTCGAGTCTCGGTCATGGCATGGATGTTTGTGCCCGTCAATAAATGTTGTTATTTGTCTAAGTGTTTGTGTCGTCTCTTTCTTTGTGTGTCTCTTGTGCCTGTGTCATTTCTGGGGTTGAATACAACAGACCTAAGGTCGCAGTGTTCGGTGAACTTGCCCCCCACCAAGAAAGTCATAAGTCAAGTCCTGAACAATTTAGCGGACAGATTAAGTTACACAAAAAAACAAACTAAATTAACGATTTTAGTCTGAAATAAAGTTGTTAATGGCGTTCAAAAGTCATCGGTCATAAATCAACTTTTAACGAATACAGCACTGTAAATTACCACATCAAAACCCCCATTAAAAACTCACCCGTTAAAATAATATCTGGAATACTAGTCGGGGTCTGAGACCATTGTGTCCTGTACAATATAGCGGACAGATTAAGATACACAAAAAAACAAACTTAATTAACGTTTTTGGTCTGAAATAAAGTTGTAAATGGCGTTCAAAGGCCATCGGCCGTAAATTGGTCAATCAACTTTAACAAATACAGCACTGCAATGCAAAGTACCACATCAAAACCCCATTAAAAACTCACCCATTAAAATAATATCTGGAATACTAGTCGGGGTCTGAGACCATTGTGTCCTGAACAATTTAGCGGACAGATTAAGATACACAAAAAAACAAACTTAATTAACGCTTTTAGTCTGAAATAAAGTTGTTAATGGCGTTCAAAAGTCATCGGCCATAAATTGGTCAATCAACTTTTAAAAATACAGCACTGTTAAGTACCACATTAAAACTCACCCGTTAAAATAATATCTGGAATACTAGTCGGGGTCTGGGGCGTTTGCGGGGTCGTCTGGTGACTCGAGATGACGCTGGATTTGGTGTAGAGAGTGGGCGACCGAAGCTGGGGGTCGGACCCGAGGGAGGTTATAGAGTACAGCATTGCATTGTCCATGTCCTGGGATGAACTGAGCCCGGAGGAGAGCTGGCCAGAGAACTGGAGGGCGCTCTGGTTCAGAAGCGAGATGTCGGCGTCAGACGGCGGACCCCCACCGCTGTCCACCGTGGCCAGAAACATGGCGGTGTTGTTGTGGGAGTTGTTGGAGTTGGTACAGCTGTCGGACATCTGCGAGAAGAGATTAGGTTAGTGTACTATTTGCATTGAAACTCTCTTTTGGACGAGAACTTTTTATTTAGGGACAACACAAAAAGTATCAGACAATTTACACATAGAATTCTGGAGCTTTAGGACAAAGATGTTATGCAGTCACATTTTTCTCATGTTCTGACAAAAGCGTCGCCAAAACAAAAGCTCAAATTTCTTCACACTCTTTTCAGTTCAGTTTGCAAAACAAAAATAAGTCATTACGAAAAATAATTATATACAAGAAAGTGCCGTCATTACAGTAAGGTTTGAATTTCGTCGCACTAGAGCAACACGAGGGCTGTTGTGTAAGGAGAGAATGAATAATCAGTAATGTAAAATGTCTGTGAACTCAAAAACTCCTCTAAAAACACACCAAATTGTGGAGCAGGGTTCCCACTCTTATTTAAAAATAAAAAACAAGGAGTTTCTAAGGACTTTACAACGACTCCCCTAAAATTAATCAAGGACCCTTAATCATAATGTGTCGATTACTATACCCATTAAATCGACTAAACATTAAAATAAAATAGGGTTCGAAATAAATACCGCCAACGCTAGGTGTTATGGCAACTATATCAGAGGAAACACAGAGGTATTTGGCAAAAATATAAGTGCTTATATATAAGCAACGTTTTGTACCGAATGCTGAAGTGTTATGTGCGTCATAAAGTCGATTTTAACAATGTTGTAAGAAATGACTTTCGAAATATGAAGGTCGTGAACTAAGAAAATCAAGGGCTTTTCAACGATTGTTTGTCAAAATCAAGGAGTACTTATTATCAAAAATCTCAATCAAGGACTTTTCAACGATTTTTGTTAAAAATCAAGCAGTATTAAAGGGTACTTGAAATTGAAAATAAAAATCAAGGATTTCTTAAGGACTTTCAAGGACCCATGGGAACCCTGTGGAGACTTTTAGTGTTTATCAAAAAGTGTTAACGCCACCTTGAAACGATCGATTAAGTTTACCATGTAGAAAGTTAATGCTAAATTATTAGAAAATGAATATGAGTTACTGGAATGGGTGTAACTTTGGCCTATTTTTGTATTCCCTTGAAAGAAGGCATATGAATAATCAGCAATGTAAAATGCCTTATAACTCCATAACTCCTATAAAAATACACCAATTATGAAGACTTTTAGTGTTCATCAAAAAGTGTTAGCACCGCCTTGAAATCATATATGAAGTTTGCCATGCAGAAAGCTAGAACTAAATTACAGTAGAACCCTACCATATTGAACCCCTGGTTGCGGTGAATGTTTTCAGTGTTCCGGACTGAACTTATATTTGGTTAATGTCTCTTTACATATTTATAGTGGGCTGCCAGAAAATTATAGTATATTTATAATAGACGCCAACATTTTTGTTTTCTCTTCTCCAACTTTTAACACACAAAACCACATAAACTAATAAATAATTTCTTTCATAAAATGTTCTCAGCTACATATATATATATATATATATATATATATATATATATATATATATATACATATATATATATATATATATATACATATATATATATATATATATATATATATACATATATATATATATATATATATATATACATATATATATATATATATATATATATATATATATATATATATATATATATATATATATAGTACAAATAAAACAAACAAGTAATTAAAAGGCATATAAAATAAATGAATAAAAGAGGCAATGAAAAAACTATTATAGAACAAGTGTATCAGGGTAGGGCGCTAAAGCTGCCTTCACTCAAGATAAACATAAATAAATAGGTAAAAAACAAATAAAGATTAAAATAAAACGAAAAATGGTGGTTTGGAACTTGAAATAAATGACGGATTGAATACGTTATCAAGGGGACAAATTCCATAATCGTCATTAAAAGGATTCAATTTTAAAGTTATTAAATTCATTCCCTGGTCCTCGAATCTCTCAATTAGAGTATATCGTAACACCATTCTTAATCAGTTTCACAGAATAAAATCCATGTGCAACAATAAAAATCATGAACTCACTCATTTAAAGGATTTTTACACTTCCTTACTTAACAATAATTACCCCTTGTATTTCATTAGAAAATATTTACCACTACCTATTACGTCACCTCCATAAACCCCATGTCACTACCCTTCTTATCTTTAACCGCCAATAGTTTCTCATACTTCGCATTTTGTTTGTGGCATCACTCAGTATTTATTTTTTTCAAGTCGGTTGGCGCTTCTTCATAAGGTTTGTTTTTCTTCATTTATCATTATTTTTCATTGATTTTTTATGATTTTTTTGTCTGTTTTGTATGTTTTTCTATGTATTCCTTCGTATTGGTTTCATTAACGCTGTTTCGGGGGCAAATTCAGGCCTTGCAACAAAATTTTACTTTGTCCCTAGGGAAAAAAGGGACCTTTTTCTTAAAAAAAGGGACTTTTAGGGACCAACAATTTTAAGGATATTTTGAAACAAAGATACAAGTATAATTTTCCTATTATAGAAATTATGCAATAGTAGTGTTATAGTATATTAATTTAAAAATTCTAATATCATAACTCCTAAATGTAACATATTTGCTAATTAAGTAAATCAAATATTCCTCCTTCACATAAAATAATAATTAAGTAAAAAAACACTAAGTTTGCTGCTTAGAAATAAAAACTATTTTGATCAAAATATAGGCAAAAAAACAGAGGTTATCGTACTTTTATTACTTGCTAAATCTGAATGTAAAGGTTCTGGGGATTTTATTTAGAAAAAAAAATTGTGACAAGGTGTCCAGCAAAATTGCTAGTAAAAAATTCAAGCATATTTGAAGGCATTTTTTCAATTTTTTCAAGTGCTCTCGCATAACCAATTATACCAGTACATTTTCAAATTTGTACTTGAAAATTATTGGTTGATAAACAAAAGT
Source organism: Hylyphantes graminicola (assembly GCA_023701765.1). NCBI lineage: Eukaryota > Metazoa > Arthropoda > Arachnida > Araneae > Linyphiidae > Hylyphantes > Hylyphantes graminicola. The sequence continues at coordinate 35,457,691 of CM043111.1, read as the reverse complement.
TACTAAAACAATAATCTAATTAAATCAACCTATATTTTGTACTTAAAATAGGCTTACCATCGAAATTATTAGCATTAAAAAAACTCAAAGCAGGGTGGGTTTTTTGTAGGCTAAAAGTAAGCTAATATTTAAAGTCACAATCTTCAATTTCAGGGTGGCTACAGAATCTGCGAAAACAAATTCCCTGACTTTTCCCTGATTTTCCAGGTTAAATGCAAACAATTTCCCTGATTAGCGACAATGAACTCTATTAGCATGCTGGTTTCCTCCTGGTATTATTAAAACCACTTTCTAGTATATTTAACATTAAAAAAAAGATTTCTTTAAAAAAGAAATTTAATTAATGAATATACAATGAGCTTTTTAAAACAAATCTATAAAAAAAAGCTAGCATTAAAGCCCATATAATAAAATTTTTTAGTTATGATAAGACTTATTAAGGTTATCAAGCTATGTAAGTGAAAGCATTTTCAGGGTTAAACTTTTTATACCCTCTCTTTTACCGGTTAATATGACACTTTTGGAAATTCTCCCTGATTTTTTTTTAAAAAATCATCAATTTCCCTGACATTTCCAGATTGATTAAATTCCCTGACTTTTCCATGATTCCCTGATCCTGTAGCCACCCTGAATTTTAATGACACAATAACACATAACATAGGATTATGTGATACTTTTTAGAATGTTAATTTTTTTTAATATTTCATTTATAATAATTTTTATAATTCTAACTTTAATTTAATATTTGACATCTGTTACCTTAATGAATTATTTCCTTAAGTTTTAACATGAAGACAGAAATGAACATTTTGATTGATGGAAAACCTTCAAAAACTGGTTAATCATGAGCCTTTCAAAATAGGTTAATTGAAATTTTTTGAAAAATAATGATTAAAAAAACATCAAAGATCGGTAAATCCCGAGTTTCAGGAGTCTGGAAAATTTCAAATTCTCGGAAGTCGTTCAATTGCGATGCTTTCGAAATCAGTAAATAGTGAATCTCAAGTTTTCAAGTCATGAACATTGAAAATCGGCGTTTCGCCCGAACCATTTTATTACAAAAAAAAATCTCTAAAAACCCTGAAGATCTGTTATTAAAAATTGCAATAAACGACTCCTTGAAATTCCATAAATTAAGAACTTAAAATACTCAAAACTAAAAAATCAGTGAACTAGCGAATTTTCGGAAATTAGCTAACACAGTATAGAACCGCTAATCCAGGATAATCCACAGATAATCCTCCCCAGACACTTTTAAATTTCGGCGATATTCCAATTTAAAAATTGAACCTGTCTAAAATTAAAAAAAACCAGTATAGTCCGAAGTAAAAGAAAGCCGTAAAAAATTTGAAAATATAATCAACAAATCAAGCTGTTTTTGCGATAACAAGGTCAACGCCGAAAACTTGATCAAAGGAAAATATTCTGGTTGGACCGATTTGCCTGAACAGGAGCTACAAAACTAACAAAGCGCTATTCTGATAACGCATCAGCAGCAAATAAACTGTCAATCGTTATGTGGAAATGTGATCGTATCAGTGAATGTCGTGAAAATTACTTGGCAGCAAAATAAGTAAATCATGTTAGGTTAGGTTTTGAATTATCGTCGCACTAGAGCTACACAAGGGCTATTGGCGACTAGTGTCATATTTTAGAACCACATCAGTAAATACGAAAATCGACAATCATTGGAAATAAGCAAACGAATTGCGAACCTTAAAACCTAAGTAACAAAAAACTTTCAAATTCTGGCGGAATTCAAAATCTTAAAAAAAAAAAAAAGGACAAATCGTACAAGTTTCGGTGCTAAAAAAATGCAAGTACAATTTTCAACTTTCAAGATTTTCCCGACGGCTAGACAGTAGACACCCGTGTGTGATCAGACTTTTTTTTAATCAATTTTGTAACAATGTAAGCAATTAGTAGAAATAGGGGAAAAAGGGACATTTTACTTCAAAAACGGACTTTTTTTGAAAAAAGGACTTTTAGGGAAAAAAGGGACCATTTGCGAGGCCTGCAAATTGGGATTCTATAATTCGGACTCTGTCCATATCCCAATATAGAAAAACAGCGTTCTCCTTTTAATGACGATTATTGAATTTGTCCCCTTGATAACGTATTCAATCCGTCATTTATTTCAAGTTCCAAACCACCATTTTTCGTTTTATTTTAATCTTTATTTGTTTTTTACCTATTTATATATATATATATACTTATATTTGTTATTTTAAATAGTAGATTGATTACAGATTTTAGTAATTAAAAGTTTAAAAGAAAATTAACCCAATTAATATTACTATCAAAACTTATGTCATATACTAAAAAAAAATCAGCAAATTTGGATATAGTGAAATATCAGCTATAGTCCTGGGTCCCATCGAAGGTTAACTAATATGGGGTTTGACTGTTTTATAAAATGACATGTGAATTACTGGCACAACCTAGTGTCACTCTTTCTTTATTCCTTAACTCCTCAGAAAATATACCCGATGTTGACACATTTTGCGTATCTCAATAAGTGACTGCACAGCCATGAACCCAAGTAAAAAGTTTACAGTGCAGAAAGGTAGAAGATATAGATGTAATATATAGCAGGGGTCTGTCCAGGAAATTTTTACAGGGTCCCTTTTTTGTGAATTTTTTTTTTTAGAATTTTGAACATATGCTAATTTTGTGAAATTCTTTTAATATAGGGTAATTTTGTGAAAATTAAGAACAAAAGCTCTCGTTCAACAAGAAACCTTTAAAATACAAAAAGAATTTGATTTTCTTATTTTATCATTTTTGCTTTCCCTATAAAAATTTGCATATTTTGAAGGTTTTCTATTAAACAGGACTCCTTAGTAAACAAAACAGTTTTTCAAAATGCCAAATTTTATTTTATTATAGTATTTAATTATCTGAATGCAAATTTCCACAATATTAGAGTGCACATTTACTTTAAAAAAAGTTGGGTAAATAAAATACAAATGAAACATTTACAACTTTATCCTTCTGGCACCATTAGATTTAAAAATATCAATAATGCAAGAACATTGATCATCGTATCCGGGCCATTCAAAACGATTCTCAAATGTCTATCTAAAGTGTCTTGTTTCAATGTACTTCTCAATTCAGAACAAATGAGGTTGATTCGGGAAAAAAGCCTCTCAACAGAAGCTGTACTTGAAGGTATAATAGTTGCCAAAGTTAGTAATTTCAAGCAATTCGGGATATAAATAAAGTTTGTTCTTGTGATGTTCTACTTGGATTTTCTTTTGTTTAGGGTGGGAATTTTGTGAAAATCCGTCTTCACTTAGTTTACTTTTGTGAAGGGTCCCTTTTCCACCTTTTGAATTTTGTGAAGGGTCCCTTTTCCCCCTTTTGAATTTTGTGAAGGGTCCGTTTTTGCAGAATTGAATTTTGTGAAGGGTCCGAAAACGGACCCAATTTTCTTCTGGACAGACCTCTGTATAGGCCAATATTACTTACTTTAAGAACCAAAGTTACTCCAGTTTACATTCTTATTTTATGAGAGATTTCTCTTATTCTAATGATTATTTTACTAATTTGAAATATTCTTTAATTAGTTTTAAATTAGTCAGTTTATTTAAAGCTAAACTTAACTTTAAAAAAGTTATGTTTTTAAAAAAAAAACAGAGACTAAATAGCCAAATACATTTGACACTCTATATTCGATTATGAGTAATTAAAAAGCTAAAACAACTATAATATGCATAACACTTTTGAAATTTTGCTACATTTATAAGCTTTGTGTCGTTGTTAATTGTTACTGCTCAAAACTTAGTGAACAATAAATAATAAACAAGCAAAACATCAAACAAAATGCAGTAAAAAGTATTAAACAATATAGCTTGTGAAAAATGTTGTGAATACAAAACACTAAGTAAACAAAATGCAATGTCCACAAATAAATATGCAATGTGTAGGAACAGTGTATTAGTGCATGGTTAGAGTGAGAGTCTGATAGTGTAAGCAAGGTAGAAAACAAAGGGCAACACTAATGTTCATAAGCACTTTTTTTATGTAAGCAAACAGCACTAAAGGTTTAAAGGACAATTATTTTAGCTTTTTACAAAAGCACAGTTAGTAAAATAGATTAAAAAAACAGCTTTTAATTCTAGCATACAGTTATTACTTTAACTCCACAGCAGAATTATGTTTTAAATAACTTCACCCAATAAAGTTTTCTTGTTAATTATTAAAAGTACTTTTTTCTCTGCAGAATTCCTAATTGGTTTCTTAAGTGTGTTACTTTACTTATTATTATCCTGGTTATGCAAAGAAAAATTCCATATTACATGCATAACATCTCTAATGAAAACTATTTTTACAGAGTTTTTGGAAGACTTCTAAATAAGTACAAAAATATTAATAGGTAAGGGTAACAAAAATCAGTTACGAAATTTCTTCAGATAAAAGATTTCTTTAAAGTATAGTTGGGAAAATGTAATTTTATACAGGACATTCCAATGCTTTTTTTACTTAAAAATTTAATTAAACCAAGTTTTTTTTCCTCTCATGGGGCTGCAACATTGGCGGTCAAGATTTTGAAGACTCTGCATGTCCCCCACAACTGAGAGCCATTTTTTGTGGCACCATCTAGGGCGACTCTCGTTACCAATTTTGCCACCCAGATTACAATGAATCCGAGCTCTTTGTGGATGTAAAAGTATGCCGAGATTTAATTTTGCCCAGAGAACCCAAGTAAAATGGGTCCTCCAGGTATCTTTTACATGCACATAATCATATGACATTCGTGCCCAAGATTTTCCCATCCAGAAAATCCGACAACTCAGCCGGAGCTCGACCCCGCGATCTTGGGCTTACGAGGCAGACACGTTTAACCTCTCAGCCACTGAGTAATTAAACCAAGTAAAAGAATTAATTTAATTCCTCATAGCAGCACATTGTTCATGAACATTATTGTCTCCCTTCAATTACAATTTCATCTCTAACGCACTCATTATCAGTAAATTCTGCTGTGGAGGGCAAAGCTGTTTAGATAGGAACAGAGAACTATGCAAAGAGTTAGAGGCAGAGAGAAGTTACCATGAAGAAGCATTCACACAGTTGTAGGTCACCCACCATCTTGAACTGTTCGAGCTGGTGCTGCAAAGCATTGGTTTGCTGGTGTTGTACGTAGTAGTTAGTGTCGTTGTAAGTGTTGTTGCTCAGAGTGTTATTGGACCCGAGACCCGGTGAGCTGGAGGGGGATAGACTGTGTGAGACTGGGGAGGTTGGGGCACTGCACGAGTGATCGGCTGGACTTGCACTGCGGTAGGAGCCCATTGGTATCTACATGAAGTGGGGAAAGAAAGAGCTTTAGATTACAGCTTCAGAAAATGTTTAGCATCATAGGCAATACAAAACAGTTAATATATATACTTTTTTAAGTATTTAAGTGAAGTCCAGTAAAGTTATATTTACTTTAAATTACTAAAAAAATCACAAATGGCTAAAATATAATTAATTGAAAAAGTTTTTTTTCTAATTTTTATAATGGGAACAAAAGTAACTTAACTTGAAAACAACTTTAATGCTGATGGGCAACTTAAGAGAAACAGTGAAATTATCATTCAAAAATTTTAAAACAGCTTGAAAACTTGCAAAAAGTTAAAATCGAAATCTACAAACCTATGTTGTAAAATATGTTCAAAAGTCAATTTTACCTCTACAATTGAAAGAACCTATATTTAAAATTAGTATTAAAAGAGCATATAAAAAGTATAAAAGAATGTGGATCAATTAAGTAAAATTGTAGATGTTTCAAAGTTAAATGACATAAACATGCTTTATTATGAAAGAAATTTACATTTTCCAATATTTTTAAAAACAAATATTTTAAATAGTAAAAATTTAATTTAATGTGGAATTTATTTTTCTGAATGAAAATTAATCAAATAGTTCCTTTAAATTTTAAAATATATTTCCCGATAACTTAACAGGTACTTTTGCCAAAATAAAGGTTTTAAAAATATTACACTAACATGTTTCAACAGTTTTTTGAATATCTTAAATTTCAAAGTTCAAATATTAGTTTTTCCTATTTTTTCCAGCAAAAAATAAACATGAATATCAATAATTGAATATAATGCATCTACAGGAAAATAAAATCTCAAATATTTGTAAGCATTTTAGTTTCATTAGAAACTGGGGAGTCATGAGCAGACCTTCAAACTGTGACTGTATCATTAATTCAACAAACCATCATGACAACTCTACTGACTAACTCGGAAATAACCATCTTCCAGATTCTAGGCTTCAAAAGAATATTTTATGTTTTCCCCTTCAGAAATACATAAGACATGGATATGATATAATACATGCAAGCAGGGCCTGTTCCTTCATAAAGCCTGTTAGGCCCGGGCCTATAGCCCCTAATTTTAGTTTCTATTATGCAAAATGCTATAAATCTCCAAACATATCAGTAAACTAAAAACTAAACTAAAAGTTTGTGCTCAATTTTAACTAAGAAATTGACCTAACGTGATTCTTTTTCATTCATTATAAGGAAGCCTATAAAGTTGTAGCAAAAATTTGATACATAGGTCATTTTGCATCATCATTACCGGAAATCATACACACTTTTTTTTCTATAAAAGGGCCCCTAAAATAGGTTGTGCCTATAGTCTGAGATTTCCAAGAACAGGCCCTGCATGCAAGCTCAAAAAGTAGTTAAAATCTGGTATTGTCGGCATTAAATCCAGAGAGAGTTGTCAAGTCTGTGTGAGTTATCACAAACCTGGGACAGAGTAGGCGATGTGGGTGAAGCCTGATCATATCCAAATGCTTGGTTGTTTTTCGTCTGTTGTGGATAGACTCCAAACTGGGGTGTCTGCTGGGAAGAAGTTTCAAGTGAGAGAGCGTGGGCATCCATTGTCAAGCCCTAATGAAATGGCAACAAAGCAGAAAAAGAGAGCGTACAGAAAAACAGAATGAAAAAGCATCTAAAAGAATAACTAAAAAGTATACTAAAGAAAATAAGGCAACTTAAATAGTTAAATATGTTATAACACTTGGTAATACTGCCTTGTGCAGGTAAGCTGCAGTATATGACTTGGACCATTCTTGCAAGCACTCATTTATTCTAATCTATAAGAAAACATACTAATAAAGACTGGTTATTTCAGAGCAAAAAAGGTCCAATTTATTGTTGTGGTTACGACAGTTTACCTGCCCAAGACAGGAATACATACTTAAGAGATTTTTGAATACTTAAATACTTTAAGAGAGAAAAAAATAACAAAGAATGCTGCTATGGCAGAAAGCATAAAATTCCTGTTTAAAAAATCAGAACTAAAAATAACTCATTAAAGAAAATGGGAAAAAAAAAGAATAAAAACTGAGATTTTATAAAAGCAGCAAAATGAACTCAAATCAGCATTATAGACAATGAAGTACCACTTATTTTTTTTTTAAGTATTTAAGTTTTCCAGAAAAATTAGATGCTGAAAAAAAGTTATGGGAAAGGGTTTTTTTCAGTGTGTGTGTATGTTTATGAGTGCTGAACAAAGTTTGAAGTTTGAAAACTAGAAAACAAAATCTTAAATAATCTAAGCAATTGGCTAGAAAATTTTAAGGAGGCAACAATTAATCTTTTAAAACACTGAGTCCAATACATTACACCTGATGATTCTCATATTCTTACATACACCAAAACCGAGCTTAAGTTTGCAGCAGAGAAATGTACTAGGCGGAGGAATCGGCGTAAACAACGCTGCTGGCCCCGATATTTCGCCTGCTCCTTCGAACCTGATATTCGTGCGCCCTGTTACGTCAAAATCGACGGGAAAAAATAATTAAAATAACACTCTAACTGAAGCTAAACTAATAAAAATAATAAATTTATGTCTTGAAATAACAAATAAATTTGTTTATTGAATGGTAAATACCTTTTTGTATTCGATTCTGGCACTCAAAAATTAGAACTGTTATTCCTTTTTCTAGTAGAACATTTGTATACTGCAAACTTAATGTCGTTTTGGTGTAAAAGATAAAATGTTTTGTATACTAAGGAAAATATGACACTAATTCATGTATTTTTAGGGTCTTTTATAGCTCACATTTTTCAAAGTGGGCAACTTCAATTTAGAGATCAGCACTTTCAGAAACATACCTATCAACACCAACTAATAATTATCTCAAAACTTACTGAACAAAATTATACTTTTTACAAGCTTATTTATTACAGAAGTAAAATCAAGAATTAATAAAACTGTTTCCTTTTCTATAAAAAAAATGGATAATACTATATAAACATTCCCGAAAAGACCATAATTAAATTGAGCTGAAATTCCAGCAATACACTATTCGGTAAATTAAGAAAATTTAGCACTTAAATGCTGTGAAAAAAGATTCCATCATATGAGACTGCCCTTAATATTTAACTTACCCTTGGAATACAAAATTAAAAATATAAAAGATTAACAGTCATCAAAAGACTGCAATATAGATGTTGGTTGCAAGAGACTCCAATTAGATGGTAGGGTGACATTAAACAAACAATTTTATAACACAGGCAGTCAAACACCATTAAACAAAGGATACTCATTTTGGTCATTATCTTTTTGAGTTATCATTAGGTTTGGTAAAAAACGATGCTTATTTGATAATGCAGTTATAATCGAAAAATTATTATTTGCACACATATAGGTTTAAACTTTTAAGAATTATAACCAAGTTATTGCTGTAGTTGGCGACCCAGCAGCACAACGGTTAGGGAGCTAGCCTTCGGAGCTTCTGGGTTCGTGTTTCAATCCCAAGAAGGCATGGATACTTGTGTTTGTCAATAAATGTTGTTATTTGTCAATGTGGTTGTGTCATCCTTTCTATGTGTCTCTCTTGTGTCTGTGTCACTTCTGGCGAGTGGTGTAACGGGCTATAAAGCCAAGGCTCCACCCTTATAGAGGGCGCATTCCAAGTTAAATTTAAGTTAGTGCTGTAGTTGAAGTACTTACATGAATGGGCTTAACTGTAATTTAAAGAGTAATAAACTTTTAAAAAAATCTTGGCTATGATTGCATTTCAATATCAACCAAAAATTAGGAATTTTGGAAAATTTGAATGAATATTTTAAATATACTTTGTGTCTGGTGGGTCTTAACAAAAACTTGACGAGAAATACAAATAAGCTTTCAGGTGAAGAACAGTATAGTTCGGAAATTTAGAGAAGTACAGTTAACACATAACCATGCACATTTACTTGCTACTTTACTATGCTTTTAAAACAAGTACAATAAATATTAGTTAAAATAAACATACAGTTTTCATTTAATGCATATTTCAATATTTTCTACATATCTTAATATCATAAATACTTATTCTTGTTACCTTAGTGCAATTATATAGAAGTATGTAACATGTATGGAGTTTCAAAAATGCTAAATAAAAATCTGAGGATACTCATTTCATAATACAATTTTAAATGTTATCTCAAAATTAAAATTCTATGGACTGATTTAGTGATTTTTATTTAGAATCATCTTTTAGCAATTTTAAAGTTGTTGAAATACACTAAATCATACATTTCAACCTTGATTAGACTATAATTCAAGATGTGGTGACTCGTCTATTAAGCTTGTCTTAACAGGCTTTGTAACTATCTGTTAACATAAGATATTTATATTCTGATAATCGTTTTATAGGACTATAGTATTTTCATCTTGAATAAACTATGACATGATCAATCTGGTTCATGTTACATATTGCTACAGAAGCCTTGAAGGGCTCCTTCATAACATGAAAAAATTTACTGTTACCTAATTGATATCACAGCTTGAAAGAACTTTTTTAATATGCTTTTTAGAATTGCAATAGATTGTTAGCATTTAAATAGAGATTTGCTTAGTGCACAAAGCAAAGAGTGAGAACAAGAGATGGGAAAGCAGTGACAATTGAAGCAAAGAAATGTAAAAAAAGGCACATTTCTGTAAGGTTTTAAGCCAAGCTAGCATAAAGACAAAGCAAATTTATGAAAACCCACATTTCTTTTGCCACTAGTAATAAACAAATAATATTTAAAAAAAGAAAATAAATAAAAATTAATTTTATATGAAGTTAAATAAAATAAGGTAAAATTCTTGCAAATATTTTTTGTTAAAAAACAGGTTCATAAAGCCCTTTAAAAAACTAAATAAAAAAATATACTTCTAAATGAACATAATAAACTGAAGGAAATTAACTTTTCATTTAATAGTATATAAGGTAACTAAAACTATAAAAAAATAATAATAATAAAATTAAAAATATAGGATAAAATTTTAATGAGAAGGTTACTTTCTTAGTAATTATAAGGTAAATTATACATTAAAAAAAACTCAACTTCCATATAGACACACGTTAAAATTAAAACCAGTTACTTAATTTTAACATTTTAAAGGACTTTTGAAGAACTAAACCACCCAAAACCAAAACAACAAAAAGTAACAAACAAAAACCCCGTATTCCATCTCTGGATCTCCTCTTTACCTCCATGTTATTAATCCAAGATCGTTGTTGTTGATGATGATGGTGGTGATTGTGCATAGGCTGCATATGCTGCCTATGGTGTGCCTGCTGCTGTTGCTTATAACGTACTTGTTGCTGCAGGGCTGCATTGTGCTGGTGCCCGTGGTGCCTGGGGCTGCCACTGCCCAAGACAAGGTTGGTGAGATTGTGGTGGTGGCGTCTCCTTGACGACGGAGAAGGAGAGGGGCCAGGGCTGGAGTTGCGGCTGCCTCCGCCTCCGGAAGAGGTTGTGATGAGGGTGCCTCCGCTGAGACTGTTGCCTGGAGTGGGGATGGTTTTGTTACATAGTATAAAATGTAATTTTAACAGGGATCGGACTCCAGCTTTAATTAACCAATATTAAGTATAGGGTAATGATAATACAGTGAAACCTCTAAGAGCGACCATCCTCCCGTTACCTAATAAATCGATCGCAAATGGAGGTTGGTCTCTCCCGGAGTACAAAAAGTTAATTGGGTAGAAAGTTGAAACATCATTTTACAACGTATTATCCATTAAAAATTTACAAAAATCTATTAATCGTTAAATTTATTTATTAATTCGCAAATAATGTACACAAAATTATACTAACATATTTTTAAAAAACTAGTGTGAACTAATTAAACCTTTTTAAGGCAAGAAGAAATTTCTGACTGTTTAACTTTTTTTTTATTTTTTCCAAATTACTAATTTTTCTAATTTATTTTTTAAATCGGAAAAAGACGCGTTATAAAAAAATATATTTATATGAAATGGGACTTGAAATCGGTCGTTTGTGGAGAGCATATGCGAAAAGTTATTTATCTGGGATCGGACTCTAGTTGTACTTTTAGTTAACTAATATAAAGTATAGGGTAATGATGATACTGTGACTGGTTCAAAATCTGCAAAGGAGATTTTGTGTTTTCTACACGTCTGTGGAGGTTGTGATTCTATTACAGTGATTTTTTAAACATTATTATGTCTGTCAGACTGTCTGAAGACACTCTATAGCTCTGGGCTGGAGTTAGGGCTGCCTCCGCCTAGTGCAGCTTGTTTGGGAAACAGCTCTAATGCAATATACAGGGATGTTAGTGCTTCTTGAACAAAAAAGCTGAAATCCAAACCAAATGCTTGGTTTGGATAACCAAAAAAGCTGAACTAAGCGTGACCAATAAAATTGGAATTTTAGCAATTATCACGACACGACAAATGTTAATGTAATAATTATATGATACTATACTACTAAATGTACTTTTAATTTTACTTATAAACACTTTAATATAAGTAAATTTACTTTTATTTATATTTATGTTATTTTGGGGGGAGGGGTCATCATCAGTTTTGTCTGTGTGTGTGAACATGATTTACTGTTTATTTGGTGTATTACCATCAAGTTTTGGTAGTTTGGCAGTTCCATAAGGCTAAAAATTTAGGACTGCCTCTTTGGGGTAGAAATCCCCAACATTTGGTTTTCAATGCACATCCTCATTAACATAGTTCATACATTTGTTAAAAAAATATTCAAGCACTTTTCCAGAAAAATTTAAGGACTAGAAATAAATTAGCAACATAAAATCTACATATATAAAGAGTGCATAAGCCGACACTCCGTTTAAAAAAAAAAAAAAAATAGTCTACAATCAGAAACCCCAGTATATATATAGACAAATATATATAGACAAATATATATATAGACAAATATATATATAATATATATATAGACAAATATAGGCTGAAGTAGAGAAAAGGTTCAAACGTAAACAAAAAGAATTTTAACTTTCAAGCTGTACTTGTGATCACGACGCACGGACACTTGATCGGAAAAAGTATTGTGGTTGTCCGACTGGACTGAACCGAAGCTACAAAAGATACTCTTCCGATTAAGCAGAGCCACAGAACTGTCAATCATTCTGATGCAATGTGAAGTCATTGGCAGATTTCGTGAAAATTACTAGGCGGCGAAATAAGCAAAATCAGAAAGCATTATTGGACTACACATTCTTGGTCACGGTAAATGATCGTCTTCTAATGATGGGGGATTGCACCGGCCCGTTGATCAATAATTGAAGACATCTTGATGTAATCTAATCTCAATCCATCCTCAAATATTAATAATTTTTTTATCCTTATTGTTGAAATCCATTATTTAAACTAGTTATTTATCAAAAATTAAGCTTAGTTTTCATCAATATAGAGTTTCTTCTATTAGAAGATTGCACTGGATGGCCGAGATTTGAAGACATCTTGTGTATTCTAATCTTAATTCATCTTGCTATTTTGATAGAAAATTTTATCTTTCTTATTAGAAACAGTAGTTTTAACTAGCAGTTTATTGAAATTCAGGTTTAGTTTCACCGATTTACGGTGCAAATGTTAGGTTTGAATTATCGTCGCACTAGAGCTACACGAGGGCTATTGGGGACGTCGTATTTTAGAACCACAGTCAAGTATGGTGCAAAGAAAAAGTAAATTAAGAATTTGTCAAAGAACTTTAAGAAGTAAGTACAATAAAAGATAAATATATTATCAATACGGTATTATTACGATAATATAGCTATAAATAGTTCAAAATCAATCGAAATCTAGTTACCTAAAATATGAGTCTGATGTTGCAGTGAAGTGGGAGACAGGGTCGAAGTATTGGGCGGTGAGTGAGACATTTGTACACAATTGATGAGGCCGCCTTGGTCTTCAGCGTCCAATGGGGTAGTTAATGGGGGTGGAAAATGTAAGCTGGTCAAATCGGGTAAAGATCCTGTGTTGCTTGGCACGTGCAAAGACCCAGACTCCTCTTGAGATGGGTAAATGCTATGCAGATAGATATTTGATTTTTAAAAAAAATTTACACTTGTTGAAATTTGTTAACAAGAGCAGAATCAAATTATAAACAAGAGTACAAGATTATATAATCGTTTTGAATATTCTGATTAATAAGCAAGGCCAACATTATTTTTTTCATAAACCATGGTTTCAATATAATAATTTAAATCTTATATGAAAAATGCCACTTTTTCACTTCTAATTAAAAAAGTTCTTAAATACATAGGTTGAAAAGATCCGATTCCTCAACACATAGAAAATTCATTTTAGATTTTTTATGCTGGACACATATTTGTCCTCTATCAGCCGTAATTTTGTAGCAAGAGGGAATTAAAACTTATTTTTCCATGCTTTAAATCAACTGCATACATATGCATAGTAACAAATCGTCAAAAAAAACTCGTCATTTTTATATTTTCCTGAAAACTTGAATTTTTAATATAATTTTTAAAGGAACTATTAGTTTAGATACCAATCTAAAACAGTATGGGATCAACATGATATATAAAACCGGAATGGTGAAGTTAAGTTGTACAATAACAGTCATCAAATATGCAGCAGCCGTTGCAAGAAATATTTACATCGCATTCCCTGCTTTTTTTGGGGGGGGGGGATTTAAAAAATAATATACCTCATCAGTTTTAAACTTAATTTTTTAACCAATGTTCTTAATAGCTTTTTTATAAAGATAATCTAATTAAATGAAAGTTAAATAGAGAAAATAAATACAGAAAGAGAAATAGAAATTGTGGTTAAACTCCCAGGAATGCGTAGAGACTGGAGATGTTTAAAGTTCCTGTATTTTAACATAAGCCTCATGTTCATTAAGTCCGATTTTAAAATCTTTGTTTTTCATGTGTATAAGAGGATGCATTGGCAAGGAATCAATTAGCAAGGAATGTTCTAAATGTCCTAGTCATTAGAAATACAATGGAGAAAACTAATTTGTTGAGAGGAGAGAAAATAATTTTAAATTACAACGATTTTAAAAAGTTTCCAATACATCTAAAGTAAGGGATTAACATAAAAAAAAACATTATTCAGAAGAAATATTAATATTTTTTGAGTGAAGTATATGGTTATTAAATGCATGTACATTAATGGCTAAGATGGGTGAAAAAAATTGTGGTAAGTTCTTTAGCAAGTTTATACGAGCAAATGTTGGAAGCGACGAGGAAAAAAGGAATATTAGGTTTGCAAACTTTTGGTGATGCATATAACCTCGAGCAATGGAAAATTGGGGGATTAAAGACTTCTGTTTAGAAGGAGAATAATATTAGATGAATTTTGAAGGATTGTTAATTATTAACTTAATTCACAGAAGGATCTTTTTTTAAGAGCTACCTAAGGAACATTTAAAGTTGGTTGAATGACTTGGTTAAGATGATTTAAATTGTCCCTACCTACAATTTGTATAACTTTATCAGTTGACAAGATGCCAATTTCTTAATTATTATGAAGATTTCTTAATGTTTGCGATACAGAATTTTTTAGATTTTTAGAAAGTTGATAATTCCAAATACTATTAACATTTCTGAGAATTCAGAACACTGTTAGAGTTCATTTGAGGGCATTGTCATTTTGTGTTGTTTAGCTGTTTTGGGTTTTATTTTAGTCTGAGTTATGTAACAGTCAGAAAAATGTGGGCGTCTTGTATTCGCACCGAATCATGTAATTTTTACATAATAAAATATTTGCTCTACAAATTAATGTTGCTTTCTTCATTAATCTTTCCATGTATTGTTTGCAAAGTTAGCTAATCTCTGATGAATAGCTAATCTCTTAATAAACAACAAAAATGAAAACTGAATATTACTTACTTTATACCAGGTACCTCACAGGACTTTGGCCTTGCTTGTTGTAATGGAATAAGTTGTTGCTAAAATAAAATGTAATTATGGATGGGTTAAAATAAAATTCAAGTTAACATTGAAATTTATTTTTCGAAGTAGAATTGCAACTGCCTAATTGGAGTATGTCTAATTGAAGACAGTCTTGAAAAATAATGAGCTACTGTAATGAGAAAATTCTTCACAATTGAAAATGGAGCCAGTCTGCATAACCATTATTATAATTTTTCTTCTTTTCTAAGCAATAATAAAAATGCCAGGAAAGGCATTTTTTGAGGCTATAGGAATTAGAAATTATGAAATTTTGGGTGAGATTATATATAAGTTTGTCAAGAACATGTTTTAAGAGGTATTAGAATTACATGAATATTTGTGTAAGCTTTTAAATGTGTGCACTCGAAGGTAAACAATAAAAAACAAAGCGGGCAACCTTCACCAAAAGGAAGCTAGCTTTTATTCTATATCAAAACAGAACTTGCCTCAAATTCAGCCCTCCTCATCTTATGTTACGTTAAACTTTGTTAATAGTGTATTCTTTGTAAAAGAAAATCAGAATAACTATGCCAACTTTTAATATTTTGAAAAACAAGCCTCTTCTACAATAAGCTTATACTGAACACTTAAATATGTTGCAGATATATACGCAGATATATATTGTAGAGATATATACAAAAACTTATCCTCCTCGGGGGAGGAAACATTGACACATTCTTAAAACTATGTATGCAGCCAATAAGCAAGAACATCCTGTTTTGTTTACCTATGATTCAAATGCCTCCCGAAACATTAGTGTTTAGTTATCGGTGTATTTGTTATTGAGATATTGTTAGTGATGTAATACTTCTGTTTATCACTGTATGTATGCATATTTTTTATTGAAAAGGGTATTAGTACATTATGCTGTAATTTTTAACTGGCTTTAAAGTTTATGAACTGTCAGTCGACTTTTTTTGGATGCAGCTAGTAGTCATTTGGCCCAGATAATAAAAAAAACTATTTTTTAAGATTTCTTATGAAATTAATATTCAGAATGCTGGCAGTTATGTAAAACTAAAGTCTATGTAAAGAAACGGGATTGCGTTTACAGTGTCCCCTAGAGGCATATATCTAAGTCAGTATTTCTACCTTAAACACGGAACAGGATAAAGATACAGTAGAACCTCGATTTTGCGACCTCACGATTTAGCGACCTCTTCGTTATAAAGACCGCTTCAGAAAGTCCCAATCCTTTTACCATAATAATAGGTGTTAAAAAACCATCGTTTTTTGCGACCGAAAAACTAGCAGTTCTTCGATATTGCGACCGAATATTTCTTAAAAATTTCAGAAAAAAATTTGCTACATGAAGACATTTTGGTATTTGCTTCAAAATTTCAACTTGTGGAAGTGTTTGAGTGAGTAGAACTGGTTTGCTTTTGTTTGAACACAATAAAGAAAGGCCTCACAAGCGAGGAAAGTGGTCCAACAATGGATGAATAGGGCAGGGACGAATTCCGGGAATTCGCCGGGGACCAGTGTTGCAAACAAAGCCAAGGTCAGCTTAATTTGTCACGCATTCTGTGATTGGTTGTTAAACATAGATGTAGAAAATACGCGACCACATTTGACCATTGGACTAACTGACCTCGAACAATTTGAATGTCTACAAAATGGCTCTTAAAAATAAACGGAGCCAAATTTCTACCAATGTAAAATGTAAAATTTTGGCCGAAATAGACAAGAAAAAAGTTTCAAAAGCAGAAGTTGCGAGAATGTTTGGCATTCAGAAAAGTACTTTATTTACGATTTTAAAAAGTAAAGATAAAATTTTAGCTGCAAACGATTCCGGTAGCCTAAAAAATAGAATACGGACAAGGGATGGAAAATTTCCACTTTTTCTAGAAAAGGCTCTGGTGGAGTGGTTACAACTAATAGTACTTCTTGGAGCGGACATTACTGGAAGAGAAAAACTACCTCTTCTTGTCATAGGGAAGTCCACAAATCCAAGATGTTTTAAAGGAGTTAAGTTTGCCTACTGCTTACAAGAACAACACTAAAGCATGGATGACGTCCGCCATCTTTAAAGAATGGATCCGCAAGCTTGACCGAAAAATGGCAGCCGCGAAAAGGAAGATCCCGCTTAATATTGACAACTGCATAGCTCATCCCGTCATCAACAACTTAAAGGCTATTAAAGTAGAATTTCTACCTCCTAATGTCACAGCAGTTCTCCAACCGATGGATCAAGGAGTAATTCATTGTTTCAAATCAAATTACCAAGAAGATTGTCAAGAAAATGATAGCTGCCATCGAAAATCAGAAACCTTACGTAATTGACGTTTTTGGGGCGATGCATTTAGCAAAATCTGCCTGGAACAATATTTCCGAAGTAACAATCGCCCACTGTTTTAGGCATGCAGGCTTTAAATCCAAAGAGGAACTGGGAGAGGGAATCAAATCATCCGAAGTAGTCCGGGATCAATCATCTTTACAATCAACGTCCGATGCCCCACCATCACTTTGAGACAATCTTCAATTACTTCATTTTTATCTTCACTATAAGTATAAATACGAAAATAAACGTTTCTACAGGTATGTACATTTGTTTTCTCTGTAAGTTTTTTTTAATTAAAATTCTTTATAACGTCCCTTCGATATAACGACCGCAAATTGTTGGTCTCGAGAGCGGTCGCTGTATCGAGGTTCTACTGTAAATGGCAATTACAAATTTGTAATTTAAAAGTCTACAATTTATGTACAAAGGTGTAGCAGCAATAAAAGAAGCCTATTGAATCTCCAACTAGGCCAAGATCATAAACTATATTGTTGGTAGTTAAAAATCTTAAAAGATAATGTTATTTATTTAAGAAAAAAATCATAAAAAACTAGTAAATACCTTTTTTGGGTCCCAATAACTGTTCAATTGATCATTCTCATGTAGAAAATTGCCATCAACTTCTTTAAAAAAATAAATATTATTAAAATATAATTTTTTTTAATACTCTTTTAAAAGACAAATATTAATACTGATAAAAGATATTGCCATTTTGGCACTCATGGGTTTTGTAGAAAATCTTGTATAATAAGTTTGAAGGATGTAAGTTTGCTGATGAAGATACAACCTGTATAGCATAATTGACCATTATACAAAACCTATACTCAATAACATTTAGTATGACACTTTGTTAATGCTGACACTTGTGTCATTTTTGTTATAAGGCTATATATATGAAATGTTATCTTATATTGTTAGTTATAACCAAAAAAAATCGACTGTTTCCATGAATAACATGTATTAGCAGTTTCAATAACTGAACAGAATATAATGTAGACATTTTGAGACCATGATTGGTTTAGTTAAAAGCTGAGTTGCTTTTAAAAACAAAGAAAATTTTGTATGATGGCAATTTAAACTTAAAAGTTGATTTGAATAAGAAAAATGTAACTAAATAACATAATCAATTGGTCACAATATCAATGAATACTTTCAAAATTAATATACACAAGATAAACACTTCATACCATATGATCTGTTATTAGGAGGTGTGTTGGCACCATGATAACTGTCCTGTGGGCTCATGGCACTTTGATGAAGAGCAGAATCCGAATTTGTCCTATGAAAAGGGCATAACAAATATGAAAAAGAAATTATCAGTTTTAAAATATTTTAAAATGTAAATAACCATTCATATAAGTTATGTTCGAAACATAAATCAGGAAAACACAAAATAAACATTAAAATATTTCATCAGCATTTTTTAATAAGTTTGGCATAAAGGAAAAGTTGTTGAAGCTCAAATTGTTGTGGGACCTCAATTTCTCATAGTGGCACAAGAAAGGAAACAAGTTGCAAATTAAAAATCAGCTTTCTATTTTATGACAATGTTGTCAAATTTTAGAAAAGGATCTTTATAAATTTGATAGAATGTCTTGTTAGTTACATAGTATGTACTCCCTTAATCATTTAATTGGATTCTATGAATACTTCAGAAAATAAATTGTAAAAAAAACATGGCTTCATTGTGTTACATCAATGCCTTGGTATCTGATGCATATGCTAGGACAAATCTTAATGTTTACAAAGCAAATTATATTGAATGCCAATACATGAATACATATATTGAATACATATAATATGAATTTAAGCCTTGGACATAAAAAAAAACCAGTTCCTAACGCTATTTAGCAAAACAGGGTGGCTACAGAATCTGTGAAAACAAATTCCCTGATTTTCCAGGCTAAATGTAAAAAATTTCCCTGATTAGCGGCAATGGACTATATTAGCATGCTGGCTTCCTCCTGGTATTAGTAAAACCACTTTTTAGTATATTTAACATTAAAAGAAGATTTTAAAAAAAAAAGAAATTTAATTAATGATTATACAATGAGCTTTTTAAACTAAATCTATAAAAAAGCAAGCATTAAAGCCCATATAACAAAATTTTTTTAGTTATGATAAGACTTAAGATTATCAAGCTATGATATAAAAATAAAGTATTATTAAGTGTTCGATGGTCATCGGTGGATTTTAAAAAATTACTAGGCAGAAAAATAAGTTCAATGAGGAAGCATTGTTGGATTGCACTAGAAGTTAGTTGGCCAATATTTGAAGAGATCTTATTGGAATTAAAATCTTACTTAATCTTCAAATTTTAATTTTGTTTAAACTTTTTTTAAACTGAAATTTAAGTTTAGTTTTTATTGATATGGGCCGAGAATAGTGAAGTTGAATATCGTTGCACTAGAGCTTGGGGTAGGGCGATACAGTTAAAACGAAAGATTAATCAGCAGTAACTCAACCACTTAAGTGAAAGCGTTTTCAGGATTAAACTTTTTTATCCTTTCTTTTACCGGTTAAAATGGCACTTTTGGAAATTTTCCCTGATTTTTTTTAAAAAATCACCAATTTCCCTGACTTTTCTGTGATTTTTCCAGATTGATTAAATTTCCTGATTTTTCCATGATTCCCTGATCCTGTAGCCACCCTGCAAAAACAGGATGTTTTCCCAAAGAAGGAAGCTGCACTGTTCAGTAGTGGCTACAGAATTTGAAGAAACACACTACCCCTAAATTCTTGTTGATAAAATAGGCTTATGGTTTTAAAGGTTCTAACCCTTTTTTTTTTAGATAAAAACTTTGTCTTGTTCAGAAATATACATTTTAAGTGTGCTTTATGTGAAAAATACATATTAGCAAATGTGATTTTTGATGATTTTTAAGCAATTTCTGAAGTTAAAGTAGTGTGAGAAACTAATGAAAACTGTAAAAAAAATATCACCTTCTCCAATTGGTGTCTGGTGGTGGAGACAGATACGAAGAGTTATAAGGTGAGACATCAATCTATATATAAAAAATAGAGAATTTAATGTCTTAATACCTTTCAAAAGGCTTACAACTAATGCATTTTTTTTTATATTAAACAAACTAAGAAAAATATTGTTTTCAAATGTTCACACTCTCTCTATAAATCTCGCTATCTATGTCTCTCCCTCCTGAATATGACACTAAAAGTATAATATTCAAGAGTGATAAAACACGACTGATTTAAAGTATTTAATTTAATTATGGATAAGTGGCCAAATTATTTTACTCAATATATTTTACTATTGGGGAAAAATAGCACAAACATTTCCTAAAGTAATTAGTAAATCATACATTCATACATATTGAAACATAGGAAATGTCACTTTTGTCCCCTACAGAAGTTTTTTTAATGAATAAATTATTTCAAAATAAGATGATGCAATGTAAGAGTACTTAAACACTTTTTTTTTCAATGAATACATGTTCCTGTTTAATATTAAATTTTCTGAGGATGAGGGTCAGTAGAAACTTCAGAGGGTAGAGGCAACATAGAGGTAAAAGTGTGTACTGAAATATGCTTTAAAAAAAATATTAAAATACTGTCATTCATATTATTAGGCACATCCACCTGCTGCTTGCTAACACCCACAACTTGGAGGGGGGGGGGGGGAGGGGTGAAAATGGTCCCATTCCACACACATTAACACTTATGTTAAAGAAAAAAGTTTAGATCTTACTTTCAGGAATATCCTCATTTAAAGGGAATATGCAACTAACATTACATAGAAATTTTTTTAATAATATCCTATTATAGCAAAAAAAGTGCAAGTCTGGCAATAATTTAGCAACCCATTTGTTTTAATAAGCATGATAGTTAATGTCATAAAAACAACGTATTGATTTAGTATACAAACACCAATCCAACTAACCCTCTTATTTTCAAAGGCAAACCGGCGGCTCTGATGTGGTACAGCATGACGACCTCTTTCTCGATGCACTCTATCGGCCGACACTTCTCGGCCTTGTTTCATTCCTTCTAAACTAGTGAGTGCGCTCTGAAAATAAAAACATATTTATTTAATGTAGTTAGCATGCAGCAAAAATTCAAAACTTTAGAGAAATTCTTTTAAGATGACATATGATAAAATACATTAAATACCAAAGAAATGCATCATTAGTTTTAAATGAACAAACACTTGTTAGTTTTCTAGCAATTATGCATTCCAACTAATAAAATAATTATCAAATTTTATTATGTCTTATAATCCAATTTTGAATTGAAGAAGAAATATTCATAAATGCTTTTTGTAAAACCGGATTACACATTTTCTTTTTATTGTTCGGATGGAAACCACACACACGTTAAAATATAGCACAATCGTATGCCAAATTACTTTACAGTATTTCTAAGAAACCAATTAAAAAATAATAAATAATAGAATTGTTGGATGTAGTTACATCATAATATATGAAAAAGACAACAATGAATAAATATTACAACATGATTACGAAATATATGCAAAACTTAGAACGAAATATATTTAATCTATCTTTTTTTTTTCAACTTTGTGATGTACTTCAATTGTCTCAATTCAAAATTGCAAATTAATCTAAAAAATAAGGCAAATTATTTTAAATCAATCTACAATAAATTGAATGTTTCTGAAAATAATCCATTAATACAAAACCTAAAATTTTAAGCCTACATAACTAATAAAATCCAAGAACTAAAATAGAATACTTTCTTGTTGCTCAAATACTTACTGAATTACTTTTCAGAAAGAACTAGGTTTGTAACAGTAAGTATCATTTACAACCGTTTCTACATAACATTTATACAAATTAGAACAAATTTCACTAAACACAGCATCCATAATTTAAACTTAATTATGCCAAAATAAACTATTTACATTAATTTTCAATTGCAAATAAAATTAATATTACTTATCGTCTGCTTGATTTATAGTAGTACGAATAATTAAATATTTATTTATAACGAAAAACATGGAACTACTCCAAAATGCATGTAAAATAAAACTAATCAGGATTATACACAAAAAAAATGCCTTGCCACTTACTTAGTAAACAAATAATGAATAATCACATTTCTGACGTTATAATCAAAATAAATTTTACCTCAAATAATATTTTTATATGAATTAAGTTTCTCGTGCTATTGTTAAGTTGGCAACAGCGATTGAAATGACTCGAAATTGAATTTCAATGGGGAATTCATCGACAAATAGTAGATTTTTGTCCGTCTGATTGTACAGACACACAGTCAAAAGTATACTTACATACCTTTCTAACAAAAAAAAAAATTAAGATCGAATGCATAGAACTGATTTTGGAAGGGGGTACGTACGCACATTGACCGCATATCAATACCTACTTTCTCATTTTTTTTAATTCTTTCGAATTAAAAAAAGAAAAGTAGGCTAAAAAAGCATAAATCATTATGCATAAAAGAAAAAAATTCTACCAGCTTTATGTTAGAAAAAGAAAGAAAAATGTTAGTGAAACCCACACAAAACACATTTATGCTTCATATTTATTAGATCTGTACTTTTATAGCTTTAATTTACAATGTCATCTATAGCAAGTTAAGGGATACACACCTGCAGATCAATGCTGTTGTTACCAATCTGATTCACATTTGGTAAAGAACCAGCCCGGTATGCTCCAAGGGACTGATTTATGTGCAAGTGGTGGTTTTTAGGTCCCTAAAAGAATTTGACATCACATTTAGAACTAAGCTTTAGCTAATTTAGAACAGATCCAAGAAATATGCAGCATAAAAAAAGCACAGATTTATAGCACAAAAAAAAATTCACACAAATACACAAGCAACTACAAACATATTTAATAAAAGAATAAATACTATGACTGTACAGTGCAATTAATAAGGTTTTATACGAATTTTTTTTTAAAAAAAAGGTGGATAATAGAGTCAGTCTATCTTGAAAATTTAACTATCTTTAACACACTCAGATAAACTTCAACAATCTTGTAGTATCATAGAATTGATTGAACAAGACTTTTCTAAAACAATTGCAGCTTTTAGCAGATTCAGAAAGAAATAAGACCTTAACATTACAAAGTTCCAATTTTCAAACACCCAAGTTAGTTTTAAAGCTAAATAGGCAGCAAATTCAGGAAAAAGTTAAACTAATTCTAAGTAAATGTATGTATGGGTTGCCCAAAAGTACCACTGACCATGCTCTAATAAAACTTTTATTAATTGAATTGTCTGTTGTACGAAAATTCAGCTCCGAATCCAAGAAAATTTTGGGCACCATGAACATATGAGGTCCTAAATTTAAGCCATTGGCACTTTGATTATAAGTGACATGAAACATTAATGCAAAAATAATGAATTGACGATTACTATTTTGGCGACAACAAATTCAAGAGTTCAATTACTTTTAAACAACTTTAGTACAATAGACCAGTGGTCGCAGTGCTAGGTCCTGATGGGCCACTCAAGTCCATACTTTTAAACACACTTAACTAATGAATAATTTTTAAAGTTACAGGTTTTAAAAGCAACTATACACAATAAAACCAAAAAAAAATGTGAACTTGAAATGAGATCCAAAATAAGTGTCAAGAAATTTTTGTCTTTAGATTATTAATGACGATAATATATGGAAAATACAATTTTATTTAAAAAAATTAATATACAATTTATTATGTTAACAAGATAGGAATAGGTAATGGGTGCTATTCATTAATAAAATGGACAATAACACAAGCATTTGTGCAAATATTTTTATAAATGCCCAAAATAAGAGCATTTTATGCATAAATATTTTGTCTCACTTTGAACAATATTAATTTTAAAAAAAACATCAAACCCTTGGCAAATTATAAACACTGTTAAAATAATTATTATGTGCATTTTCTAAATTAAATTAATTTTCTAAAAGGAAATCTATGAACAAATAAGCAATACATATAAATTTTAAGTAGAAGTTGTGCTACTGAAATTGAATTTGTTATGCAACCTCCTTCTGCAGCAACTCCTACCTGATATTGGGGGCCAATCTATTTCTGCGGCTAGTATTGATTACAGTTTTGTCTTAATGAGTGTTATTCAGTTTATACTCTATTAGCATTCTAGCAATATGTTAGAAAAAAGGGCCTGTTGGGGTTATTTTTTACTTTAAATTGAAAGGTAGTTGCTGTTTGAAAAAAAAAATGGAAAAAGAACTTATTTAGTTAGACTAGAATGAAGGATGTGTATTAAGATTATCATAAATAATTTTATATATTATTTTATGTGAATTATCAATAAGTTATATCAATCAAATATCAATATTTTGCAGAAATATTGAAAAATTCTCATAAGCCTATGAATTTTTGGATTTGGGGCTTTGCAAGGGCATTTGTCTTAACTAATAAAAAAATGGGCCTTTTACATAGCTAGATAGGAACAAGAACAACAATTGGAAACAATGCCAATGTTTAAAAATGTAAAACATGATAAGACAATTTCTTTTTTTTGTCAAAAGTTCATCACAGTCGTAGATTCTATTAACAAAATTATTGGTTGATATTAAGCGGGATTTTACTTTTGACAACAACAAAATTACAAGACAACATTCAGCGTAGTTTCAATTCAGAGTGATGGTATGATAAATAAAAATGATGGTACACGATCACATGATCAAATATTAGAATATGTAGCAGCATAAAAATTGTAAACAAATACTATTGCATCTTCCTTTGGACACTGTAACTGGAACCATAAATTAATATATGAATGTGATCTATTTTGTGTCCCAACTATGTTCAAATAACATCTACAAGTAAAGGTGAGGTTTGAAAGCGGGTCTCTGACCAAGCACAGAAGCTTGGAAAATATGTCTACCAACCAACATGCAAAGATTTATGAACATAAAAAACTGCATAGCACAATCAAAAATAAGAAATCTATGCAATATTAGTTTTGGTAAAGAAAAGTATTTAATTTAAAGAATCAATATGCTGATATTTTTGTTTTCAATATTCAAAAAACAAAATACCTGGAATGGAAATCGTGCTCATGCGAAGAAAAGAAACAATTAATTAATAAAAAGAAAATTAAAGGAAATTTAAATATAAACTGTATTAAGTGCAAATGAGTATTTCTAACATCAGAATATTATTGTAATCATTGTTATTAGCTGAAGACTATAGGTCAAGTCAGAAGTAAATCAATTGTAAAGTTTTTTTTTACAAATTGCTACAAATAAACTAAAGAAATCATAATTCGTTGCACATGGTAAGATTTGATAGAATACTTGAATAATGAATCAGTGCAATTTACAACCTAGTACTAGTCCATAATATTATAAAAAATACACACACATATCAATGAAATATTTTCAACCTTATGTAAATTTTATATATTGTTTACTTTTTGATAACAAACTTAGAATATGCACGAAATTATTCATCAAACAAGCATAAGTAAAGTAATAAATAGTAATTTTAAAATGTGTTTTACTATTATGTTAATAATTTGTGTGGGTTTTTTTTTATAAAAGAATTTTGTAGATAAAAATAAAATAATTTGCACACTGCAGCATGAAAAATAAGGTTTTATAAATCAAAACCATTTCAACTCTAAACAAGTTGAAGCTAAAATTAGTTTAATGTTTACAATGTAACAACATTTATGCAAATGTTTGCATAACTAATTTGCAATCAAGCATATTCGGATAAAACTACTAAAATAAAGTGAAATGTAAGGTATCTGTTTTACAAATACTAATGAGCGATAATGAATTTTTAATATAATCAATTAACAACTGACGTTGCAGAGGAATGGTATATAAACAAACGGTCGTCATGTAGCATACAACAACCCATTTTAAAAGTTAAAACACGTAAATATTGAAACACAAACAAACGTAAACAAAGCGAAAATATGCAGATTGTGCCTAAGAAAAGGAACGGAAAGAAGCTGATATTATATAATATGCATCACAATAGCGATTTTCCTACTAAAGCAACCTCAATGTTGTGACAGCATTATACATTCAAGACATACATAAACATGATCGTTGAGATGTGCAAGCGCGAAAACTGAAGGATCAACCTTGATCGTGCAACTTGTAAAAATCAAAACCATATTTACCCTTGTAGCTCCAATAACCTCTTTCATAATTTGTTCAAAAGCAGCCGTTTCTTCAGCTTGCTTTTGATTATGGAGCGCAATTTTCTCACTAAACTTCCTCGGATTCGCCATCACTGATGTTTGCTAGCTAAGTACTACCATAGTACATACTCTGCAACCCAGTAAATATTGTCCCAACGTGAGAATTAATCAATAAAAATAATAACAAAAACTCCCAACTGAGGCCATGGCTGAGACGCAGTAAACAAAATAGGCTCGTATTTTGTTGTTTATTTTTCGATTCACATCTTTCAGATTAAAATTGAAAAGGAAGTGTAAAGTTTAGCTAATTTTTTGTAACTTTTTTGCTTACTGTAGTATTATTACGAGAATTCCATTTGATATAATAAAATAAGTTATTTTATGATAGTTAACAAATAAAAAAAATTATTAAAATTTACTTCCTACTTTATTCTTAAAATTTCAAAAAGAAAGAAAAATTACAAATCAAAAACTAAATTAAAGGAATTCGATCGGTCAAACGCCTTTACCTTGGTCCCTTTATTTCACACATTGGGAAATAAACATACATCCACAATACTTGTTCAACAGTATTAAACTCAAGAATATATGCTCAGGTATTCTAATCAGATTTATTAAATTAAAGAAATAGCATAATTTAACACGTGTTATTAAAAAAAAAGCATTTCTTCTTATTTCAAAATCACTTCCAGGTGAAATGGACAATACGTGAGGTAGCAAGTGCAGACTCCGACCACCGATTCGACAAGGTAGTTTGAGTCAATTTTGTTTCAAATTCAGATGAAGATGAAAACATCCCCGCTCTATTATGAATACGTTTGGCGGCCTTGTTTGGAAATAACTTTTTAAAACAAGGTAGCATGTAATGAGTTGGTCAGAATACGTAGATTTGGTTTGCTTGAATTAAAGTTTTACAAGAGCTACGTGAACCGATTGTCAAGCTTTGTAATTCGCAATCCCGGTCAAGTGGGGGGGGGGGGGGGTTGTAGATTGTTGGTTGCGGCTTCGACTTCCGCCTTTGCTCTGGGTGTACTTCCTTTCTCAGTATCAAAATTTAAAATTAAATAGCACTTTTGCCACTCTATTTGGGCGCCGTAGTGAGCCATGGCTGCTGATGGCAGCTCAGTTCGAGTTTCTTTTAACACGTCGGATGCTGAGGACGCGCGAGCGCGTCTAGTGGTTCCGATTCATCGATAACAGCACATTCTGATAAAATTCGTAGTGCTATTTCGCCAACCGTTCTTAAGAGTTCAAGTTCGTTTGATTACTTGATAAACATGGTGGTCTAGTGGTTACAGACGTAACTGTAGTGTAAGTCACGATTTAAGAGGAAATCAAAAGATTTTTTAATTAAAACAATAATCAATTTAAATAAAGTACATTAAATTATTTAGTTATAATGGGTGTCGATCAACTATTCCACATTTTTTTTTTTCATTTAATGTTAAAAGTTGTAGTGATAATCACTTTTTACAAACGTCGAAGTACACTACAGACAGGATAATTTTGCAATTCGCCTCTTCAACTATCTAGCTATAAAAAAAGGCAACTAGTCTATTACATTTTTTTATTAAAAAAACCCCCAAAAAATAAGAATTAGGAAAATTTATTGATATTTCATAGTCAAAAAAATAATCATTGAAACGAGTCTGGTTATTGGCTTTCAATTCAATAATTAGTAACATGTGATTATCTGGTTGGAGAAGTCCAGGAACATTTCCTCGTATTTTTTTGACTAGCTGCCGTGTAGCTTCAGTTAGCGACGTTAATTCAACCTAACCATGTAATTTTACGATTTCAACCTAAGATTTTTACTTTTTCGAAAATGAAGAAGAGTTAGTTTATTTCCATGGTAACGAACTGGTTTTAAAAACAGTATGTTCTTCTGCTTCACATCAGCCTCTATCGATGAACATTTTCCATCGTTATCGCCGCAGCCAAAGTGTTAACAAAAATTCTAAGGTTTATTGATATAGAACGGGTTCAAATTTTAACCAAACAAATATTTCAATACAAAATATAATGTTGAATGTGATCCTGTCGGAGGTTTAACACGCAAAGGATCCACTCCAAGAGGAGAAGTGCATTTTCCAGACTGGAGGAGTGAAAATTACTCAGACCGAGTTAAAATCGCTCGTTCGTTTTAAGAGTGTAGCTAATATTTCATAGCAAACATGGCAATTGCACCCTCTCATCCCGATTTCTAATTCGAAAGAAAAATTGTTGAACCGTTTAAAAAGTTCGCATATTTCGCTTTTGATTTAGTGTGTAAAGGTACAGCTGCGGAAATAAAAAAAGTACCACTAGTGATTATTTCTGCCGTTAGTCACCCTATAGAATCGGACCTTTTTGAAATTGTAAATAATTAACATTCTGAGTTAATTGCATGACACAAATTTTGCATAAGGGGTTATCTTCATATTAAAAATATTACTAACTTTAAAATTTCCAATAGTAACACCCCTTTTTGAGTCCATATTTCAAGTCAATGACCTATGTCAATACGAAATGCCAAATTTTGTTAGTTTTTAAGCATTATTAGGGGAGTTAGAGACGTGCAAAGTTTAGGTCCCATAATGTTAAATGAGTTGCACATAAAAAGCTATCCCAATCTATAAATAATTAAGATAATGAAACGAATTTTTTACTGAAGAGAAATTATAATAACCCAAACAAAATACATTCAATATTGGGGTATTTAAAACATTTTTTATATTTTTTAATAATTATTATATTAATTTTTAAAAAAAATATGAATAGGAACCCCTTGATATTTTTACATAAATAAATTCACGACAGGAAGTTTAAGCGAAATCCCAATTTTTAAAATTTTTTATTCATAATTTGCCGAGTAAATCCCAAAATATTTTTTAATTACCCTTTAGGGGACTGTGTATAAGATTACATGTGTAATTGATAAATAAAGACGGCCTTGCATGCATGCTTGCTTGTCATTTAGATATGGTCCCCAAAATATCCGCAAGTGATTCGATTGAATAACTCATCTAATATTCATTCAAATGTAACAAAAACTTAGATTTAAGGGTTTTCGAGAGTGCTTAACATTTCTAAGTTATTAAAATTGGGTGTTGCTATTGGAAATTTCAAAATTCGTAACATTTTTAATATGAAGATAACCCCTTATGCAAATTTTGTGTCATGCAATTAACTGAGAACGTTAATTGTTCACAATCTCAAAAAGGTCCGATTCTATAGGGTGACTAATGGCTGAAATAATCACTAGTGGTACTTTTTTTATTTCCGCAGCTGTACATAGATGATTCTAATATGTGTGTCTACAGCACATACTACCCTATTTTGCAGCTAATTAGCTACCTTTCCCCGAAGGGGTAGAATATTATGACAAGGGCGGCAAATCAATCGTAGCCTACAAACGGCAAATTTTTAAATCCGGCCCTGAGTAAACTCAATCATATATGAAAAGTACACAGGAAGAACCGATTGATTTTGTAGAGAAGTTTCCTTAGCAGGCCACTTTGGCGATGATAGCGAGTGATCGCCTAAACTTGTGTAAGGAAACCAGTTCCTACTACAGAGATCATAGTTATAGTAATATAGTGGTAAATCACGTGACCTCCAATGCTAACGATGGGACGCGCAAGGAGCTCCCAGAAGAGCCCCATTTAAACCAGTGTTGTAGGTCACGTGATCTGCCACTCTAATACTTCAACTACTATCTCTGTGGTTCCAAGCTACCAAGATTCAGGCGATTGGCGATCCCGACGCTTGGACCAAGCGAAGAAGAAAGAGAGAAACCGGTTTTCGGCCGCCAAGCAGACAATTGCGGGCGTCCTCCTAATAAATCAATCGGTTCTTCCCATGTACTCTTCATATATGGTGTATAAAAACCAGGACACTTATAGCGATTTGGAAAACAATTTATTAAATAGCAAAACCTATAACAAAGCATTCATATTATTTTCATACATAAGGATTTTACAGTTTCATAATACTCATTTATAAAGTAGTATCAAATTTAATAATCTGAACACCTGTGTAAAAAAAATAGAAAATATTATTAGCACAAATATAAATTTTGTTTCCAATTTTCTTTGATTATAGCGCTCGTATGATTTAGTTAAGATAATATTCAGGGTTCATACTCTATATTTATATAGTGAAATTCAGAAGTTTTTCAGGAGTGCAGCAATGTAAATTCAGGAGGTAATAAGGAATAAAATTGAATATGTTTGTTTATTATCGTATTAGTTAAGTATAGCGACTTCAGTGCACTTCAAATGACAAAACAGAAGAAAAATCTTCTGAAGAGTTGTGTGGTGCATTAAGAAACATTAACTATTTTCACAATGTCTGAACTCTATTTTCTACTGGGCATGCAGAGTAGACTTATTCTGAATAAAGTAAAGTTGTCAATTTTTTTAGGAGAGGGGGGAAAAATATCAGGAGATGAGACACAAATTTCAGGAAGAAAGGGCCCTTAGAAGAAAAAAATTGAAATTCAGGAAGCGTATGAACCCTGAATATTCTATTTTGGCAAACAGTGAGGGAGAACACCATTAAGCAAACAGAAATGGTAAATACTATTACTTTAAAGTGGAAGGCCAGAGTGGAATCATTGTTCTAAGTCAATCTAAAATGCACAATTGTTGAAAATGGTTTGCATAAGATTTTTTAAACAATAAGCAGTGAATTAGCCAGATAACATATAATTTTTCGTAAAAAATTATATAAATAATGTATTGAAATATTTTGAAAAATACAAATTTTTCAAATAATAGTTTTACTATACAGTTTCATTTACAAATATTGTTCAAATACACTTTTCAAAACAATTAAGGGAGCTCTTTGTGTACTTTTGTTTACCCTTTCAGTTCCAACTTTTTTTATCGTTAAAATCAAAAATGTGTGAAATAGATTCATTATGCATTCAAAGTAAAATTGTAAAAAGCAGAGGGGAAAATCTTAATTTTTTTGACTAAAATTTAAGGGGAAAAAATTGGAATAATAACTTTTCGATAACTTAATACATTTTTTTCAAAACTTCAGGGTCAATTTGTTTCATAAAATTTATTTGGAGTACATTTTATTTTACCATTTTTTAATTAAAACAAACATTATTAAATCTTTAAATTACATGATTCTTCCAGATAACAATAAAAAAGTGTGAGCTAAATTTAGTAAGAAAAAAAAATTAACAAGCTGATGATTCCATATGGAATCATTGGGGGTGAAAGGATTTAAACCATAAGTTGCCCTAATCGTTTTGAGCAGTATAGATATTCAAATTCTCCAATAAAAGTGTTTGTATAAAAAATACATCAGATAGCAGATGCAATAACTGGGAATATTATCTATTTCTTTTTGAAAGATACAAATCTAACAGTTAAGCAATGATGGCAAACAAAACTTTAAATTTCAATATAGTTGAAAAGCTTCTTCAGAAATTTAATATCATAGGTACAATAAAAAAATTGCAAATGTTCCAAAATCTAGGGTTGGCAGTTTTTGAAAAATGTACCAGTTTAATAATTTCTGGCTTCCCATCATTGTAATTTTGCACATTTATGTCGGGGTTATCGATCACCAATATATACTAAAAAGCCCATTCAACATGTCATTTGTGTAACAGAAATTCAAACGTTAAAATTCTAAAAATAAAGAACAGACAATTTATTTGAACTAATCCATAAATTGTGACAAAGAAATATAAACTATAGTAACAGTAATAGTGCTATGCAACAAACTAAAGTTAAAGTCCAAATTATGTAGAGTAGTAATGCCCAGCACCATAGTATTAGTATTAAACTTTACAGTTAGTTTAAAAAAAAGTAAGTCCTATGTATAAAATTCAAAATGATTAGTATTGTATAATGCGAATAAAAGCACTTATCATAGCATAGATGACTACACAAAAAACATAAAAAGTACAAAAAAATTAACTTTCAATAACGATAAATATTACAACTAAGATAATTAAAGGAAACAATCTTTTATATTTGCATATTCATTATATTGGTGGGTAATAAATATCAAACAACAAACATGGATGGATATTTAAGAATAAAAGATAATAATCTTAGTAGAATAAGCCATGACTAGGCATACTTTTTACAAAATAAGATCACATTTTAAAAAAAAAAAAAAAATGACTAAAACTTAATTTGACATAGAATGTAACTCTAAACAGTATACTCAAAATATAGAGATTTTTATACATTAAATGGACTTATTGTACAAAAGTAAAATATGCAAATGAATCAATAAAGACTTACATTTAATAAGTACAAACACATTCAGAATAATAGGAGAATAAATTCAAAAGTTCAAATATTAAAAGGCGTCAGACACATTAGTTATCACATAAATCTGCACATTTAAACATAAATGTAACTAAAAAAGACAATAGTTTTTATACTTCTGAAATCAAAGTATAACATAACAGATGCACTTTGGCACAGATCACACCTTTCAATAAAAATTATTAACTTGTCAAGATTTATTGTTACACAAGGAGATGAAAAGTGTATAATTAAAATACTAATATGATGATGTAAAGTTTTTATATTTAACAAATATTGTTGAATAGTTACTTATCTATAAATAATAATTGTTAAATTAAGTTAATAATTTGCTGGCTTTAGATTAATGTAAAAAGCTTTTTAAAATTGGGCATATTAAACTTTATCTATTGTACAGGTGTTATTATACGGCATCTATGATGTGATCTTTAAGTTATCAATATAAAAAAAATATATAAACAAATTAAAAAATAGTTTCTTAACATTTCATACAGGTGTTTAAACAGTTAAAAAATAAACTTGTAGAAAATATTTTAACTTATCTCAACCTTAACATGTCATAAATTATTAATTTGTTAAAACACATTTAACATCCAATAAACTTTTAGATGAGCTTATACAGTTATTGTAAAACAAAATCATCAGTATTAAATGAATCACTATCCTCAATGGTACACTCCATTAAGGGATCATCAGGAAATACCAAGTTGCATGCCAGTAAAGGACTGTAGGTTGAAGAAAAACTGCTGGAAAATTCGGATAATGTTGATGGAATTTTATTGTAACTGTCTTCAGTTATTTCAAAATTACCAAATGCACTTGACATTCTGTTAGCTTTGTGATTCCAACTGTCACTGCTTTTAGATACACTGAAAAAAATATCTGAACTGCTTTCAATTATTTCAGAGTCACTTATTGGATTAAAATTTGTTATATCCTCGAAAAAATGTGAATGGGCTGGGGATGGATCTTCTTTGTCGAGTATTGAAATTGGAGGATTAGAGGATGAGATATCAGTACTGTCGACCAAAATGGGAAAAAATGTTTCGTTGTTGTATGTTTGAAAATTGAGGTTGGGCAATGAATGAGGTCTGTTAACTTTTTCTAAATGCACACTGTGTTTGAGTTGACCAGTAGATGGTAAGTTGTAGATGTTATTGGATGCAACCAAACTAGAGTCTTCTAAAGTTATGGAATCTTGTGTGTCAGACAGCATCACAGAGAGGGCACCAGGTGAAGACAATTGTTTTTCAGAACTTTTAGAGTCAATAGCAGGAATATTTTCCTCTGAGAGATTCACCACATTTTTATAAGAAATATTATCACATTGGTTTTCTTCCATGGAGCTCTTAATTGAAGGAACTGTTTGTTCATCACGGTTGGGAAAATTGTTTTCTGAACTATTTTCATTCTGAGAATCGAGTTCGGCATTGTTCGAAATTAAATCTTGTACACCTCCAAAAGGTGCCACATTGATATTTGAATCCTTATTAAGTATAGATAGTTTTTTCAAGCCCTTCTCAGGAGTAATGCCATGAGCGGAAGCTAGGTGACGCTTCAAGTGTGACTGCCTTTTATAGCTTAGATTGCAGTGGCACTTATAGGGCCTCTCATCTTTGTGTATTCTTAAGTGACGCTGCAGGGTGCTTTTGTTTTTAAAAGCTTTGCCACAGGTATCACAAGAAAAGTTTCTGCAGTCGGAGTGAACAAAAGTCTGATGTTCCTGTAGTGTTCCTAAAGCACGGAAAGAGGCACCACACAACTCACAAACGTAACGCTTAATGTCAAAATGACCTTCCTTGTGCCGCACAAAATTAGCCTTAAATTTTGTGCTGTAATCACAGTGGGGACATTTAAATACTTCACCAGGCAAATGAATGGCTTCAATGTGCCGCTTTAGGGTTTGCTGTTGAAAAAATTTCAACCCACAAGTAGAGCAGAGGAAGGTTTTGTTTAATTCAACCTTTTCAGAGCTAGTAGAATTTTTTAAATGCATTGCTGTTTTCATGTGTTTCTTAACTGATTGTTGATTCGCAAACGTCTTATTACACAGATAACATTTAACAGGCTTTTCCCCAGTATGACATCTTAGATGCACCTCCAGATGAAACGGACGGGTAAATGACTTTTTACAAATCGAACATTCATATTTCTTAACACTATCAAGCCCATGATGTGAACACTGATGTTGAATTAACAGTTTTTTTGTTGAAAATGATACATCACAAGGAGAGCAAGAGTACTGCTGGTGCAACTTCAAATGCTGTTTGAATTGTTGATTTCGAACAAATTGCTTGTTACATAAGGAGCACTCAAATTTAATAGGTTTCTTATGTTCCCTTATATGACCAGCATATTCTTCTTCAACCAGACACATAAAGCCACATTTTGTACACACAAACTTACTTTCTCCGTGACTTTTTAAATGAGAATTTAATGATGATTTTTTACAAAAAGCTCTTTCACAAAAGTTACATTTGTACACATATAAAGGTTCCCTAATATTGTGCTCACTTTTTAAGTGTTTACATAAAGCTTTTCTATTTGTAAATTGAACTGAACAGATTCTGCAAGAGTTCCTTCCTACCTTTATACTTTGATTACAGGCATGTCTTTTACAGCTAACAACAGATTTGAAACTTTTCCTACAAAACTGACAAGAAGCGACATAAGATACATTTCGGGATGAATCCACAATAATAGCATTTTCTACATTAACAGTTTGAAATGACTTTTCAATCTTTGTTGATATTTTATTTCCTTTTTCTTTTGATAAAAGGTTTTCATTTAAATTATTGCATACTTGTTGGGGAGAGTATTTAATACTAATATTTTGAGATTCATTATGTAACGAAAATTGCTGCATCGCACATTCAACATTCCTCTTTAGATCACTTGATGTTTTGGCAACTTCATGTATTGAAAACTTTTTTTTCAATTGTCTCCAGTCCATTTTTTTGTTGATCACATATTTTTATTTTTGAAGGAGCTGAAAAAACAAAAGTGATTAAATAAGAAATAATTTTATATCATCTTTGCTTGATATCAACAAAATATTAGTCATATGTCCCAAAACAGTATTTAAAATGAAATTACAAGTTGATTGGGCAAAAAGAGGCAAGTTAAAATAACCAATTTTATTGATTTTCATTCAGAAATAAATTTAATTTTGTGTTATAAAATGTACCAAGGTTGGCCAGGTTACTAAAATATTTTCATAATTTATTAGTTTTAAAGGGGAACTTTCCACGTAAAATGTATAAAAAATGATCATAAGTAACCATTGTTAAGTTGGAGAAAATCAGTCCATCATCCTTAAAAGACATCCAAACGCTACTTTTCTTTCTGATAGGAAATTGGGGAAAAAACTACAAAACTTGCAAATGACAGTGATTGCGCCCTCTAGAAGGGAGAGTGTAGGCTTTATAGCCCATTACCCAGCTCGCCAGAAGAGACACACAAAGAAGGACGACACAAACACATGGACAAATAACAACATTTATTGACGGTCACAAACATCCATGCCTGACCGGGATTCGAACCCGACCCCAGCAGTTCTAAAGGCCAGCGTGGCAAAACTTGCAAAGTCAAACATTATATATTTCTAATAACAATACTGTGGCTGTATTTTCCGAAGCAAAAATCAGAACATTTACCTAACTACCATCCAACCTCTCCAATAATTTCCATATAATACGCTCTCATCCAAATTTTAAACAAAGGCATATTTAATAAGTTAAGAATGATAATAAGTAAATAACTAATTGATAGTTACCATTGTCATGAGCAATCAAATATAGATCATTTTAACGTTTGTATCAAAGCCCATTCATAAAATTTTTGTAAAATCTATATTTCCTTTTACATTTTCCAATTTTTTTTGGGACCTAGAAGGACTGAAACAGAAAAGCGAGATGTTTTGGAAGGACATCTGGTCCGAAAAGCTTGACTGTCCTGTCACAAATAGGACATTTGGTCACAATATTGATTGTTTACTTTTTATAGTTTTATTTTGGAGCATATTTTATAACTGAACTTCACTGCATAGAGCAACTGAATTCAAAACATAGAGACATTTCAAACGCCCACAAAGAAAACCTAACAAAGAAACCTGAACACAAAAAGTAGAACAACTTTCAAAACTGTTGGAAGACCTTTAGTGAAAGACCATGAAAAAAGCTAGTTCCATATTTTAGACTGACATCAGGATATGACTGCCATGGGAATACCTAAATAGAATAGGTATTCTACCCACCAACACATGTACAATTTGCAATAGCGCACCTATGAATTGGGAACACCTTATCAATTGCTCAGGACTAGACAACAGAGCCCAACAACAATAAGGTAATATTTTTAGATTATACTGGAACAGAAAAGCGCTTATGGATTGATGAGAAAATGTCTGCCCTCTCTTCACCTGTTACCTCGATATCTTTCATGTTTTATTTGTATTGTTAGTTGTTTCCCTTGTTCGCTTTGTTGTTCATGTTTATATTGTTCCTCATGTTCACTATGTTGTCGAAGATGAGATCATAACATTTCTCGGTGTAATTTCCCAAATAAAGTTACAACAATTACAGAACAATCACAAAACTAAACTTCACCGCTCTTAGTATCTCTATATTACTGTGTTAACACAGTTAAGTTTAGGAACTTGAAATGACGAGATTCTGCAAAAGAATTATTCCCCCATCGACTTCAGCCATCGGAAGAGCCTTACATACATAGCTTTTTTTCATATTTTAGCAAAAGCACAAAAAAATTGTTATTTAATGCTTTCAAGAAACTATAATAAAATTTAAATATTTTTTAAACTCTAAATAGACTATTTTTAACTTCAAAATATCGTATATGAACTGCAGTAAATGATCCAAAAATAGTATACATTTCTTTTACAAAAAAAAAAAAAAACTAGTTTAGTGAGATATATAAACTGAGTTACTAAAGCAACCTCTTTACCTTCAATTACATCGGATAAGATTTTGAAAATGAATAACATCAAAAACAGTGTGTCAAATATTTTCTGCAAGTTACAAGAACATGTAATCTATTGGCCTTCCTCTTTTTTTGTTAATCCCCCAATTCAAGCGGCAGAATCATAATACTTGTGAAGAAAATTAAAAGTGGTATGCAATAAGTTAACAGATTGATAATGCTTACTGCTATTTCTTCTAAGACAACAACAATTTTAGCAGCACAATTTATACTCTATTTTTAACAGAGAAATTCAGGTGTTTTAAGGAGTTGTTTTAGGAATACAATTACATTAATTCAGGATATAATAAACATAAAAGTACTTCTATAGCGACAATATGTGTCATGAAAAAGTACAACAAAAAAATACAAGATCAACAAATAAAAAAATGTGAAAAACTAAGACAGGCAAAATCTAAAAAATTAACTGACAATTCCTAAAAAAAAATGAATGCAAAATCTCAAGTTTTTTAAAAAACTGGATCCTTCAAATACACTGATAACTTTTTTCTATTTATAAATAGATAATTTTTCAGGAAACTACACTTTAAATAAGAATTTCTAATATAAATTTCAGGAGTTACAAGGGCCCTTAGACAAAATATTGGAAATTCAGGAGGTTCTCAGGATTTTCAGGAAGAGTGCGAACCCTGGAAAATGTTATGCATTTCCCATTTATGCCCCATTTCTTTCATTAATTATATTTCCACTCTCTCAAAAATAGTTCTAATTCTAGCGATGTAAAAGGCATTTAAAAATTGGCCCCAAAATCCCAAAATATGCATAGGCTTTTTTGAATTTTTGACAAAAATTAAATAATTACCTGTTTCATCCTCATCAACAATCTCTTCTTTCACCATTATTTCTCTACTAGGCAGATCAGGTTTATGTTCTGCCATAATTTCATCAGTTGTTTTGAAGCACAAAATGAAGTCCTTTTTATGGTGTTGAGTAACATCAGAAATGTCTTGCATTGCTACTGCTGTTATAAACTTGATTACATCCTTGAAAAAATATGCATTTTTAATTTACAAAATAGTCACAGCCGAATTAAATTAAATAGTTCTTCTGCAAGTATTATTCACAATTAAATACAAAAATGTCATTATTAAAATTTTAGATAAAACATATACAGTAGACTCCCTCTTAACCGGCTTAAACGGGACCGATGGTTAGCCGGTTAAACGAATATCCGGTTAAACCGGAGAAATTAAATAAATTGAAATTTAGATGTTTATTTGATTGCACTTCTGTTTATTGATGATATTTGCCGAATGAAATACATGTACAATTGAAATAAGATGTAATTTTTCAGGTTATTTTATATATTATTATTAGTATTTTTCATTTTTGATTACATACCTTTGAAAAAATCTGATCTTTTTTTGTCGAAGTTTGGAAATTTGACAGTCGATCCCCACAGCCTTCCAATGTCAAAAAGTCCCCCCCCCCCATTCTCCCGAACAAACCACGCGTTTGAAACATGTGCGCCACTGAAAACCGATTGAAATAACCAAAAACTTGTAATTTCAGCTATTTTTAAAATTTTAAGAGTGGAAAATTTCAGCCCGGTTAAAGCGGAGATCCGGTTAAACAGAGGCCGGTTAAGTGGGAGTCTACTGTACATTAAAAATTTGTAAAAGGGTTTTACCATGTTTACCTGCTGAACTCAAAAACAAAATCTTCAGTGAAAACAACTATACCATATAAAATTAAATTTTGATAATTATTTTTTAGATCCTCTTTCAAATTAACCACCTTTGTCATTGTGTGCACACTTTTAATATGCAACATAAACAATGCAGAGCATGTGTAGCAATAATTGCCCAAATGATTTAGCTTTAGGCACTATTTTTTGCATTTTTTGATGCATTACAAACCCCAACTTGGAAAAGTTTTATTCTATTATATTTGTTCCTCATAGAGCCACAACTATTTAAGCTTATTCACAAAATATAAATTTTACAAATTATATATATATATATATTAGGGTGGTCCTTATTAACATGGGGAAAAATAAATTTTCGATTTCAAAAAGTCTCACCCCCTCAATTTGTTCATTAATATGAAAAAATAATTCCTGCAAAATTTTAGCCAGATTAATTAATAATAACACGTGCCCCACGGGGCTTAAAGCTGAAAAAAACCCAAAATTTTGGGGTATTTTTTTAAAAATTCCGTTATAAATAAATATCTATGCCAACTACAAAAAACTACCCAATACAAATGTTATAGAACATAAAATTTCCTACAACTTTGTAATTTACTATTTTGATCTATGAGCAACAGGTTTCGAGTTATAGGGAAAAGAACGAGCGATATTTTACGAGATTGCAAATCATGGCCCCGCTACGCAAACGCTGTCCATCACAATGGTGCGACCTAAAACTGATTACTTAGATGATTTTTAGACAGGAAAGTTTAAAAGTTAACTAAAAAGGGCCAGATTTAAGTATTTTTATATATAAAAAACATTTAAAATACACAACAATTTAAAGACTGTCAGGGCCGTCGCGTGGGTAAGGGGGGGGGTGCTTTCGTAATGAAGTTAGCTTTTGTAATGGAAAAAGCGATACACCATGAGTTATACAGGGACCCATTTGTTTTTCAACCCTCTCCCCTGTATTATTAATGGTTACTGCCTCTAGTTAAAGCATATAAAAAAATTCTTGCATATGATAATGGCAGAAAAGATGTTAACCCTTTGTAACTGCTCAAGAGACTTTGTTGTATTTTTTTAAGAAACCTAATGCGTTATTTTGAAATTGATGGCAAAAGCAACTTTATATGAGTTTCAGTCATTTGTTTAATGGTGCATATGAAGTTCGATTTACTAAACTATGCCTCGAAAACAGATATTTGTTATTGCTTTAATGAAAAACCAAGTTGCTGGTGCCAAATTGCTATCTCGTGAAGATTTGCTACTCATATTATTTTTAAATATAGGTGAAGTAAACCTGAATTTACACAAGTGGTTCCTTTTTAATGGATGAAGATCTCAAATTTTAGAGAAAAGGATGTATTCATGCCTGCAAAAGAAACAACTACGCAAGAATTATTATAAAACAGATCCCATTACAGAGATTTTATATTAATGAAAAATTTCAAGGAGTTAGATCCATTATAATGGTGTAATTAAGGAAATTATTTAAAAGGAAGGGAAATACAAGATCTTTAAAATTCGTAAATTTGGCAGCTTAAAGAGGTGTTATGTTAATTGAAGTCAACTATAAGTTTACAAAGAATGAATCCAAAAACAATTTATTTTACTGACTGCGCAAGACTGTCACAAAAAATACACATCCTGCGATTAAAAAACTGTACTGAAGCCATACATACTGTAATAAATAAATATAGTAAATGGTAATTTATTTTTATTTATATTAAAATTAAGATTTATCAGCCAATGCCCCCTTTCAACCCCCCTTCCCCCTCACGCACATATTGTGCCTGCAAACAGGCTTTGATTAAGGACATTGTCTGTGATCTTTAAATTTCTAAGAATGTCGTTTGCTTATTAACTACACAATTGTTCGGTAGGTAATCTTTTATTTAACTTGCAAAAATGCCGCCCTCGCCCCATCCAAGTGACGGCCCCATCACCCACATGACCACCCAGGGAAGCAATAAGAAATATCTGTTTTCGATTCATAATTTAGTAAAACCAACTTCAGATGCACCATTGAACAAATGACTAAAACTCATACGAAGTTGCTTTTTTCATCAATTTCAAAATAACGCATTAGGTTTCTTAAAAAATGCAGTAAAGTCTCTTGAGCAGTTACAAAGGGTTAACATCTTTTCTGCCATTACCATATGAAAGAAAATGTTTTTTTATTTGCTTTAACTAGATACAGTAATTATTAATAATACAGGAGAGAAGGTTGAGAAACACGTGGGTCCCTGTATGACTCCTGGTGTATAGCTTTTTCCATTAAAAAAGCTAACTTCATTGCGAAAGCAGCCCCCCCCCCTTACCCACGCGACGGCCCTGACTGTCTTTAGATTGTGGTGTATTTTAAATGTTTTCTTTTATATAAATATTTAAATATGTCCCATTTTAGAGATTTTTAGACAGGAAAGTTTAAAAGTTATCTAAATAATCAGTTTTAGGTCGCACCATTGTGATGGATAGCATTTTCGTAGTGTGGTTGCGTATTTGCAATCTCGTAAAATATCGCTCGTTCTTTTCCCTATAACTCGAAACCTGTTGCTCATAGATCAAAATTGTAAATTACAAAGTTGTATTAAATTTTATGTTCTATAACATTTGTATTGAGTAGTTTTCCGTAGTTGGCATAGATATTGATTTATAATGGAATTTTTAAAAAAACACCCCAAAATTTTGCGTTTTTTAAAACTTTAAGCCCCGTGGGGCACGTGTTATTATTAATTAATTTGGCTAAAATTTTGCAGGAATTATTTTTTCATATGAATGAACAAATTGAGGGGGTGAGACTTTTTGAAATCGAAATTTCATTTTTAAGGACCACCCTAATATATATATATATATATATATATATATATATATATATAATATATATATATATATATATATATATATATATATATAATATATATATATATATATATATATATATATATATATATATATATATATATATATATATATATATATAGGGGAAGGTGGGTTACCTTGGACCTATTTTGACTTTTCAATTTTTATTTTCTTAATTACTTGCAAAAAGTGAATAAAATTATTTTTACTGAATACTTTATGTTGTTATATACAACATATATTTATTTTAACACGTTATTTAAATGATTTCAACTATTAAAAAAATAAATACAGAAAATTGTAATTAGAACCAAGGTACACCACTGGCGGTGTACCTTGGTCCAACCGGTAGTGTACCTTGGACCAATT
This sequence comes from Hylyphantes graminicola, assembly GCA_023701765.1. NCBI lineage: Eukaryota > Metazoa > Arthropoda > Arachnida > Araneae > Linyphiidae > Hylyphantes > Hylyphantes graminicola. The sequence continues at coordinate 35,414,977 of CM043111.1, read as the reverse complement.
ATTAACAGGTAGAGAGACTCGATTTACAGTCCGAAAACCAATATTTATTAGCCACATAAAATTCAAAAATAAATTTTACAACCTACTCTTATTTCTAGCCAAGATTGTAGTAATTGGTTATGCTAGGTCAATTGGCTCAGTAAGGGGTTTTATTGCCTTAGTTTTTTTAGTGCCCTTTTGGCTTTTTCAGCTGCAATGCAATCTTTCTCGGGTGTATTCGTTAAAATGCAACATAAAATTAAACTGTTATTTCATGCCATAGAAAAACATTTGGCTATCTTTCTGTCTTAAATTTGAAAAAAACACCTCAAATATTTCCCCCTATGTTTATTCAACTAGGCCTAAACGTAAAAAGGACGTTCTGCTTAGATATTTATTATAAAAAATATCTTTTTAGATGAGCATGCAATAATTATTTTCTATATTATATCAATATGGTTAAAATTTTATAGGCTTCCATAAATCTAAATAATTAACTACAAAAAAATTCTTTATCACATCATATCAAAATTTCTTACAAATGTCCATTTTTCTAGATTTTACAAATCAGGGTTGCATATTAATAGCTTAAAATACTTAATTTTTCAAAGGAAAGAATTTACTTGAATTTTAAAAAGGGTTTTCAACAATTTGAAGCACATAAGACCTATAGTAGTGTACCTTGGACCAGTCCAAGGTACACCACTTGTATTAGGTTCGAGGTACACCACTTGGATATTAAAAACAAAATAGTTAATCACCAAGTTAAGGTTAGACTTAACTTAATTTCAAGCACACTGTTTTATAGCTAAAACTCAGCTTTATATTGCATAACCATCGTTTCTGAATAAACACTACATGTTTGAGTAAAAAATTACACTAAAGAATCTGACAAAAATTTACTTTTGAACTGTGAATTTAGTTTTTCGAAACCTCTTTAATAAATTGACCTTTTAAACAAACAGATAGAACTTCACTGAGATCCCTGGTAGCAAATACTTTAACTGCATGTGGTGTTGTTTCAATATCTAAGCTAATCGAGCTAGAATCATCATAGGTTCAAGGTACACATACGTCCAAGGTACACCACTTACCCCTATATATATATATATATATATATATATATATATATTATATATATATATATTTACTTTACTTATATTATAAATACGCTTACATTTTAATGGAACTTAACAATGCTTAAAGTCAATTTACTCATTTAGTATATCTGTTAATACACTAACAAATATTTTCAAACGAAACAACTTACAACAACATTACTAAGTGTTTTCTGCAAACGTTACAATAACGTAGAAGTACAGTTCATAACTTGTCCTGTAAAAACATTTAAATATTAAAGATAAAGATTCTTCACGGAATTTTAGCATTAAGAAACACTTCGAATCATTAGTTAGAAATAAAGTACTAAACAAATTGGCTCATTCATTTTAAATTTTACCTTCAGAATAACAAGCAATAGGATTTAAAACTCATCAATACAATACTATAGATAAACCTATATTTGAGGAAAAAATTATATGTAATAAAATATAACAGTTTTACTTTCAAGTTCAAATAAAAATTAAAACAAAATACTAATAAATTCGAACGGTTTATTACGATTTAAACATTCAATAAATACAACTTTCATGTAAATAAACTTTATGGGGATTATACAGCATATATAAATATAAAATATATTTCAGTAAATTATGATCAGTAATTACGAAAATACGCAAATTAAATAAAAATAATATTTACGTTTCTTTCCAATTCCAAGGCAAAAATTGGAAGCGAAAACAAACAATGCTGTTTTGCTGCCAGATCCGAAAAAATAATATCAAAAGTAAAAACGCATTCAGTTTTCTGTGACGTTCCATTTCACTGCGCCACCTCTCGCTATTTGCGCAGAACGAAAAGAACGATTTTTACCATAGATATCCTAAACGGTTCCTGCGGTAGTGGATCCGAGTAGAAGGACCGAACCACAGTTCAAGCTATGGCTATAAGACTTGAATAATCGCTATTCTTATTCCCTCAGAGTAATATAGGAAACGATGAAAGGGAATCGTGTTTAATGAACGATAGCCTTTTAGTCAGAGGCACCACGGTTGTGGCGATAGTCGTAGAGCTCGACAGGCTTTCTCGTTTTTTCTCAGTGCATTTAGTTTGGATACCATCTCATGTCGATTTGGCTGGGAATGAACTGGCTGATGGACTTGCAAGGGCCGGCTGTGACCAGATCTTAAAGGGTGATAACCTATGTTGACTTATTCAGAAATTGGCTTCATTTACTGGAGTCCCCCTCAGCACTTTTGGTATGGCGCCAAGAAACCAGGCATTTCAAATTGCAACTGTGCAGGCAAAACCAAACTGCTTTCTCCAGATTCAAGACGGGATACTTAAATAGTTTGAAGTTTGAGGCCGGCCGGAACCAAAAGCTGTTCCCTGACTGCCCCAACTGTCGTAGAGGTGCTCATCTAAAGTCAGTTCCGAGCACAAACTCTGTTGCCTCGGCATGACGTGATGGACGTCAACGACGACCCACTTTTATTTTTGGACTTTCTCAGTGTCAAACGAAACACATCATGGAACTGGTCTAATTTTGACACAGAGATATCTAACAAATAGTCACTATAGTTAAAGTATTAGATTGGCAGATCATGGGACCTCCAATGCTAAGATCGAGGGTGTCTTGACTACGACCTCACTTCAAACACCGACAACAAAAATAAATACAGCAATCGCAATTTGTACATACATGCTTCAACGAAAACATTGCGCACCGCACGTTTAATGCACCAACTCTGACGCACGGTGGTTTAGCTTTTAGCTCATGCCTCAAATATCTGCCTCAAATGTCTACTCTGACTCGGTGTACCTTGCGCTATAATAACTTGAGAGAGAAAATCCGAATTTATCATTTGCAAATTTTCAAATAACCAAATTTAAGCTTAAAAAAACAATTAAAAATTTCACTCTCGGCAATAACCCTGAAAAAAGTTGCATAAAGAATTAGAGATTTTAAACTTTTGCTATTAAAACTTTTAACCCTTTCAGTCCCAAAAATTTACTACACTACAGAAACATCTGATATTCACAAAATAAGCTTATTTTAGGTCAAATATACGAATTCCATAAGAAAAAAAATTCATTTAAATTTTTTATATGGTTTTTGAAACAATGCGAAAATTTTTTAACTGTGGAAAACAACAAAATAAAAATATATATATTACCTAAAAACACTTCGAGTTATATATTTTAAGGTATCTGACCATATTATTAAAAAAAATTAGTAATTATTTTCAAAGAAATAGTTTAAATTGTGTTTTAAATATTTGGAACTGAAGTGAACTCATCAAAAATCAGGAGAAACGCTTGTTGACTATTTTCTAAATAAAAAAAATTGTAGTTCTAACTTCTATTGAGATTAATGTAAAATATTGTCGGATAGAACAAATTATGAAGAATCGAATGATGTGTGTTTGGATGTCATAACGGGACATAAAAATTTTGAAAAAAATATTGAAAGTGATGATGCCAAATGGCATCACTGGGACTGAAAGGGTTAAAGCCATGTTAACTTGTTGTCGGATTGCTATTTTGTCAATAAAAAATAGAGAAACAAGTAATAAAAAAGTAATTGAAGTAGAAGTACATAAACTACTTTTCAGTCAATTGAATTAAAATAAAATTTTCAAGACTGTACATTTCTGCATTTAGTTTAGGATTTGTGCAAAGTATTTTTGCTTGTGTTGTTATCCGCTTCTTGCTCTTAGTAGATTATTCATTATTTCGCTTCCGAAAGGATAACCTTGCAGTTTAACCTGTAAAATAATGGCGCCTTTCAACAACTTTTGTTCGAAACAGAACCCTGAATGCAAATTCTGATCATTTATTAAAATGTTTTATTCCAAGATGCACGACCGGATGGACAACTGAGCGGCAACTCATCGGAACATCAAACGGCATCGTATGCCGAACTGAGATCTTACGTAAACGAGCATAAGTATCGAAATTTTTCTCTCAAAAAGCAATCTAGGGAGTGTACACTGCCCTACAAGTCCCGCATCAGCTCCGGATAATATGCTTATTATAATTACTTTGGACTTAAAAATATCGTTTTACAAAGCTATGACTATCTTAGATCATAATATATTCAATTAAGGCTGCTCATCACTCCCATTCCCCGTCCTCCTTCGATCGGGCTTGCTAATGGTAAGTCTATGGGGGAAAAATGGTTTTTGTTCCAAAAAAAAAAAAAAAAAAAAAAAAAATCAAAGAAATTATAGGAAAATTTTGATGTGGTTTTTTTTTAATTCATAAAAATCCAATAAAGTAGTGCTTTTAGAGGTTATTTCTTTAAAAACGCTACTTGCCATTTTTTATTAAAAAAAAAATTAGATTAAAAAAAAAGTAAATAACGTTTTTAAAAAAATAAACTCTAAAAGCACTACTTTATTGGATTTTTGTGAATTAAAACAAAAACGCATCAAAATATTCCTATAATTTCTTTGCTTTTTTTGGAACAAAAACCATTTTCCCAAATAGACTTACCATTAGCAAGCCCGATCGAAGGAGAACGGGGTATGGGGGTGATGAGCAGCCTTAACTTCTTAAATAAAAAGTCACTTTTCTTGTAAGGAATGGTTCTGGATGATATTTCCAGCGAAATATATTTGTTTTTTGATAAAAATTTCATTGAATAGGTATGTAACAAGAAAGTAGGCTAGCTATTGTAGTTCTTTTAGAACTTCTTGTTTTTTTAATAAACTTGTGTAGCGTTACTTCTATATTAAACACTGTAAATTAAACCTAACAGCACATATATTTTGACCTTGTTCATTTTGCATTAAAAAGGTTACAACACCGTTAGTTTAATCTGAATTGCCTAATTTGTCATCCCCCCCCCAAAAAAAAATATATATTTGAAAAGTAAATAAAAAATTAATGAAAAATCATTTCTAATCTTTATTTGGTGCTGCCATCTACATATGGTTCATATTACAAACTCCTGACCTGAGTTTTTTTTGTTATTCTATTGAGGATGTTGTATGGCATCAATAATCTAGGTAATAAGAGTAGGATATTTTGCATAATTATAGCAGCTTTGAAATAAAAAAGAGGGTTGCATTTCCAACAATGTTGGGCTATTGAGTGGTCCCAACATTGGGCAATGTTGGCCATTGAGGCAACTATTCGCAAAAGGATTAGTTCACCTTTTTATTGACATAATATTGGCGTTCTTGAGTCTGATATAGACGACGAGTTTGAGTTGCTTAAACATTGACAATTAGTTTAAAAATACCCAAATTATTAAAAGAATTATATGCCCAGTTTAAGGTTAGTGAATTAAATTTTATTAACTGGTGAAAAAATAATCTTAAGTTGAAATTGTTTGAGTATTTTTACGGTAAGGAAACTGATTTTAGTAAAAGAAGGCAAATCTTAATTGCCTTCTTCTAATATTTCCTTAATATTTTTTTTTTGTCTTTTAGTATATGTTCATTCAGATGCGATAAGGATAAAATCCTTTGTAAAAATTCTTTAAATGAAAATATACTATTCTCCAAAAGTAGTTGTAAACGCTTAATTATCATGCTGTTAAACAATCAAATGCCAATGTTGCTAAAAAAGATTAACATTGCTTACAAAAATACGTAAAAAAAATTAAAAACGAAATAAAGAAGCTTTATATACTGAAGTATTATACATGTGTACTCTTTATTTAAATGACGTGTACATTGTGTAAGCTGCTATACTTTTAATTTATTTCAATCAATTCTCCTTCCTTACTGGTCAGCAAACCAGGGTAATACAATCCCCCTACCTGATGTCATTCTGATGTCAGCATTCAAAACAAGCTAAATTTCTACGGAACGGTTACCACACCAAAACCGAGCTTAAGTTTGCAGCAGATAAATGTACTAGGCAGAGGAATCTGCGTAAACAACGCTACTGGCGCCGAAATTTCGCCTGCTCCTATTGGCTGCTCCTTCGACCCTGATATTCATGCGCCCTGTTACGTCAAAATCAAAGGGAAAAAATAATTAAAATAACACTCTATCTGAAGCTAAACTAATAAAAATAATAAATTTATGTCTTGAAATAACAAATAAATTTGTGTATTGAATATGAAATACCTTTTTGTATTCGATTCTCGCACTCAAAAGTGAGAACTATTTACCCTTTTTCTCGTAGAACATTTGTATACTGCAAACTTAAGGTTGGTTTTGGTGTAGGATTGGTCTAGCACAGTCGACTTCCTTTCATGTAGTGGTAAGTCACATTGGACATTTTTTAATTCTTTTTTTTTTGTAACATATTAAACTAAAAAGGTTTTTACTTATAGCTAAAAATACTATATGTTCAGGGGTAAACTGACATACAATATTTTTTTCTGAATAAATAGAAAATAATTATGAATTATGCTAATGAAATTTGTTAAATCGTCCTATGTAGTGTAAGTCCCGCGTGGAAATAATGCCAATAAATATTGTGTGGAAAAGGTTTTAGATGACAGTAACTGTTACAAATATACTTGTATTTTCTATAAGAGTTTCTATGAGAGTATAAGAGTAATAATAATATAAGAAAGAAGACTACTTTAGTTTCTTTATACTTTCCTGATTCTAATTTAATTATGCAGGATAAAATACTTAAAAACAAAAAAATGACACACAACACAATTCAAAAACAACATTTAGTATTTTATTTCACACTAAACTTTGGAATTACACAATTTTAAACATGTTTGTCCAATTTGTTTTTAAAATATATCATTGTACACATTTAAGCACACATTGACACAGTACAACCAATAGGCTTCCATTATAGGCTCCTATATTAGTACCAGTAACATTATCAAAACAATATGTGTAAAAAACTATCTTGAAATCACGAAATTAATTTTCTAGAGGTTTATATTGATATAATTTTCATTTATACTTTAGTTACATCTTTTTTATACAAATTGCTTTCTTTCAGTAATTTATTTCACAAATTACGGAAATATAATTTAATTAAATTAAAAGATACTATTGAATTCAACATGGAGCTATAATATGATCCGTTGAGGCAAATTTTTTTCTTAATCTTTGATAATTTTAATTATAGTTTTTGACACTTCAACGTAGATTACCAAACGTGTCTAAAACTTTGAATAATTGGTATTGCTTATATATTCTGATATGATTGGAATGGAAATGTATAAATAAGTGTAGCGCTTATTGCATCAATTGATATGCTACACTTAATTGAGAATTTAAAACATTTTTTTATCAAATGCTTATATAAAGTATAGAATTAATAGGCTTCTCAATATTAGCATTAATTAAAACACCTTATTGGATTATAAAACATTATATTATAAAAGCAATAAATTGATCTTTTGTGTTCTTTTTGAATTAAGGGACGAGTAGGCATGTATAGTTGATGTGGGCAATTCTACCATAATTTTTAATTTTATGTCCCTTGGGCATAACTTTTTTAAAAAATTGATATTTCTTTACCATTTTTTCTTATTATACTAAAAGACTGGTCCTTTTATAATTTGAAAAAGTAATTTTAAAACAAAGAAAATCCAAAAAAAATTTAGAACACAAAACAATGCAGAAAAGTCCTTACCATCGTGTGTCCCGAATGTCAAATTTTTAGTTTATACCTCAATCTAATACTTTTTTTAGCTAAAAATTACATTCATTTGGATTTTAAATTGAACTAATACTGTAGCTTAACGATTTCCTTCCATTGAATTTTTGTTTTTAACATTTATAATGTGTTTTTCTCGTCTACTAACTTTGTCCCTGGGTTTTGGTACATTCACTGACCTCATTCCTAAAGTGGTGAAGAGAGGCACTGGATTGAGCTACAGCGATTCTTCAAACATGCAATATGTATTGCAGAAAACTGATATTTCAGTTAGTAGCCACATATTTTTGCTAAAATTTACCAATAAGCCCAAAATTAAAAAAAACTCAGTGAAATCGGCTGCGAGGCTTTATTGCTTTCCTTACAGTCTCCCAGGTTTAAGGTTAATTTTTGCTTGATAGTTGAATTTTTTTCAATAAATATGTTTAAGTGGAGCACAAGAAGTAAAAAAAAACATTTTTATTAAACTGGAGTTAGTTTCAACACAAAAAAGACCGGAAAACAGCGTGAATGTCCTTTCCTTCCGTTCCTGACCTTCCGGTCCTTACCGTCGTAATGATCTAGGGATGGAAAAATGAAACCAGTTTTAAGACTAACCGGTTTTTTGCGATTTCGGTTTCATTGAAAAACAGTTAGTTTCGTAAGGCCGGTTTAGACCGGTTTCTTTAGAATTGGTGTTTTTAAAAAGCAACCGTCCCTTATTATAATTTTTTGTTTTTTACAAATGAGCTTTGCTAAACTTTTTTACGTAATTCTAAAACCCTTATAAACCTTTTCATAAACATTTAAAGTGATTTTGAAAAAATAAATTTTACAAGTTTTTAATACCTGAAATTAAAAATTATGGTAGAACTGCCCATGTACTTAGGGGAAAAAAACTGCTGAACACCTCTAAGTTTAGCTGCTTCTCATAATAGCATTAAGGGACAGTATTAAAATATATAACATAGAATTAAAGTATATAATTTTTTTAAGCGGAAACTATTTTTAAAGTGATTTTAGAGAGAAAAATACTCATGTAGGGTAAGCCACATATTAAAATAAGTGCAGATTATGAATAATTAATAGAAACATTGTTTTTTTTTCACATAAAAGCATTTATCATTGATAACATTTTGAAACCGGGAATAAAAATTAATTATTTTAATTAAATTGCGGTATTGATAAGAATTAAGACCAAAACGTTCCTATAAACAAGTTTTGGGAATATGTGCTTTAGAAGAGTTTTAATTTTACTTTTTTCGTATCAACAACTACTATTGTTTCATCTATGGCAACACAGCAGCTTCAAAATGACTGCTTTGTTTTGAAAACATGGTCTCGTGTTTTTTCATCATTTTGAACCCATGAATTTCAAGGAAAGAAACACATTTTATCAGATTTTTTGGTAAAATTAAAGAAATACACTATCAGAACTATCTTAAAAACACATTATTAAGCTGCACTTATAACTAAAAGATACTTAATTAGAAAGATAAAAATCTCCTTTTTGACTGCAGTGTAAGTCACGAAAATATATAAAAATTTCTATAACTTAAAAAAAAAAAAAAGCTTTACCTCAGAATTTTTGCGATATTTTCTTTAAAAAGCAACCCCTGTGTAATTCCACACCTTTTTAATTTTAAAATAAAAAACAATTTCTCTATTAATAACACATTTTAGCTTTGTATTTTACACTCTTAAAACAAAAGAGTGGAATACGCTCCAGTAGGAGAAGTGCATTTTCGGCAGTAGAAAAGAGTGAATATTAACTCAGACTGAGTTAAAATCACTCGTTCGGAGTGATCCTATAGGAGGTTTAACACACAAAATCCCCATAATACTACACGGCTGATAAAACAAATTTAAATGTTGTAAAAGGAAATAACTCTCAACAAAATTCTGAAAATGAATTTGATGATGGAAAAAAAGCTTTTAGTTGCTTTTGTAGAAAAAATTATCGTTAAATATTTTGTGGGACATATGTTAGTATGTTTTTTTTACTCGATCTAATTACGAATAAATACAAAACGTAGATAGGTGCAGCCCTTCCCGTCCCTTCTTGCAAATCAACATGATTATTAAGTCCAATTTTTACAACCCTCACAAAATTAAAAAACATATTATAACTTAATCAATATTTTATCTTCAAATAATTACTTTTAAATAGTTGGCTAACATACTTTTTCAGGTATTTTTGTAAGTATCGAATTAGTTTTAAAAAACCAATTTATGTTGTAAAAATAAGTAAACATCTTATTGGAAAATAAAATAATATACAGAAAAATTAAGTAAAGTATCAAACTAGAAGTTTATAGTTAAGAAGTATTTTAAAACAATTTAAATAAGAACATGACATTTAATATGTGTGATAATTTTTTTCAAAAAGATAACATATGTTGATATACAATGTCTTTCTGTCTACTGTCAGTAGTACAGTAATAGGTTTTATATATTCCAAACTTTCATTATCCAAAAGCGATTGCGAAACAATGCTTGTTGATACAATAAAGTTTTCTCTTTTTATTTACATTAATAACAACATTAGGATTTACACTCTTATTTTTGTAAACATTTTTATTTCGCGTACACAAATAAACACAAAAATGTTTAAGCACACGTTATATGAGTACAAATACTGGTTGTATTTTTGTTTTGTAACATAAAGGATGGTAAAATAATATTTTTACACTTTAATAGTCCGAAATAGCCACTTAGTATAAACTTATTCAGTAAATTATTTTGCGTGGTTAACAAGTAACCTACACAAAGAAAAGCTTCATATAAGTTTAGGCATTTGATTTAAAAATCAAAAGAGTTCAATACACCGTGAAAAGTAAATTGATCTTTTCAAAGATGGTTTAGCTTCAATTCTTAAAAATATTCCTTTGAAATTGAAATCAGTGTTGACTTCAGTGTACAACATAACATTAAATAATATTTTTTTTCTTGTTTCCACAAGGAGAGTTTCACAAACAAGTTTACTCTTACAATAGGGAATTGCAGCGCTTTTGTTTATGTTTAAATCACTGCAATAGTCTCTTAAATAATAAAAAACATCATTTTTATATTTATTTGATTCTTTTTCAATTTTTATAATTTAAATTTAAAATTAATTTCGAAATCAGTCTAAAATGGGAAAATACATGATATTTTGCAGTGGACAGTGTAGAAAGTGTTGCGATTCGTAAACAAATCGACGGAGATTTCTTTTAATATTACTAAAGTTTATTAAACAAAATAATTTTTTAATCAGAATTTTCATCAAGTACTCGGATTCCTGATGGCTTTTTTCTTCACAAAAAATATAATAAGATGAAAATTTATAGCAGACTGTAATACCCTATTCAAGTCTTAAATGAAGCTCAATTTAAAAGCAAAAAAAAAAAAAAAAAAATTAAAATTACTTGTAGAATATTTTCTATAACAAGGAGTTGTGAGCCGAGTTATTAAAATGGAAAATATCAGGTGTTAATCATTCAAACATTTGTTAAAAAATAAATAAATAAATAAATAATTAAATAAATAAATAAATAAATAAATAAATAAATAAATAAATAAATAAATAAATAAATAAATAAATAAATAAATAAATAAATAAATAAATAAATAAATAAATAAATAAATAAATAAATAAATAAATAAATAAATAAATAAATAAATAAATAAATAAATAAATAAATAAATAAATAAATAAATAAATAAATAAATAAATAAATAAATAAATAAATAAATAAATAAATAAATAAATAAAAATCAATCAAGCAATCAATTTTCCTAAAAGAAACTTCTTTTGTATCATCTTGAAAAATTAAATCCAGATTATATCCAAACCAGTTTGAGAAATATTTGTTTATTGTTCAATTGATATCGTTTTTTACAGTTGTGGTAAATATTAGTGTCAAAACAACCTTGAAGAAAGTCTGAAATACAAAATCACTTCTCGAATAAAAAAAGAAAAAGTTCTCTTATTTGTTATAAAAAAGCTTATTTAATCTATATGGGGGGAAAACTACATCGGTGTTTTATTTCTGAAATAAAAATAAGTGGTTAATCCCTTTAAATTTTGACACGTTCTTTATCTGGTGTCGTTTTTATGGGGAAGTTAAACATTGTCCTCGATAGAGAGCTTTCAACAACCATATCTGGGTTAAATAAAGTTATCAAAACACCATGCATAAAAAATATTTAAAAACGCACGATTAAAATAACCATAAACATTTTTTGGCTATAAACTAAGAACTACTGGGTACATAAATCTGAAATTTGACAAAACACATATATGAGGAGATGGAATTGTGTTTATCAAAAATTAATGGAAAAGTGAAACAATGGAGTTATGAAGTATTTAGATGACAAAAGTACGGAGAAAAATAGCGCTTTTATCCTTCTTTTTATGGTTCCATGATACACTACTTTCAACTTATAGGACCAACCCAGTAATTTTTCTATCGTTTCATCACCCCAATGTTTCAATTGCTCCATTTATTTTCTCCAAAAAAAAAAAAAAAAAATGCATTGCCTCATGAGCATTCTTTTTCTAAAGAAGAATTTATTCTGAACTTGAATTAAAATTAAGATTCATTATCTCTTTAATAATGAAACATTATAATGTAATCTGTGCGCTCATTACTTTTGCCATTATCAACTAGCACCTTTCCATCTGGCTATTTCGCACTCGCTTGCCCTATTATCATCATAAAGTTCTAAGTTATACACTAATCATCTTATGTAATGGAATTTACCTGTACAACTAAACCCGATTTCACGATTTGTAAGATTTTATAACAAATGCTTCAAAAAATATACTTTGTAGGTCATAATTTGTCCTCAACGCATAACACATGCTATACATTTTAGTAATACTGCACTCATAAATCAGGGGTGGTCTCAGGATTTTCATTTTGGGTAGTCCCAACATGTTGTTAATTGTGAATCAACGACTTCTCTTGTATGCATAGATTGTTAGTTATACATACTTTTTGCTTACAATTTTCAAAAATTTAATGAAAATATAAACGCTTTGCCCTTAATAAGCAATCAATAAGAAAAAATTGAAGGGTCTAGTAGTTGAAAATCTCACATTCTAAAAAGTATAACTAATACTTAGGGTTCTTCGCGTTAACTGGCGCTTTTGATGATCGTAAATTCAATTGGATGAGGTCGATAATGAACGAATCAGATCCTATATTTTAATTATACTTTGTAGAATGTGAGTTCCTTTCAATTTAAAACATCCTGTCGTTTCCAATGTTCCTCATTACTAGTTATAACTGATGACATTTTTTCAATGAAACATTTTTAGAAAAATCAATATATTTTTGATACAATATACACTCGAAACAATGATTATAACTTTTTAAAAAATTATAATTTTCGAATATCTCAATTTCATTGTTTATAAACATTAAAAACAATTTCTTTTGTATATTTTGCCCAGGGGCCTACCTACATATCATCTTCCTATAAACCACCCCTGTTATCAATGTGACGGAATACTGCTAGAGAGTATTCTTGATTGAGTAACACTTATCACAGAAGTTCTGCAGTCCATTGCAGAAGCTCGTAAACATTGACGACAACTTGGAACACTTATATATATATAGATAGATATATAAAACGAAAAAGTGTTTGATTTTCACACAGAATCTGAAGGTTGCCATTTAAGTTCCGAGGACGTCCACGCAGGCTCTGACGAAGATGACTGTGAGTGAGAGAATGATCAGAATGGTAGAGGGTCGCCAGCGAAAACACGAGGAATCCACTTCTTTATCATCTAATCAAACAGGAAATAAATTTAAAAAAAAACTTTTTAGCATTTTAAGGGTCTATTTGCAAAACTCACGTTACCCAAAGTATAACTAAGATATAGGGAAGAGTACGTTCATCGGATCCAATTGATGGTCAAGAGTTGACAGTAAACGAACCGGGACTAAGATACTGTGCCCTGGCCATTTATTAACGACTTAATCCATTGATGGTCAAAAGTCGATAATCAACCGGTAGGGACTAAGATACTGTGCCCTGGCCATTTATTAACTACTAAATCCAATTGATGGTTAAAAGTCGATATTCAACCGGTCGGGATTAAGATACTGTGCTCTGTCCGTTCATTGACGACTTAATCCAATTGGTGTACAAAAGTCGATAATCAACCGTTCGGGAGTAAGATACTGTGTTCTGTCCGTTCATTGACGACTTAATCCAATTGGTGGACAAAAGTCGATGATCAACCGGTCGGGATTATATACTATGATCTACGACTTCATCCAATTGATGGTCATAAGTCACCAATAAACAGACCGGTTGTAAAATATTGGGCCCTGTCCGTTCATTGAGGACTTCATCCAATTGATTATCAAAAGTTACCAATAAACGGTCCAGACCTATATCTTTGTTATACTTTGCAGAATGTGAGTATTACAACTAGACTCTTCAGTTTGCAGTCTGTATGGATTCAGAAAGCGCAAAAGTAAAATGTCAAACAATGCGCATATGTGCATCCCAAAATCGAAATGCTTTAGTGTGTTGCTTCTGGAGTAATTGGTTTTTGGTTCTACTAATGTGTAGGCAGAGTTATGACAACCAGCGTCTATTATGATCAGCTTGGTGAAATCAAGATTAATCACGATCGGCCATGAGGGCACTCATTTTACACTCCATTGCTTTGGAGATGAAATGAAGCGTTCGGTAACAAACCAAAACTAAGAGTTGTTGTGACCTGCACGTAAGGCTCGGGGGGCCTAGTGGTTAAGATAACAGACAATTGCGCTAACAGTCTGTGCACTGTAACTGGGGGCGGGTTCGATTCCTGCCTTCGCCCTGGTTGTAGTTTCTTTCTCCCTCTGTCAGTTAAAATACTGTATGTGTCTATCTTATTTGACGAAGGTTTATAAGCGGGTCTCTGATCAAGCACACAAGCCGGAAAATACTTGTTTCAACCAAGCAACCACGTACGTATCGATACAATTACTATTGAGGTTGCTATTATGAGCATGCATTTACTGAAAAGGACATTGTTTGTCTAAAATCCCCTCAATAAGTCGCTTTAAAATTGTTTTATTGCGACAACTAATGAAGAGCTAAGCGGAAGAAAATTTGCAATGTGACAAAAAGGAGAAAGGATTAAAGCGACAAAGTGAGATTAAAAGTTTTCAATTTGTAATTCAGACATTAAAAACATTACAACTAAAAACAGTGTACTTGCAAAAAATTGCTGAACTAAAGTTTATGAAAAAGGAAAACTTGCAATTTTTATAAAAGAGAATAAGATATTCATTGACACAAAATACACAAGATTTTCAATTAAGACACATATCACGTTATTCCACTAATCTCTTCAAATGTTTGTTTAGTTTTATCATATCGAATAAGTAGATATCAAAGTTACGAAAACATGTTTTAAAATCTAAATTTTAAATATTTTTTAACCCCTATTATATTTAGTTTGTAATCTTCAATGTTTTGAAAAATACTTAATTCAGAATGAAAAATAATCATTTTTATTTATTATTATAGTTTTTACCTTGTATATCAATGGAAGCATTAGAATATTTTGAATCTCTTGGTACTTCTTCCAGATCGTCTTTTAATACCTTTGGTTGGACAGCTACGTTTTCTAAAAAAGAAAGGAAATAGCTACATTCAAGAAAACACAAAGACAAAAAATTATTAATAACTCTTTACATAAATATACTTATCTTCTTTCTGCCATAACCAATAGTTTTATTTATCAACGTGTGCGAGGCATTACTATTTTGATACCTGACAAGTAAGTAACTAATATACATGTATTTATTCTGTCAATATTTATTGTTCTAATTATTGTTTACAATAAGATAATTGTTGCAGTAGATATAGTATTGAATTAATTAGGAAAAAATGCATTTTAAGCTAGTTTTTTTAATTATAATATACTATTGATCTTGAGCTAATGAGGCGGACACGTAATACTTCACGGCTTCTGAGCTGACTTGAAGATACAATTAATTTTGTGTTCTGTGATAGATGTATGTTTAATTGTTCATGAAACAAATAAAATATCAAAATCAGGAAAAAATTATCTTATAACAATATACAAATAAGGTCACACATTATAAATTTAAAAAGAGCATTACATTTTCACATGATTAGATATTTTTATGCATTTTCTTACATTCATTTTCTTATGATGAGTATAAGATTCTTTTAATCCAGGTATCAAAATCTGGATAAGATGCGTTTAAGCTTTAATTGATAGATTTATTTTAATGCCTCTCTTTTATAATGCGAAATAAGCCCCGGGCATTATTTGTGTGCGGAATTTAACCAAACTTATAAAGATAGTCTCAGACATTGACATTAGTGCAGGCAGTTATCTACAAATTTTGAAAAAGAATGTTCCAATAAGCTTTTTAAAAATATATGTTAAATGCCTATTGAAGTCTGTATAAGTATTTAAGGGGTCATAGGAGTCTTAAAAATGTGCAAAGAAGGAACTACAAAGTATAGTTTGATCTTTCATGTAATTTTTTAACTACTCAATATATAAGTATAATTTTTTTATATGTAATTCTATAAGATTTATTTAATATAAAACAAATTTTAAAATTTATGAAACTTTAGCCAAAACTAAAATAAATGATATTAAACATGAAGCTATTTGAACACATTGTGATTAGGCTTGCGCGGCAAATTGTGAGGTCAAAATTGAAAAAATGACCTAGAAAATGACTTTATATTGAACAAATATGTGGGTAATTCCACGTCAGAAGAGACCAGGACTGCAAAAAAAAAATATTTTTTTCTACACTTGCAACTTTTATATTTGCTTTAGAAGGATTTCAATTTTATTATTTTTGTATCAACAGCTATTATTGTTTCATCTTTGGCAACACAGCAGCTTCAAAATATCCGCTTTGTTTTGAAAGCATGGTCTCGTGTTTTTAAATCATTTTGAACAAATGAATTTTAAGGTACGAAGCACATTTTATCAGATTTTTTGATAAAATTATTAAAATACACTATCAGA
The DNA here is from genome assembly GCA_023701765.1 of Hylyphantes graminicola. NCBI lineage: Eukaryota > Metazoa > Arthropoda > Arachnida > Araneae > Linyphiidae > Hylyphantes > Hylyphantes graminicola. The sequence continues at coordinate 35,398,359 of CM043111.1, read as the reverse complement.
ACTACCTTTAAAACACACTATTAATTGGTATTTATAACTAAACGATATTTAATTAGGAAGATAAAAATATCCTTTTTGACTGTAGTGTCAGTCACGAAAAGATGGAAAAATTTCTATAAATTTAAAAAAAAAGGCTTTACTTCAAATTTTTTGCGATATTTTCTTACTTTAGTAACCTCTGTGTAATTTCCCACCTCTTAATTTTAAAATGAAAAGCATTTTCTCTATTTATAACACATTTTAGCTTTGTAGTGTCAGTCACAATGTAGTGTGAGTCACAACTTCTTTTGATCTAGAAGTTTTAAAATAGCTATAATCTTTGTAGATTTCTTATATTTTGATAATTTTGATTTAAGATGGCTATATCAACAGTTAAAAGAAAGAAAAAGAGCAAAGGGGAAGTTTTTAGGAGGGGGTAAATTACAAAAATGTAAAGAAAATGAAAGCAGAAACCACTTTACGGACAACACTTCAATTAAAAGTATTTCACCCCCATTGCAATCCCCCAACCATTTGACAACCTTGTGTGGTAATTTGTCATGGTCATCTTTGCCTTCAGTCATGGTAAAGGAGCAATTGATGGACTTCGTGATACAGTGAGGAGGGGATAAAAGAAGCCACACTTTCTATCAAATTTGACTCACATTTTGCTAAAGATTTTTTCACTTTGAATAAGAAATCTGCCCAAACATATCACTATTATAATTTCTGACAACTGTGTAAAGGGCAAAATAAGTAGATTAAATTATATATGCTCATCAAAGAAGATAAATACTTCCGATTCCCAGACACTCAAAAATTAATCCGTTTTTTTTTAATTCAACAAATACCTACTTTAAACAACTTCCAATGTTTCATTAAATCCCCCAAAATACTACAAGGCGGATAAAACAAATTTAATTGTTGTAAAAAGAAATATACCTCTCAACAAAATTCTGAAAATGAACTTGATGCTATAAAAAGAGCTTTATTTCCTTTTATAGTTAAATTATCGTTAAAATTTTGTTGGCAAATGTTTAATAAAGATGCTTATTCAGTAAAACTGAAACATCTGCAATGGTCGGGAAGTCTTTTTGCGTGGCTTCGGGGTCAAGGTTTTTCAGAAAATGGTATTGAATAAAGAAGTAAGAAACTACCAGAAACCAACTTTAGGGGACCTTGTGTAACTTTTTGTAACTGTATTTTTACCGTGTACGCAATTTTTAACTTACCATGTTCAACACTATTTACATACGTTTTGTTATTATTGCCAAAATGTCCATTTCTGTGATACAATTCACATGATGTAGTGTGTCACAAGTTGAATGTAAAGTCACGCACAAAAGTGTTAATAAATTATTTCCTATGATATTTCAATACTTTTTTTGCTATTAAATGATTCAGTTTTAAACCTTATACTTACAATAAACACTGGTAGAATGTTGATTTGGTTGATTTGCTGCATTTTGAAGAAGAAATTAGAGTTTAACAAAATTACCAGAAACCTACTTTAGGGGACGTTGTGTATCTTTTTCAAGCCATAATTTTACCATTTATGCAATTTTTAACTTTCCATGATCAAATTTATTAACATATGTTGTGTTATTATTGCTTAAAATTCCATATCTGTGATACAATTCACAATGTAGTGTCAGTCACGAATTGAATGTAGTGTCAGTCACGCACAAAAATGCTAATAAATTATTTCCTATGGTATTTCAATACTTTTTTGCAGTTAATATATTTAGCCTGAAACCTTATACTTAAAATAAGCAGTGATAGAATGCAGAATTACTGCGCCATCAGAAGAAATTCGAATTTTCATGATAGCCAAAAATCTACGAACTTTCGTGTAGTGTCAGTCACATCAGGAAATTTTTATTATTTTTAAATTAAATAATAACTTTTAAAAAATTTTACTGATTGCTAAAAATACTATATGATAAGGGGTATACTGACATACAATATTTTTTTTTAAATAAATATAAAATAACTACGAACTGTGCAAACGAAATTGGTTAAATCGTTCTGATGTAGTGTCAGTCACGCGTGAAAATACCCATGTACAAACAAAGACTTATACCTAAATTCTCAGCTCAATTTTAATTGGAAATTGTTTAAAAAAAAATTAAAATCATAATTAAAAAAAATTATTAATTTTTTTTTGAAAAAAGTTCTTAAAATAATTTCTAATTAAAATTGAGCTGAGAATTTAGGTTTAAGTCTTTGTTTGTACATATTTGTACAATATAAAGTCATTTTCTTGGTCATTTTTTCAATTTTGACCTCACAATTTGCCGCGCAAGCCTAATCACAATGTGTTCAAATAGCTTAATGTTTAATATCATTTATTTTAGTTTTGGCTAAAGTTTCATAAATTTTAAAACTTGTTTTATAATAAATAAATCCTGTAGAATTACATATAAAAATTATACTCATTTATTGAGTAGTTAAAAAATGACATGAAAGATCAAACTATGCTTTGTAGTATCTTCTTTGCACATTTTTAAGACTCCTGTGACCCCTTAAGTAAAACGAGCCCCTTTTTTAAGGCTTAGTATCGGAATAGGTATTTGGGATAGTATTCAATGGTTTTCTAATGAATGAGAGTGAGTGTATGAATTCTGAAAGTAGTCAAAAGTATTTCCAGTCATACCCTCTAGTAATGAATTTCAAAGATTTGCTTGCAACGCCCTGCAAAATTATCAGGGAAACAGTAATTACAGTTAATAAATAACGCTTTTAATCTCTAAAAGAAAGATATATTTTTCAAGCACTAAAATAAATTATTCTGAAACTAAATTGTAGTGCACTGCAAATAATAGAAGTTTCTTCTTCGCTAGAAGTTACCTTTTTACCATTTAGAGCGTTCCGTTGTTCATAGATTTCGCAAAATTTTTACAATCTAAAAAGTGGAACCTTGATAAACTCTACACTACAAACGAGCGATTTTTACTCAGTCTGAGTAATTTTCACTCCTCCAGTCTGGAAAATGCACTTCTCCTCTTGGAGTGTATCCTTTGTATGTTAAACCTCCGACATGATCACTCCAAACGAGTGATTTTAACTCAGTCTGATTTAATATTCAATCCTTTCCAGTGTCGAAAATGTACTTCTCCTAAGTGGATTTCACTCGTTTGTTTAAAGAGTGTATGTACATTCGTCTGTCCAGCACTCCTTTTAATAGTCCAAGCAACGTCCAAACTGGAAATGCTACAGGTGCGGTACGTAATTTTTTTGTAGAAGAAATTCTATGTGACTGTTTCTGCTACAAACTTACTTGTTTATGGACTATTTTTGTGTCCTGGTTGTCAATTATATAACAGTTGGAGATACGTATAGAACGGTATAAATGATAAAATCTAAGAATTATTTGATGGTCATTGAATACAATTATTATAATATACAGTCATATTTTTAGACATATGAGTTTATCTCACTGAAACCTTTACAAAGTTGCAATTTTTTTATGAACTTAAGAAATTTTTGTTGGGGACATAAATTACAGTACATAACATTTAACTATATTTATTCTTTTAGATAAAATTCTTTTATGATAAATTGATAGTAATGCCTATATTTTTTTATTTACTGTGAGTATTCCAATTAAATAAAACATACATAAACCAAATAATAAAACCAAATTATAAAAATTAATATGGTTCACGAAAGACATTGGCAGGACAGCAAAGTCTAACTTATTATGAAAATGACCATATAAAATTCATTTTACACAAAAACAAACCATAGCCTGCAGGGTTGGATTTCTAAATAGGCTAAGCAGGCTGTAGCCTAGAGCGGCGAATTTTTGGGGCGGCAAATTTTACGACCAATTAAAGGGGCATTCGACATAAAAAATTATTATAAATATACGAATATTTTAAAGAAAGAAAACGACTAATTCACGTTAATGCAAGAATCGTAAACATAAAAACGCAAGAATCGCAAACATGGTCTCTGAAAAGGCAAGTGCAACCCCTTCTCCCGGATTTCGAAGTTGAAAGAAAAACAGTAGAACAGTTTAAAAAAAATTAACCTTTTTCGCTTTCGATTTAGTGTGTAAAGGTACATAGAAAATTGTAATATATGTATCTACAGGGTGAGGTAAACAAAAGTAGCCCCGGTCTAGAGATAAGAATACGACAGAAATGTTGCCAAGTCTAAAACCAATACAAAAACGGGTTTGCTAACTGAAGCTATTGATGGCTTCAATATTAAGCCCAAAAAAACGCTTGGCGACTCTTATTTGCCGGCAACTACGTTACGGTCTGTTCAAGAAAAGTTCCCACTAGTTATTATTTGATTATTTCGGTCGTTATTTATCCTAGAGAAACGTATCCTTTTTGTTTTTGGTAATATAAAACATTCTAAATTGATTGCAAGACACAAAATTTGCATTATGGGACGTCTTCATACAATGCGAACTAAGATCTGAACTCGCCACTAGTCTATAAGTAGCTCTAATGTGAACTTAACCCGATCCAACCAATGCAAAAACAGGTTTCAGTCGGCTTCAAGAGTTTTCTCGCCAAGTATTTCAACATATTCCTATCTCTAGACCGGGGCCACTTTTATTTGCCTCACCCTGTATTTTAAACAGCACATAAAACCCTATTTTGAAGCTAACCAGCTACCTTTCCCCGATTTGAGAGAATATTGTGATTGGGACGGCAAATCCTAGCCTACAGTTGGCGAATCCTTAAATCCGGCCCTTGTGTGACATAATAGAATGGAAATTAGAATACAGGGTGGACCTTGATGTTGTAACATAGAATCCGAGCACCTCGCAGTCGAATTACAAGGTAAAGTAACTCGTAATTTGAAGACATTATGACAAATTATAATTTACGTAATGTACTTTGTTTCTACCATAGAGGTTTCCACGAAATCGTTCACTCCTGCACACTTTCTAGTGAAGATACGAGAGTAAAATAGAATAATGCACTATTTTTGTTAAAAAGCTTTTCATTTCAGAATCTATGGCTAGTAGCTTTTTGATTTTTTAATAGATATTGCTAATACTTCTGTGATTTCTAAACAAAGTACTTTATTGCATAGTTCTATATTTCTCTTCTGCAATTTTTTTTGAGTTAAACTTACTTTTTCTCAATAAACACTTACAAAAAGATCGTAATATAACTCTGTCATTGTTTTTTTTAATCTTGTTTTCGAAAAGATAAATTATTGAGCACCATTAAAAATCGTATTTCGCCCTCGTACTCAATAATTAAATGCAAGTTATAAATACTTAACATTTTAAAAATTGTGCTTTTTAAATGAAAAAATTTAATCTGAAAATTTCATTTTTGGATAAGTTAATTATGTTTAATTATTGAAATAAAAACACCTAAAAGCGGCCATATATATGTACACTCTTAAAACAAGAGAGTGGATTTGAACTCAGTCTGAGTTAATTTCACTCCACCAGACTGGAAAATGCACTTACCCGGAAGGAGTGGATTCTTTGTGTGCTAAACCAACGACAGGATCACTCCAAACGAGCGGTTTCAACTCATCCTGAGCTAATATTCAATCCTTTCCAGTGTCGAAAATGCACTTCTCCAACTGGAGTGGATTTCACTCTTTTGTTTTAAGAGTGTAAGAATTTATTGAGAAAAATGTGTTTTACATAAAGAAAAAAAAATAGAAAATCAAACTTCCTAAAAATGATTCTTGTTGATGAACAAAAGTATAGTCAACATCGGAAAAACATTCAAAATACTACTTCACTCCGTGCCAACCTAACTTGGGTACGAACAAACAGTAAAAACGCAGGGGGGAAAGCGCGATTGGTCCGTTAGTTGGAAACTCTTGTAAGATAATATTTACATGCAAAATGATCTTAATACAATTAAACCAAAATACAATTTTTATTCTGATAAAATTACGAAATTTTCTCAAATAACATAATATTAAAATCTGTTAAGACTTTAAATGAAATTAATGTTTTAAACATGTTTTCTGGATTTATTCACAATTAATTTATGGAACTCTTTACATCCGCGGAGGGATTTTCTCCATAGCATATTTCTATCTATCCAACCTAGGTTGGCAAGGAGTGTAGCTATATTGTATTCTGATATAAAAGCGCATTTTAGTGCTGTTTTATTCTACTCAACTTCTCGAGTGAACCTCAACATGGGTGTAGCGAGGGTCAGAATCTCTTCATAGTAGGGTTGGGTGGGTACATATATCTTCCGGCTTGTGTGCTTGATCAGAGACCCGCTTATAAGCCTTCGTCAAGTAAAGCAGACACAGAAAGAGATTTTACTGTCACAGAGAAAGTAAGTACACCCGGTGCGAAGGCGGGAATCGAACCCGCACACGTTGCAGCACGCAGACTGCTGGCCCTTCATAGTTCATTATTTCCTGTCTCTTCTAGAATGTGTGTACCAGTTTTACTAAACTTGTGGTTTCTACAGGGTTTTTAGAACATTTGAATGCCTTAACATACTATGTCATGAACAATTAAAATACACGCAAATCTAAAAGAACAAAGGTTACTTACTTTTTTTTGCACGAAATCATAGACATACATTATAACCAGGAACGTAAAATTTTAATGTTAATTTAAAATTTATTTCAGTTGAAAAAATTATGTTTTATTAGCTGATTCGAATAATAAACTAAATAGAGTTATTTTACATAATTTCCTTGTAAAATTGATAAAAAACAGTTAAACATATCTATATATTAGATTATCATTTTTCAAATGAACCATAGAAAGTTACGTGGTATATAAATGTATTATAATTAGATGAAAATATTATTTTATTTGTCTTTATCAAATGTATATTCTTAATTATTAACTTTAAATATTTCAATTTGTTTCGCACCGAGACTGTAGGAAATAATAATTTATTCATAAACAACTCTATTTTCTGCAAATTAAATCCGTCATTAGGAAAGAATACCTGAAAGAAAGTTAAAAAAAAGGATAAGAAAATATTTGTGCATAACATAATTTCTGTGTTGTTGGGCAGGATACGTTAGAAAAAAGTTTGCCTACTCGACCTCTATACTAACCCGGGAAGATAGAAAAGTGCTGTGACCGCTACAGTGCAACTATAGATTATTTATTTAAATTTTTCTTATAAAACTGAAACAGATATAAATCTGTTCTTAACTAATGCCATCTGTATCAGTGGTTACAGATATAATCAGATTACGGATAAACTGTGCTTTTTGTCAAAACGAGGTGTAATTCTACAATAAGTTTCTGGATAATAAAAAATTTTTTGTAGAAAATTAAGAGAAATATTCTATTTTTTATCTTTTATGCAGTGTTCCTAACACGAAAAAATAAACTAATTTGATTACTTTGAGATTCTGTCTTCAAAGAATTTTCTGCATCAAATTTTACAATATTCATATATTTTAGGATTATTTTAGAAGAGCTTCAAAGGAGAATATAGACTAAAAAAACAGAGACAGTTATAGTTAACTTTTACTATTTGATTCAATTTTTCAAAAAAGAGATTGTAATATAAAGGAAAAGCTCGTAAAAATAATTAAAAAAATATTCAATAAAGTTTGATTTAATCAAGGTTCAAGCATACATAGTACATATTTACAAATTTTGTTTAAAACTCCTCTACCAAAAAAGTTTTGGTTTGTTAAAATAAAGTTTTAAGAAAATCATTTTCCAGAGTTAGGCCCAATTAAAAAAAATAAAGATATTTACATATAACAAGAACATTATTTGATATTTTTAACGTTCCACTTTTTTTAAAAAAATTGGTATGAAATTTAACTTACTTTTCTTGTTGCTTAAGAGTTTTTTTAATCTTTTTAATTTTCCAAAATAACCATTATTAATTATTAGCGAATAGTTCGATATTTTTTATACATATTTTTGTATTAGAGAATTTACTTGCGCAACTTTGTTCAGAAGTTGATTTTATTCATTTTCCTTCATCGTTTGGATTTTCTTATTTTAAAATATTAAGTATAAACAAACTCAATCGTTCCCATTGTATATTAGAAATATAAAAAAATCATCGGGAGCCATATAAGAGTATTATATTTATAGATATTTTGTAAGGTATAATAGACAATGCACTTTGCACCTTTCATTATTCAACTAATTTTTATTCCAATATATTTTTCGTAGTTGACCTAACAACTGGATCCGTGTTGTAATTTTATATAATATTTTTTTAAACCATTTTTGAAATTCTTAAATTTTTTTTTAACAAGGCGTCGTAAGACAAATGTTGGGCATAGCAGACTCAAAGTTTCTGTAATTAGGGATACAAGCTATTTTAAGGTTAATTGTATTCGAAATTATGAGCCCTCCGGTGCCAAGTTTTATATCGTTCAAAGTTGCTTAACTTAAATTTTTTTTACTCTGTTATTTTTTTCCTTAATTGCTGAGTTTTCTATGTTGCGCAGGAAAATGTGAAAAGGATTCGATTGCTTAAATAAAATTAATTTTCCCATCCAGAAAATATGACTACTCATTCCGGACCCTGCAAATTTGCGTGGAAGCTACCCCTAGAGAGATATACCGCGAATGGAGAATATAAGTCATCGTTTTGTGTAAAATAATGGAATACCCATTGAAATATTATTTAAATGGATATCGCTAAACTTGAAATTTTAACTTTTTATTGCAATTTAACCAAATGGAATATACGTCAATTGGTGCATAATTATGAAACATTTCTATGCACCTCTGTGAAAAAAAAGAAGCTATTGTAATTTGAATCATATCTTTAGAGAAATTGAATATAAAGGCAAAGCTTAAATGAATGACACATAATAAATCATTGGAGAAAAGTTCAAGAAAAATGTGTATAATAATTAGATTCATACTAATGTTCCTTAAATACATGCACAATAGTAGGAGATAAAATTTTCATAATATCAAAAATGATTCGTTGCTAATCTAAAAAAAAAGCAACTTGTGCAAGAGAGCGAATGCAGAATTGCTATTTAAAAGCAAGCTGATAAATTTGAAAAAAGTGAAAAGCATTTGCATTTATTATGAAAGCTGCTACAAATCTGTACCTTGGTGTATAAGTACGTCCTTTAACAAAGGATAACTTTTCTTATTCATTAAATATGAATACTGAAAATTACGGTATATCACTATCTCATCCTAAGTATTTCTTCTGAATTCTACTCAACGGTTAATTTCCCTCTGTTTATAATTCCATGCAAAATCATGTCTTCTAAAATAAAATATTAATAATTACGAAGAAAACTGAGTAAATATATGAAACTATTTTCTTTTAATATCTATCATGCATTTAGGTGCAGATTTATCTCTTAAAATGAGTACTATAAAATCTACTCAAACTATGTAAAGTCTGTTATCGTGTATTATATCAAATATAGAATATTTGATACGATAATTATGTTTTGTTCATGGCAAACTTTTAGCTACTGCCTCGAAATATAATAGCATCTTTAACATTAAAGAACGTATTTATGCTTGTAACAGTTCATGATTTAAATTTAGAAGTTAATAAATATTTTCTGTGATAGTGTTACGCGTTTCTTGATTAAAAATAATTTGCTTCATTTTATAGTGCTTTTTTGTTTTATCAGTAACAAGTACTGTGTAGACCAGTTAGTTTATTGAAGGGTGGATAATATTTTTAATCAAGGTTTTAAAACAGGATTCATAACTTTATTTGCAACCCTGTTTAATTTATTAAATATCTATGTATATATTTTTAAGTATTTCTGATTTGCTTCTAAAAATGCGAAAAATACTTTTTTTTAAATTCCCGTATTTTATAAATAAATTGTAGTAAGAAAAGAGTTTGTGAATATTTTAAACATGATGAAAATATGTTGTGATATATGACATGAATGATCAAAATATGTAAACTTAACTTAATTTTTAAGAACAAAAAATAAGTTAAAAAAGTGTTTTAATTATTTTCTCTAACCCTTGTATATACTAATGGACAGTGCAATTACAGTGCAACATTTAGATAATACGTGTTTTTTGAAAAGTGAAAAGTCTAAATTTAGATGCAAATACTTTTTAGTCTATGGTGGTTTACTGACGGCCACGTATAACACGCATATCAAAAGAGCCTAAACAATCTGTCTAAAGTCAGAACATTTAGAAAAGAGTACAAACAATAATTTAGCAGCGTTGCTGCTTAAGCAACTAAGCACTGAAGATTAGTACGAATACGCATTTTTTTAAAAAGTATTTCAGAGCTGTTCGCTGTTTATGAGTAAGGCATAATGAAGTAAGTTAGGCTTTACTGAATCATAATAGATTTTAGCTGCTAAGCTTTTGTATCATGAGTAAAAGGATAGATGAGAAAAGTTAGCTTGGCTACATTTATCTTTTAGTTGTTTATATGTAGCTGCATGAAGAGCGAAATGAAAAAGAGATTTTTGCCCCTATGCAATTTGGTTTTTTTAAAAAAACCTCAGTACAGATTTGTCTATTTGCAGGTTGCTATTCTATAGCTTACCTGAAGTTCCATCTAAGCTTTGAATTTTCGCGGTTGAGGGCTCCTTCAAGGGATGAGGTGCATGGATTTCTACGATTTGAAATTTTACAAGGACACACATTTAATTAAAACATTAATTATACTTTCTAAATAAACTCCTAACAGTATTTATATTATTTATCCTGATAACATTATCTGCTATAGAACCTAACTAGTAAAACATTATATAAAAATATTTGTACTCTTAACAGTTGTAAATCAAAATTGAATGTATGTCAAATAATTTATAAACCAATAACTTTTGTTGATATCGTCATATTTATTTTTTAAAATTTTATTACGATAACAGTATATGAAGGGTTTAGTTGCAAAAGTCATATTCATTAAAAGTATAACTGAAACATAGGGAAGGTCTGTTCATTGACTGTTTAGTTTAAATGAATTTACGATCAGGAAAAGTAGCCAATCAACATGCCGAACCCTATACCTTAGTTATAGTTATTGAATGGTGGGATTTTTTTTTAACCAGCCCCTTTTTTTTACTTACTTTTCATTTATTTTTATTGCCATGCCCTACTAAAAAATACTTATAAAAATTAAAAAAGGAGATTTGACAAATTGGGATTAATTGAGGAGCTCAGGTTATATATAAAAAAAATTCTTCCCTATCTTTACACATATTAAGAAATCGCATCTAAAAAAACTTTCTTAAAAAGAAATTAAACAAAATTAATTTTTTACATTATTTTTTCTATTTTATTTGTAACCAAATAACAATTAATGAGAAAAAATTAAAGCTGAAGAAAAACTAAAGCTTAACCATAAAAAAAAACACCGAAGAAACAAAAAAGAAGCCGAAAATAGGCAATTTTCCAAAAAAATTTAAATTTCATAAAGATCATAATTCTGTTCTATCGGAGAAGAATTTTTTTTATTGGATGCAAAATTTTACGAAATTTGTTATCTGTAAATCATACGAGTATGGTTTAACAACAAAAGGCTTGAAAAAATGTTAAAAAATTTGTAATTTTTCCAAAAACTTTTTTGATTTGTTGATTAACTGGGTTTGTTAGTTCAAATTAGCTTATTTTATTTTCCATGTATAAACCATGCAAACAATAAACGAAATTTCTTTTTAAGGAATTATTTTTCTAATTTTCCGAAACAAAAAATTTATCTAAGTTGCTGACTTTAAATACTATTTTCCAAGTAGAAAAAAATGTATCGTAAAGAGTTAAAACATCATGGTAATTTTTTAATTGTCGCAGAAGGAGATACTTGTGGTATAGATTAACGCAAAAATTTATGTAGATTATTTTGTCTTCAGAAGCCTAAAACGTAAAATTAATAGTTTTACAGTAAAATGTAAAAATTAAGGGGGGAAAATTAAGTTTGACCTGGAACCTAGTGATTTTTCAGGACCATTTTTTTCCAGCACAAGCATCTTTACAATATGGCTGTGACACGAACTCGGAACTTTCGCGGTGAGAAGTTGGTCGATTTTCTATCTTGGCCACAAAAAGCCGGCGTTTAAAGTTGATAAAAAATCACTCCTTCAATTTGCTTTTGCTGGCATGAGGTCATGTTGTCACAGTTCGAAACAACCAATAGCAAGCTGAACTTACCTCAACTAAATGAGTTTTGTTGAGGTAAAACTACCCTCCTTTTTGAGACAAGTAAAATATTGTTGAGTCAACGACATTAGTCAACAAAACATTTCGATTTATTTTCTCCCCACAAAATATTTTTTCTGTGCATGGTTTTAAATTTTGTACAACTATTATATAATTTTTGTATTTTAAACTAATGAACTTTCCTCTAAGAGCAAGACATTTTTCAAAGCTGTTAAAACATTATTAGTGAACTAAAATTTTCAAACAACGCTTTTGCGGGAATAAGTTCTACTAAAAAATCCTATATCTTCTGCACTATTATAGTCTTGTAAAAATATTCTATCAAAATTAAATTAACATATACATTATACTGGGTGAGTCAAAGAAAAGTGGCACCGGTCTAGAGATAGTAATACGTTGAAATGCTTGGCGAAAAAAACTCTTGAAGCCGCCTGAAACCTGTTTTTGCATTGGTTGGATCGGAATAGCTTCACATTAGAGCTACTCATAGATTAGTGGCGAATTCAGATCTTAGTTCGTATTGTATGAGCACGTCCCATAATGCAATTTTTTTTTGTCTTGTAATCAATTTAGAATGTTTTATATTGCTAAACACAAAAAGTCAAATTCTCTACGATAAATAACGACCGAAACAATCATATAATCACTAGTGGGAAATTTTCTTGATCAGCTTTCATTTCAACTAGCTTCTAAAACCATAGCGTAGTTGCCGGTAAATAAGTCACCAAGCGTTTGTTTGGGCTTAATATTGAAGTGATCAATAGCTTCAGTTAGCAAACCTGATTTTGTATTGGTTTTAGACTTGGCAACATTTCTGTCGTATTCTTATCTCTAGACCGGGGCCGCTTTTGTATGCCTCACCCTGTATATTACGTTAGAAACGTGACGTGATATATCGATAAAATTAAACCTTTTTAATTATTTTAGGCAAAATTCAAAACACAGTAAAAAAAAATTATCGCAGAAATGTTAGTGGTGGCGAAATTTTTTTGTTGATTTTAACATTTAATTTTAGAATAAAAAATCCCTTTTGGTTTATTAGCTATGTTACTGATAATGCAATGTATTAAGCTGATAAAATTTCTTTAACGATTTTTAAATGAAATCATTTTTTTTTATGTGACATAGATATAATAATGTTAAATATATATCATTTTACAATTTCCACATTTAAATCAATCAACATGTACAATTTGTTTAAATCATTAATCATTTCAATTTTTTTGCGTTGTAGAAACATAAGATTCTTGTGGATGACAAATCTAATTAGCAATATACACTATAAGTAATCCTTATAAATATATCTACATAAAATTCAAAAATATTTAGCGACCCAAAAGATGAGTCAAACATATTTGGTACTGCCTCTTGAAATAAATGTATTTTCTAATTCCACATGTATTATTTAACTACTCATTATACTCCAAATTACTTCAATGAAGTTCTAAACCAGTTGTTTTATAGTTAAATAAAGATTTTTTTACGAGAATTAGGATCGGTAACAAAGCGCAAGCAAAGAATATCTGTGTATGATTTTTTTTACTTCAATATATAGCATTTTGAGAAAAATTTAATAAAATCAGAAAATAGACCAGTACCCACATACAATGAACAGAAATGCGTTCTTATTATTTTTAAAAGTAACTATTCCATTTTTTGAAATAAAATATTGCATTTTTTAATGCAACAATGCTTCTTGCTTCTATGTTTAGTTTTGTATTCCAAGTTAATACTTATATTTTTGGTAGTTGCCTAGTTATATTGGGAAACACTATATAGCGTAGAAGTCACTCTGAACATTTTTAAAATTACTTTTTGTAGCTTAATGGTTCTTGAATTTCTTTAAAAATTTAAATCATAGTTGGAATTTTAAGTACTGAAGAATGTAAGAAACTGTTTTAAAACTATATTTTGCTTAAATTTATTGTTATTCTTTTAAAGCGTAAAGTGTTTTCTTAACGCCGAAAGTTTAAGAATTTGAAAAAAAAATAACTGCTGGTTAAAATAGTATTTCAAAGTAGTTTTTTATGTTACGAAAATAAACATACGGAACCCCCCTCCTCCCCCAACTATGCAGACTATGCGTTTCTTTAGGTTCAGCAACGTTTTTAACTTTAAATGAAACATATCCATTATTTTGATGTACACTTTTTTTTGTTTCATCTACATACGCTTTATAAGATCTGAAACTTAAACTTAAATTGTATTCTAATTCATTCCAATTGTGTCCTACGCTTTTTTCCTGATAATTTTCTCAGATTTAGATGGATCGTAGCAGTACTAACTTAGTTATTTTTACTTAAGTATTTTTACTTTAAATTATCTATAAAATATAAGGCAATGAAAGTATACTTCGGTGGAGATCGAAAATCGAACTCCTGATTTTATGTTTTCAACAAGTTTTGGAGGGTGATGATTCCGAAATAATGGTTTTTGAACATTGGGTTTGTTCGTCAGAGTGCCTGAAACTACTCTACAGCCCGAACCGAAAAACTTAGGTACATCAACTTTGTTATGACACTTTCTAGTACATATAAAATGTCGTAATAAGGTATTCGAAAAAATCGGGCGATTGCAAAGGGTAGCTACCTTACACCTTTTTTGGTTTTATGAGTACTGGCTTAAAAAAATGAGCTACTGATTTCAAATTCGGTTCTTAAATCATGTCTGATGTCATAAAAACGTTAAAAAAAATTGCTGCTCGCGTGTGCAGTTATAGCAGCTGCCATAGAATCTGTTAAAATAACAACATTTGCATGTATTACATTCTAGAAAAATGCCCATTCCGCTAAAAATAACAATTGGCCACTTTTTCTATTATAGAAAAGCGTTAGTCAAAATGAATAGGACAATAGCAGGTAGGTTTATAGTTTATCTGTCCCAAACTGCAGCTATGCATGGACAGATAAACTATCAACCACCTACTATTGTCCTATTCATTTTGACTAACCTTGCATAACATATACACGATCATTTCAGTGCAACACTCACCATAAAGTCTGATCGTGCCTTCTGTTGTCCCCATGAAGTTCCTGGCGATACACGAGTAGCCCCCGTAGTCCGAGTGGGCCACGTTAAGGACAGTGAGGACCATGTGCACTCGGTACGTTGACGTGTTGAAGAACGTGTTGAACTTGGGCCCGTTGTTGATGATCTCGCTCTCGTGCCGGGACCAGTAGTTGATGGACTCTGGGTAGGCTTCGGTGTGGCACTCGATAGTGACGTTCTGCCCGAGGGCAGCCCCGATCAACTGGTTGGGGATCCAGATCATAGGCGGGACTGAAAGGAAACATAATAATAGTGTCCCTAGACATGAAAAGGCCCGAAGTAAACAGATAGAGTGATGATAGCTCTGCCGTTAGCAGGTAAACTACAGTAACTGGCATAAAGACTTAGAGCACTGTTGCAAAAACTCAATTACTCTAGCTTTTAGTAAAAAATTGGGAAAGACTAGTTATTTCAATGAAAAAATAGTCTAATCAATTGTTGGGGTTACTGCAGTTTATCCACTCACGGCAGATCTTTGGGCGGTATTGCAACAGAATTTCACTTCAGATTTCACAATATATTTTTCTTGGGGATCTAGATCGCTATCAACTTAAAGAAGCGTTTTAAATTGACACTTTATTGCAGCATTCATAAAAGCTTTCTGTAACGCCCCATAATTACTACTTTCGTTACTCTGTACGCTGAAAATATACCAGAAACTATCTTTTTGCCTTAACTTCTAATAATTTAAGAAACCTTCTATTAAGGGTATGTTCCAAACCAATTGGGACACATATCCTGAATTTGCAAAGTTAAGTAGTTGAATTGCTTTAACGCATGCACAAATAATTCCATTGCATCATTGTCAGCAAGGGGTAGAAGCAGAAAGAAGAACCCTTCATTGCATGGCCTAGTGGTTAAGGGGCTTTCTCATGATTGGACCTTCTCAGCAGTGCGGAGGTTAAAATCGCACCTTGACTTACACTCTTAAAACAAACGAGCGATTTTAACTCAGTCTGAGTTAATTTTCACTTCTCCAGTGTTGAAATTGCACTTCTCCTACGGGATGGATCCTTTGTATATTGAATCTGCGACAAGATCACTCCAAATGAGTGATTTTAACTCAGTCTGAGTTAATATTCACTCCTTTCCAGTGTCGAAAATACACTTCTCCTACATGAGTGGATTTCACTCTTTTGTTTTAAGAGTGTTCTGACTTAAGTCTCTTAACTTTCAAGTGGCGCATGGCGGCACTAATCTCACCAACGACCTATGAATCAGATATATATACTGGAAAATAGTAGAAAGATATTTTTAAAAGAATTTTTGAAATGCTCAAAATTTTTTCCGAAAGTTTCAGAAATACACTCGTAAAACAAAAGAGTGAAATCCACTCCTATAGGAGAAGTGCATTTTCGACACCGGAAAAGAGTGAAAATTAACTCAGACTGAGTTAAAATCACTCGTTTGTTTTAAGAGTGTAGGTTTCCAAAACACTCGAAAACGTCTCAGAAAATCTCATGCACCGTAACTGTCTCATATATTCAGAAACGTTTCTGATTTGTTTATAGTGATATATTAATTATGTTATTAATTGAATTTTTACAGTGATATTTTGTGTTATTAATAGAACACGTCAATATTGAGCGACTTTACATTGTGAGGAACATTCTGTAATGGGTATGGCAACTCAACACCTGTATTCATAAAAATCCCTAGGCTCCTGTGGTGCTCTTAATGGTAATAGTAAATGGTATGCTAATGGGTGTAAATAAAGATAAATGGTAATGGTGTTTTGCCCCAGAGTTCCCCCGATTAACTGGTTGGGTGTCCAGATGATATTAGGACTGGAGAAATTTCTTTTTTTGAAGCATCGAATATTTGAAGCCCAAAACATACAGTATTCCCATAAAGTGGGTCAATTTTGTTCCTTATAACTTTTATTTAAGCCTTTTTTTATAATAACTCTACATAAAATAATTTTATTTCATGACGTAAATCAGGCTTGACTTATTAATATAAAATGTATCTAATTATACATTGATAATATCGTTTTATGTTTAGGTCATAAATTGATAATTTTACCTCATGAGACTTGAAACTAAAATTATACGCAGTTGTTGGAATTAAAAATAATTAAACTTATTTTTAGGACCCTTTGTTACATAAACTAAAACATATATGTTTCCATTCATTTAAGTTTAAGTTAAGGCTCGTGCTTACAGTTTATTTGAAGTTGTATCCTTCGGCTCATTGCTGGTGGAACTCCATTTGAGGCGATGCATAAATATGCAGCCATGTGCAAGCGGCTAGCTTTTATAATTGTCAATTCAGAACCTTCATGTACGCTGGCATCTGAAAGAGAAATTAAAAAAAAAAAAAACATATTGAAATCTTAGTATGACAGTAAAATAAAATACTTTTTATAAAAACTACTTTTTACCTTTTAAGGTATCCGACTACGTTGAAATCGTATTTTTTTTGGCAAAAAACAGAATTTTTTTTTATAATCTTAAAATAAAGCACCACTCCTTAAGATTCTAAAACTCTCTTTATTTTGTTTGTGCGGCAAATATTTTAGAACTCCATTGGTACTCCATTATACAAAAACAGCATTCAAATTCTTTAGAAAAGACCACTAGAAGAAAATTGCGATCTACAAAAAAAAAAAAAAATTAAAAATATGAAACTTGAAGGTGAATAATGTCTTATGTACCAAAAAGAAGGCTTTCCTGCTATTTGAATGTAACCTCAAACTTCAAATTGATTTTCTGCAAAGTGTAAGTTTTGAACATTTTCTTCTCGACAAACCATATTTCTCAAAAAGTACTTAACCGAATGTTTTCAAATTTTGTGTGCATATTTGTTGTACTATTATCTAGGGAATAGACTACAGACTAGTAATTTCAAGCAATATTATAAAAATTATAACACTTACTATCATAAATGATAGAAAAAAAGTACATAAAAATCTTTAACTTAGCTTCAACAACTTATAACTTTTCATTGGTGCAACAAATATCTAAGATTGTAGTTTATTCCCTAGGTATCAAATTAAGATTTATTAATGTATTATTATTTTAAAAAAATCATAAATATTTTTTTAGTTATAAAGTCTATAGTAAAGGCAAAACACATCGAATTATTATTATTATTAGTTGTGTTGGTGAACAAAAAAATACATAAAATAAAAGTATTAAAATTTAATTAAAAAAATAAGTGTCAAACGTAGTCGGATACCTTAAAAGCTTACAAGCCAACAGTCACATTCAGTCTTTTAATTATTCAGTAATGAAATCAACCATCAATCAATCGGTCTATCCTTTCAACACTTAAATATTAACCGAAAGTAAGATAGGATGGTTGATGGATTCGTGTGCATCCAAATGACATACCATGGACTAGAACTTTAGAATTCGAAAATGCGTAAAACAATGCGATTTCTAACCAAACTGTATAAAAAATATAATATAATTTTTTTTTTGATATTATCGTTGAATACGATACTTCCCCCCGATTATCCCCGTTTATCAGAAGTTCAATAGTTTCGACGGATATCCTTTGAGAAAAGGGGAGTATTCTAACGGTATTTCCCGTAAATGAAAGAAATAAGAAGAAAAATGTTTGGGTTTGTTCGAAGTTAAAATACACGTCTCTAGGAGTTTCTTTTAAAATAAGAAAATACTTTGTACAATTAAGGCGGATTTAAAAAAAAAAGATGAATTTATTTGTGTACCAGGAAAAATGCACATTGTTTGTTCCATAACATTGGGAGTTTGCGGAGGTATACGGTCCGATTCGATTTTGTTTCTTGAACTTCTAACATGGTAGCCGAATACTGAACAACGTGCGACATAGTAATTTCTCGGAGGTCTAGCATTGGGTATCTGTGCTCACTGCCACAGTACTCTTCTTCCATGGAGTCGAAGATGTTCGATGATAAAATATACCTCTGTTCGGAGTTATTTTAAAGTAAGAAAATGCTTTGTACAATTGAAGTGGAGTTAAAAAAAAAGAGAAATTTATTTGTATACAAGAAGAAACTGCGGATTTTTTTTTATCCTTAACTTTGGGTGTTTGAAGAGATACGACCCGACCTGATTTTGTTTCATGAACTTCTAACATGCCAGTTCAATACTGTATAACGCGAGAAATAGAAATTACTCGCGAGGGCTATAGTCTTTACGATTAGAATGCTGGCCTGCTTCTCCTACCCCCTCGCTTGGTTTTACAGGAAACGGAGTTAGGGGAGATCTTTCCTTCCCTCCCCACCCTACTTGGGTTTGGAGAGCAGCTGCTATTAAAATCAAAGCGGAGCCTCAAGCAAGTTTGGTTTAGAACACACACGATCGACGATCACTCCGTTTCTTAGAAAACCACACGAGGTGGTGGGGGAAGCCAAGCTTGCCTTGTAATCATACGGACTACAGTATTGGGTATTTGTTTTCACTGCCCCAGTACTCCTTTTCTAGATAGTCGGAGTAGGAACTATTAACGTGGATTGTTATCCCTTTCAGGCCGAGCTATCACGGTCGTGCGGGTATAAAAGATAATGTTCAAGCTTTTCAAAAACACCGATACCGAAGCAGCTGACTTGTACCATTCGATATTTGTATTAAAAATAACTTTGCTTAGGGAGTTGCTGGTATTGATGCCTTTAAGACTTATTTTTCGATAAAACTTAAAATTTAGTCTCATAAACTTAAATCAGCACAATTTGCTCGCTGGTCTTAAATTGCTATTATACTGCCTAAGTGAGTCTGATGATTTTTCTGCCTGCTTTGAATCTTAGGACTTTATTGCCGTTGTATAAAATTTGTCAGATCTGCGCTCTTAGAGGGAGCCACGTCTAATGCCATAATAACGAGGTTATACCTTCCAACGTTCCGATTCGGTATATGAAATATTTTTTTTATATAATTAGCCAAAGTAATTTATTATTATAATTAAGTTTTTGAACTTTATTTCTCTGCACACTTTGGCAATAACAATTACTATAAAACTATGATTGTGTGTGTGTGTGGGGGGGGGGGGGGTATGGGGTTACTTTCGCATTTAAAATTTTAATTAATGGCATATTTATTTATTTATTTTCTGGGAACTGAGATTTTCAAAATTAACTGAAAGCTGTAATTAGTTTCTCCTAATGTAACCATGGCCTCACAATATTTTTTTATTGACAGTAGCATTCAACATGACTTCTTGAATATAGATTAAAAACATAAGTTTTCGAAAAAACAAGCAATTTTCAATTATTAAATTTGTCAAAATAAAATTTAGAAACCGAAAAACAAAAACGAAAAATATCGTACACGCAACCACGCGACCCCAAAGCCTGAGCCATCTCATGCTGTATAAAGAATTTCAAAAGAATATAAAGAATTTCAAAAGAAGACATAATTTAAAACATCAAATTTAAAATCTGATGAAAAATCCTTAGTTTTTAGACGAGCAGTTTTTAAAACAAAATGAAGAGGAGGACTAGTTGTTCATTTGAAAAACATGTTCAAATAACTGGTTGTTCTTTTTCACATCTCTTATTTATACTGCGTAAGAAGCGATTTCGTTACGAATAATAAGCGACTTTCATCGAATTATATTGAATTTGATGCAGTTTCATTAAAATTTATGATTATTCATGCACTATCTTTTTTCTTCAGGTGTAGAAATTTAATATTCATTAAGTTATTTAAACAATTAAAATAGAATAAGCTCTGCAAAGTACAGATTGTCCAAGTACTGTATATATGCATTATATTTCGTTAATTAAGTAACGAAAGAAATAAAGTGTCCTTAATTTATTAATTTCATTTCGATTTGGTAAACTTATCTTCTCCAATGACAATCGTATATACTATTTTCAGTAGTCAGTAATTAGTGAACGCCTAAATCGAGTGCATCTTAATTTCTATGAAAATTGTAAAATGAACAGCGCTATTTGATCCCTGCTTGGCCGACAACGCATAGACATTGCCCACGCAGATAAATTAATGGGCATTCCTCAACAATTCTTCGTTGCGGTAAACACACCAAATTAAGATAATGGGGGCTGACATTGAGATAAGAATATAAAGGCTTTTGGGATTCAGATGCCTGCGTTAATAATGAGATGGCCTGAGTTAAAATGAAGCCGGGGTCATGTTCCCATTTCGTCCTTTTCGTAAATAATTTACTGAGACACTGCATTAAAGTGAACCCTCAGGGGATTGTTGGGCAAACTTAGTTGCGCTATGATCTCGTTTCTGGATGATATCATGTTTTTTTTTTATAATCTTACCATTCGATGATAAATATGTGGGACAGCACAAGTTTAATGATGCAGCGTTTTTAATTAGAAAAAGTTCAAATTGGATATCAAACCTGAAAAAAATACTTTCCCTTACATTTAATAATAAATTTTAACGTAACTAAATGGCTTTTTTTTTTAAATAATTGAAATCATTAACATAAGAGATGGGGTTGGGGGGGGGAGGGAGGGGGGGGGATCGGCAGTCTTGTGTGTGTGCGGGGGGGGGGGGAGTCTCCAAACCGAAATCTTTTCTAATGTTGATGGTTTGAGGAACAATTATTTTGTATCCTTAGCTATTATAGCTGTTTGAAATATTCTTACAAACGTATTAGTATGATTAATATAGCGGGTTTAAAAGTGTGTATAATTTTATTTTTTTGAAATGGAGTGATGAAGATTTTAAAATTACGTTTCCCCATGAGATAAACATAAAGGGACGACTAAGGTTTGGGGACCCATCTTCAGGTATCATCCCCCCTTTAAAACAATTTATATACGGAAATGTATTTTATTTTCTTTGCTTTGTGCATTAAAAAATATTTTTGTAGCATAAAAACAGAAACAACGAATGAACAATTTTATGTACGTTTTGCATACTTTTAGAAAAATGGGTTAATGAATAATTGGATTTTTGTGAAATTTCAGAAGCTATTGACCGTACTTTGCTGTATTATATAATGATGCTTTAGGCTTTATTAGTGCATAATATACTGTGGAATTTTAGTCTTAAACATTTTTCAGTTAAATATATGCTTATAACAACACTACTTCAAATCATGAAGTACACATAAAACATGTTTTGCACTTATTTGTAACACAAGACATAAACTTCAAGCGATGATTGTTTTAACTATGACAATTATTCATCATATTATTGATAAAAATATTCAAACGGTGAAGTTATCTTAGTTTAAAAGAAAAAATGTGTTCCTTGTTGATACAAATTTATACAAAAAATCTAGATTTTTATAAAAGTATTAACTACTTTTTTACTTTTCATCGAAGTTGGATAGCTCCACGTATACAAAACATTCATTTTGCTATCTTTGGAGGGTCATTGGTTATTGAAGAAAAAAGCATTCAAGTTTTTGGTTTAAGACTGGTTTCTTTTGGTTAGGTTTTCCAAGAACCAAGAATCCACCAATCGCACTGTCGTTTCAAATGAAATAATGTTGAAAAAATAGTCTTCTACTTTTGTTGTCGCACACTGTGGACCCGGGAATTCGAGGGAAAAGTAATATAGCATTGAATAGTTTTTCTCGAAGTTTAAACTCAATATTGATATAGAAACAGACTTATAAATGAGTTTCTTCTATTTTGAGATTAACTTTGTCCGCGATCTGTATTCGATATAGGTATATGAAGAATGGAAATAAAGAGTAAGTACCGTTTCATTTCTGACTCAACAATATAACTTAGAGTTTTAATAACAAAGGTCATACATTAAACTTAAAAAATAAAAGTTTTTCAGCCTGATATATCAAAGAAATATGTTTAAAATATATGAAGTAACTTTTATTGTTTGCAATGCAATGTTTTCTTTCAAAAAGTACACACAATAACAATCACAGAATGCAATAAGAAGTTTCTTTGAGATTGCAAGTTAATTGAGTTTTTTTTTGTAAAAGAATGCAGTTTGAAATACAATAAGCTGTACTAAAAGGTATTTTGCTTCAAAAATAAATCAACGTATCTTAAAAATAAAAGAGAATAAACTTTTAAATTAAAAAAAACATACATAAAATAGAATGTCACCGAATGTATTTTTAAATGATAAATAACATTCAATATTAATATAATTATGTGAAAATGTAATAAATTTAATCATTAATAAATTCAATAAACTAAACTAAACTGAACTCCCGGGGGAAAACAGCCCATTACTAGGCACAGGCCTGCCGTGCCCATTTCAGCTTTCGTGACCTACGGCTCTGGGGTGTTAGGCATATGTCACGGTAAGGTGGTCAGCCTCACGTGGAAACCCAGGTGTTTAGTTCCCAAGCATGCTTGGTACCCAATTTATCGACCCACTCAAGGGATGAAAGGATTTGTCAACCTCGCCCAATCCGAGGGTTATAAATATATAATGATAACAAATAAATATACATAAATCTATCCTATTTTTTCCTAGTTAACAGTAAAAATTAGTTATTAAAATTTTTAATGTCAAACCAGTATTTTTAGATAAATAAATTGCTTATGACATCTTAATTATGTTATGAAGCAAAAATTTCAAAAATTCGCCCAGGTACTGAAAATTAAAATAAAAAAATATACACTAAGCGAAGTTTACTTTTTTTACGACGGCAACTATGATCATAATAAATAAGCGAAACATCTTAGAAAATATTTTAACTTATATCGCGTAAATTTCGCAGTCACTATAGAACATTTTATATTTTTTTTCTGTATATTTTTATAAAAAATACAATTGATCATAATTTATTTTGAGTGGTTTGCAAATGCTTACTGGTATATAAAAGATGTGAAAAAATCATAAAATCGTCTTTAAACTCTATCTTTCTAGAATTTCTTTTGGGTTTAAGTAACTCAGACTGTAAAAGTATAAAAATGCATGGGTTCAAATCAGTAGGATTGTTATAATATTTTATTTAATACAATTTTTAAGTCATTTAAATGGTTTATCGGATTGACTTAAATCGATTCGAATTATAATTGCGAAATCCATTTAGTCTTGAAGTCTAGAAATGAAAAGGTGGAGAAATATTTATGTATAAATGGGGAGTTTGAGGTGGTGTATTACTAAGGGTGCCCTCATGCAACGCCTGGTATATAAAATTAGTTAAACTTGAATTTACAAAGAAAGTCTTAAATATTATTTACAAGGAAGTAAAACCCCCTATATGAAGATCTGTAAATAAAATTTATATATACAATAACTGAAGTTGGTATAAATCGAGAAACGAATGATAAATATGTTAAAATTATTACGAAAATTTTACTCTCAAAATAAATATGGAGTAAAATCAAAAATTCATTCGTAAAACTATATGTAAATCAAGCTTTCATAAAATAATTATCCTTATTGTGCATTTTACCTGTACATTTATACATCATGCTTGTGATCCACATGCATTTCAGTTGTACTGTTCAGTAGAGAATGTTATAAACAGAGTGATACTTGAATTTGTCGTTTTAAGCTATATAAGGTAATTTTCAGGTAAATGTCACTCAGCTAAAATCGAAATAATTCCTACTGGGATCTTTGTTGACTTTAAAATGTTGTTGGTTTTATGACTATGAATGATGAATAACTGTTAAGACATTTAAATCTATTTAATTTTTATATTGACAAATAAAAAAATCTTGTCGAAATTTCAATTGTTAACACAATAAATATCCCGATTCTTGAAATTAAAACTAATGCCTTCGCAAGCTCACTCGTTAATTGGTTTATATAGGCAATTTTATAGTCAAGCAATTTTATTTTTTTATGCAATTTTATAGGAGGGTAGGCAGGATATAGGAGGGTAGGCAGGCAATTTTATAGGAGGTTTAGGCAATTTAATAGTAAGTTTATAGTCATACATAAGATTCTTCATGCAATACACCATTTGTGTCCTTAAAAAACCATTTACGTGTTCATTGTCGCTCCTATAGACTCAATGGGATTACATGGGCCGTTAAGGTGGATATTGTGTTATTGAACGGAATGCAGATAGGGTTAATGGGTGTCAGATAAGTTTTAGCTGTTCACTTGCTTGCATGGAGCAAGACTAAAAGAGGGTTGTTTTTGGATATTCCAATGATTTGTAATACTGACTATTAGATGCGGAGGTTTTGGCGAAATGTCAATGTTATTATAAATATATATCTGCTAAATTGGTAATGAAAATGAAGTGGCATGTAACTGAAGCATTGTTCGCAAAAATTATTTTATTAATGTAGATGAAATTGTGAGTATTCCCAATATTTCCCTTCAACTGCATTTTATACTCTTTAACTGTGATTGAACCAATGAGCTGATTGGATCACGTGACTGAAATTTATCTATATAAACATTTTATCTTTGGTTATAATAAAATAAGAGCTTCTTCTACCCTATGACTTTGCAGAGCCGTCTTATTGTGCCAATTTACTCCGCTCATTGACTTCACACACAAAAATAATAATAAAACGATCTTTAAATTTATATTAGTCAATTAATATAGTTTTCTGCTATTCCAAACAAAGATGATATAAATTAAGTTTGAAAAAAAATCAATTTAAAAAAGTTTTTTTAATGAGAGAATACATAAGATCATCAAATATTTATTATCAATTTGTACACCTTAATTATTAATTGGTCGTAATTTCAAATTATTGCTGTCAACTATGCAAATACTGCTTTGATAAGTTAATGTATTGTTGTCAGAATTTTGTTTCTTAAATATAGGGGAAGGTGCTGAGGTTTGGGACAGATTTAGATTTTTAATTTTAATATTTTTTTACAAACCGATTATTTGAAAGTTTTTAGGTATTCTAATTTAACACTTTACCTACGGGCGTCGACTGACCCATAGACTAAGAACACTCTAAGTTTCAAACTCTCATTGGAGAATTTCTACATATAAATTGACATAGAAACTAGCGCGCCCCCTTTGTGTCTAAGGGAACTAATGTAATGGTTTCTGGCTGCCTATTTGCAGTCACCTTTAGGAGATTTAACAGAGCCAATGACATATCGTAATTTGGAACCCTTATCAAGTGACGATAGGGATCTATTTTTTACTACAACTTATTTTCGACTTCATTTTTGAATATATACAGCTACTCATTGACTTTTATATCCCTCGTAGGCCCATCCTCAAGATATTTGACCTTGTGCTTCTTTTTCTCCATTAATAAACCTACAGACTGACTACGCTTGTCATTTTAGACATGGTCCCCCAAAGATCCACAAGTGATTCGATTGAATAACTCGTCAAATATTCATCCAAATGTAACAAAAACTTAGATTTAGGGGTTTTCGAGGGTTTTTCACATTTCTAAGTAATTAAAATTGGGTGTTGCTATTGAAAATTCGAAGTTCGTAACTTTTTTAATATTAAGACGGACCCTTATGCAAATTTTGTGTCATGCAATTAACTCAAAATGTTATTTGTTCACATAGTCAAAAAGGTCCGATGTAAAAGGATGACTAACGGTTGAAATAATCACTAGTGGGTAACTTTTTTTAACAGAGAACATTCCGAAGAAACAGTAGCCCTACAATTGAAAGTACAATTATGCCAATCAACAAATCAACCTTTAATAGTGTTTTAGTTGCTTTCGACACGTTAGAAGAGCTAGGCATTAGATTAAGTTGCTGGTCTAGAAGATTTTTAGTCTACGGGTCAGTCGACGCCCGTAGGTAAAGTGTTTACAAAATCTTGCTTATACTAAGGTATTTTTTAAAGATTTTTTTCGTTAATATTTTACCCCACGGGTACGATGTCTCCAGGTACATCCACTGTCCACAGGTACAACTTCAGTGATGTACCTGGGGACAAGGCACGATGTACCTGAGGACATTGTTCTAAAATAGCTAGAACACAATTCTGTCGTACAAATAAGAAGTCAAATACATTTTTGGACTTCGTATAGAATGACATCTTTACATTTTTCTAAAAAAAAATAGCGAACTGTTCCTTTTTCTTAATTTAAAATGTATTTCTAAATACGTTTTATATACAATTAACGAATACGCTTCCCAAATGCTTTTTTATTTATAAAAAACTAATAAATGTAATCCTCAATACTTGGAAATAGAGTAAGTTTGTTGTAATTTTAAGTAGTAGCTTTATTTTTCAGTAACATAATTTGCAAATTTGCAAGATAATATAATAAGCCCCCCCCAAAAAAATAATAAGAAGAAGAGTTAATTCTACCCAAGATTATAACCATAAAAAAGACATAGGAAAAGAACTGCTGTCCTCTTCTTGGGGCTTGGCTAACAACATTTGGTGCTGGAAGTTTTGGAATTGTATCACCTCTATCGAGTTCAAAATTTTCAGTTTCAGTACATTTATTCGAATTTTCATTATTTTTAAAGTATTCTATATTAAATTCATTACCCTGTACTTCAATAATATTGGCCAAGTTATATTTGACAGTTGTTTTCCCCAGAACCTCAATAAAACAAATTCCCCTACTTAAAATTCATCATTATTTGTTGATTAATTATGCAAATTTAGTGTCAAATTATTTTCAAATATTTATATTTGAATTAAGAGTTGAGTTCCATCCTTCCATTCAACATACGTCCAACGTATATTTGCCTTATTTTATCTTGGAGCAGACTTTTTTGCTTTTGGTCGTTTTTTGTTTAACTTCGGTATTATCGGTTAAAATGAGATTTTCTTTTCTGCCTCTCTTGGTTTGTTTTCGTAGAAGGTGTTTTGAAAGTGGTCAAATTTCTTAGAGATATACAGAAGAGCAGGTCTGTGGCCTCTGATCGGAACTTAAGGATATTTGAAAACTCAGAGAAACAGTAATAGGCACAGTACACAACAATTTATAGTGCAGCAGAAAAATAGGCTGAACCTAGGGACGTCCCTAGGTACAACCTAAATACTGTCCCAAGGAACAGCACATCGGGTAATTTTTTAAAACGCATTGTAATAAGAAAGTGTTAAGTTTTGAAAAGCACAAATAAGATTAAAAATTACTTCAAACATGGCTTATTAAGTAGTACTAAGAAGAGCCGACAAGAAGATTAAACCGACACGTAATACAAAATATAAAATGATAGTAAAAGTTACTCAAGATGTGTGAAATCAATAAATCCTGTTTATTATGCCCCCATTAGCTTTCGGCGACCCTTCTTTAACAAGAGAAGATAAAGTTTTGTTAGTAATGCTGCCACTAAAAATAAAGGATTTTTTTAATTTCCCTAAAACGAGTTATTCCCCATGTCCCCAGGTACAACTGTCCCAAAGCTGAGCACTTTCCCCTATACTTAAAAAAAATAGTTAGTTATTTTCAGTGCATTTTTTAAAGTTTTTTTTAGTGCTTTGATAATTTATGAAAGATGTAGGCTTAAATCATTTAAATACATATGTAACAATGATAGGTTCTTTCTTGGATAGAGACAAACTACATTTCAATAAGGAATATTAAACTATTATATTTTTTATAGTAAAAATACTATTAAAAAAGGACTCCATTGAAGTCTTTAATAAAGATTAACATATTTGAAATCTTATAATTCCTTATATATTTTGGATTTAAATCAGTCAAATGCATCTGTTTCACGCGAATCAATCAATAACTCATCATTGCACATTATTGCCTTTTGGCTAAATATTCATTTCAATTCATTTTATGACTTTAAAATATTATTGATGTTCAGCATTTTTAAAAATGTGTCATCGGTTGAAAGCTATATTGGGAAAGTCTTATTAAAGGAAACGTTAACTTAAAAAAAAGAAATATTCAATTTTATCTCAATTAAAAAAATACAATTTTCCCAATTCAATGCAACAATTTGGCTAGCCTGCGGATTGTTGGGTTAGTTTGGTTGAAAATAAAGTGTCACACAATAACTACACATAGGTTATTAGTTTAAGGAGGATTATATTGCATGTGCATTTCTTTTCTATCTTTATTTTATCTTCAATAGATTTGTATCTGTACTATATATTATTTGCCATATTCAGTATCACTTCGGTTAACGCTATAAGTAAAAAATAGCTGTGCAAGAATAGTGAAGTCCTAGTTCGAACTGCCCTTCAGTAGAGGAACTGTTTCTAAACTTTAAAGAAATATGCACCCGCAAAAGCAATGAAATGCCAAATATAGTAACTTTGGCTGAAACCATAACTTTCTCACCCCTTTTCGTTTTACGATTGATAGTTTGGACTCGGCTAAAATACACGTCATGGATGCCGAGAAGTGGTGAGAGGACTATACCTAATTTGAGGTTTGTTTTATTTATTTTCGTTTTCAGCAATATCTTTAAATCCAAAAAAGCTCCATGCCAGCATTGCACAGGTGCAATTTTCTTGAAGAAAACCTTACTAGGAACTTGTGTACCAAGTCCGTAGCTTCTTAATTTAAGGTGTAGAGTGTTTTCAGGCAGGCAGACTACCTACCTAAATTGAGTAAAAACAAAGAGTAAAAAGAATGAGGGAAAAGCCCGGTTGGTCCGTTAGTTGGAAACTCTTGTAAAGTAATATTTACATACAAAATGATCTGAATACAGTTGAACCAAAATACACTTTATATTATGATAAAATTGCCAAATTTTCTCAAATAATATCAAATCTGTTAGAGCTTAAGCGAAATTATTGTTTTAAACACGTTTTTTTTATGTATTCGCAAATACTTTATGGAACTCTTTTTCCATCCGCGGAAGGACCGTCTCCATAGCATATCTCTATTTACCCAACTTAGGTTGCCAAGGAGTGTTGACCGACCATTTTCTTTTAAATGCACTTTTTTCCCCCTTATAATCAGTGACCTTTAAAACGTGTAGAAAACACAAAATCTCTTTTTCTCATTTACGATGACCGCATTACAATAAACTTTCATTACCTTATAGTTCATGTTGGGTAATTGAAATTGATAAAACGGAAGCTGTGTGCACAATCTTTATAACTAGATAATTGAATAACAACTGGTACTGTTAAACGCTGAACGTCCGGTCACCCTATTTCGATTCTATTTTAGAGAAATATCGGAAAGCATTTCTTGCAAGTTGCTGTTAATGACGGAAGGAAAACCTAAGTAGTTACCGGATTGCAATCAGGAACTATTGCACATGTTGAAAAACGTTTTGAGTAATATCTTTGCGAGGTCTCACAGCCATAATCATTAGTTAAACCTATTATAAGTAACACATATCAGATAACGTATGTAGGGGAGAGCGGAGCTAAATCGTACACCTAAAGGAGATTCGTCGATACATAGCAAGTTACAAAGTAAAGGTTATATGAACACATCTAATATATAATTTGATTATTCGGCTACTTATCAAACATAAAAATTTTGGAACTATTCCACTTTTTATACATAAAAAATTTTTATACAGAAAAAGTGGTGTTAAAAAACATTAACTTTTACAATTTAGCCTTTTAGTCGGGGCTAAACCGTACAGTAGAAGATGCTATATCGTACAGTTTAAAAATCATCTGTTTAGGTAAGTAATAATGGGGGACATTCACGCCATATCCACCTGAGCTTCAATTCCAAATCACTGTATGAAAAAAAAGCGGTTAGACAGGTTTGAGTAGTAGGAAAACAATAGCACGTGCTTCGATAGCTGTATAGGATATCATTACCACGTGCTTCCCGTGCTGATGCATAACAAACCACGTGACGTCACATGAATGTTCCCCATTGTAATGCAATAGATTACTGAAAAAAAACCCACCTTTTTATTGCTTATAAAGGTCGTAACTAAGAAACTGTATTACAATTATAAAATTTTAGAAGATTTAAAGAAAGTCTTGGAAATTTACAAAACTTCAGAAATTTAGATAATGTTGTTTTAGAAATTGGTTTCTTGGGTTTATTTCTTGGTTTTACTTTTGAGTACTTTGTTTTGAATAGCTTTGCCCTTTCATTTAAGCTTTTATCTTTCCCTGTAGTTGTTCAATTTTCCCTTCAGCTCCTTTACTGAGCTTTAGCTGAGTCTTCCAGTTGTCCTTTATTTGGGGACGTTGAAAAAATGTTTAAGAAGAAATATAAAACTTTAGCATTTTTGCTAGGCCTACTAGGCCTTTGTTGCCGTAGAAAACCATTTGAGGCCGAGCCGTATACTCCTGTACGGTCTAGCCCCAAATGGTACCTCGAGGTACTCTATCTGTACCTCGCGGCGATATATTAAAATAACAAATAACCTTAAATGCTATCACTTAACCAATCATCAACCAAAAGCAAGCTTAAAAGAAGTAGTATATTATGATCTTGCTGTCAATAAGGATACAAGAAAATATTCTTCACTTACCTTTTACTTAGTACTGGACGAAAATTATAGGAAAAAAAAGTAAAAACAGTTTTTTACTGAGACACTGATATACGCATACGAATAGCGAAACAATATATATACTGTAAACTTTCGTGATCTGTCTCTAAACTGAAGCACTTGACGTTCTCGCCTAGCTTGAAATTTAAGCCAAAAAAATGGGTGTACGGCTAAGCCCCACTCTCCCCTAACTTTAACAACAATTTGAACTTTTTTTAAAAAAAATTTCCGTTTATCCAAATAGTATGTATAATTTTGTAAGCATTTCATAAATTTGTTTCATTTAAAAATTGGAAATCGAATATATTTTATTTTATAATGCAAAAATTGCTTAGCTTTAAAACTTGAAATTTTCGTCCTCGAGGCTATTAAGTTAAAAGTTACCTTGACTAAAACATTTCTGATTAATAAACATATTTTGAAAATTTTATATTCTATTTTTTTGATTTAGCGCCCACCACAAGTAGATGCTTGCTGGATTGTCTTAGGGTCTCAGGGTATTTTTGAAAACAATTGATTGCTTAGGTATTTTTTTGTTTGTCAAAAACTATTATTTTGCCAAACCAGGATGTATGTTTATAATATCACAATTTATAAAATTCTATTGTGTTCTAAAATTCTATTAAATTCGACACTTTTATAATTCTAAAAAATATTCAAAATTCTTTTACAATGCAGAATTTTTCATCTGTGTTTATTCAACGATTTTAAGCTTCCTGGGGGCTCTCTCTTAAAAAAATCTGAAAACTTCAATCTGGCCATTTAGCCTCGCCTTCCACCACAAGTGAAAATATTTTTTAAACAGAATAAAATTTGATAAAATTCAAAATACACTCACTGAACTGCATTTGGCTATCCAGCCAGTTTCCCGTCAAAATGGGTTTGTAGTCTTCCCTTCGCCAAATAAGCTTTGGAGCCGGGCGGCCTTTAGCAGCGCATTTGAGAGTGACGTCAGAACCTTCTCTTGCAAACATGTCGGAACTCGTTTGCTCTTCTATTATTTCGGGTGGAACTGAAATGGATTAACTTTAGTTTATAGAAAAAGAATATTTCAAATGCTTAAATGTTTAGAGAATGTTCAGATGCATGAACTATAAGAGGCTTACCCAAATGCCCCATTTTAGCTTCCACACAACGTTTATTTGTAAAAAGCGGAAGCTTTTATAATGGCCCTGTCCGTTTGTCAGTCACACTATTTCGTAGCCCTAAACTACACATGCTACAGACAAGCCTTATGCGTTAAAATATTCTGTGCGGCGAAAATCGAGGCCACTGAAAATCCCAGAAAAAAAATCGAAACACTTCAATTATTACAAAAAAGTATTTTCCGAATTTAATACTCATTTAAAAGCTTAGGAAGGCTATTTTTAATGGAATCAAATCACTATTGATGCAAACAGCAATCGTAAGAGAAATTTATTTTTGACAGATTAAAATTTAAAGGAAATTTATATTTTTGATGCGGAACCAGTTTACAATGACTTAGCAATATGTGCCACAAAGATATTCTTTGATAGTTCGTATAATTTGATTAGGAAGATCACCTTGTAAATCTGAAACAACATTAAAAATGAAACCTGGTTTTGGAAACATAAACCTAATAGATGGGCTCAACCAAATAATACCAATTGTATGGAGAAATATATCACGACATAGCCATTGCAGCTAATTCAAACTATATTTTTAGTGAAACTACTTAGAGCAAATTTTTAACTGCATTGCTTGCTTGGGTGTATTGAGAATGGAATACTTATTTTTACCAAAATAAGTGTTATATCATTACTTCGTAAAAAGTCGGTGTTGCCACAATTCGGAATAGTTTAACCTTATATTTTCAAAGAATTTCAAGAATTGCTGGTTTCTGGGCATAAAATATGTTGAAATAAAGTACATTTAATTGGCACATTCTGAAACTAGTTGCTTAGCTCCCTATTTGATGTTTAAGTACACAAATTAGTGATGGGGTTTTGTAACATAAAAAAATGTTTCTGTTCACCAAGTTAATTATTATTGATTCACTACACTAATATCCTGGTGGTGTTTCTTGACACCACTTTTGGTTTCCGACCGTTTTTTTTTTTGGTGTGAAGTTGTGGTCACACTGATATTTTTTGTACATTGTAGCTTTTCTACTTTCCCTAAAGTGGAAACAGCATCGGCATTTAGCAGCAAGCACTTTAGTCGAAGCAGGTGAAGTCGGAAAACTTGCAATGAGTACTGGACAAATTTTACGAATTTGCAAAAAATAAATAAGATTTTCTCTTTTTTTTGTAGACAAGTTTGTTGCCATTATTTTTGGTATAGATCTTCTTCAATATTCTTTTTACAGTGTAGTCCTTCGAGGGATACAGACGTATAAACCCGTCCCTTGACTTCCTGGTTTTCCAGCAACACACATAATTTGTATATTTTTTTTATAAATTCGATAATTTTTTTAATTTGAAAATTTAGAGCATGGAAAAGCCATTTATAACGATCGACAACAGAAATATCAATTTTATAAAATTAAAAAAAAAACTCAGCTAAAATTTTAATTTAAATCCCATGCTGTGAAAACAAGCTTACACTTTCGCACAATTTGCCTAGTGCTCAGCTCTTAGAGGAGTCTTTCCTTCCGTACGTCCTCAATCTCGAGACAGCGCCGGGTGGGCCCTGGCCATCTCAATCAATTTCCTCCAGGCCTGTCTCTGCCGTACTCTGGCAGTGGTCTTCCAGTTTGAGATTTTTAAGACTGATAAGTCTCTTTCCACGCTGTCGGCCAATCTCAGCTTTGGTCGACCTCTTAGCCTTGATCCGATGGGCTGAGCCAAAAAAATTATGTTTGTCAAGCGCTCTCTGTTCATTCGATGATGTGAACAGCCCATTTAATACTTTTTTTACGTACTTGACAACACCAGGCTCTCAAGAGGTGTAGGGATGTTAATTAAAAAAAACGAAGTACGCCATCCACTCACTCACTATATCGAGGTGGACTACTTAGGACAGAATAATAGCAAGGTCGCTAATTTTAATAATGATACTCGTTGCTCCTACAATAGCGTTCACCGATTTTCAGAGTCCTGAGGCCTGTAAAATCGGGTGAAATCCCCCCTCCCCTTAGGGTGTCCATATTGGGTTCAGATACATTAGGACTATTTTGCACCTCATTTTAGGTGTAAACTTTGATGCCACCATTTTTAGAATAGAGCTTCTCCAATGTTTTTTTTTAACTCTTTCAGTACCGGTGATGCCATTTGGCATCATAATTTTTCTGATCATAATTAAAAAACAATACTCTGATATCTATTGAGATTAATAAAAAATATGTTCTAATGGAACAATTTTTGAAGAATCGAACGATGTGCTTTTGGATACCTCAGATAGCAATAGACGATCAGAAAAAAATTCTAAATGGATGATGCCAAAATGTCATTGGGACTGAAAGGGTTAAGGGCGCTCATCACCCCCATACCTCGTCCTCCTTCGATCGGGCTTGCTAATGGTAAGTCTATGGGGAAAAAAGGGTTTTTGTTAAAAAAAAAGCAATGAAATTATAGGAATATTTTGATGCGTTTTTTTTTAAATTCATAAAACTCCAATAAAGTTGTGCTTATAGAAGCTATTTTTTATAAAACGTTATTTACTTTTTTTTAATCTAATTTTTTCTTTTTAAAAAAGGTAAATAATGTTTTTAAAAAAATAACCTCTAAAAGCACAACTTTATTGGAGTTTTATGAATTAAAAAAAAAACGCATCAAAATATTCCTATAATTTCATTGCTTTTTTTTGGAACAGAAACCATTTTTCCCCCATAGACTTACCATTAGCAAGCCCGATCGAAGGAGGACGGGGAGTGGGGGTGATGAGCAGCCTTAAGGGGGAATGGGCGCTCAGGACCGGGGGTCTCCAAACTCAAGTGCCGCAACGTTAATCCAATGGGGAAAAAACTATTTTCTTTGCCACCTTTCTCCGGCTGTATTGAATATTTTTGCAAGCGGATTTTTTATGTGATAAATGTAGCTGACTTACAGGTCTCTTATCTTCCCACTTTTTGAAATTGCTTCGAATATTTTGTGTAAAATAATTTATTAAATAATAAAAAAAATATTCGTACTAATTTCAAAAAGTGGGATTGTCGGGACCTGTAAGTCAGCTACATTTATCACATAAAAAAATCCGCTTGTAAAAATATTCAATACAGCCGGAGAAATGTGGCAAAGAAAATAATTTTTTCCCATTGGATTAACATTGAGGCACTTGAGTTTGGAGAACCCCGGTCCTGCACGCCCATTCCCCCTTAACAATGTAGGGATAATATTTAAAAAAAAACGAAGTACTGTCGCTCACTCACCCACTACGTCTAGGTAGACCACTTGTGACAGCATGGGCACCGTGTTGACCTGGCACATGTAGGCCCCCCGGTCGCTCTCCTGGACGTGGGCGATCTGCAGGGTGTAGGCGCGGTTCTCGCTGTGGCCCAGGGTGATGCGGTAGTTGGGGGAGATGACGTTCAGATGCATCGTCAGCACCGTCTTGGTCTCGACCCGCATCCAGGCGACCTATGGAGGAGTGGTAACTACAATGTAAGATACTGTGGAAACCAGAAATAGGGTCTACTGTCGAGTCTAGCCGGCCCACTGGCGCAATGGTTAACGTGTTGGCCCTTGGAGCTGGTGGGCTCGGGTTCGAGTCCCGGTCATGGCATGGATGTTTGTGTCCGTCAATAAATGTTGTTATTTGTCTAAGTGTTTGTGTCGTCTCTTTCTTTGTGTGTCTCTTGTGACTGTATCATTTCTGGGGTTGAATACAATAGACCTAAGGTCGCAGTGTTCGGCGAACTTGCCCCCCACCAAAGAAGTCACAAGTCATAAGTCATACTGTCGAGTCTGATAACATCCCCCCCCCAAACGTTTTAAGATATTACAGGAAAAGAGGGAAGCCGAAAGTCAAACAATTAACAACGAAGTGAAAGAACTTAACAAGTGATGGGGAGAGATTAAGACCATTGCAGCCAACAGGGTGAGGCGGCGGACCATGACGGAGGCCCTATGCTCCATGTTGGCGTGAAAGAGGTATAAGTAAGTAAGTTTCAAGATATTAACCTCGCATTAAGAGGGATTGCCAGTCCCATGAAGATAATGTATAAGTTTTGGAATCACAACTTCGGCATAAGTATTAGTTTGACATGTTAGCCATTTTCATCAGGTATGAAGAAATAGGGCATCGCAATGAAACAAATTTGAATGGAAAATGTTATCTAGTTATTTAATTATATATTTTTGCAGCTTTAAAATAAAGAAAGCACACAGCACATCGATACACTATTTTAAAACTTTATCAATTAGTAATTAAATAGCATGAAATGCGATAAGATGGCATAACAACTCTTTTGCAAAATTTGTGTTTTCAGAACTAATGCATTTGCTCTATGGGAGTGACAGTCCCTCCTTAAGAATGTGATTGCCTGGTGGTAATTCTGCTTTGGCTCATTAGTAAAAACATGTTCAGTAAGAAAGTCAGTACTAGGATTTTAGGCTTTGGTCAAAGTTATAGCTCAGGGCCAAAGTTATCCCATTCGACGGTACTTAAGACAGACTCATATATACGGTCTACACGTCTCTAAGTAGGCAGGTCATGACAATTTTAGTAAATCTTGCATACCAGTGGTTGTAGGTGTGACAGTTACTGTTACAAACCTGTGTGTTTTTAATAAGATTTCCAATGAGCATGAAAGAAACAGGAAAGTAGGTAATCTTTTTACCATTTTTTAAAACCAGATTTCAGTATTTGCACTGTATACCTCATAATGCGTGATTACCATAAATTAAGTCTTTAACTAACTAATCCTTAGTACAGTTAAGTGTAGTGTATCACCATGTGCTGTGAATTAAAAATTCAAACAAAATTAAATAAAAATAGTGAATCAATCATACAGGTATTATTTTTTATTAATCAAATTTAGCTTAAAAAATAACATCATTTCATCCGCTTTTTCTTCTACTTAATGTGAATTAAGATTGTTAACGTATAAATTAGTTGTAACGTCCAATACAATTAAACCAACAAGTCTGGTTTAAGTTATCAATGCATTCCATTAAAAAAGTGCTAAATACCAGTATTTCTCAGCACCATTTAAAACAGCACATTTTTTCCTAAAGAGTTTTGAAACTGTCAGAAATATTTGGTT
This sequence comes from Hylyphantes graminicola, assembly GCA_023701765.1. Taxonomy (NCBI): domain Eukaryota; kingdom Metazoa; phylum Arthropoda; class Arachnida; order Araneae; family Linyphiidae; genus Hylyphantes; species Hylyphantes graminicola. The sequence goes on along the minus strand of CM043111.1, from coordinate 35,360,930 downwards.
CTTCAAGTCGCACGTCTCTATTTAAGTAATTGAAATATGTCATAAAGCATTACTGAAAGGAACAGTTTAAGCTATTTTTGGTTTCAGTCAAGTAATAATGATGGCGTCATTAAGTAATAGAACATGTTATTTTTTACGATTTATGTTATACAATCAAATATGAACCTCACGTAAACTACATAAATCAAATAAATGTGTTCCGGAAAGAGAAAATACGTATCTTGAATATTACCTAAGTGACTCTGGTCCATTGTTCAAGATCTTAGATTTATAGAATAAAGTCAAGGCATGTTATTTTAAGTATATTAATGTCTGGCGTAAAACCTAATTGTTCGGATACTGTTTTATTTAACACTTAACTAATGTTTCTATGCAAACGTCTTTAGTAATATCAATGTAAAAAATATGTTGATTTTGCGGAAAAAACATATCTTTTCAACAATACTTTTAATTTTTTATCAGTTTTTTTCTGTGAAAATATGCTGCTTTAAGTAAAAAAAATCATTTTTCTATTTCTAAAGAGTTCTAGACTGAAACTGAAAAAGTATTTAAACTGTTAGTGGAAGCTATGTGTGCCGAAACAGTTCAGTTTGGAGAGCGGTGGACTGAAGCTCTAATGTTCCGTGGATCGAGCTCAAAGTCGGTAGCTTATTATTATGACTTATGACTTTCTTGGTGGGGAACAAGATTGCCAAGCACTGCGACTTTAAGTCTATTGTACTAAGCCCCAGAAATGACACAAGCACAAGAGACACACAAAGAAAGAGACGGCACAAACACATAGACAAATAACAATATTTATTGACAGTCACAAACATCCATGCCTGACCGGGATTCGAACCCGACCCCAGCAGCTCCAAAGGCTAGAATCCTAACGAGTGTGCCACCGGGGCGGCTAGCTTATTATTAATCGGTAGTGTTGTTTTCAGCTTTGTTCCTTTTTTACAATTTGCCTGTTCAAAAAAGAAAAAAATGCTTTAAACTTGCAAATGTTTCGCATAAAAAACATTTTTTTCTTATATTACGGCATTTTCTGGCAAACAAGCTGAATGTTTTTTTCTGTAAAACAACACTTTTTTACAATTCATTACAATTGCTAATTCATTAATAAATCAAAACCTGATAGTTTTATAATTTGAAACTAGATGGATATTAATCATTAATAATTGAAGTTAATATTTCTGAATCAGATAGTTTTGACTTACGAATTATTTTCATTTTTAACTGAAAAATAGGTTTACCAACGAAAATAATAATAGGATAATAGTGTAAAAATAACAAATAAATAGTGTACATATATCAATAAATATTTTCTTACTGCTTTGTTTATAATAATTTAAAAAAAAACATGATAAGAAAATGTGCATTTTTTGAGTAGTGGGTGCATTTGATTAAGAACATATTATAAAAATTCGTTTTATAACATCTAGATGATTCTGTAAAATGGTGTTTTAAAGGGTGAAATGTTTAAGTAAGCTCATTATAAATCTTTAACAAAATAGAAATAGGATACATCAATTTTCCGAAAGTCATATTTAATCAATTATAATAAATTTGGAACTGTTCTTAGCTAGTTCTTGAAGCTAAGATAAAGGAGACAGGTGCCAGTTTTTCATGTTTTTTTGTTTGTATATTTTTCAAAATTATTTATTTTGAAGAAAACAGAACATCCCTGTTTTTCTTTCACTTTTATCTACAAACAAGCTTTACTACTTTCAAAAAACGTAGATACAGCATTTCACAGCAAGCAGTTTAGTAAAAGCAGGTTGTATTTGAAAACGTGCCCCGCATACGAAACACATTGTCCGAGCTTGCTAAAATATGCACAGAGAAAATTTTCAACTATTCTTTAAATATTTTTAGTTCACGTACTGTATCTGCCTCTGACTTTCTACGTATAGATTGAATAATAATCCTTTAATTGTAAACTAAACTTTCGTAAGAAAAAAATACCCGTAAAGTAAATATAGGGGAGAGCAGGGGAATCCCGCCACCTCGGGCAATGCCGCCACCCCTTGTATCTCGCCAGCTGTGTGGGTGGAAGGGGGGCTGTGTGCGCTGACCTGTAGCAGGAAACAAAGTTATTTGTAGTATAGACGCTAATGGCCGTGCAGTGAGTTGGTGTAAAGTTATTTAAGAAATACTGTTTTTATTGATTTTCATCTAATTTTGGGCCTTCTGAAATTAAGAGATAAATGACTGTTATCTCTAAATTAGATAAATCAGTTATATATCATTGAAAAGAGTAATTATTTGGCTATTGTATCACGTTGTTAGTTTGTGCGCTAGGCTATCTACCTTTCCTTAACCAAGCCACCATGCCATTTTTTCTTACTGGGGTAATGCCGCCACATCACTCTGGGGTTATACCGCCACATACAAAATGATGGCGGCATCATCCGTAAAATAGAAATTTCATATATTGGCCCTACAACATATTAGTTTTCTTTCTAGATGCCACGTATCTGAAAAAGAATTACTGACATGGTCAAATAGATGAACGAAACTTGTTAAAAAAAACCTGCATAGTTAGTTGCAAATGGAAAGTTAATAAAAGAGCTGTACCCTGTACAATTTACCATTCGAAAGTTCATTAAACATATATTAGTTCTATATGTATTTCTTTATTATGTAATTTTCCATTATTTATAGATTATTTGCTTTGTTTATTGATGTGGCGGCATAACCCCAGCTGTGTGGCGGCATTTCCCCAGGTACCGGGGTAATCCCGCCACTGTGCAAGCTCTTAGAAAAAACCATTTTATTAAGTTTCTTTTAAAGTTTTAAATTTTTAAAAATCACCATAATATAGGTTATGAACTGCAGTATGCCATGCTCGTTACAATTTATATTAATTGCAACACAATTCTGCATGAAAATTCAAATTCCCTTAAGGTGGCGCCATTCCCCTTCTCTCCCCTACTATAAGAAAATATCAGTTTATTATACCTACAATAAAGGTAAACCAAACAATTTTACACTCAAAACAATAGAGACCATTATCATCCGAATCTCAATGATACTTGAAACAAAATGTGTAACGACCCCTTTAGTGCAGTATTCTTATTTTTTATATTTAGTACTATGCACACTTTTTTGTCGTGGATAAAGTTTGAAGCAAAAATATTCAGACATTCAAATAACAGACATTCCCTTTATCATTTGAATGTTAGATACTCCATATATATTTTTTTTAAATGGTTTTGATACATTTTTTAAAGTATTCAATAAGGTAACATGGCAAAGTTTTTTTTTAATCAGATTATCTATTTATTAGCTTTCTCTTTTCTATAAATCATTTTACATTTTCAACGAATTTTTAACTAGTCTCCTATGCTTATACTAAGGTGTCGGCTTTTCACTTGACTGTGGTTCTAAATTATGAAGCCACTCGCCAATAGCTCTAGTGCACAGATATTCAAACTAACCTGACCTATTTAGTTGCATAGGGACTTGCTTTTCCCCTTATAAAAATAATAACTATGTTTATATGCATCTTATAACTAATTGAGAGGTTTTACAGATGGAAGTTCATGTAAAGTTTCTTTTTTTTTATAAAAATGGAAATTTTCGGCTAGTAGGGGAGACCGGGGCTAGTTTTCCATGTTTTATTCTTTTTGATATTAATTTTTTTAAAATTTTATTCATTTTGAAGAAAAAATATATTATTGCCTTTCTCATATGGTTATCTACAAACTAGCATTACTACTTTTCTAAAAAAACTACTACACTTTTTGGCAGCGAGTGGTTAAATGCAATTACGCTGAGCTAGAAAACGTAAATTTCCAACTTCTATCAATTAATTGTCTGTTTATTAGGTTAGTTTCGTTTTTACACATAGTTAAGAATTTCTACATACTTTTGCGAGGTAGCCTCAATAATTATATACTTCGGAAGTAAACAGTACAGTTAGTTTAGATTAACTGAAACTGTTCACTGATAAACTTTTTATTCTTTATTTAAAAACTCAAGTGAGTTTTCCAATATTATGTTTTTTTAACACTTTTTACAGCCTGTTATTCATTTTTTTTAAGAAATTTCAAATCTAATTATCAGTTATTGAAATACTTTTTCATTTTCATTTTTGAGAACGGATGTTTATGTAAAAAAGAAAAAAAACCCTCAATTTAACTGTTTTTCACTTATATAAGTAACATTTATTTTACTACTATATTTTTTCCTTTAAACAGACTAATTCCCAATTTTTTTTATAACGCGAAGTAATAGTCATAGAGCTGTGATATATATCTTTTTTTTAACTGTTATATTTTATAAGTACTTTTAATGCAACTAAAGTCTTTAAACGTGTTTTTCTAGGAAGCATATTTCTGAGATTTTCGCCTTCATCGAACTGATAAGGCTCAAAGGAAAATCACCCTATTTTGTTAATTTTTCTTTTGAATCATTTTGTATGACGTAGTAAACAAATTTATGTTGAGTTTTTGTGAAGCATGATTGACTAATGTGTTAAAAATTACATTTTACATTGAAAATGCATTTTTTTCTCGTAAAATTTGGTGTATTTGAACATTTTGCCAAAAAATATTTTTTATTCTTTTCAAAATGTGTCAACATAGTTCTAGCATCGCATAATGGTGCATAAAAAATGAGACTTGAATCTATAAAATTAAGGGAGGAGTAGGGCTTTACATATTTAAAGAACATCGGAAATCAGGGGAAATTACAAAATTTTTGTCAATAAACTAAAAAATAAATAATAATAATATTTTTTTAACATAGTCTTTCTAATATTAATATTTTTCTACTGTGCTGTAAGTTTTAAGTGAAAATGTTAAGACATGAAAAATAATAAGTCCTTGTTGGTACGGGCTACCTTAAGTCGAAAAATTACTTTATTTTAATTAAAACTAAAAAAAACTTTTAAAAAACTTTTGAAATCAAAATATTAATAATTTTTTTAAAATAAAAACTTATAAACAAAGTATTTTTAAAACAATTGTTCATACTTTTACAAAACTTGTTAAAAATGTAAAAAAAAGTTTTAATTTTTTAAAATTTCTTTAAACAGAAAAAAAACTTTAATACGTTAAATATTATATATAACTACAATTCAATTTTTATTTTAATACTCATTTTATGATATTTAAATTTTATAATATATTTGAATAATCAATTAAAATAACAAATTAAAAAACATATTTAAATAACTAATTTAAATAACTTTTAAATAATAAATATAAATAACGTTTGAATAATACCATTTTAATTAGAAATTGAAATTACGCTTACCAACTCTTATTAAAACCATAAAAAGTCAGACGAAGTCGAACAAATCTCACCCATCAATTAATTTATAGTCCACTTCATCCTACCATATCAGCTCCACTTCATCTTACCATGTCAACTAAACTTCATCCTACCATGTCAACTCCACTTCCTCCTACCATGTCAACTCCACTTCATCCTACCATGCCAACTAAACTTCATCTTAACCACGGAACTCCAACGCAATTATTAAAGATCAGTGAACGACATACATCTCGCCATGTAATTGTCTAATTAGGGAAACAAACATTTTGTTCTATTGATCTGGTGATTAGCCAGCCCTTCGCCTATCACGATTGCTGTTTGAGAGTACCTTTAATTTCAATTTCAACAAATATTTACTTAACAATGTAAAATTCACAAAAAATATCTCTAGATATATCAACGCCGACGGTATGACTCCTTATAGGCTTTTGTTGAGCATGTAATCTTGTTTTGGTTTGAATTATCTTCGCACTAGAGCTACACATGGGCTATTGGCGACTGGCGGCGTAATTTAGAACCACAGTCAGGTGACGAGACAACACCTGAATAGGCACCCAACGCAACCGTTAAGGGCGACATCTATGTAATCTTGCTTTTTAAACCCTGTCACCAACTAGTACCCTTTAGATGAGAAATTATAAATTGGGGCCTGTTGGAAAACAATGCCTCATGTTGTTGTTCGATCTCCCATACGCTTTCAAATACATTTCGATTTAAGGTAGGCGAATACCCAAAATTCTAAAATTTTTACTATTACTTTAATCATTTCCAAATTTGGCATAGTGATTTCAAATGTAATGAACAATGCATTTTAGGCATTTTTTTTATTTAAATATAATTGATTTATTTTAAACGGTGTTTTTCACCTTAAAAAAGGGGTTTGCGCCGACAGTTCTAGTATAAAAAATTTTACATTAATTTTCCTGAAATTTTTTACAGATGCTATTTCAATATATATCTGTGCCATGAACCTCTAACATCTGGTGTAAATATGTAAGTTTTTTTAAAAAAAATGTCCAAGTGTAAGTTGATCGAAAAAAATCCTTTTTTTGTGGTTAATTTATGACATTTTTCTTAATAACTTCTTTTCTTGTAATTTGTATGTAACTCTAGAGGGTCATTGCATGCATCAGTTCAAAACGAAGAATTTAACACATAATTAATGTTTATAGGATGAAAATTCAATGTGGTAGACTTGTTAGCGTAAACCTCTTTTTTTAGTAGAAAAACACCGTTTAAAAAAAATTATATTTAAATTAAAAAAAATTCCTAAATAGTATTATTCATTATATTTGAAATCACTATACCAAATTTGGAAAAGATTAAAGGAATAGTAAAAATTTTAGAATTTGGGGGAATTTTGGGTATTCGCCTACCTTAAGAAATAGAAGACTGTAAGTATTTTTAAACTAAAAAACTTATTACCAAAATATTCTAGAACTTTCCACTTTTTAATAACTCGGTGGATTACTTTGACAATTTTAGCCCTATTTATATCAATATTTTCAAATAATTCCGACTTTGAATCCTACAATTCAAAGTAAATTTTATAAAAAAAATTATATAATAACTATGAATATACTAGTATCTTAATTTTTTTTCTTCATATTTTCGGCTTACTGTTGTTCGAATATTTTTAAGAATCATATCAACCGAGATGTTTAAAACTGAAATAATACTTCCATAATTAAGTAAATTTAATTTTTATTTTGTTAGCTTTTTTGGTTTTCCTTTTACAGCCGAATATATTTGTTAAATTTTTTGATGAAAAAATGTATTTATATGAAACGTGTGTTTCCCATTTATTCTTAAAGTAATGACGTAGATAGCGTTAATTATATTTTGAAATTCAGTTGAAATTAACCTTCATCTTATTGAACCATCTATAATTCTAATAAAACTACAAATAAAAGAACACAGGTTTACTCTTATGAAGTAAAAAGGTTGAAAGTTTCAAGTGTTAATCCCTATGAGTTGGTAAAATGATAATGACTTATGTTATTGTAATCAACTTATATAACTCTAATTATTTCACATTTATGCAAAATATATAAAATCGTTATGATTAGTTATTATTAACTGTAACTCAACATGCTTGAAAATTTGTTTTTAACTTCATGAATTAATTCTTTCATAATTATATTAATGGTATAAATTTTCGATTAAATAATAAAACCTCTTAACCTTTTTTCGTAAAATTAACAAGGAGAAATAGTGAGAAGAAAAAGAGTAGAAAAGGAACAAAAAAGAAAAGAAAGTAAATTAACAAGAGAAATAAATAAACACAATTTATTAAAAAAATCGGCAAGGAAGATTTTATGTAGTATTAAGACCAATTTAAAAATTTTAATAGCTCATATAAATACATTTTAAACACAAATCTAGATTGTTAATTAGAAAAATTAAAGTCATAAATCCCTATTTAGAATTTGTAAACGCACTATTTTTTTTATAATTCAACTATAAAGTTTTGTCAATTTTTTAGGCGTTTTCACAAAACAATAAAAAACTACCACACAAAATATTGTTATCTTTAGTAATATTAAGTATTTTATACTTTAAGTTGTTATATCTCGTAGAGGATAATATTTCCGGTTTACAACAAACTCAAACAACAGCGATCTTGGAAGTTCAACTTTCTTTTTTCCAAGCTACTTTGTGGAATCAAACCAGATCAAAATCAGAATAACTTTTTGGGGGGATCTTCTAAACCGCCTTAGGGTCAACTGCAAAAAAGTTGGAGAAAGTATCTTATCGATAAAATCCGCATTTTTTACTTACTATATTTTTTTTTGATAGAAATCGTGAGATGGACTATTTCCTGATAAGTCAGAAATCGAATAAATTTATTTGGGTTTTGCCAAATGTTAAATTTTTTGTACAAAAACTGACTACTTAAACAAGAAAAATGCAAATTAAAATAATATTCTGTTGTTGAAAAAAAAATGTGTGCAATTGACGTAGTAACTAAGGTTACTGTAACTTCACTTTTGTTAAGTCACTTCTTTGTCTGTAAAGTCACTCTTTTGAATCACTTGATCGTGTAAAACTTTATACGAGAACCACAAACAAAAGCCCTAATATCGCCAAATGTGTGACTTGGCGGGAATTTGCTGCGATACTGGGTGAATCAGAATCAAACTTAATTTGCCTGTACACTCTCTTAAATAAAAAAATGCACACACATCTGATTTTAGTGCTGCAAAGTCAAGTTAAAAATATTGAGGCATAATAATTTGTCATATTTAGTTTATCCTTAAAAATTGTTCATTAAGTGTAGAGGAGAGGAGGCTATTATGGAAAAGTCGGGAAACATGGAATGCCCAAGTTGACTTTTCTTCCGCTGAGAATGCCATAAAAGACCTTAAAAAACCAACGATGTAGTGCACAAAGAGTTAACTTCGTTTTGTTGCCGTTACAGACGCTGCAAAACAAAATGGGTTTTTGGATTTTAAAAACATTTTTCTAGAAAGTGTTCAAATATCTTAATCTAGCAGTAAACACGAGACTGAAATTTCAATGTTAAAAATAATATATACTAAAAAATAGTAGTTTGTTATACTGCAGTATTTTTTTTGGCTATAAATGTTGTTCATTTACAAGGCTCATACTCCAAAAGAGCCTATCGGGTATTATGGAATATTAGGTATTAAGATGTATCTTTCCATCCTGATGTATCCTCTGAAATTGTCTTTATGGCATCAACCATAGAACCGGTAAAACAAGAAGTGGAATGCATCTTTTGTAATAGAAAATTTTCCGAAGATCAACGAAGTCTGGATTAAAACCGTTAGCTGTTCTTTCTTGGCTCATTTGGACTGGCGCAGAGAAGTGTGGTGAGGTGTGGTGTGATACATATGTATTCCAGCTTGTGTGCTAGGGCGAAGAGAAAGAAGATTAAGTTTGTGATTTTTTTTGTAAATAGACTCAAAAACAAAACCATTTGAACTTTAAATTATGAAATATATGTTTTTTAATTAAAATTAACTATGTTCTGTGCAGTGTAATTAAATTTTCAAGAAAGCCATTATTCCATATTTCCCGACTATCCCATATTGCTCTCTACTAGTAACTTTTTTTATTAAGTTTTTTCATACTAAAACAAATACTCTTTTGTTTCACCATTGACACTTCGTTACCATTAATTAAGATACGTACCTAAAATGATTGTGTGTATTTTTATTCAAAACCAAAAAGAATACTTTTAAAAAATTAAACGGTATTCCATGTTACCTTCTCTCCTCTATAATAAATAATTGTTTTTGTAATATACGTATTTAATTTAAAAAATAATTTTTTACTTACTCTGAATTTTCCCAGATTGTCAACAATGCATTCAAGCTTAGCCTCTCTTCCAACAGCTTGTGTAACATTTTCCAGTATTTTGGCAAATGTAGGACAAATGATGTTTTCTGTGTCTGTAAAAAAACGTGAATGAAAAACCTTTTGCACAAAAATCCACAACTTACCACGATTTGCTCCATTGTTATGATTTTACTTTAAAATTGAATAACAAAGGATGAACTAGGATTATATGAAACTACTTCTTGTGGTATTATCAAAACAGCAAGGTTCGAATATTTGTTACTAAAATCTAAAATACTTTGGAACTGTAACAATGGTGTTTTTTACGGAATAAAAAGGAGTTGGAATTTGTGGATAAAGTACGCTGGGGTGAAAAAATACAATATTTTTAGAATAATTTTATAAATAATATGATACTTTTTTTTAAATAAACTCCGTAAAAAGTATACAATAATGTAGGTATAAAAATACAAGTTAACGAAGCTGCATGTAAGTTTATTAAAATACAGGTTTATTAAAAGTACATTTTTTAAGAATATAATTAGTATTATTTGGTTTTAAAAAATTTGGTAAGATGATTGTTTTATGAAATGACTAAAATGACTAATTAGTAGTAACTCTATTCAAATCTACATTTGAAATACTTGTAAATCTAAATAATCTAATAATCTCTAGTAATCTTGTAATTTACTAAGATATATTCACGATTTATATCAGCCCTTAATTTCTGTATAGATTAAACAAAATATAACTCTGTATATATAATATAACTAAGCATCACTCTGTGTTTCGAGAAGTACGGCATTGAGCAATATTCCATGAAACAAAATGATTACCAAATCATTAAATAATATTTAGTTTATATATTAAACTTAAATCTTTTTATATGATGTACTTGTACATTTATTGAACAAAACAAGTTATTATGATACAAGATAATACATTTCTGAGAATCTGTTTTTCTAAATAATATAGTATAAGAGAGAGAATCTAGAAATATCGAGAAATAAATCCGATAGACTGTTGATACTGTTGGCTGAGCAAGGAATGATCTTTTCCATAGATAAAGGGATCATAGGACGGATTTAACGTCCTCGACCCGTCTAAGCTTTCTAGCTATTACTGTTCAGAAGAATTATTCCTTTTAGGGGAAGCGTGGGCATAAACATTGTGTTTATCTTTTATTTTCATAGAAGTAATGTCGGAAGCGTTTGATGTCACTGAACACTTATAATTTTTGCAAGTAAGGAGTTTTGGCTTATAACATTTGGAAACACAAATATAAAACACTTTAACATGAAAAGTTGATAGCTAGTATTTTTTTTACTGTGGAACTAAATTGATATTATTTGATATCGTAGTGTTAAGGGAAATGTTTTTGAAATTTCTGAGGGAACAATGTAAGAGAAGTGAAATAGGTTTGATTTGATATATCAAGAATATAAGGTTCGCCATCGTACTCTAACTTCAACTAATTTGACAGAGAATATTGACAATAAATAGAAAGAAAAATTTACCTTTTCGATGTCTACTGCAACGAAAAAATTGTGGATAAAACGTAAAAGCTAGCTTAAATAATAAAAAAAAAATGTTGAATTTTTTATAATTAATTATTTATAATTTTTAATTTATAATTAAGTAATTTTTGTTACTGACTTTGAGGTTAAGAATGAACAAATGAAGATTTGGTAATTCTTAGCTGTACTACCTACGTCTTCTATTGAGAACGTATAGCAAAGAAATTAATTAAATTTTATCAAAGTATTTTTTAAAAATTTAATTTCTTTGAAAGGAAATATAAAATTTATTAGATAAAAAATTTAATGACCTGAATATACTTATTCATAACGCATATAAAATAAACATTAGACTTAATTGCAACTTTAATTTGTTTTGTTAAGTCAAAACATAATTAGATAGCTGGATAAATAATCATGTTTTAAAATGTTTTAGATCGTTTGAAATTCTTAGCTATGTTATTAGAAATGATGAACCAATACTTGACAAAATAGTCATTGTATGTGTCAATGGCAAATTTGTGTTTTTTAAAGAGCATGTATTCTGGAAGATAATTACATAAATATGAATAATTTTAAGACTAACTATATTCATGTCCTTTTACAAAATTTTCTTTTGAGGTTTGGAAGGAAAAAAAATAAGATTTTAAATATTTCTATTACATTATTATTACAACTGAGAGAAATTAACATCCAACTGAAATATTTTAAGCTTATTAAAAACTTCAAATTGATGCTATTAGTAATGAATGAAAGAGATTTAAATGTATTACGAAATAAATTTTTAAGCTTTTAAATAAGATTTCATTCGATAAAATATATATATATTATTTATATCAAATATCAGCTGTACATAACTAATGTGGAATTATATAAAAGTAATAAGGTAGGTTTACATTATTACCTTTCATTTGTACTTCCCCAATTTTAAGTACATCAAATACTTTGTGTCTTAATAAAACTAGACTTAAAATACGAGACTTTACTAAAAATACGGGACTTTAATTTGATTTATAGTTTTAATAAAGTTTTAAAAAGGGCTTTTAATTTGTTACACATTGAGGTTTAATTGCAAAACCCAATCAGTTAACATTTTGTCTATCGCAACCACTCGTTTGAATTACAAACTTAAATTCAAATTTCTTTGAGAAAAAATATTAAAGGGAATTACTATATTCAATGAGCCAACAAACGTGAAAATCCAATCTTTGGAAAATAATAATTTCGGTTTTTAAATCTCTTCATAAACTTCTATTTGAATTTTTTGAGTTCAAAGAAAATTAATTTAAAAAAGAAATTAGATCTTTATACTTCCTTTTATTTTAATTTTTAAGGATGAATGTTTAATTACGAATTTCAAAATGGCCATAAATAAAAATATTAAAAAAAAATGAAAGTTTTATAAATAAGTTTCATAAATGTATTGTTAGAGGGAATGGGTGCAAATGTGGAATAACCCAGTTTATTTTTTAGGCTGAAGAAACAATAAATAGTTATTGCTAATTTTTGGAATTTTATTTAATAGTGTGGTCACTCAATAAATAAAAAAAGAAATCGGCAGGTTTACAATGTTTTTTTTTATGTTTGAAAAAGTGTGGGTAATCTAGAAACACCCTAAAGGCGCGTTTACATGAGCCATCGAATCCATGGAATGTCAAAATCCTCATTAGGGGAAAAAGAGGTCGAGCAGGATTTCTAACCCAAATGACAGTCTATGGCCGAATTCATGGTAAACACCAAACCCTCCTTCATTGGAGGGTTTGTGAAACCCCCCAATGAACCCTGAAAATTCCGGTTCTGTATGGAAGAAAATCCTTAAGAGGGAAAAAATGCTAGCAGTTTCAAAAATGTTACACAAGTTCTCTGTTAGTCAGGCAATATTTCGACTTTTCCAGGGACAGAACTCGCAAAATCAAGATCCGCTGACTCGTCTTGCATTGAGAAGTAGCACGTTTGTCCACGCGGCCATCGGGACATGCTGATTCTTTGCTTGTAAATAATGAGGTTATAATCTTGATCGGATATAAAGCTTTCGGATTTGAAGTTTTAGAAATAATTTAACGCAATTTGCGTGTCTGTACTAAAATAAAAAAAACCACGTTTTTCGGTTTTTTTATGGTTGCGATATCGATTCGTTATAATTTTTCGATGAAGCGTTCTTTGATTCAATTTTCACCTTTGACCAATATCGAAACAGACTTTTATCAATAGAATTTCGTTAAACCGATGCCGATGTAGTGTCGTGCACTTTCTATTTACGGACGCGATCACCGGTTAGTTTTGGCTAAATCCGATGACCGATCGGACAAATTTCGAGAAACAAAACAATGCAACAAGGGAAACTACGCATCTCTCGAAAAGATAGCCAGGTGGCGCTGTAAGCGTTACATCAATTTACATAGTATTGCTTAGTATTACTGCAGCAGTTTCTTTAGTATGCCTACTATCAGAGATTGGTTACAGGTGATTTTCTAGTAATTGGTGCGATACCTGTAAAGTTACATAGTAATCGTTAGTAAATTCACGCCAATTTTTTTAGAGTGTGGATGATGTATGTACGAGGGCAATGCAGATGTTTTTGAACTGCCCTCCATCTGCATGTTTTCACGTTACATGCAACTGTTGACAGACTGGATTGGATATAAGGATTCATGTCAAGATAAAGTTAACTTATAATTGAAATCAAACAATACAACCATCCTTATTACTTATTTTCCTATTTTGATTATCGAATAGCGCTTCTTCCATGATAAGTAAGACTAATTACGTACTCCTAAAAACATTTAACGAAAATGGAGCACAACTTTTTAGTACAACGGACGGTTCCTGGTTTTGTAAAGTTACGGAGAAAGACTTAAGTGATTTTCACGGTAGTAGTCATATAGTAATGCTCTTTGCAGTAGGAATACCCCAGGTGTCCCCAATGCATGTTTTCATATTTGCATCCCCTCCACTAATAAAAAAGCATAGCATTCGTTTTCATGAGTAATTATGTGTGCCAGGATACAAAAAATTCACAACTTTTGCCTTTTAAATTAACCCTTTAAAGTAAAATAGAAAAAATAAACAACTCCATACTTATACATATCTAAAACTTGTAGCAGGTCTACACTGTAAAACCACGTTTGCGTAATCCTAGCTCCCCCGGTTTTACGGAGTAACGTTAACACCAAATTTAAAATATAATCGAAATTTACCAATTTTGTGGAGTAACGTTAATCCATAAATTTAATGTCATGTTACTCCGTTAAAGCGGAGGCAGCATTTGCTGCCTCCGATTTTCGGGAGTGAACTCCATATTTGTGTAACTTACTCCTTATATTTGAAGTAACGCAACTCCAAGCAGCTGGAATAACGGTAAAATAAAGTTTTTTAGTGTAGTAAAAAAATCGATAAACACACAGTTGCATTAAAAAATGTATTGATAAGAGATTACTTAGATCTTGTTTTGTTTAACATTTTAGGGATCAGCTAAATAAAAAAACGTATAGGTTTCATAGATTTTTAAAACCTCTTTATTCGCGGGGGCGAAAGACCTCTAGGTTCATTAAGTAGCGGAAGGCTATTCTTTTTTCAGCCCTGGATTAACTAACTTATCGATTCAACGGATCCACCGAAAATGGTTTGGCGTTAATTAGTTATTTTTAAAAACTGTCAAGATAAATAAATCATTAATCGCCCAGATAAGGGGAACAGGATTTTGAGAGAGAATGAGGGAAGCGTATATGCATTCAGTTAATTGCACTCGGTTGCTGAATTTTTTTTATATGCTCCTTTCAATGATCTTTCACCTTTCCTCACTGTAACGTGTGGGATCTTAATTAGAAAGACGTTCAAAAAATAATTGAGATATTTCAGGGGAATAAATTAAACTTTTAGAATTTCTGTTTGTAAAGCTGGTCAGGTGCGACTTGGTGGTGTTGGGAGTATAGTTTAATTAATTTGGCAATTTATTGATGCCTTTGAATGAGGAAGTAAATTGTTTACATTCTTTTTTTATTTTTATAAACTAATGCTGCAATTTATAAAATGTATAATGTTAAGGAAATTATCTCTAAGAATTAAATATATATAAAAATAAGTATTTAGATGTGGTATAGTAAGCATGTGAAAATTATTAATATGTATTTATTTAGGAACATAATTAGTCAGTGCTACACGTTATACAATTTTGACATAAAATGTATTAGCATGTGTCCGAAATAAGTTAGACTAATGATGAAAAATTATTCGTAAAGTAATTGACGATTTTTAAGTTATTAAGTGTCTATTAAAGGTCGTTAAAATAATTAAATTAAAAATTACTAATCTATGAATGCATACCATTGTGAACTTGAGTTTCATCCCTGCAAGTTATCTTCTTTTTAGAATCTTTGGAATCTGTAAAAGAAATTGATAAGTAAATATATACTTGTCAATATTATTTAAAATTAAAATTGTTACAGATGGATGAAGAGAAAAATCTAGAAAGATATATTAAATTCTTATCATTTTGAATTGAAAAAGTATGAATATCAAGTTGATAAAGAAACATTAAAAAAACTTCACTTTGCTGTACTACAACTCTTTACACTTCCTAATCTTTGTAATTGTTTAACATTAATAATAAAAATTACCTATTTAGAAAACGACTTAAATATTTATCATACGCCATTGGTTGAAACGACATGCACTCTGTTTAGAGCTTATTTTAAAAATAAGTATATTTTTAGTTGATATTTCTAGTAAGTAAAAATATAATATTTATGCACATTATTGCTGTTTAAATTCTTACTCTTTCCCCAGAGACATAATTTCGAGAAAATGTTGCATTTATTTACTGTGTCTGAAAATATTAAAGTAAAATGCTTTACAAATAAAGTGATGCATAAAAACAGCTTGTCGGTAAATGAGCGTTAAAATATTTAGTAAGTGAAAATTAAATTCCACTTATGAGTATTTATGATCACAAAAGGTTGTTTTATAAATATTTTAGGTAAACAAATTTGGAATAATTTTTCAAATGTATAGATAAAAAAAAGAAGAAAAAAAAATGGTTTCTCGTCTTAATTTTCACAGACTAAAAAAACACGCACGAAGTCTTTAGTTTTATTTAAATAATAAATATCGAGACAAAAATAATACTTGCCTGCAATGGAATTTTAAAAATACACTCACAACTAATGGATATCCCAGTTATTAGCTATTACTCTTCCAAAATGGCCAAAAATTTGAAATATGTATTTCAAAAAGGTAAAGTTTGTAACGAAACAGAAACAAAAATGATACATGGTAAGTGTTAGAAAGCTACAATTAAATATTCATGGTAAAAATGTAAAAATTTTCTTTTAATTTTTAACAAATTTGGTCTGTTTTTGTATTTTTTCATACTTATGCTTAAGTCTAGTCCCAATATTTAAAAAAAATAATTTCCAATCTATTTTACGCATGAAATTAATTAAAAATCTCTTGGGGTTAATTAAAATATATCACTTGAATACTCTAACTCGATTTCTTAAGTTTGAATAAACTCACATTTGCGAAAACTATGTACGAGATAGAAAAAATCTGCTTATATATCCGAAACCAACGTTCAAAAATTAATAATAAAAAGCCCTTGTCTTTTCGATCATAGACAAAAAAGGCGAAATTCGCAGGCTAGTGTAATTCGAGATTAAATCCCTTAATTGACAACCACATATTTTGGGAGAAATAACCAAATTGAGAATTGAATTCATCATTCGAAAGATGTTAAAAAACGATGCCCAAATAGTTAAAACTTTGTTTAAAGATAAAACTGATTTGGCTGTTTATTAAAAAATGCGCCAAACTAAAAAAAAATCGCCAAAAAACTGCCCATGCTGCCCCATAGCGAGTAAGGTGGATTTAAACAACTCATTTTTGATGAGAAGTAGGGGTCAAATAGACTTGGTCAAGGATTGTTATTTCATTACTGACCAAACTTGGTGGTGAATAATAATTAACTTATAAGATATTCTGTAGTTGTTATTAAATGATTTGGCTTTTAATTCTTGCCAGTTATTAATCGAAACCAAATCCTAAAAAAACTCTGATTCGGTTAAGACTTGAGAGGGGTCGGATGGGTGTTTTTGTCAAAATTGTCGATTTTCTATTTTTATTTATTTTTATTTTACATTATTTAGATTCATTTTAAGACCAAGATTATTGATATCTGTTTAGTGGTTTTCTTTTTATAAGCCTTTTTTAGAATATCTTATTCTCAGTTCTTACCTAAACCTTACTTTTCTTTTGGGATTCCTGCAATATTAGGTTTTTAAACAGTTAGGAACATTTTTCTCAAGAACTATAAACGATGTCAAGATATTTTGTTTTGTTATTTCTTCCCCATTAATAGTTCTTTGATTTAAACTGAAGAATTTTAAATATCTCTGCTTAAAAAAGTTGGTTTTAATGTGTTAATAAGACTTGTTTCCCGATTTGAAATAGCATTTATTAAATTGACGGTTCATTTGATTCAAAACTTTTTTGGGTAATCACAAATAACGTTAGTTTTCTCTTAGTTTTAAATTATTTATTCCATTAAAGTATTAAAAGTAGGAATTTATTTAACCGTTGTAAGCTAGAAATTGACGGATATTTTAACCTTTTAACTAAAACAGTAATATTTCAGAGAATTTAATGTATAAATACATTTGAATATTTGTTTTATGATTTGTTGATATGTAAATGGCTCACAAAACATTTATATTTGATATAAATATGTTTTATATCTTGTTTTCGATGCAAAGGGTTTGAGTTATATTTATGAAAAAGTTTTATATTTTCACTAAATATGTCGTTTATTTCTATTAACTAAAAGATTTTACTTATTAAAGTATGTTTTTTATCTACTGTTATTTTTCATATTTTTAAAATATGTAATTTGACGTTGTATCAAGTAATAGCATAGAGAGAATCAAGTGATTTGCTTCCTTCTTGTTACCTTAAGAATTTTCTTTTGTAAAATACAAAATATAAAAAAGAACCAATTTTGCAAATTTTTTAAAAGGTTTATGTATTTTTGGTTGCGGTACTTCCTAAGAATTGATACTATTGTTGTTGTTTCTAATGCCACTCAGTAACCGAGCCCGAAGTAAAAGACTACCCGATTTAAGGCGAAGAGGGCGACTTCCGCTTTTATTGAACGCCACAAGGGAGAAAGTCCGACTGTTGCCCGTCAGTATGACGCATCCGTTTTACAGGAAGGTCCCTTTCACACATACATTCTCACTCGCATATCGGAATTTTGATCCAGATCAAAGGCCGATAACCCCCTGGAACATGGAGGACTTTGTGACCACGACATATTTAACGTGCCCCAGCCACCATTAGTCAACACGGCGGTCGTTAGCCGAGTACAAGCGCCGACCCAGCGACCATCAGAATTGCGAGCGCCACCGAGGACAGAACCCATAATCCTTCCGATACGAGCACGACGCTTCACACGACTGAGTTACCACGGCTCTGATACTATTTATATAACGTATTTAGTGATATTTGTTAGAGATTCGAAGTTTATAAAAATGATTTCCTCGTATTATTTATCCATTTTAAATTAAATTGCCTAATCATAAGACATTTACGATCAGGGGAGAGGGATGTAAAACAGGTACCCGCATGCGTATGAGATTCGATCACTTTTATTATAATTCCAAGTAATTCGTTTTGTGTAGTGTTCCTTTTTGTGTAGTAAAATGACGCTTTGTTTAATTGAAACTGTAAGTGTAGGGCTATACTGGGTCCTTTAAAATTTTGCTGCACAAAAGAAACCAAAGAAAAGCGAAAATACAAATTTCCAAATACTCTAAAAAATATGAACTATAAGCTGAATTTATGACTCCAAAACCAGAAGGCCATTCAAAAAATTGGGCAAGACACTATGGTTAAATTTTTATGCCGGCTGTGTAAAAGCTTAATATTTGAAAAATTGGCGGGCAATTCTACCATAATTTTTAATTTTATGTCCCTTGGGCATAACTTAAAAAAAAAACCTACTATTTCTTTACAATTTTTTCTTATTATACTAAAAGACTGGTCCTTATATAATTGCAAAACAGAATTTTATAGCAAAGAAACTAAAAAAAAATTTTAGAACACAAAACAATGCGGAAAATTTCTTACCATCGTGTGTCCCGAACGTCAAATTTTTAGTTTAGGGCTCAAGCTAACACATTTTTTGTTCTAAAAATTACAATCATTTAAATTTTAAATTGAAATACTACTGTAGCTTAACAATTCCTTCCATTAAATTTTGGCTTTTAATATTTATAATAATGTGTTTTTCACGTCTCCTAACTTTGTCCCTGGGTTTTGGTCCGTTCACTGACCTCATTTCTAAAGTGGTGAAGAGGGGCACTAGATTGAGCTACAGTGATTCTTCAACCATGAAAACTGTATTGCAGAAAACTCACATTTCAGTTAGTAGCCACATATTTTTGCTAAAATTCACCAATAAGCCCAAAATTAAAAAAAAAAAAAACTAAGTAAAGTTGCCTGCGAGGCTTTATTGCTTTCCTTACAGTCTCCCAGGTTTAAGGTTAATTTTTGCTTGATGATTGAATTTTTTTTCTATAAATATGTTTAAATGGAGTACAAGAAGTAAAATTTTATTTTTAAATAATCTATAAAAAAATGGACTTAGAAACAAAAAGCATCCCTATGGAGTATCAATTTCTCGGAATGAATTTTTAATACACCAACCATAAATTAATTAATGAGCTCCCGGAAGATGAATACTTTTAAACTTGGTCTGAAGAACAACTTTTTCCAGACATTTTGTTCAATAAATTAAATACAATGATGAATACAGTTTGTTTAATTGTGTAGGTATGATAAAATGTGGGTTTTCCTCACAATTCCTTTTTTTTTTGGGGGGGGGGGGTGGTGTTGGTTAACTGCAAAAAGATGCTAAACTCGGATCAAGTTCTGTATTAAAAGGTATATAATAAGTTATTTGTGTGTTGTTTGGAGATTTTTTAATGAGGAAAAACAGTTAATAGTTAAAAAAAAAAGGGTCGTGAGATGATCAAATTTATCTAGGTAGTGGCTATCCATTTGCATTGGAAGTTAAGAGTTTTTTTACGCCTTCACTCGTATCATTGTCCCGATTTTACTCTACTTTCCCCTCTTTCAACAACTCATTTAGCCGACCCGGTGGTGCAATGGTTAGTGTGCTAGCCTTTGGAGCTGTTGGGTTCGGGTTTGAATTCCGGTAAGGCACGGATGTTTGTGTTCGTAAAATGCCGTTACTTGTCTATGTGTTATTCCTTTTTCTGTGACTGTAAAAATTCTTTCTGTGTCTGTCTTACTTGACGAAGGCTTCATAAGCTTGTCTCTGATAAAGCACACAAGCCGGAATATAAATGTAGTAGTAACAACTCATTTACTTCAAAGATTATTCTTTAGATTCGTTCTATTAACTGGATAAATGTATATTAGTTCGCTAAATATGCTAAAACTATTTTTCATTTCCTTCATTTAATATTTTATGATATCATTTTACTGTTAGAAAAATAAATGAGCATTAACATGAGTATTCATCGACATTAATATTAAAGCACAAGTATTACTTAATCAGTTCCCCCTAAACAAACGACCTTCACGCATATCTCCACTGGAAATAGTACTCAGCGCGTGACACGCTTTTATTTTACCTTTATTAAAATCCAAAACAAATAGGATCTAACCATAATGAGGTCCTGCCGCGACATTTGTGATTCACTTTGAGGTATCTAAAAAAGAGCAGCTGCCGAGACCACATGAAAGGATCCTGTCTGGTCAGAAGTCGCCGGACCATGAATAAAGAAGATCCTTTTAAAAAGAGGGTCCACCCCTTTTCCCCTAATGGACCCTTCGCGTGCGGTCCGTCATAACCTCGAATAAGTGGAGGAAATCAGAGGCATTTTTCCAAATACGGACACGTCTCTTGGGAGGACTCTTTAAAGAAATAGTGGTCTGTTATTTTGCATGTGTTTTCCTTTATCATCAAACATCTTCCCCGGTGGCGCAATCGTTAGGACGCTAGCCTTTGGAGCTGCTGGAGTCGGGTTTGAATCCCGGTCAGGCATGGTTTTTTTATGACCGTCAATAAATGTTATTTGTCTAGGTGTTAGTCCTTTCTTTGTGGCTGTTAATATTCTTTCTGTGTCTGTCCCTCTTGACGAAAGCTTATAAGCGGTTCTCTGAACAAGCACACAAGCTGGAATATAATGTACCATACCATCAAACATCTTGATGCAATTGTGATGGAAATTTAGGTAAATTCTATATACTTGATTATACAAATTTACTTAATTATTTCCTGTTATTTTTTTTACAACGGACTATATTTTATCTCTTTTATATCAAATAACTATAATCATTATTAGAGAATATTTTGAAAGATTTATGCTTGATGCAGGATTCATATTGTTGTGTTCAGCTAGTTGTGCACTTAAGAGATAAAATATAAGATACTAAATAACATTAAGTTTAATCCGATAGAAATCCCAAATTTGTTTCTAAATTTAGTGTATGTAGTGGCATTATTTGCGTTTGGTCTTGGAAAAAATAAATGTTTGTATTGGCATTGATATCTGCCTACCTTTCCGAGATTAAAGGAGTGCAAGCATTGGTTTAATACTCCACGATGTCCTATGTGATTTCAATATTTTTATTCTATTAAATTTTAATAAATAATAAATATTCATTTGGTGAAATAATTTTTTTTCAACAGCCAAAACTACTTATCTGTGCAGCAGTAACTTATGGACAAATACTCCTTCATTATACCGAGTTACAACCATTACAAAAATGACGTAGAATAGCCGTTTTAAGGAAAGAACCTATTTTCTCGATCCCTATGTATATATATCCGAGCTAGGTAACTTGCCATGGAAAAAATTAGATTCTCTGGCAATTTTGTGATGCGACGTTTCCGGCGGCTGGGACAGTTTTTGCCTGGTTTGATGTCTCCTAAACGGAATAACACTGGGTTTGTGGGTGGTTGGTACTGCACGCTCGCCTGTTTTTTGTGATCATCTACACGGGATATTGTTATTAGGTGACGATAGTGCCAGATGACATGTCATCGGGTATCGATTTGGGGGATGGATATGTTGCTAAATATATCGGGAGTAAGCAAATAGGGAAAGTTTCTATGTCTTTCCCTGCACTTCTGAAATATTATATTTGACATTTTATTTGATGAATAGTTAACGAAATATGTCAGTGGTGAAACTGGCAAGGTGTGCTCAGAAAGAAGAATTATTTTTGAAAAGCCACTGAATGGCATTGATTTGAGCATAATCATTGATTATGCTCAAATCAATGCGTTTCATCAATGACCTGGAGTTTTGCAATAATTCTTTTTTTTTCAATTGCAATAATGCATAAATCAATCATTCGTAAGCATATAATTTTGTATATTTCTAATTACTTCAAATAAATCGATTTTAAATATTATATGATGCTATGGGTCAAAAACTGAGTCTTTAAAAAGTGTAGCCAAAATTCTTTTTATTTATGAGAAAAGATTTTATTTTTACTGATAAGTTTGTTTTGAATGAACCAGCTATAATTTCCATTATACACATTTTTTGTTTAAATAAAAGAAAATATGAAATTTGAAATAAAGATTTCCCAAGAGTATTCATACCAATTTGATACTTTGAAAAATATTTACTTACGAGTTTTACGTCTTTTATTTACGACGTGTTTTACGTTAACTTTTAATTTACGTGTTTACGTTATCTTTTATTTACGTGTTTACGTTATCTTTTATTTACGTGTTTACGTTATCTTTTATTTACGTGTTTTATCAGCTTTAATTGGAAAAAACTATAGATAAACTCCGAATGGTATTCTTCAGTAGATATTACGATCTATTTGTATGTGTAACATTTGTATATTATGGATTACAATTGCATGCAGAAAGGCTGATAGATTCATTCGCAAATGTAAAAATAAATAAAAATACTATTGAAGAGTAAAAAAGGAAAATTCTTACTGATTTCTTAAGTAACAAAAAACTCGATTCGAATAATAAAAAATACATTTGTTAAAAGTCATTTTAAAAATTGTGTCAAAAAATATACTTAAAAATATGTAGTTTTATAGTTTTTATGAGGAATTTAATAATTTAAAACATTGCAAGTAATATGTAATAAAGCTAATTTATTTCAACTTTAAAATCGATTATTTTTCATATTTCCTAGAATTAGTGTTTCAAAGATATTTATAAAAGACAAAAGAAAACTTCGTCGTTTCAATGTAAATAAATGGACTCATCAAAGCTGTGCAAACGAAAAAATATAAATGATAACATGTAATAAAGTATAAATTATATTTATTGCCTAAACTATATTTTTTCAAAGTTTATATTTTAGAATTCGGCTTTAGTTTCAAAGTAAAAAAAAACTTTTATAAATTGTGC